>OY856414.1:211100900-212300900 GCA_963693085.1 Alisma plantago-aquatica
ATATGATCACAATCTATACACTAATCATGGATGGAAGGTGAAGTTATTCTCCAACTTTCCTATTACTTGGGTAGAAATGATGTGTTTCTAGATACCACTCATTGCTTGTGATGTCATAACATAGTTACATACATTCACTACCAACGTAATTTGAGACCTATAGGGTCACACACATAGGATGCACTTTGAATAGGTGTTTACTCATGACTAAGGTTTGACTGGGTTACTCAAGTGCTTATCTGATCAACTTAAACAACATTAGCAGATAGTCGGTTGACTGGAGTGTCCAATCGACTGATTGGGAATGCTTATCAACTAACTAAAGTATCCAGTTGACCAAATGAAAAGTCCAGTCATTCGATTGGACGATCAATAAGACTACATTAAGGAATTGATTATGACATCATGATGTTCATAATCATCACATTGAAATTCAATATGTTAGTAAGTAGGAAATATAGCCTGGATTGATTGGAGGGTCCAATCGACCAATAGGAGTGCCAGTCAACTGACTTGTAATTCATAGTAGCCAAAAATTCATCAAGTTTGTTTTCGGGTGTCCCAACGTTGGTGAAAACCCTAGCCCATGCACTACTTATATAAAGGGGGAGGTCCCCGAGTTTGTGGAAACCTAGCCCATGCACCCCAGGTTGTGGTAACATGAGATTTAGAGGAATCTTACCCATAAAAGGGAGAGATAGCCAAAGGGGAGAAATTTGACACTAGCACATTGACAACACTAAGGGACAACTCCTTCCTACCATTCCTACAAGAATGACATGGATTTCTTGGTGGTCTGCATGGACTACGTAGATGTAATATCCTCAATTTTGATAAAATTGAATGCTATAAATATAAAGCATGTCATGATAAATAATTTTCCCCAGTGGTATTATTAATAGAATAATAATGTCCTTGTGGCATAAGTTAAAGAAAGGTAATTTGTACATGAAGTGGTACTAATGGCCTTTTGTTATGATAAATAAAATAATTATAAGGTTATCAAAAGAAATATGATTTATGGTGTTTTTATAATCAGAGGATAATTATCTAATCGAGAGTGACTTCACCATGGTTGGGTGCGTTCCTTAAAGGATTTTGGTTCCAAATCCAAATACAAATTTAAATCGTATGGTGGTGCCTCTCGTGGCCTTTTGGAATAAAAGAAAAGAGTTTATTTAAAAGAGTATCTTCTTTCCTAGTTGGTGTTGTGATTAAATAATCTTTGAAATATTGAGTTTATGGGTAGTTGTAATACTCCTTGAAACTTTTGGATTACTTGAATCCTAAGGAAAAGAAGTAAGATACGATGAGGACTCTTTCTATATATATGGTTATGTATGAAAATCCAAGATAATTAAATACGAGAATAATCTAGAAGGTTTCTAAAGATATTAATGACTAATTGGTGCCATATATTGGGTGTTTTCCTTGATGGATTTTGATGTGTCAACCGAACATTACAAATAATCGATTCAAGATATGTATTAAAGAGAGAGAGGAAACAAATAAGAAGTAGTGGTCTCATGGGAATCATGCCTTGACCCCTTTAAACAAAAAATTAATGTTGTTAATCTGGTGAAGGAAAAGAGGAGGGAATTGGCAAGTCTTTATGGTTAAGAAAAGGAAAAAAAACTCAAAGGGGCCAAGTTCACAAGAAGGGCTGCCATAAGCTTAGTATATATAAGGGAGTAGGTATTCGTACTTTTTGTAGAATACCCCCTTCTCTTCAATCTTTATGGTAGGCTTCTGGCTAGTCTTTGGAGATCTATCTACAATATATAAAAGGGGTTGATCTCCTCTTATTTATAGGTCATCTAGTCCTTATCTTATGTAGCCATGGAAGCTGGGGGACATCGCCTAACAACCATCTAACTAGGGTGAGAAGAGTCTAGCACAACCCCTTGTTTTGTATCGAATAATCCACAGGCTGGGAGGCACCTTGCCATGCAGTCAGGTCAAGGGTGGAAGTCGATCCCAGTCCCTGACTATTCAGCAAAGAATGAGGTGGCGACAACATAGACTCGTTGAGTCCAGGTGCTATGCGGCAACCCTACATAATGGGGGAAAGAGGGAGTCGACTACTAGGTCTGGATGAGGTCATTATTTTGCGGCATGGAGGCTAGGTGGACCCTCGTCATCAAGGTAGTGACAAGAGGAGTGGGCAGTTCTTGAACTAGTTTGGCCATCAACACAATGAATAAATAAAGTGTAGCTCCATCTCGTCATCTTAGGCGGCCCTGACTAACTGAAGAGGTATTCAAGTCCACAAAGGAGCACAGAGGCGACTGAAACCTACACCAGCCCTGCAAGGAGGCCATACTCATGTAATTCAATATGTGATATGTGAACTCACATGCATCTCACAAAATATGCTCTAGATGTAGGGTTTGAAAACCTCTAGAGGGGGGGTGAATAGAGTTTTATAGATAATTTAAGAATTATTATACTTAAACAACCCACAAAGAAAGTATTGGACAAGGAGACACAAGGTTTAGAGTGGTTCCAACTATAGCAAATAATATAGCCGTCAGTCCACTACCCGGTTGCTTACCCAACCGGGATTTGAAAAGAAATTATTTTATTACCTCTTCAAGGAGTTTACATAAAATACAATCTCTTTTCCTAAACCCTTCAAGCAGCCTTCACCTAGAAGTAATCGCCAACCTTGAAGCAGCCTTCCCTTGAAGTAGATGCACCAACTCCCGTTGCACCAGCCTTCTGAAGTAGCTTCCCTTGCGATAGCCTTCTTGAAGTAGCTTGAAGTCCCCTTCTCCACCTGAGAAGTCAACCCTCTCCAATCCGCAGCCTCCAACCCTAGGAGTAGCAAGGAGAGTACAAAAGATAAACAGGAACAAGAAAGGAAAACAGAAATTACAACTTATCCTTTAAGCCCAAAGTTTGATATGCCTAGATCAAGCGTAAGATCTCCTAGCCAATTATGTGAACTTGTGATTGCTGTGGATAGGAGAATCTAGCCTATAGGACATGAGATTGAGCTAAGACGAATGTAGTCCAATGGTCACAGTGCTCAAATTGCTTGCAAAAGATTGCTCAAGTATGCTCAAGTGTATTCTCAAGTGTAATGAGTAAATTCTAGTGTCCTATGGCTTGTCCTATTTATAGGAATGGCCTAAGTATGCTTAAGGACATTCTAGACAACTTCTAGGGGGTTCCTAGTGCTTAACTAGCCGTTAGGAATAAGTTAGGCGCATTAGCAACGGCTAGTTAATTAATTCTGCAGTTGCTGTCAGAGACCATCTCGGTCGAGAACTTGTCGACCGAGATGCCCAGTCGGTCGAGGATTTGTCGACCGACAGGCTCTCTGGATTAACGTTTATTTGCAACTGTCAACTGCTGTGTCTAACGGCTACTTTTGGTCAATCTCGGTCGAGACGTTTGTCGACCGAGAGTGTCTCGGTCGAGGAGTGTGGTCGACCGAGATTGACTCTGTTTTCAATCTTTCAATTAAGATACTAAGTGTGTGCAAGAATGTGCATTATGTGATCCTATTAGAAGGAGATGACCTAACTAAGTGTGGTGTTTAGCTAGAGAGATTTAACACTTGATTTACATGAAGTCTAAGTACTTGTACATTATATATTTGTACAAGTTTACAAATGATTACATTGCATGACATTTACAAATATTCAAGCGTATGAATTCCCTAGAACTTTGTCATCACCTTGTTCCTGCACACTTAAGTAGCTTGTTAGATTAATAAGAATGAAATGTTTGTCATCATCGAAACAAAGAGATTTATCATAATATCCAATTTATCCAACAATCTCCCCCTTTTTGAAGATGACAAACATTTCCTAAATATGAAATAAGGAAATATAAAGCATGTGAGTTTCATACCTGAAAATTTACCTTTTGTAGCCATTTATGTTTTTCAAGTGAGTGCTGGCCAAGATGTGATGAAACTCTTTTATATTCTTTCTCCCCCTTTGTCATTTCAAAAAGATATCCAAGTTGAATGTTTTATTTTTCTTTTCCCCCTTAATATAATGCTCCCCCTTAATTAGATATCCTATTAGGAACATGGATTTTTATCTAATTTATCCACAATTGGTTTCTCCATCATTCGCAAGGATGTTAAGCCTTGAAATGATATGAGATTCCCTTAAGCATAGGATGAATGTATATGGATTTCTCATATATCAAAGGATGTTAAGCCCTAGATTAAATGAGAATCGTCTAAGCTTAGAGTACCTAAAAATGTCTCCATCCAAAGGCAAGGGATGTTTAAGCCCCATTTTGGGTAGAGAGTTCCTTCAAGTACAAGATACCATTTTCATAAATTTCTTGAAAATATTCAGCTACACATAGTGATTACAAAGTTTTTGTAAGCTTCTTTAATCAAATGATCAGAGTTTTGATGATCTCCCCCTTTTTATTATGCTTTGCTCCCCCTTCAATAGATATCTCAAATGAAAGTTTGAATACTGAGCAAATATATAACATGTCCAAGATTTCACAAAGATGTATGCAATTTATGTCAATCTGGAAAAACAGAAACCCAGTCGGTCGACAATTGCTCGACCGACAATGTTCTCGGTCGACTAGTTGCTCGACCGAGAATGTTTCTGGAGAACTGTTTTGTTATTTGAAAATTTAATTTTAATTGTAATAGTTGCCTGTTTTTAATTATTATTCCCTTATTTGTTATGCTCTACAATAATGAACTTATAATTCATATTTTGAAGAAGTCTCATATGCCAAACAAATAACCATGTGAATCAAATAAAAATGGCAAATTTCATTCAATAGCATGAAGAAGATTACAATCATATAGAATACAACTATTACAACTCCAACACTTCACAGGAAAGATTTAAGAATTACATCAATGTCCGGATCTTTCCCAAGGAATGGCGCGGCTCCATAGTATTGGACCAGAGTTTGCCAATCCAAAGCACCAGTTGTAGTCAACGCATATGCTTCCAGGAAAGTGGGAACTCGGTCAAATCGGAAGTGAGCAGCTATGTCTTGCAATTGTATGGAAGAAAATTGAGTATGTGCAAGATCCATTGATGGTGAAGGTGGAGGTTGATAGTAGTTGTATGAGGGGTTAAATGGGTTGAGCATGCCAGGGTTTAAAGAATGCAGATATTCATCGGTTTGGCCAGGAGAAAGGTTTTGCATTCTTTGATTTAAGTAAGTCATGGCATGGTGATTGTAGTTTAATTGTCTACTAAGATGGTATTGGGAGCCAGCAATATAAGTAAGGGTATTTTGGATGGGATCAATGGAAAGGTTAGTAGGAGGAGGGGGTGGTATATCCTGATGTGATGACTCTCCTTCTACTCTTGCCTTTTTATGGCCAAAGTCAATCCCCATCTTCTCTACGGTGTTCTTACTTATCTTTGGTGGTCTACGCTCCCATATGTATCCCATATCTTCAATGTTTAACTTAAGACAATGTTGAGTAATCTGGCATACAAAATCGGCATATGGTGGATTGCCAGAAAACTCAAGCATATTTTTAAGTACTATGCGAATGAAGTTGATGGGAATTTCTTTTATGATAGAATAAATTAGACACATACGGAAAATGGGAACCTCGGATTTATTGGCTCGTGGATGTATGTTGGTGGAAACAATGAGGTTTACTATTCTACATGCTGGTTTTAGGTTTATAGCATAATAGGTTCCCCTATCTTCATGACAAGTGGTATTGGCTTGAAATATGGCTCTTTTGATATCACTTAGGCTAGTGGTGTGGTCATCATGGGAAAATAAATTTATTGGATTGCTGGTGGTAAGGTCAAGGAAATCTTGATATTCATCTATATCAATTTCAAGCATGTCAAGAATATCCCCTTCGGAAAATTTAAAACTATGCCCATTGACCATGGTGTAGAAGAAAGTGGTGTCATTTTCGGTGTGAGATAGAAGATTGGAATAGAATTCGTTGACTACCTTAATGGAGTAGGAAGGAAAGGATGGATTGATGAAGTCCTTCAGCTTTTGTACTCCAAAGAGATGCTCCAGGTCGACTATGTTGATGAAGTCCATCACTTCGACCGGACGTCGGGGAAGAGGAGCTTTAGAGGAAAGCCGAAAGTATCTATCTCCAGCATCTCCGTCGACGAAGGCTATGTCATTGATGATCGTCAGTGGCGGAGTGGCTTCCCGCTCTTCTCTTCTTTTTCTTCCAGCAACTTTCTTCTTCCCACGGACAGTTGATGATGAGGCCATTGTGTTTCTTGAGAGTGGAGAAGAAGCCAGGAAGATTTGAGGGTAAGAGTGCTGAAGGATTGCACGAAATTGCACTAGAGATGGACTATGGAAGCAAGGAAATGCAAGTGTGAGTAAGTGGCTCGTTTTTGCACTTATTTATAGAATTCCAGCGACCCGGTCGGTCGACGACTCGTCGACCGAGCGTCCGCAATGGTCGAGTTGCAGACGCGCCACTTGGTCCTCCAACGGTAAAGAAAACGGTCATAACGGTCGGGTCGCAACGGTCATATCCAACGGCTAATTCTCGGTCGAGCGCTTGTCGACCGATATTGTCTCGGTCGAGCACTCGTCGACCGACCGTTTGTCCGATACTGAATCTATTTAGAATTTGTCGGTCGAGTGAGATGGGCTGACCGAGTGGTTCTCGGTCGACGAATTCGTCGACCGACAGACTTACTGAGTTCAAATTTTTGACTGAATTTTAATGCAAATCATTAGAACATTTTTGTAGAGCATATGTATATGTATATTCCAAGGGAGTAATAATATTTAAGGCTTCTAATTACCACAAATGATTTGACGTTTTGATTTTAAAAAATATGCTAAGATTAAGTTCAGTAAAATAATGTTCAAATAAACAATTTTTATCAAAGTTTATTTTAGGTCGCCCTTGATTACGACCATGGCGCCCCTTGGTCAAATTTTATTTTAACCAAGAGGCATATTCTGCAGGTTTCCAGTATGAACATTCATATGCGAAGTATGAGTTCTGCAGATAGCTTGCAAATATCAATTTGAGACTCATTAAAGTGTACAAATTATGAGAGCTAAATAAGGACATCAAATATGATGAAGCATATTCAAGAATAATATCCATTCATGAATTTAAGATTACTTTGGATAGACTAAAATATGTGATGCTTAATATAAAAGCACACAAAAATTTATTTGAAACATTTTATTCATTGCAAGTATTTCTGAAAAAGAAATGTGCAATAAAAGCATGATTAAATAGAAATGTAAGCATGATCAGTTAATATTTATTCCATATAATCTTTCAAGAATAATTTTCATATACAATGTAAAGATTTACAGCAGTCTGAGAACAGTGATATGCTCGGTCGACAGTTGCTCGACCGAGGATGATTCGGTCGACAACTTCTCGACCGATCAAGTTTCTGGAAACTGTTTCAGAAATATATTTCAAGTGCAATATAGGTTGTATCTTATTCAATTTTTTTTTTAAAGATCAGTTTGAGATAAACATATGTGTATCAAGGTGCTATTAAATCTTTTAATTTTTGATTTTGTTATCCCTAAATGTTAAGTTGAGATAGACATAAGGATATACAAATTAAGATCTTTGGTCATATCTCAACTTAGTCGAACCTATTTAATTTGGGGGTTTTGGAACCCATACCATCTCGACATTCTTTTTCTTGTATGGGCATGAAAAAGAATAATGTCCAAGGCGTGAGCAATAATGACAACAAATTGAATCAACCTCAAGCCTTTTTCTATGGTTTTGATCTAGGTTATTCTTGGGTATATACATTTTTGTGCCTCTAGGTATATAAGCAGATTGACTCGCTTGTGTACTTCTAGGTTGTTGATGGGATTTCTCATTAGGCTTATAACCTAGTCCTCTTCTCCCTATTTGATGATAGGAATTTTCTAGTATTCTATCAAGGATTCCATTGTTGCTTAACTTACTAACTTCTTGTTGCAACTTAACGATCTCATCCATTCTTTTCTTGATATCTAATTTTGCTTGGTCTAGATTGGATGATAACATATTTCTTTCTTTCACTATATTGTCATAATCTACATGGGTGCACAATATAGGTTGTTTTTTAATATCATTTAATTTTGTAAGCAATTCAGCTTTTTCTTGACATAGAAGATCATAGTTTGTTTCTAGAGTAAAGATCTTCACTTCACTGTTACTTAGAGATGATTTCAAGGTACGATTATCAGACATAATGCTGTCTTTTTCAAAACCAAGAGTATTCAATTTAGCATATAAATCGTCATTTTCGGATGTAAGCTCAAGAAGTCTAGCATTTAGATCATCATTTTCTTTATTTGATTTCTTTAATTTCTTTTTGTATTCAACATATTTATTATGTGTTTCTTCAATAATAGTAACTAACTCTTCTTTAGGTAAATCAAGCAAGCTTACCTCTTCTTCTTCTTCCTCACTTATTGTAGCAACGAAACATTCTTTATGTGTATCTTCTTTCTTTGACCTCCATGGACATCTAGAAGTAGAGTGCTTTGTTCCTAAGCACCAATTGCAACTTGTCGCACATTGGTCCATGCTCTTTTTCTTGTGATTGTAGTCACCTCCTCCCTTTATCTCTTCAAGAACTTGTTAGGGCTCCTTGAAGCCTGCTCTGATACCAATTGAAAACCTCTAGAGGGGGGGTGAATAGAGTTTTATAGATAATTTAAGAATTATTATACTTAAACAACCCACAAAGAAAGTATTGGACAAGGAGACACAAGGTTTAGAGTGGTTCCAACTATAGCAAATACTATAGCCGTCAGTCCACTACCCGGTTGCTTACCCAACTGGGATTTGAAAAGAAATTATTTTATTACCTCTTCAAGGAGTTTACATAAAATACAATCTCTTTTCCTAAACCCTTCAAGCAGCCTTCACCTAGAAGTAATCGCCAACCTTGAAGCAGCCTTCCCTTGAAGTAGATGCACCAACTCCCGTTGCACCAGCCTTCTGAAGTAGCTTCCCTTGCGATAGCCTTCTTGAAGTAGCTTGAAGTCCCCTTCTCCACCTGAGAAGTCAACCCTCTCCAATCCGCAGCCTCCAACCCTAGGAGTAGCAAGGAGAGTACAAAAGATAAACAGGAACAAGAAAGGAAAACAGAAATTACAACTTATCCTTTAAGCCCAAAGTTTGATATGCCTAGATCAAGCGTAAGATCTCCTAGCCAATTATGTGAACTTGTGATTGCTGTGGATAGGAGAATCTAGCCTATAGGACATGAGATTGAGCTAAGACGAATGTAGTCCAATGGTCACAGTGCTCAAATTGCTTGCAAAAGATTGCTCAAGTATGCTCAAGTGTATTCTCAAGTGTAATGAGTAAATTCTAGTGTCCTATGGCTTGTCCTATTTATAGGAATGGCCTAAGTATGCTTAAGGACATTCTAGACAACTTCTAGGGGGTTCCTAGTGCTTAACTAGCCGTTAGGAATAAGTTAGGCGCATTAGCAACGGCTAGTTAATTAATTCTGCAGTTGCTGTCAGAGACCATCTCGGTCGAGAACTTGTCGACCGAGATGCCCAGTCGGTCGAGGATTTGTCGACCGACAGGCTCTCTGGATTAACGTTTATTTGCAACTGTCAACTGCTGTGTCTAACGGCTACTTTTGGTCAATCTCGGTCGAGAAGTTTGTCGACCGAGAGTGTCTCGGTCGAGGAGTGTGGTCGACCGAGATTGACTCTGTTTTCAATCTTTCAATTAAGATACTAAGTGTGTGCAAGAATGTGCATTATGTGATCCTATTAGAAGGAGATGACCTAACTAAGTGTGGTGTTTAGCTAGAGAGATTTAACGCTTGATTTACATGAAGTCTAAGTACTTGTACATTATATATTTGTACAAGTTTACAAATGATTACATTGCATGACATTTACAAATATTCAAGCGTATGAATTCCCTAGAACATTGTCATCACCTTGTTCCTGCACACTTAAGTAGCTTGTTAGATTAATAAGAATGAAATGTTTGTCATCATCGAAACAAAGGGATTTATCATAATATCCAATTTATCCAACAGGGTTTTAGGGGAGAAAGAGAAGGCACTGGAAACACAAATTTTCTTCTCCCCAAACCCAGAATAAAGGAATCACGACAATGTTTATATAGTAGGAAGGATGGTTTGTAGAGATATACCTTATCCCGACGCTTGTTCAACGACATTACCTTATGGCTTGCATGGTCTTCACCTCCAGTCTTGGACGGTGTCTGTGCCACTTCTAGTCACCAGGACTATCGGGATTGACAACTGTCATCCGAGCAGAAAAAGTCTCTCGCCTCTGTAGTAGTCCACACAGACCACCTGGAACTCTGATCACCTTGTTGCACAAGGCACCGGAAGGAGTCGTACCCTCCTGTTAGTGTACTAGTCACCCACACACTCTCCTCCCACCAGTCTCCTTTCTGCAATTGTCTTTCCCTAGCTGTGTCACCCTTATCAGGTAGCACTTGCTCCAGCTCTCCTGGTTACCACAACTAGAGAGAACGACAACTTTACAGAGCAACTGGTGTTCTGAGTTGTACTTGAGAACCCCCAATACCCCTATATGTATAGGAGGGTCATGGGACAGGGTTCTCTACCCCAGGAAATGTAGGACTAAAGTAGGAGTAGAAGGGTCTGTAATTTCCAAAAAACAACCAACTGCACCAGTTGAACCGATCGTTTCAAGCATGAATCAGTCATTTGGGGACCTGAGCCGATCAGTTCACACCTGAACCAGTCGGTTGGGACACCTGAGCCGATCGATTCACTTTTGAACTGATCTTTTCACTACCCTGGTCAGTTCTCGATTGACTTTTCCTCTTTTGTTTTGACTTGATCCAAATACCAATCCTTGTTCCAATCAAATTGGACAAGTGAAATGAAGAGAAATTTCTCACCAACCTGACTTTCCCAACTCGCTCGTTTGGACCAGTTGAGTTGATCGGTTCAACCCTTGAACCGATCGATTCAATCTGTCCTGAGCCGATCACTTCATCACATGAGCCGATCGGTTCACCAACCTGATCCGATCGATTCATCACATGAGTTGATCGGTTGGGAGTGCAGACTGTGCAGAATTAGTCAATTGCAGTTTCAATCAATCTGATACTCTAATCAATCGGTCCAACACCTTGAACACTATGATACTGATCTATCAATTGATTGAGTCTTTAATTGAACTACTAAACTCCTTTAGAAATTAATCTAAACATCATTTGTCGATAAACTCCTCTTCCAGGTTAAATCCTATGTGTGTGATCCTGCAGGCCCATTTCAGGTTGGAAGTGAAAATCCATAACACTTATGACTTCACAAGCAAAGAGCGGTGCCTAGTCGCACATCAGTGCTACCCAAGTGAAATAGAAAGTTGGAGAACAACTTTCAATCCTAAAATCCATGAATGGTGTTACAATTAATGTATAATTCCTTTGTCACTAATATCCCGAATGAACTCAAGGCATGGAATAGTCATCCTGTTAACGTTCATTCACTTTCTTGATCTTAGAGTAGACTGGAGGAGATATGTATGACATCAATATCACATACTGATTCACACATGCATGCACATGCCTATCTCAATCCTACTCATCAAGTGGGCACGTATATCAAACTCCCTCAGGAGGGACAATCCCATATCTATCACTCACCCCTCAAAAGCCCCATGTGTCAAAGCCACCCAATCATCACCTTTATAACAACCCATGTTTCAGGGCTGCGTTTGATGATATCAAAGTGTACCTAATGACATGTGTTGAGTGTAGTGATTTCTGGTCAAAGAATCACACTCACCATCATCACTGTGAGAACTGACTGTGACTACCATGTCATGGTTCCATGTGTCAAACTTATGGTGGGTCTGTCCGGTACACTTGTTCTCTAAAAAGTACCTATGTTTTTGGTTTGATATCTCGATATCAAGACTAATAAGATTTTGTCATCAACCAACACCACAATCTAGTCTTTTGTGTCATTGTTGTCTATCTACCTTCCACAATGACATCTGACTAGGGACATAATAAGAATGTACTAACTCTTAGCATCTGTATGATCTCATCATTCAGATCTTGAACCTGAAAGCATACATCATTGAGTACTATCATTCTCTAGACATTCAATCTGTTCTATCATTATCTCATATGACTAAACCAGAAAGAATTGGAAGCTTGCCTTTGATTCTTATCAAATCAATCTTAATGTATCCCACCAATCATCCCATGATTGGCTCTAAGGGCATACATACCAACAGACTCCCACTTGCACTGTGAGCCAATCACCCTTGAATCATATTCATAGTGATCTTCAAACATGTGCCACATGTTACTATGCTCTAGTGGTTACACAGTGAGTTATGGCAACACTTTGCCAGAGTCGGTATTAACTGCATGTCTCTCAACTCTTTACCGTACGTCACACGTATGAGATGGAGTTTCCATAATATGTGATCTAGTATTCCTTTTCTAACCTTTAGCCACATTGCATGACCAAGCACTCCTTATTTTTCATCAATGACCAGAATATCTACAAGTTCATCTCATGAACTTCCAGATCCATATAGTATCGACTAATGTTCTCTAACACACGGATACTCGACCTTTTCCTTTTAAATGACTTTATTGGAATGTTTCCATTTATCAACAAACATTCAATTTTATATATCTCATATATATATATTGCGATTAATTTTCTGTCCTTTTCAGAAGTTTGCATCAATGTAACTCTTTACAATGAACCCTTCCTTATTTCCATAGAACTAGTACTTCTCAAGTACTTGTCAAGTTCTTATGGTATTCTAGTAACCTTTACTGTAACTAGACAGACATCCACTCATCATGTCCTACATATGAGTTATCATGATGAGCACATCATATTGTCATGTCCTACATATAAGATGATGAATGCATTTTGTTCTTGCTATGACCATACATGCAAGATAATGGGATGATTACATACATGATAGATACATATCTATTCTTAGTGTTCCCATTCTTCATAAGAATTGGAAACTTAGCCTTGGGATACTAACTCCATGTAACATGGACAAGTTTTCTCCCACTTAATCTGTGCACACTGAACCCTTCAATATAGATTGCTAATGTATGCTTTCTCTTTTCAGGTCAAGAGGTTTTCAAGAACTATCTCTATAGATCTCTATTCCTATTACATAGGAAACGTCTCTATCTTCCCTAAAGATAATTTCCAATTTGGATTTCCATTCTAGAACATTTCCATTTCACATCAACATGTGGAATGTGAATATGCTCCCACTAAATCGCATATCCCTTCTTTATCTTTGACATATCACTCAAACCCTTTGACTATATTATCAAAGTAAAGATCTAGCTCTAAGTTGCTTGTACTTAATAAATCACATTGATTAGTCCATTGTAACTTATAGACTTCATTTGCATTAATGGATTCATAAACCTTATAGGTTGTGTCACGTACACATCCTTGTTTTATTCCTCATAGGAATGCAGTTTTAGTATCTGTATGCCAAATCTCTTAGTCATTAAGTTGCAATCAACAAGCATCATCCTTCTTAAAATAGTATCCATGTGTCTTAACGCTTAAGACTCATTCACACTTATGGATTTCATCCCAATGGGTGCTACCATCAAGGTCATACCTTATGGTTCACATGGAAGTCATTTAGGATGTAATGGTCATAAACCATAACTCAAAATCTGGTTCCTCATATTCATCTAGATAGTTGATTCATCACATGACCAACTCATCACATAGATAATCGAGGTGTATCTGTCAAGGATATAAGAACTCACAACTCCTTGTGATTCTTAATGTCCTTTATTAGTGTGGGGTATTCTTTATTTAAGAAGAAATTAGTTATTTGATAATCATCCTCTAACTCCTTAGAGTATGACTCCTTTTGATTTAGACATCACCATGTTAATCACGAGCTCACTATGATACACTATCATAATCACTCATAAGGATCTCAAACATTTGGTTTAAGTATTTTATTCATTGATCTCATCAAGAATTAGCACTTTACCAAATTCACACTTCATCTATGCTATTCTTGAACACTTCAAGATATTCATATTGGTATTTCTCTAAACACCATTTGAAGTACTAGCATTAAGTCCAATAGGTATGTAAATACATCACATGTATTATACCTAATAGGATAATCAATCTCCCACTATGACTAGTGAAGATTGATCATGTCCAAGAGATTCATGTCTCTTACTGGTTCTCTAACCAAAAGAGTCTAGATTTATCCATCATATGGAAACTAGAAATGAATTTCTCATGATTTATGCTAATTTGATAGTTATGAATAACTTTTAGGTATCATTTTATCTTATGCATACAAAGTAACACAAGATAAACAAGGCATTGCCACAAAGATCATATATTTGAAACATCAACTATATTGATAGCCATCTTGTCACTACAAGATGCAACAATAAAGTGTTTCTATTGGCAAATTGAAATAACAGTTCTCAACTCTATTTCATGTCCTTTAGGCTGAAATAAACTGAAAGGTACTCCTATCTATGGCAGCAACATTTGCTCCAATGATGAGTACTTCTTTCTTGGTCCTTTCACACAGGCCATCACTTCTTTGTGGATCTTGTATATCATATATAACATATCCATATCTTGGTATCATATACCTCAGATAAAGAAGTGTTTATTTCATGATATCTACGATGGAGATCTCTATCCCCTCCTTTCGTCTTCTTTTGTTCTTCCAGATCTAGAGGGCATTTCCCTCATTCACCCTCCCATGTGCCTTGAGGCTGAAGACGACTTGGGCTACTGGCTAGCATCAGAACCCTTCTTAGCTTTTCCCTTGCCCTTGCCCTTGGACTTGCCTTTCTTTCTGTTGATCCATATCATAGACTTAGGCTTGTCCTTCTTTATTTGTGCCTTGGGGCTGATGATGGATTGGATTGCTGGCTAGCATCAGAACACTTCTTTGCTTTTCCCTTGTCCTTGCCTTTAAGACTTACCCCTCATCGATCAAAGTTTAGGGTTTTGTCTTTCTTCATCTTTGCCTCTACTATCCTCAACATGTCCAACAACTTTGTCAATGCTTGTCAAAGTTGTTCATGTAACATCCATGGATTTTCACCTTCTCAAAACCCCATGGAGATGAGAAGAAAAAATCTGAAAATGTTAGGAAATTGTATTAGAATGTGTTGCAGAAGCAATTTTTGCATACATGAACAAACAACTATACATACACCATAACACATCTCAGCATTCAACATGTACATTATTACAACATGAATTACAATTGTATATTGAAAGAGAATTTTACAAGTCTATGAACATGTATGCTAGCAGGATCTTAGACAATAGGTAAAACCTATACAACTTGCTCACATCGTATTCTTTTATCCCATTCTAGCTCTAGACTTAGAAAATATGAGAAACAAAATCATCAACAAAAGTTGGTATGTGGAATTAAAATCTATACTATGCTGGCATATAATATACTCAAAATTGAAGAAAGAGAAAGAAAATGTTACTTAAAGGCAGAAAATAAGGTAATCCCAAGTTATTAGCCACATTTAGAATGAATATGCATTACTATGGTGGACCTAGCACAAACATAAATGGTGGGCCCTTCCCCGTGTACCTTGTACTATAGGGATCTCCCCATATACTGTGTACTCTAGGGAGGTGCTAGTCAACATTGATGATTTCCCTCTCTAATAGGGAGTTTAATGAGCACCAATAGTAACTACATTTCATTTATCCTCATTTATGTTCTTTTATGTTCAAGGTGGAAAATTGTCAATATACATACATCCACATCCAACACTGTATTTCAAATACAAGCAAGCAAGTGCATATATTTAACATCCAACAAATCTAGTCATATAATTATATCCACATATCTGAGTTCAGATATTCCTCACATATCCATGATCACCTAGATAATCTGGTCATCACCTGATTAATAACAATTAATCATCATTAATACAATGTTCACCATTATTAATGATATTTTAGCACCAAATTAGGGCTTTGGTCAAACCTAGCTCAATCTGATGTTAGGATGGTGTCTAATATTTTTAGTCTGATCTATATGTCATTATTAAGGTCTGGTACGAATTTCATAACTTTTCGATGATAAGTCTATTTTGTAGAATTAAAATGAGTTTAAAATAAGCTAATTGGTCATTAATGAAGAAAGATGTATATTTTTGACATTATAATCAGATCTGAGTCCACCTATAATTTATAAATGATTCTTGGGTTTAAATATAGTTTTATGAGAATTTATATCATTTGGATAGTGTTTATTCTAATTATATGAGGCCCATAAAGGAACATTATAAATAAATTAAATATCACCAACAAATATATCTTAAGAGTCTGATCTAAAGTTTTCATAAGAAAGATGTCATTATTCTGAGTCTAGTAGTATTTTTTGGGCATTTATAGGCCAATGAAGCTATTTTTAAATGTATTTCTAAGGTCCGATATGAAACTGGTAGATTAGTAGGAATTTACCTTTCAAGATTAACAATGGTCATTGGATCTCACCCCTGGCGGCCTAGATCTGTGCCACGTTGCCCTCAACCTTCTCTGGTTGTCTACTACCATGGGTCTTGAGCCACCAGTTTGGACTGGATGAACAAGACAACTAATTGGCCTAGCGATCTGACTCCCCCTTCCTCTCCTCGCACGCGACCCATATTACACATAGGAGTCTGATGCTTTGTTCTTCCGTAAAGAAGACTCCACCGCAACGACATATCTCCAGTGAGCAAAGGAGTGAAATCTTGGCCTTCACCTTGAGAACCTGAGCCTGCTAGAGCTTCTATGCCTTTACTTCCAACGATCAGGCACATCATCGAAGGTTGGCGAGGCTCCAAGCTCGGTCTCAGTGAGCTTGCTCCCCTCCTCTGTGAACAGGGTCCTCGATGAGCAAAATCAGATGTCGACGCCCTACTTGCTGCCCGATGATGAAAGTGCAATATCTGGCGTCTACTTGGGTGTGTCCTTGGCCACCCCAAAAGGAAAGTGAGCAATGAAGATCCACTCTGATTATGGAGTTCCAAAGCTCATTCTGGATGGCGACGTGATATGGGAATTTGGGTTCCCTTCTCCAATGATTGAACCTGAGGTCACGTGGACACCCGCAAGAATTCCCTGAAGTCAAATACTCTACTGACAGGTGGTAGAGAGGCCAGTAGATGTGACTTCCAACCCGACCCAATCAGAAATAGGATTCGTCACCAAGCTTCAACCGCCTAAAGCTCCTTCTCAATCCTCCTTCGACTTGACTTCCTATTATGGTGATCTTCATTTCTCAATACTCTCAATCCACCTCTAAAGCTCAAACCTTGCCTGACTTGACTTCCTATTATGAATAATGATGATGGAGAATGCAAAGAAGTAGTCGACTCGTTCTCCATCTCTCGATAACTACTCTTCCAATACGAGAGGCCAATATGCTTAGGTTTATGGGATGATTGTGATTTTGCAAACAAAATATCCTATGATTGTTCCACCTACATCGGTTCTAGGGACACCTAACACATGTTCTGTCCCTCTCTTTACAGAGGTGAGGGATAAAGTCTCCCTCATCAAACTAGCCGGTACTAAGCTGCCACACAGCCCGCCAAGGGAATTGGGTGTGTGACAGGGTAATTGGATCAACCATGCTCTTATGTATATTTGAATACCATGATCATAAATTAAATTTCAACAACTTCAAACTCTTGTACCTCCTAGTAAAACACTCCAATTCATATGAAATTTGAACCTTGGTTTCCGCATCACCTAAACCCTCTTCTTAACAAGTTGAAGCTAGAAATACAACATTTGGTCGTCTACTTTAATTCCTCAAGTAACCTCATAAATAAGTGTATAAATCTTGTACAAAAATTCAATTAATCCTTATTGATCAGATAAATCTCAAAAGACATTTTATGATCCTAGTAACCCCATGGTTTCATCAATTAAACCCTTGAGCCATTGCAACTACTCAATAGACCTCTTGGTCTCATAAGTACACAAATCATTTAATCAAACCTATGTGTCCTATTTGAACACAATTAATGTTCTAATCATCAATTGGGTATCATAATCCTAAAATTGGGGTTATCACAGTTCATGTTATAGTTCATCATGAACTATATGATTCTCGCAACATTTGCAGTATCATACCAATAGCCAACTCTTGGCTCAGAGGGAATCCTTCTTAGTGCGGTTTTTCCACATACCCAATCACATTGAGTGTGTGAATACCTTACTGGATATCCTTCTATTATGACATACTAGGACAGTGTCTTGGAGACATCATATGTCTCATGTTGTCTCTACAACTCATTGTTCAAATAGCCCAACATTAAGCACTCCACATCAATGGCATCCTCAGTATGCTTCCATAAGCATACTTTCAGCCATTGGTGTGGTGGGATCGAGTTCATTTGGTTCTAGTATAACTAGGACATAGAGCTTTCGTTCTTCGATTGAGAACACTTCTCAATGTCCTAATCAGTCATGGAAATTATTCCCATTTGTTTGTTGGTCTCAAGGACCGATCGCACATAAAGTGATTATTGTTGATTAACCATTTATTGTACAAAAAGGAAATATATGCAATTCAGTCCAAAACTCCTTTTGACTTTGATTGATTTAAAAAGTTTTACAATATAATTAGGACTTTAATTAATTATCTCTCCCACTATTTTTGCTCAAATTGATAGCCCTCACCATCAATTTGGAAGATTGCAGCGTACAACCTTCTAGTGAGCAAGATCCATATTTCATCAAGTCATGAGTCAGCTTTGGCTGATCGCCCACTACTTGACTATTTAGGTAGGCCATCATGCCAATTGCATCATATGAAACTCTTGGATGGATGAAATGCACAACTCCTTGCCATTCATCCCCTGCCTCTGGGCTTAGACACTCTAAGAATCACCAGTTAAGTCTAACCCAAAAACCGACATGGTAAACATGCATATTGCTTTGGCAGATCCTACATGTCTACCCTTCACACTTCCGCAAGATGGACGGCGCACCACGCTTTGGCGTAACCTACGCTTGGTTGATGAAGTTTTTTAGGTGTGCCGCTAATGAAAGGCGTACATGACTTAATATTTATATGAGGGATTTGGTTTTATAGGTACATATACATATCCAATCACCACAATACATAGTATGTATCATATACATGCTATATCCCACAAAAAACATGTGAAATGATAAAAGCGATGGTTATGGGGCCATCCTATTGTGATTCCTCAAGCCAAGAGGAATCACATTCATCTAGGTCCATATCACATGCAACCTGTATAAGATGGACTCTATTCTTTGCAGTTCTGGGTTTGATCAACTCATCTCCATGGTTGATCGGCTCACCATCAGGTCGATCAGTTGGGTGCCACCAGCAGATCCACTGGTGTCTCCAGCTGATCTGTTCACTGGTCATCATGCATCTCCTTAGGGCCACCACACGCTCATCTCATTCCTCGAACCGGTTGTCTGGAATGCCAACCGATCAGTTCACACCTTGAACCGATCGTCTCAGTTGTCATCAGGTTGTCCTATGTTCTTTGATATAACTGGAAATAAAAGTTCTATCCTATTTACATTTGAATTGAGAAACCTCGAGTTACATTCGGGGGGAGCAAAGGTAGGAAAGAAATCTCGAGTTATCTTGAGTTACCTCAAGAAAAGGTGGTAGGGAATCAGTGCACAGACCAAGATGCAAGCAACCACATTCAACCATACACAGACATAGGGTTTATTGGCCATAACCATGCTATAAATACACCACAAAACTCGTTTAAGGGTGAAGCATATCGAGTGCATTCATATTACATATCATATATGTATATTGGGATTTGTGGATTTAGGATTGGACATGCATAAAGACAATTTTATTCACATCGTATGCAATAAATAAAGGTGACAAACCAAAATCAATCACATCGATAATCCTAAAGTATAGAGTAGTTGACGTGACTCTGATACCACTATAGGGTTTTAGGGGAGACAAAGAAGGTAGCGGAAACAAAAAATTTCTTCTCCCCAAACCCAGAATAAAGGAATTGCGTCAACGTCTATACAGTAGGAAGGATGGTTTTTTGAGATATACCTTATCCCGAGGCTTGCTCAACGACGTTACCTCGCGGCTTGTGCAGTCTTCACCTCCAATCTTGGACGGTGTTTGTGCATCTCCTGGTCACCAGGACTATCGGGATTGGCATCTATCCTCCGAGCGGCAAAAGTCTCCCGCCTCTATAGTAGTCCACATGGACCACCTGGAACTCTGATCGCCTTGTTGCATAAGGCATTAGAAGGAGTCATACCCTCCTAGCGATGTACTAGTCATCAAGACACTCTCCTGCCACCAGTCACCTTTCTGTAGTTGTATTTCCCTTGCTGTGCCTCCCTTATCGGGTAGCACTTGCTCAGGCTCTCCTAGTTACTACAACCAGAGAGAATGACAACTTTACAGAGCAACTTGTGTTCTGAGTTGTACTTGAGAAGCCCCCAATACCCCTATATATAGGATGGTCCTGGGATATGGTTCTCTACCATGGGCAATGTGGGACTAAAGAAGGAGTAGAAGGGTCTGGAATTTCCACAAAATAACCAACTGCTCCAGCTAAACCGATCATTTCAAGCATGAACTGGTCGGTTGGGGACCTAAGCCTATCGGTTCACACCTGAACCGATCGGTTGGGACACTTGAGCCGATCGGTTCACTTCTGAACCGGTCGGTTCACTAGCCTAGTCAGTTCCCAATTGACTTTTCTTCTTTTGTTTTGAATTGATCCAAATACCAATCCTTGTTCCAATCAAATTGGACAAGTGAAACGAAGAGAAATTTCTCACCAACCTGACTTTCCCAACTCGCTTGTTTGGACCAGTTGAGTCGATTGGTTCAACCCTTGAATCGGTCAATTTAGCATGTCCTGAGCCGATCGGTTCATCACATGAGCCGATCGGTTCACCAACCTGATCTGATCGGTTCTTCACATGAGCCGATCAGTTGGGAGTGCAGACTGCGTAGAATCAGTCAATTGCAGTTTCAATCAATCTGATACTCTAATCAATCGGTCCAACTTTTTGAACACTATGATACTTAGCTATCAATTGATTGAGTGTTTAATTGAACTACTAAACTCCTTTAGCAATTAATCTAAACATCATTTGTGGATAAACTCCTCTTCTAGGTTAAATCCTATGTGTGTGACCATACAAGCCCATTTCACGTTGGTAGTGAAAATCCATAACACTTATGACTTCACAAGCAAAGAGTGGTGCCTAGTCGCACATC
The DNA here is from genome assembly GCA_963693085.1 of Alisma plantago-aquatica. Taxonomy (NCBI): domain Eukaryota; kingdom Viridiplantae; phylum Streptophyta; class Magnoliopsida; order Alismatales; family Alismataceae; genus Alisma; species Alisma plantago-aquatica. The sequence goes on from OY856414.1 coordinate 211,122,135, forward strand.
AGTGCTACCCAAGTGAAATAGAAAGTTGGAGAACAACTTTCAATCCTACAATCTATGAATGGTGTTACAGTGAATGTATAATTCCTTTGTCACTGATATCCCGAATGAACTCATGGCATGGAACAATCATCATGTACAGTACTAAACTGAACTACAAGAAGAAGAAGAAGAAGAAGGTAGCATATGATTTTCATAATGGACCGGTCTAAAGAGATATGTATGACATCAATATCACATACTGAGTCACACATGCGTGTGCATGCCTATCTCAATCCTATTCATCAAGTGACCATGGATATCAAACTCCCTCAGGAGGGACAAATCCCATATCTATCACTCACCCCTCAAAAGCCCCATGTGTCAAAGCCACCCAATCATCACCTTTATAACAACCTATGTTTCAGGATTGCGTTTGATGATGTCAAAGTGTACCCAACAACATGTGTTGAGTGTAGTGATTTCATGTCAAAGAATCACAGTCACCACCATTACTGTGAGAACTGACTATGACTACCATGTCATGGTTCCATGTGTCAAACTCACGGTGGGTTTGTCTGGTACACTTGTTCTCTAACAAGTGCCTATGTGTTTGGTTTGATATCTCCATATCATGAATAACAAGATTCTATCATCAACCAACATCACAATCTAGTCTTGTATGTCATTGTTGTCTATCTACCTTCCACAATGACATCCGACTAGGGACATAATAAGAATGTACAAACTCTTAGCATCTGTATGATCTCATCGTTTAGGTCATGAACCTGAAAGCATACATCATTGAGTACTGTCATTCTCTAGACATTCAATATGTTCTATCATTATCTCATATGAATGAACTAGAAAGAATTGGAAGCTTGCCTTTGATGCTTATCAAACAATCTTAATGTATCCCACTAATCATCCCATGATTGGATCTCAGGGCATACATACCAATAAGTTCAAGGAACATGGATTGAACGTTGAGAGGATGATGATTCCATACCTCAAGTTCAATATAGATATAAGAGATAAAATAACTATCCAGTCATAGTAACACTAATCATAGATTGTAGGTTGAAGTTGTTCTCCAACATTCTGAACTAGTTGGGTAGCAATGATGTGTCACTATATACCACTCATTACTTGTGATGTTATAAGTTTGTTATGGACATTCATTTCCAACATGATTTGGGACCTATATGGTCACAAACATAGAATTCACTTGGAACAGGAGTTTATTCATGAATGATGTTTAACTTTATTACTAAAAGCTTTTAGGCATTCAATGAAAAAACTAAGGTTTAAAATTGACTGACTCCTCTAAACCGACTGGTTTAAGTGTTGAGTTGATCGATTGAAGTGTCGGGTTAATTGGAAACAACAATTGGTTGAATATTTGCCTAGGCTCAACATGTGAATTGACCATTGCACTTATGAAATGACCATTTCAAAAGTGAAACAATTGTTTCCCAATGTGAAATGACAATTTCATGATGTGACTTAACTGGTTCATCATATGGGTTGTCTGGTTCATTGATCAATTTGATTAGATCAAGGATTTAATGTTGACCATGTTTTGCATGAATCTCATATTGAATGCCAGTTTGATTCTGAATAGGAAAGTCATGATCTTAGACCAGTTTAAGATATGAACTGATTGGTTAACCTCTAAACTGATCAGTTGGATAGTGAACTGACTGGTTCATCGTTTGTAGTTTTCAAAAAAGTTGTCAATTTCGTCTATGACTCCTAGACCAACTAGAAACCCTGAACCCGGACTCTCCTATAAATAGAGGGGTATTGGGGGCTTCCCAGACACAATAATAAGCTGTAATGTCCTTTGTAGATGTGGTAACCAATAGAGATCTGAGCAAGTCCCACCCGTAAAAGGGAGGGATAGCAAGGGAGAAACAATTGTAGGAGAACTTGTCACTGCTAGTACACTAACATTGGAAGGGACAACTCCTTCTTGTTGGAACTAGTAGCACAACATGTAGTTCCCTATGGTATGTGTGGATTACACTACAGGCAAGGAGTTTTTCCCACTAAGAAGACAACGTCAACCACCGTCTGTGGTGCTACACAAGGAGGCCTTTGCTTACGACTGTTCGAGTGCTACTTGAAGAAGAAGAACAATGTTGCTTGAAGAAGAAACACGCTATGGCAACTAGAGTTGTCACTGGACTTGCTCTAGGACTAGGTATAACTCTTGCTGCCCACTTTACTAGATAATTTGTTGTTGATGCAATCTTACTGATTAGGGAATCATGCTTTATTTTTTTATTTCCGCTACCTTATCTGTTGCCCCGTTTTGCCAACAGTGGTATTAGAGCCACATAAATCTACAGTGTGTCTATATTTAAATCATTTATTTTTATTTTATACGATGTGAATATTAAAGTGATTAATTTACATATCTGATTAAATACCACATACACCCAAACTAGTGTGTGTGTGTGTATATATATATATATATATATATATATATATATATATATATATATGCAATTTACATGTGTTACCCAAAAATTGTTTTGATGGTCGATGTTAGCATGGTCATGGCCACTAACCCTAGATCATGTGTGCATGATTGTGGTTCTTTGTTCCTATCTACATCTCGATTTTATACTGAGCCTCTCACTTCCTTTCAAATGTAAATTAATGCTCTTTTTCCTATTTTCCCTTGAATGTAACTCGAGGTTTTTCCTTTTACAATGTAATATGAAATAGGATAGTGTTAGTTTATTTTTCATTGTGAGAAGATGTTTTACACTAGGTGAACTGACCGATTTAGTTAACAAACTGGTTGACTGGAGGACCGAGGAGGCTAGATGCCAGGAGGATGAACTGATCTACTAGTGGCCCAACCAATCGGCTGGAGGAGTCTTGACATCAGTTGAATTTGAGATTAGATGACTGCTTCAAGTGATCCCAAATGATTGGCTAGGAGGCCAGCTGATTGTTTAAAGTGTTGAACTGATCAAACCAGATTGGTTCAACCATGGATCTTCACCAAAAATAGGTTGATGCATATGATGTGGACCTTAGGTGGTAGTAATTGCTTGTGTCTCCAAGGAATTACAATAATATGGCCATAACGATCACTTGTGTTTATAATTTCATGCTTTCATTTATGGGATATAGAATGTATATGATATATATTATAAGTATGTGGTGATTAGATATGTATATATATTTATATATACAATCTTTCAATAACATATTAATCTTAAGATACTTTTCATTAGCAACACAAATGAAAAGCTTACTCGAGTAAGCATGGGCCCACCAAGTGTGGTGTGAAGTCCATTTCATGAAATGTGATGGTAGTTATGTGGGCCTGCCAAGTAGGGTGCATTACTATCATGTTGGAATTTCAATCATACTTTACTAGGTGATATTAATGAGATTAAGCACCTAGATTGATTCAAATGGACTATGACAAAGTGTTGTGCATACCATCTATCCAAGAATTGCATGATATGCAAATGGAAAAAGTTGCTACCTTAATAATTGGTTATGGATGTTGGTGTTGGCCGGGTAATAATTCAATATTTTGGATCTAGTCTCACTATAAGATTATACACTAAAATATTCTATACGGGTAGTGAGGGTTATCCATTTCAACAAAATAGTGACACTACAATATTCTATGTAGGTAGTGATAGTTATCAATTTGAACAAAATAGTGGAAATGATAATTAATAAAATGCCTAATTAATATAGATAATATTATCAAATCAAATCAAAATGTTTTGAAAAAGTTGTAAAATTAATTTTGTAGAATCTAATGGAAAACACAAACACATTATCATCACGATAAGTCCTTGAGTAGGATGAACTAATTGGAATTGACTTTTACATCTGGTTTAGGACTTTGAGAAGTGTTCTCACTAATGAGTAAAAGCTACTATGTCCTTGAAAGGCCAAAGTTAGAGAAACCCACTCCAATTGTGCCTAAGGATGAAATGGATGATTAATTGATGCATGCTAGTGATGTCATAGACATTAAGCACCTTATGCTATGCTACATGAACTATGAGTTGCATGAACAACAAGATAACATGGACATTCTTGAGAAGGAAACACATCTTAAGAATCATATAAAGCAAGAAAGGTATACTGTTTCCAAATAGTGCAAACTAACAGAGGGATACCTAGAAGAGTGCCACGAGCTTAATCTGATCGGGCATGTGGAGAGAGTGGGATTTCATTAGGTCAAGAGTTGGCCATGGATATGATTCTACAATCATTGTATGAATCACGTAGCCAGATTAACAACTGCTATCACTTGAGTCACTTAGCCAAACCACTATCTAAATTGCTTGGCATGTTGATTAATGTCAAAATAAAAATAAAGATGGAAAAACCTATGATGATTATTATTGGAACAAAGTCCAAGGACAAAGGCAAGGCCAAGAAGAGCTCTGAGGCTAAGCTGAAGTCCAAGTCCTCTACACTCTAGATAAGGAGAGGAGTAAGTGCAAAAGAAATGTGTGCTTCACACCTTATGTTATGGAAGGGGTTTCCTAGCTTCCTTCCTGGATTGGTAGGATGGAACACAAGTTGAGGTTCAATCTATTGGAACATTTGACCTCAGGTTCGCTCGTTCACACCTCCAATGATTTTTGAAAAAGAAGGAAAAGATGGACACACAATCTCCACTTCAGGATCTGAGAAGAAATAAGCTAGAACCATGTAGAGAAAGTGTTGTTGCCACTATAGTTGGAATGTATCATTATGTAATAGGCATGTGATAGAATTAGTGAATTGGTATTATGTACCTACAATTAAAAAAGTCATATATCTTGTATGAAAAAAATATTATGAATAATTGATCTTTTAAAAGTAAGATCTATATGTCAATGACTTATGTCTTACAATCTATAATGTACAATTGTAGAGACAAATGTGTATGACACATATACTGAATGACTTGAACAATCAAGCAATGAATACATATAGCATTGTCATCTAGAGCACTTAAATAAGAAATGCATTTCTAGAATCCATAATGATGGTTATATAGACTCTTTTGGTTATTGAACCTATAGAGACATGCAAGTCTTGTTTATTGAGAAATATGACAAAATGACCTTCACTAGATGTAATGGGAGAGTGAGTATTCTATTAGGCCTCATACATACTGATTCATATAGACCTTTTAGAATAAATGCTAATGGTAATTACTTGCACCTCATTATATTTATTGATGATTTTAATTGATACAATAATTTGTAGTTAATTAAATACATGTATTAATTTCTTGAAGTTTTTCCATATCCCTACCACTATCACATATCAAACAACATATTTTAACAATTTCCCCATAACCATCATCGTCCCCTTCCCCATCACCATCACCATCCCTGTCACCATCAATTTTTTCGTCATGTACCAAACATAGACTAATAGATAAGTATCTTAGTTAACTGATAAGAGACCAATTAGTTGATCTGCTACTGCAACATACTTGCATGAAAGAATTAGAAATTGTCAACCTCGGTGAAGAAGATTGAAATGGTAAGAGCTTTGGTGTTGTTTCTTGGATGTTGCAATGCCACACCAAACTGAGTGGGAGTGGAAACCATTTCTAAGATGCAAAATAGGTGGCTGATATATTGTGAAATATGGCTACTGAACAAGTAGCACAAAGAAAAATTTTATCTACAATATTCCCTATAACCAACTGATCTTGTCAATTACTATAAGATAGGAAGAATGGCTTTGCGGATATACCTTCTCCTAGAGAAAGTTTAGAGACAATTCTCATCATTGTATATGTGCAACTCTGAATCCTTGTTGCACTGGGACTCATCTGACTGTTGCACCTCTTTGTCTGCACCACAGACTGCAACTGCAAACCTCATCTTCTTTAGTAGCTCCTCTTGTCAAGGACTTCTAGTTGACGTCATCTTCCTAGCGGCATACAACAACCTCCCACCTCTAGATAATTTCACACAGACTGTCTAAAACTCATGTCATCCTACTAGAACGGATAGGAAGGTGTTGTCCCTCCCGTTGGTGTACTAGTCACCAACTTGCTCTCCCACAATAATGATCTCAATTGCTCTCTCCCTTGTTGTTCCTCCCTAGTTGGGTAGAATTTTCTTGGGCTCTCGTGATTAGCACAACTAGAGATGACAACATTTTTCAGAGCAAGTGATTCTCAATTGTTTGTGTTTTACTCTGGGAAGCCACTAATACCCCTCTATTTATAGGTGGGGTTTGGGTCCATGTTTCCAATCGATGCAGGAGTGGAAGGGACTAGAAGATCTCAAATTTTCACAAAAATTCTAGAATTTTCACAACCTAAAAACACCCAAACTTCCATTTGACATACCAGACAACCAAATGGTCTTCTAGGACTTTCCCTAGTTGCACACAAAAATTGGCAATTTGTTTACAATTAACATCCCATATTAATTTTGTTACACAACAAGTAATGTGCAAGTCAAATGAACTATAAAATATCTAGAACCTTCCCATGGACGAACCAGACCATCTTGCCTAGGTGAGATGGATGCCTCAGTTACGCAGACGGTCATCTAGTAACCTAAGTCAAACTGGTATGTTCAGTCGATTCACTTCCTTAGCCAATTTGCACTCATAATAGGTCTTACTCTCCAAACACCTGTCTCAACATTGAGACAACCATTTAGCACTCCAGACGATTGTCTCGACACTTAAGATGGGAATTTTATAGTGTTGTCATTCTATTTGTTATGTGAATCAAATGCCTAAACACCTTAGTACTTAATTCAATTTTTATTCAAGATTAAACTCATCTTCTAGGTCGAGACCTATGTGTGTGACCCTATAGGTCCCATATTACATTATGACATCACAAACAATGAGTGGTTCCTAGTCACATGTCAATGCTACCTAAGTAAATGGAAAGTTGAGGAGCAATTTCAACGTACAATCTGTGTATGGTGTTGCAGTGCTTGTATAGTTCCTTTGTCACTGATGTTTAGATGGAATTCGAGGCATGGAGAAGTCACCCTCTTTATCATCTAATCTTATTTCTTGAACCAGGAGCAGAATGTTTGAAATATATGTAGGCTCAATATCACATACTGACTCACATGTGCATGGACATGCATTTCTCAATCTCGCTACTCAAGAGGCCTAGAACATCAAACTCCCATAGGAGGGTCAAATCCCATTTCTATCATTCACAGTCTATCCCCGTGTGTCAAAGTCACTCAATCATCACCGTATAACAAACCATGTTTTGGGACTGTATTTGATGATGTCAAAGTGTACCCAATGACATGCTAATAGTGTAATGATTTTAGGTTTTAGAACCACAAGCCCCACCATTACTGTGAGAACTTACTATGACTTCCATGATGATGGTTTCCATGTGCCATTCTAATGATGGGTCTATTCGATAGACTCTTCTCTAACATGTATCTTTGTGATTGGTTTGATATTGCCATATCATGACTAATGAGATTCTATCATCACCTAGCTCACACTTTGATTTTATGTGTTATTGTTGTCTATCAACCTTCCATAATAAAAACTGATCAGTGACATATTGAGAATATACATATGTACTCCTAATATATGTATGATCTCATTCTTCCAAGTCACGTACTTGAAGATATATGTCACTTAGTAATATTATTCTCTAGATATTTATAATGTTACATCATTATCTACTAACTGAATTAAATAGAATAAATTGGAAGCTTGCCTTCTATTAATAATCAAATTATTGACATTTATGTCATTACAATCATCACATGATTGGCTCTTTGGGCATACATACCAACAGACTCCCACTTGCACATAGAGCCAATCACCTATGAATCATATTCCAAGTGATCTAACATGACTATCATGCTTTTGCTATGAAAGTGCCTTTGTCAAGGGGTCAACAACATTATTCTCAGTTGGTACTTTGCAAATCTTAATATCTCCTCATTGTACAATCTCTCATATGAGATGGAACCGCCTTTGTATTTGCTTTGAATGATGATGTGATATGGGTTCCTTAGCTTGTGTAATAGCTCCATTGTTGTCATAATATATCTCAATTGTGTCATTGATGCTTGGATTGACCCTAGGTTCTGTAATGAACTTATTAATCCATACATCCTCCTTTGCTGCACTTGATGCAACAATATGCTTAGACTTTATTGCAGAATTGAAAACTATCACTTGCTTGTAACTCTTCCTGCTTACAGCTCCATTATTGAGGTAGAAAATGAATCTTGATTGTGACTTATAAACATCTTGATCAGTCTGGAAGCTTGCATTTGTGTAACCCTTTACCGCCAACTCTTCCTCTCTGCTATAGACCAAGAACTAATCCTTAGTCCTTCTCAAGTAATTGAGGATGTTCTTCATGGTTATCCAGTGAGCATCACCTAGATCTAACTGATATCTACTCATCATCCTCAAGACATACAAAATGTTTGGATAGGTGCACAACATTGCATACATGATTGATCCAATCACTGAGGCATATGTAATCAAACTCATGCTTTCCCTTTCTTCACAAGAACTGGGACATTGAGTTTAGAGATGATGACACCATGATATGCAACAAGTTTCCTCTCTTTGAGTTCTCCATGCTAAACAACTTCAGCACTTTGTTAATGTATGTGCTCAGGCTTAAGCCAAGAAGCCTTTTAGATCTATATTTGTTGATCTTTATCCCTAAGATGTAGGATACTTCTCCCATGTTTTTCATAGAGAACATATTTCCAAGCCATGTTTGCCTTTAGTAAAGTAGAGATGTCAATTCCCATCAATAGTATGTCATCTACATAAAATATGAGGAATGTCACTATGCTCCCACTAACCGTATTGTACACACAAGGTTCATCTTCATTTTGAACAAAGACAAACACTTTGAATGTCTCATCAAAATAAAGATTCTAGATTCAAGATGCTTGCTTCAATCCATAGATTGACCTTTTTAGCTTACAAACTTTATTTGCATCCTTTGTATTGATAAAATCCTTAGATTGTGTAATGTACACATCCTCTAGTAAATTCTCATTAAGGAATGTTGTTTTAACATCCATCTTCCAAGTTTCATAGTCATGATAAGATGTAATAGCAAGCATGATCCTGATGGATTTAACCATGGCCACTAGAGAAAAGGTTTTGTCATAGTCAACACATTGAACTTGTCTGAAATACTTTGCAACCAATCTTCCCTTGTAGGTTTGCACTTTACCATTCATATCAGTCTTCTTCTTGAAGACCCACTTGCACCCTATGGGTGTAACCCCTCAGGTTGATCCACCAAAGTCCATACTTAGTTCGTATACATGGATTACATCTCAGAGCTCATGGACTAAAGCCATTTCTCAAAATCTAGTCCATCAATAACATCTTTATAGGATATTGGCTCATCATCTGTGACTAATTCACTGCCTTCCTGAGTTATAAGATATCCAAATCTTTCAGGATCAAAGCATGTCCTATTAGATCTATGAGGTTCCTATGTAATTAGAGGAATTTGGGACTCAACATCGTCTTGTGATTCTATTTGTTCCTCTTGTTCATCTATCGGTACAATGTTTTCTTATTGGTCTCAAACCACTTCTAGTTCCACTTTTCTCCCTCTGATTCCTTTGAAAATAAAATACATCTCAAGGAATGCAACGTCCCTGGAAACAAACACTTTACTATCATCTTGAGAATAAAAGTAATATCCTCTAGATTCTTAAGGATATCGAACAAAATAACATTTACTGGATCTTGGGCCAATATTTTTATGAAACATTTTCTTGACGTAAGCTTCACACCCCCAAATCCTCATAAAAGACATATTGGGATGCTCCCTATTCTATATCTCATATGGTGTCTTTTGAACCGCGTTTGATGGTACTCAGTTTAGTGTAAACACGGTGGTTTTTAGACCATACCCCCAGAAGGTAATTGGAAGCTTAACTAAACTCATCATTGATTGCACCATATCCGGTAATGTGTGATTCTTTCTTTCTGATATACTATTATGTTGAGGTGTTCTAGGTGGAGTCCATTGGGATACAATCCCATTGGGCTCTAAGATGGTTCTAAAACTCTTGGTTTAAGTATTCTCCTCCTAAATCAGGATGAAGTGCCTTAATCCTTTTACCATGTTGGTTATGTACTTCATTCATAAACTCGTTGAACTTTTCAAGAGCTTATGACTTATGTTTCATTAAATAAGCATATCCATACCAACTGAATTCATTAGCGATGGTAATGTAGTATTGATACCCTCCTCTAGAGGTTGTTCTACAAGGTCCGCATACATCACTATGTATGAGTCCTAGTATATCACTAGCCCTCTCATTGTTACCAGTCAAAGGGGTCTTATCCATCTTTCCCAACAAACAAGATTCACATGTCTCTAAGGATTCCAAATCAAAAGAGTCTAGATAACCATCTTTATGGAGTCTAGATATGCTATTCTCATTTATGTGACCTAGACGACAATGCCAAAGGTATGTTCTATTTGAGTTGTTGAGTTTTAGTATTTTTTTTTTGAAAGATGTCAGACGATACTTTTATTCATCATGATCATCTCTTGCATGCAAATTTGGGATAAACTTACAAATTGACTCTATGATTTTAGTAGTAAATATGGTAGTACTACTACCATTACATACCTCATCCTTACACATCTCCACCACCCAACTGGGGGGCCAAGTATAGTGGAAGGTACCATTCTTGTTTTTAAAATGAAACATGGCCAGGGAGTCAGCCAGATGATTGCCTTCTCTTATACAGCCAGGGAGTTTTAGTATTTTGATATTAACATTATATACATCTATCTTAAAATCAAACAAGTAAAGACCATAAGACATTGGGGCACTGCCATAAACTATCACATCTTTTGAAAAAGAACATCGGCCATTTTTAATATGGTATTCAAATTCATCCTTGTACATACAAGATATAGAAATGATGTTTCTATTTATAGAAGGTACATAATAGTAGTTATTTAACTCTATTACAAGATATGTAGGAAGAGATATATTATGGGTTCCAAATGTGTTGGTTGTAACTATTGTGTCGTTAGAAATTTTAAGTTACACCTCACCTTTTCCCAAAGTCCTACTTCCTTTCAGATCCTGCATATGAGAAAATATGTAAGATCCACATCCGATATCTAGTACTCATGAGGATGAAGTAGATAGATTTATCTCAATAATGTATATACCTAAAGTGTAGATCCCCATCCCCATCTTTTTATTCCTAAATTCCTTTAAGTACAAAGGATGAGATCCTCTTGCACTTTTATTTCTCCTTATCTTGAGTGTGGAAGATGTGGATTTAGGCTTGACCTCAAAACTCTTCTCAGTCTTTCCTTGATCCTTGGACTCGACTCCTTTGATCACCATCACAGGTGTGTCCTTCTTCAATTTTGGTTCAACATGAATCAACATGGCAAGCAAGTTTGACATCTGTCCAGCCATATTATTCACATGATAGAATGCAATAAAGTGACTATATAATTCAAGCATAGTCTTTAGAATCATATCAGTGGCCAACTTTTGGATCAAGGTGAATCCTAGTTCTTCAAGATAATACACATGTCCAATCATATTGAGAACATGTTCCTCTACTGAGGTTCAGTCTGTAAATTTTGACTCAAGCAACACCTTTAGGATAGCGTCCCCTTCTTGCTTATCAACACCAAGTGTTACTTTCTTAAGATGTGTTATAATCTCAAGAACACTCATGTCTACGCACTTCTTGTGCAACTCATAGTTCATATAACTAAGAATAAGGTACTTTATCTCCAAGGAATCATTGGCACGCTTCTAGTAAGCATCCACTTGTAACCTAGGTGCTTTAGGAGGAGGTATTTTTGGAACTGGTTTTTCAAGGATGTAGAGCTTGCACTCTTCATTGAGAACCCTTTTCAAAGTCCAAAACCAGTCAAGGTAATTTCTCCCATCAAGTTTGTCCATCTATAGGACTAAACACAAATTAAATTTGTTCATCATTTGATTCTACAAGAGAAAATTTGCATTTGTTAAAAACCATTTTTGATTTGATTTGATTTGAAAATTTTGACAATATTAATTAGGTCTTTAATAATTATTGCTCCCACTATTTTATTCAAATTGATAGCCCTCAATATCAATTTGTCATATTATAGCGTACAATATTCTAGTGGTCCAGATCCAAGATAATTCAATGATTACTAGGTCAACACTGTAAACACAATCAACCATCAAGGTAGGCAACTCTGGCCAATTGCATCATATGCAATTCTTGATACATAATATGTGCAACCCCTTGCCATAATCATCTACATGCTTCTGGGCCCATACGCTCGGAGAATCACCAGTCAAGCCTAACTGTAAATCCGAAACAATAATAATGTACCCTATCGAGGCAAAACCTATATTATTACCATCACACTTCCACGAGATAGACCGTGTACCCCGCGGAGGCAAAACCTATGCTTTTTTATCAAGCTTTTCATGTGTGTCACTTTTAGAAAGAATCGAAGACTTGATATTTTATTTGAGGGAGTTTGTATAAATACATATACTTTATCCAATCATCACATATATAGTATGTATCATATACAGGCTATATCCCAAAATGAAAACATATAATAAATGAAAGTGACGGTTATGGCCAACCTAATGTAATCCCTTAGAACCACAAGGAATTAAGTCATCTAGGTCTACATAAAATATAGAAACATTTTGTTGATAAAGATCCATTCTTGCCCATCTGGGTTGATTGGTGCAAGCCTTAAACTGATCGACTCGCCTCCTATCCATTTGTTAGGTCATCTCACTGATCGTCTGGTTCCATCAGTCCACCATTTACTGGCTCCTCCAGTAGATTGATCGGGTCCATGAGGTGATCAATTTGGCTTGTCCATCATGTCCTCCATAGTCCTTCACCCTATAAATTTGTCTTCGGGACATCTTCATTGTAACGAACCCGCCTCCCAGTAACCCCCAATTAAGGGAGACAAGATGTCAGAGCCGTTATTCCAATTTCTGGATCAAAGGTTCTACAATTAATTAATAATAATTATCAAACTCTACTCAAACTAAACTGAAAGGCTATAATAAAATTAAACTTTTCATACCTTTTTTTTAAAAATTGGATATCTACTTCTATCCCCATGGAGTCTATTCTAACTAATCCTCCTTTGTACTTTGATTCACATTTAGTTCCACATATGCCACTTTACTATTTGTTCTTTTTACTTGTACCTAAAATGGCGATAAACAAAACGTCGGTCAGCATAAAGCTGGTATGTGGGGGAAACAATAATTGTGCAATTAATAGTAACAACATATTGCAGTCAAGTATGATTTAACAATCAACTTTATGTTTTCAACATAACTGCTCAATCCTTACATACCCTAACCTCTGCGCTGTCCCTGTAGTGGACCTGGATGCTAACTTGCTTATGGTAGATCCCCATTTAACCCCTCATTATTCTACCTAATAGGTGAATCAGTTTCTAGGGTTGAGTCACATGGCACTACCCGTAGGTATCCCACTCCTTAACTCATGGTGCGCTAAAGAGTTGCATGGAACTACACATAGGTAGCCCAATCCCTAACTCTTGATAACCTAGACCTTACTCTAGGTTACCCTTTTTAGCCTTTACAAAGCCACAGAGGTGGACCAGGATCTGAGCCAGTCATGTATGCACATTTATGGTGATAATCATTGTCACATTATAGTTGCATGAAATAAAGTGCATCCAATCAATTATTTTCAAGCAACCGATAAAAATGTTCGGAAATCACCGTGAAACTTAAGCGATTAAACCTAACTCGCTTCCTAGGGTTTCTAGTTCACTTTTATGGTTTCCATTGCAATTAGGGTTTCCCTTCATCTTTTACTATTTTAAACCCTAATTTTATATGATTACTCATAAAACCGAATTATCTCATCTATTCTTCAATATTAAGGTTAACATATAACCCTAATGTTAAAAAAACATAATTAGCCATCAATTAAGTACATTAAGCCTCCTTTACATTAAAGCTACCATTTTTATCCTTTTAACCCATAACAAAGTCTTTATGCTCATTTATCATCAATTCATAGTTCATTATGGTCTAATTCACATATGAACGTTATTTATCATTAATTCTACCTTTCATCCACTAGAAAACCCTAATTTCTACATTAAGGGTATTTATCCACAATTAGAAACTTTTATACTTGAAATATCTTAGAGCCATCATATCTCAACTTTAAACCATGAATCCAATCATTTAAAGCTATTAAAAGACACGATTACAAATATTAGGGTTTCAAGGCCCATTAAAGCTTATTTATGCACATGAAACTCTAAATTAACCTAATTATGAGCAAAGTTCATCCTTTTCAATCTTAATGTACCTTTTTACAATTAACATGTTAATATCAACTCTAATCATCAATTAAACCCTACTAAACACATTAATCATCTCAAAATAGGGTTTCTTAAACTTTAATTCATTAAAGTTGATTACGTACACTAGTTTTCAAATATCAAAAGGAATTAGCTTCTTAATATATTTTTATTGGATTCCTCTTATTTTTTTGAGCAAAAAGCATATATTATTTGCTACCATCGGAGTTACGAATAAAAGGATATGATTTTTGTATTATTCCACTTACTTTACCAATTAGAGGATGCCACATCACCTCATTTACCATGCAAAGCGCTCAACGAGATAATAATTGAATGATGGTTTTGCCCCCCACTTGAGTGGCTTGCTCTTTAGCACGCAAAGGGTAAAATGGTCCAATGGGAATCCAACTTCTTCAACCTTGCGAACCCTACTTGCCATCGACATGCAGCCCTAGGCACGGATCCCCTGCTCCATCCCTGACCTCGACGGCTGCCAGGGAGGTTACCCCTGCCTCTGCCATACCTCCACGCACCTCTGGGTGCCTCTGGTTCATGGGTAGAGTGACTGTTTCGGGCCTGGTTGGTTCCACAACTCGTGGCTGACCTACAGCCAAACAATGGTTGCTGCACGAGTTTCAGAGCATGGGGAAATGAATGTGCTCCTATGTGGCATCGTGGGAGCATTGTGGTTCCTTCTAACTCCAGCTCGTGGCTCCTCATCATCCCAGGGGTTGGACTACCCCCTTGATTAGGGTTTACATGAAAAGAAGAAGAAGAAGAAGGAGGTGGGGAGAGAAACATGTGGGATCTCTTAAACTCGAGCCAAAAGCCCTACCCCTTATATAAGGGAGGGTATCGATGCCCTAAGATGCTTGCCCATGAAGCAACAAAGCTCTTTCCCAATAGGAATCCAATTCCTTTATTGAGAAGCAATCTCTCTCTCCTTACTAACCCTTTGACATATCTTATTTCTTGGATAATTAGGGATTCTAAATTTCTCTCACTTATTCTCTTTATTCTTGCTTTTTAATCCATTGGCACGAATTTCTATTTTTCTTTTAATAGAATTATTTCCTTTTTAACCATACCCCAAAATCATTCATTATGCATCATATTATCTTCTTATTTGACATTATTGGTATTTTTTCTTTCCTCTTTCTTTATTGGGGCTCCTTGGACCCCAAGAAACTCCAAGATTTCGAAATTCCTTCATAAGGATACTTTTTATCCTTCTAGATGCATCAATATTCATTATTTCACATTATCTTGTTTATTTTTTATTAAAATATCTCATTTTGAGGATTTCCCTTTTTCTTTCTTTTTATTTTACTTGTTGGTATTCCTTTTAACCTTAGGAATCATTTGGATATGAAAATCCACCAAGGATAATTCAATTATACCTCTTCTTTCTTATTTTCCACATTTTATCAATGTTTTCAATTTCTTTCTTAATAAGAAATATTTAATTGATCTTTTCTTTTCTTATTGCTTTATTTTTGCAAATTTGGACTCCTTGGAACCCAAGGAACCCAAGAGGCACTAAATCCATCTTTGGATTAAATTCTTTTGCCTTCTAGAGGTTTCTACATTTTTCTTTTCTCCATTTCTTAATGGAATTAATCAAGGACTATGACTGTACAATTGATTATCATCCAGGGAAGGTTAATGTGGTAGTTGATGCACTAAGTAGGAAATCAGAGACACCAGCCTTAAATAAAGCATAGTTGAATTCCTTGGTGTGCTCTAAGAGAGATATGTTTATCTCCTTGATGTAAAACAATGTACAACTTAAAGTATCATTGTTAGCCGGGCTGTTAGCTGAAACGAAAGTGAAACCTACTCTGAGATAGTAGATTAAAGAAGCACATGAAGTTGATATTGTGATTCAGTAGATCAGGTCTGAATATCGAAGTGAGAAATGAGATGGCTTCCATGATTCAGATGATCAGGTAGTCTGTTTCCATGGTAGGATGGTAGTACCTGATGTTGATAACTTAAGAAAGTTAGTTCTGGAAGAAGCTCATTCTTCAATGTATGTTATGCATCCAGGGAGCACCAAGATGTATCATAACTTGAAAGATATGTATTGGTGGTTTGGTTTGAAGAAAGATGTAGCTGAGTTTGTTATGCGGTGTCCCGTGTATCAGCAGGTTAAAGCTAAACATCAGAAGCCCGCAGGAATAATGCAATCCTTGCCTATACCACAGTGGAAATGGGATCATGTGACCATGGACATTGTGGTTGGTTTACCTAGAACAACCAAAGGTCATGATTCCATTTGTGTTATGGTTGATAGGTTGACAAAGACAACACATTTCGTACCTGTCAAAACAACCTACACTATTGAGAAGCTGGCACAATTATACGTTGATGAGATAGTGTGTTTGCATGGGGTTCCTGCTACTATCATTTCTGATAGAGGTCCCCAGATCATGAGTCATTTTTGTGAACGACTACATAAAGCTTTGGGTACATAGTTAAGGTTTAGTATTTCCTTTCACCGATAGACAGATGGACAATCAGAAAGGACCATACAAACCTTGGAGGACTTACTTAGGGCATGCATCCTTCAGTTTGTAGGAAGTTGGGATCTACACCTGAGCTTGATAGAATTTGCTTATAATAATAGCTATCAGCATAGTATTGACATGGCAACATATGAAGCTTTATATGGTAGACGTTGTAGATCTCCTTTATGTTGGTATGAAACAGGAGAAAATCAACTTTTGGGTCCTGAACTTGTGTAGCTGACAACTGAGAAGATTAAAGTAATACAACAACAATTAAAGACTGCACATGATAGACAAAAATCATACGCCGAAAAATGGTGAAGACCTTTACAATTCCAAGTTGGAGATAGAGTATATCTCAAGGTCTCACCATGGAAAGGAGTTCTTAGATTTGGAAGAAAGGGAAAGTTAGCTCCTAGATTTATGGGGCCTTATCCGATCATTGAGAGGATGGGAAAGATAGCCTATAAGCTGGAGTTACCACCTGAGTTTCACAAGTTGCATCCAGTGTTTCACATCTCCATGTTAAGAAAGTGTCATCTTGACACAGAGTTAGTTCTGCAACCTGTGGAGGTAGAACTAAATGATGATATATCTTATGTTGAAGGACATGTGTTGATTCTTTATAGGAGAATCAAAAAGCTGAAAAAGAAAGACATTTGTCTTGTAAAAGTCCTCTGGAACCACCGTGGCAATGAAGAAGCAACATGGGAACTAGAGGAAGAGATGAGGAGGAAATATCCTACTCTTTTCTCTTAATGTTTTCGTTGATGATTTCGGGGATGAAATCCTTGTAAGGGGTGGATAATTTGTAACATCCCTGACCTGGGTTATGATTTAAACCTAGGTGTTTTGCTTAATAAAGTTCATTAGATGCTTGCTCTTGTATTTTGAAAATTAATTAAGGCTCAAGAGGAACTTATATTTCAATTTTAGTCCTTTGTGAATAATGTTGAAATGATATTTTTCTTGTTTTGGACTAAAGTGTAAATTACCCAAGTTGAGGGGTTAAATTGCAAATTGTGTATGATAATATGTTCCTCATGTGTTGAAGAATAATGAGAATGAAGATGATGCATAGGTATGGCTTGTGGTGGCCTGAGTATTAAGAAAGAGATGATAAAGCAATGTGTGTGCATTAAAACCTAATTTTGGTGTAATGTGCAATTTACCCAAAACCTAGGGTTCAATATGGAAAATACCACTTCTAGAGGGTCCCTCATGTTTCTTAGCATCTTGTACAGAAAATAATGAGAGGGGCTCCTCATTTTTATCTCTTTGGAGGAGAGAGAATCTTGATATTAAAATAATCAAGATTTAAGCATAATTGAAACCTTAATTCAATTTATTGCAAAAATAAATAAATAAAATAATTGAAGGGCCTTCAACTAAAAACGAGATGGTTGAATTTTCTTAAGTGTGAACATCCTTATGCCTTTCAAAGGCAACTAAATATACTAAGGAGGTGAAGACTCCACTCACATTATTATAAGAAAAAGAAATATCCACTAACTTATGGATATTAATATTATAAGGGTTAAGGTGCTTAATTTGATTTTCTTTAAATTGTGGATAATTGAGAGTAATAAGAGGCAACCAGGATATCCTAGTATCTAAGGATTGTAAGGGGGCAAGTGGTAAGGATTTGGAGGAGATAATTCCTACTTTCTCTCTCCTAAATGAATTTTCAATAAAATTCACATATATGCTCCTTTATCCATAGAATGAAAGGGTAATTTCGAAGCACTTCTTCTCTTGGCTTGAAAAACGACCAAGGAAGCTTTGTAGGATCAGGAGGACGACCCCCAACCTTTTGGTAAGCTTCTTGACTTCCTTTCACCTTGAATTTATGGTGGAAATCACAAAACAATGCATGATTTCTTCTTATCTCGATCCCATCTTCAAT
Organism: Alisma plantago-aquatica; assembly: GCA_963693085.1. NCBI lineage: Eukaryota > Viridiplantae > Streptophyta > Magnoliopsida > Alismatales > Alismataceae > Alisma > Alisma plantago-aquatica. Next base: position 211,140,877 of record OY856414.1, read on the forward strand.
TCTAACCATTCCTTTTCACTCAAAGCTTGAGGACGAGCCTTGGAATAGTGAAGGGAGTTGCATCCACCATTTTTGACGTGATATTGAATCTTTGTAGCTCAATTGGAGGTGGGTTTTATAACTTGAACCCCTTTACATTGTTTTTCAACTATCAATCTTGCAATTTCGTTGATTCCTTCACCTTCTTGATTATTTGTTTGTTGTAATTGGTAAATTCATGAAATCAGAGGTACTATAAGTTACAGGGACGAAGGTAGATGATTGTGACATCATCTTGGATACTTTTCCCAAAGAAATTGTATTTCATTCGGTTTGAACAAACTTGCTCATTCGGTTTCAACAAAACCGTTTGAAAGCAAACAATTTCATCAAACTGTTAGAAGCTAAACGATTTCAAACCATTTGGGAAAGTTGAGCATGGTTTAACATTTGGAAATTTTTATGTTAATAATGATGGTGGATGACCCACCAAATTTTATTGAATAATTCCAAAGGGTTCATCAGTTGAAGGTTAATTAATTAGCAAACCCTAATTGGGTTAAGTGCTGATTTTCCAATTGATTGATTTAGATTTTTGGGTTGATTAACCCAAACGGTTTCAAGACCGTTTGGAGGACACCCAAACGGTTTCACGACCATTTGGAGGTTAACCAATACCATTTGGAGGTCTAGGGTTAAGTATGGTTGAGTAATTGAAGGTCCGGAGATACCAAATTGAAATGCAATTAGTAGTTGATTTGATGATCAATCCAATAATCAAAACCCTAATGGAATTTCACAAATTTCAAGGATCGGATGGGGCAAAAGGTCTCAAGACCATTTGGAGGTCATCCAAATGACCTCAAGACCATTTGGGGTCAGGTCATATCGAAAATTTGATGATGATTCACTAATTTCAATTGAATCAGTTCCACAATGTTGATAATTGATGGTTCCTTGATTTCAAAGCCATAATTGAAGGTTCTTGAGTAGGAAACCTAGATAAATTGGGTTCAAAACACTAATTGATGGTCCAATTGAATAATGATTCAATAGTTTAATTGATGAAGAAATCAAGGACTCAATTGATAATTGGTTCATCCATTGAAATCATGAATCGTGTAAGTGTTGAAAGGACTTTTTGGTCCATTCGGTTTTGAGATGGTTTGGACCAAATGGTCTTAAGACCATTTGATCCCAAATGGTCTCAAGACCATTTGGGTCCAAACGGTCTCAAACCGTTTGGAGACCCAAAGTTCAATCAGTTTCAATACCTTTCTTGTCCAATCGGTTTCAAGGGCAATTTGCCTAAATGGTTTTTAGCCAATTGAATTATGAGAACTAAGACCGTTTAGGGTCTAAGTAATTAAATATTTTTAAGATCAACATGGTTAATCTATTTGGATATCTCATGAAATTGAAGGTCCAATTTGGTTAATCTATTTGGATAGCTAATGCACTTGAAGATTTAATTGGTTAATGAAATTGATCATCTTATGTAATTGAAAGTTTAATTGATCAATTCTTTTAGATCCCTCATATAATTGAAGGTTCAATTGATCAAATCTTATGGAGACCTGATGTACTTAGATAATTGATACCCCTAGTGGGATTAATCATTAATGCATAATGATGTAATGATTCAATACATCATGTTAATCATAAATGCATGTAGTTGAATAAAGAGTAGGCTCAATTTAATCAAGAATTGAGTAGTGTACATCCTGAGTAGGATGAGAGAGAAAGATTCATACATGAATGATAATCATGTAGCAATTAAGTATAAAACATTCAAAATGATGTGATATACTATTAGGGCATGATCCTTGATAAAGAGGTCATAAAACCCTAATTGAGATGATTAATAAACTCAAACCCTAATTTAGGGAAATTCTGAGTAAAACCCTAATTGAGGGGGATAATGTGATATGAATTTACACTAATGACATGATTAACCCTAATTTAGGGTATTTTGTTGATAAACCCTATTTGGGGGTGAATAGTAAACCCTAATTATGGGTTATTGAATATAAACCCTAATCTAGGGTGATGTGATGTGAATAGTAAACCCTAATTCTAAAATAGGGTGAAGATATGTGAAACCCTAATTCTAGGTTATACTATATAGCATGAAACCCTAATTTGATTATAGCCTATACCATTGGTCCTAGTTGTGCAAAGGAAATGAGTAACCCTGATTTACATGAAATGGGAAACCCTAACCCTGGTAAGGGAATAGTGGTGTTACTCTTGATTAGTATGAAATTGAAATATGATTGATATATCTGCTATCATGTGTATTAACCATGCATATATCCTGACATGATGAACATAGCCAGGTATGAGCTATGATTCTTTATTCATAAAATTTATTCATTGGGCCTTGTGTGCCATAATCTACTATTACCATACTAAGCACCACTATTTTCCGTCCTCATCCTCATGTGCTAATCATGTGACTCACCGTGCATGCCTCCAAGTGGTGTCTGCGAGTATTCCACTACATATAATATACTTCTCGTTATCATCTCCAACCCTATTTTTTAGTCGCTATAATCAAATTAGGTTTGAGAAAGTCCTGCATGTGCTTCTTCATCTCCAACCACGGTATCGGTCAAGACAGACAAGACTCACCTTGGCCAGAAAACCTAAGAGCTCTCCTTAGCCTATACCATTGTCTCTGGTTGTTTCTGAAATCAGAAGCAAGAATTAGTTGTTTTCACAATATCCATCCTCCTCGCATGCTCTTCATCCATCTTCCTGATGAGAAGATGCGTTTGGGTCTGTTCTTAGTTCATGGATATGTTCCTTTCATTCTATTCTACTACTCCAGCATCCTGATGATGAAGACATAGTTTGGGTCTGTCCTTACTTCATGGATGGTTCTTTTTGTTTTGTTCTACTGCTCTATCTCACAGATGACAACGTAGAGTTTTAGAATTTTCTCAGATGGTTGACCATCAATATGTGCATATGATTTATGATGCCTTTATCAAGAAGAATATTGACAAATGGAAAAAGTATTTCTATCCTAGCACTCACGGTACATTAGAACAATGGGATGATTCTAAATACATCATCATCACTTGTTGAAGAAGCTATAGCTATCTTCAAGGCCAACTAACCCAAATCCGGAACTAGCACGGAATTGAAAGTGTGCAATTCCACACAGTCATTGCACTAAACATGCAAACTTGGAATTGATGGCTGTCGTGACAACATAAGTTACTAGAAATTTGATATGCAATATAGCAGGTAGGTCCTATGGCCCAGCCAATAAAGTCCAAGGCGTAGTATGATCTAATTAACTGGAGCAAGAACACAACTTCAGAACAAAAAGATATATACAGGGACAATGGTTTTATGTTGGAGTTTCAGAACACACAGGTAAGTATTCACTTGTGTTATTTCTAATTCAAGAATCTCCATTACCTAAATTCTGAAATTAATTGCTTCCATTAAAAAATAAATTTCTATTGTTGTAGTCTAATTAAAATACATTTGAGGGGTTTCATATTTAGACTTGTTAGCATTTTGGTAATAAATACTATTCTTTAATGTCGTATAATTATGAAATATTTATCAATTTTGTTTTTAATAGTTTGATTAACTGATAAATTTGATTGGTTTGTTAGCAGCGAGCCCAGTTCAAGACAAAAAAAGACCATACATCGCAGTGGAGTGATGGAAGTAATCGAACCCCCCTCGCAAAATATAAAGAACATCATTTCTAATATTTGTCTAAAGAATAAAATGGGTCTCCCTTGTCTAGCTAAAAACTATAACTACGTACTAAATCTAAAATATGTTGTCATATATATCTTATCTACTTAAACAATATAACTTCATACTAAATTTCAAATTTTGTTTTCGTATACCTGGTACATGTTTTGTATGACCAATAATATTTAAAATGCCTATTCCAAAAAAAATTACTATTCCAAAAAAAATATATATTTAAAATGTGGCATATAAAATTGAAGACTGCACTTACTCCATATATTGAGATAAATACTAACAATTCTGGAGTGATTAACCAAATTTATTCAATAGCATAATGTGATTAAATCAAAGGTAAAACATTTCCATACCAGATTGTATTTACTACATTCAATTTTGTAGACATTATACGTATCTCTTACCGATTTAGAACTTGCATGTGGGTCATGACATCTCTTATTGATTATGGAAGCTGAAATTTTTGTTTAAATGTTAATCATGTTGATATAACGTAAATAAAAATTACAGTACTGCAAAAATATAATTTGACGATATAGCTTGTTATGACATATTAGACAAATTATTATTTAGGGCTATTTATAAAAGTGGGACTAATATGTACGCTACATTTACATATTTTGTTCAGTTTTCACCATGAAATTAACACCAAATTTATCAACTTATGTTAAATACAAATAAAGTATATATATCAAAATCTTATCTTTATTGAGTGAAGAAGGTTTATGGTCATGCACAATGAACATTACTTATTTTACGTTTAACTATACTTGAGAATCAGTGAGCAAAAGAAAGTATCATAGAAAACTAATTCATAAATTTTTTGGCATTCCAAATGATCATTATTTGTTTTAATACAAAATAGTAACATGAGACTATATGTACATGGAATTTGAAGGTCTAATAATTATCATTATTATATATATCAGTTGTCCTAAAAGGATGGACTCTTACATGAAAATTTATCCAATACTATTTTGCAAAAATAAAAATAGGTGTCTTTTTTTAACTTGATTGCTACTAAGAAGGTCAGAAGTTTATAGATAGACTCAATTATTGGTTAAGATATGAAAACGTTGAATGGAATAAAAGAGTAGCACATGTAATAAATAACTATGTTGAGATACGTAGCAGTTCTAACTCACCACAGCCCACTCGCTCTATGTATACAGAAACAACTACAAAATTTATACAAGTGCGCAAGTATAATTAAGGAGAAATGTCAATGTCAAATATTTGATGATATATTGTAAAACCTAATATTTTCATGTGCAATGTATATAGTTTTTTAATCTATTTGAACGGAATAAAACATTAGAAAATGAAATAAATAACTATGTTTGGATAGGTAACAATGCTAACTCGTCACATACAACTCACTCTATCAATACAAAAGCAACTAAAAAACTTATATGTGTGCATGACTACAATTAATAAGAAATGACAATGTCAAATATTAAATGATATATTGTGAAACCTAATGTTTGAATGTGCAATGCATATAATTTCTAAACCTACTAATACTATACTATGTTAAACACATAATTTTCATAATGATATTGACTTTCTAAAACGGTTGAAGTAACTTGGTACCTTTAAATAAATTTTAGAAAAAGTACAATAATATAAAAATTGCATGAATACTATATATTATATTTGGAAAATATATTAAAATATTAATTTTTATAATGAAATATTTTCTATAATTTACACCAATAAGGTGATGAAAAAGAAGTAGTTGGATTAGATAAAATGTTTTCGTATGGGTATAAATCTATTAATGAATTGTCTGGTAATATTCTACATAAGTAGACTTTTTCCAAACTTATAATTGAACCTAAATGATGCACATGTGTTACGACCCCACCTCCCGATAACCCCCAATTAAGGGATACCGAGAGGTCGAACCTGCACCCATAACTTCCGAATCAATGGCTCGGCAATTAACCAAGAATAATTATCAAATTTTAACTGACTAAACGGGAAACTGTAAGAAAGTTGTTTTTGCATACCTTTTTGAAAAATTGGATCTCTAAACTTCTATCCACTTATGGATTCTATTCTAACTAATCCTCCTTGTATTTTACTTCATGTATTTCACAATATGACGATTTACTGTTTGTCCTTTTGGCTTGTACCTAAAACGCCGACAAATAAAATGTCGGTCAACCGAAGCTGGTATGTGGGGGAAACAATAATCATGTAAATATGTTAACAATGTAATCATTCAATTAACCATTTAGCAACCAAGATTACATTTTAGATATAACTCTGTGATCCAAGAGTACCCCATCCTCTGTGTTGTCCCCATTAAACCCCTCATGAACCACCTATCAAGTGAACCAATTTCTAGGGTTGAGTCACATGGAACTAGTCATAGGTAGATGACTCCTTAACTCAGGGTATGCTTAAGAGTCTCATGGCACTACACATAGGTAGCCCAGTTTCTAACTCACGGTAACCTAGACCTTGCTCTAGGATTACCCCTTTTTTAGCCTTTTGAAAGCAACAGAGGTGGACCCAGATCTAACCAGTTATATATGCACATTTATAATGATAATCATAGTCACTTTATAGTTGCATGAAATAAATAGGCATCCAACAGTTATTTTCAAGCAACCGATAAAACTTCGGGAATCACCGTGAAACTAAAGTGATTATTCATTAGCGTAACCACATACCTAATTTGATGAGTCATGCAGATTATTCAACATATACTTCATGTATATACAATCAAGCCAATCAACAGATCCAAGAAAGTAATTCAATCATCACATAATTCCTGAAAAGAATATGTACCCTATTTATGACACACTTTATCAAGAATCTACTTTGTTGACTTGGATTCTCTTTCTAGGGTTTCTAATATGCATTAAGGTTTCATTAATATTCATTAGGGTTTCTTAGATCTATTCCTCAAACTTTATCCCTTTTAGGTCAACAAACCCTAAAACACTCTTTTCTACTCATATAGACATTAATTGCTCAACTATCCATTTTAATAGTATTTTATACCCAAATTGACTTAGGATTATCATATCCCTATTTATTCATGGATTTGAACAATTAAAACAATTAAAAGACATATTCATCTAAATTAGGGTTTTCAAGCTCATTAATGCATAATCATGCAAGAAACCCTAAATTAAGCCAATTAGTCTTTTTAGATCTTATTTTCACTTTTATTAACAACAGGTTAATATCATCTTGAATTATCCAAATAACGTCATTAATTCAATCTATCATCAAATCTACGGGTTTTTCCTTAATTAAATCATTAAAGATGATAACTTTATGCCCTTTTTAAATTTCAAGCATATTTAAGCACATAAACTCTAAATTAGACTAATCACGTGCAAAGTTCTTCCTTTTTGAACATAATGTACCTTTTTACATTTAACAGGTTAACATCAACTCTAATGATCCATTTAAACCCTATTAAATACTTTATTCATTTCAACATAGGGTTTCTTAATCTTTAATTCATTAAAGATGATAATTTACACTATATTTCGAATTATGATCAGATTCAGGCTAAAAACTATTTTTAATGGGTTCCTTGCATTTTTCTGATCAAAATACATATATAATTTGTCTTGATCGGAGTTACGAATAGCAAGATATAATTTTTGCAAGAAAATTACCTTCCGGCCAATCAGAGATTGCCACGTCGCCAAGTTTCCATGCATGCAGCTCGCTTTGAAAACATAATGAAATTACCAAGTTGCCCTTGCATAAGTGAAAGTTCCTTCACACCCCGGAGGGGCAAAACAGTCGAGCGTACCCTTTGCTCTTCTTATTCCTCGAGCAGCTGGTTTGCGGCTGCCCTAGCCGCCATCTTGCAGCCTTAGCGCGACTCTTGCGCCTAGCTCTGGGCCCCATCTTCACCGGAAACGCAACGCCTACCTCTGTCGTGCCCATGCGCACCCAAGGTGCCTCTAATCTATGGCCAAGCTGACCGCTTATCCGCGCGCAAAGGCAGCAAAGCACGGCTGCTCTTGCAGCCGTGCTACCACTGCTGCACATGGCCAAGGAGGAGGGACAACTACCGAGTATCTCACTTGAGGTTGTGGAAACATCACGACCCCAATGTAGCTCCTCCACGGCTCTTAAACTCTTGGGATACGGTTACACCTCCATCATTAGGGTTTCAGACAAAAGAAGGAGGAGAACGGGTGGTATTGCGTGGAACTTCTCTGGATCTCGACCAGGGCTCTACCCTCTTTTATAGTGTGAGTATACACGCCCTAGTAGGCTTGCCCTCAAGCAACCACACCCTCTTCTAATTAGGAAAGTGCTTCCTTCACTACTAAGCAAGTTTCCTCTTTCTCTCTTTCCTAAACATCTCTTTGATATACCTTATTTCTTGAATATTTTGGAATACGAAAATATTCTCCCTTATTCTCTTTTGACTTGCTTTTTAAACCATTAACCACGAAATTCTATTTCCTTTAATAGAAATTACTTTCTTTTTAACAATACCTCATAATTTATTAATAATGTATCACTTTATCCTTTGATTTTGCAAATTTGATATTTTCTCTTTCTTTCCTCTTTATTGGGACTCCTTGGATTCGAAGAAACTCTAATATTTTGAAATCATTTTTATTGGATATTCATTATCCTTCTAGATGCATCTAAATGCATTATTCTTCATTATTCCTCATTATCTTGTTTATTTCTTCTTAAAATATTTCCTTTTGAGGATTTCTCTTTATTTCTCTTTTATTTTCCTCATTGATATTCCTTTTATCATTAGGAATCCTTGGGATACGAAATTCCACTAAGAATAACTCAATTGTACCTCTTTTTACTTATTTTCCACATTTTACCATTGTTTTCAATTTCTTTCTTAATAAAGAAATATTTAATTGTTATTTTTCTTTTCTTATTGCACTCTTTATGCAACTTTGGACTCCTTGGAACCCAAGGAACCCAAGAGGCACGAAATCCCTCTTTGGATTTGCCTTCTAGAGGTTTCCACATATTTCTTTTCTTAGAAATTCAATTATTCATTTACTAATTGGATTTCCTTGTATGGCTCGAGGGAAGAGCGGAAGAGGGCGCATCCGTGGGCGCAACCCTAGTTCTGGCAGGGAGAAGGATCGTGGTGCCACAGAGTCGACTCCAACTCCTCCTACTCCTCCATTGGTGAGGACTGGAGATGAAGGTATCCCTCCCCAATCCCCTGGCCCTGAAAAGGTTGTGCGCCGTGAAGGGAAGGAACCAGCGCCTTCGGCTAATGCCTCCCCAAGCAATGGTCTGGGCTCTCCGAAAGCTCCCCCTAGGAATCTGTCTGATGGTGACACAACCTCTTTGTAACACCCGGGCCCACTTCCCAAGGCTCTAGTAGAGTTTCAGGAATGACGACTGGCCCCACAAACCACCACTAGCCTTAACTGCGCACTTTGATCACACTGACGCACAAGCCAGGAGCAGCTTCCTGACTGGTCACCCATCCTAGTACTATTCCAAGCTGAGCACGCTTAACTATGGAGTTCTTTAGAGATGGGCTCCCGAAAAAGGAGGTGCACCTTGGTGATATGGGTAGTCCAATCATTCCTTTTAAGATCATGTTATCCGAGGCCTCAAATCTCGGGATGTTACAATCTCCCCCACTTAGACTCTTGACGTCCTCGTCAAGGCTCAACTCTAAGGCCTCATAATCTCTTCCCCATTTCAGTGCAGACCCACAATGGCCCATGGACACCCAGCTCCCGATCACGGAATACCAATGCAAGGGTGGCTACGTCAACCATGGACAACCCTTTCCTACATGCCTGGACCGCACGGCTCAAGACTGGCATGCCATGTCCATGTGGGCCCCACCTACTCGAGGGGAATTGGCTCTGATACCATTTGTAACGCCCGGGCCCACTGCCCAAGGCTATAGAGGTATAATGAAAGTTCACTGCAGGAACATCACAGAGTTGGGAATATGGATGGATTGAGTTGTATGGCTTAAAATGTAATCTTGATTGTTAAATGAATAATTGCTTGATTACATTGTTAACATAGTTGCACATTATTGGTTTCCCCCATATACCAGCTTTGGCTGACCGTTGTTTTGTTTGTCGGCGATTTAGGTACAAATCCCAAAGTACAAACAGAAAAGCGACACATTGTGAATTCAAGAATTAAAGAACAAGGAGGAACTAGTTAGAGTAGTTCAACTGTGGTTAGAAGTTTAGTATATTCCAAACTTTACAAAGGTATGATAAAAAAAATTATTACCGTTTTTCAGTATAGTCTGTTAGAATTTAATAATTGTTCTTGGTTATATGTCGAACCTTTGATCCGAAATTTATGGGTGCGGCTTTGACCTCTCGGTCTCCCTTGTAATGGGGGTTACCATAAGGTGGGGTCGTAACTCTTCGTCTTCAACGACCACCGACTGGCTCTTGTCCAGTAGACTAGGTCGAGGCGTTGAGGGAGTCACGACCATCGACTTCATCGAGCCCATCGAGATAGATGGAGAGAAGTGTGCCTTGATTTCTAGTTAAAACTCATCCATCCCTGATTGGGGCGGTTTCGTCTCGATCAGGTTTGTGGGAAGAAAGCCCTTCTGAGAGCAACTTCCTGGTTGGATCCAGAGGCAGTGGCGGCCGAGTGGACCTATTGAGATCTTCTCAGAGGAAAGAGAAGGCTACATCGTCAAGCTCCCATCATCAAGCGAGAGGGATCGAGTTTTAGATGAGGCACCTTGGTTTATGGATGGTTCGCTTATGGTGGCACATTCATGGAGGCCGGGAGCTTCTCTTCAGCCTCTATCTTTCTCACAGGTTCCCATCTGGGTGAAGATTTAAAATCTGGGGCTCCCTTGGTCATGCGACCACATCGCCAGGGTTTCCAGCACGCTCGGGAGACCTGTTGATATTGATGACGCCTCTGTCTCGGTGGGATTCCTTGACCCTGCCCTCATCTGTGTTGAGGTCAGGTGTGAGTCCATCCTTCCCAGATTCATGAAGGCAATGATGGATTCCGTTGTCAAGTAGCTGAAGGTCGACGTCATCTCGAAGCCTCTGGTCTTCCCGTGTTGCAAGAGGTTCAGTCATCGCTTACCATCTTGCCGTCAAAAAGCAAGGAATCCTCCCCCAGACAAGGATCTGCAGGTGAGGTTCGACAAGAGCATAGGTGTTCGCAAGAATACCTCAAAGAGCAGCAGCAATGCAGTTGACTCTGTACAAGACCAGGCTCCTCAATTGAAAGTTGGGGAGGTTGTCTCCCATTCCTTTGCTGAAGATAATCTTCTAAAGGTCATTGAGCAACAGCTTGAAGAGATAGTCCTCATAGGGAATGGCTTGGATCCTCCAATTCATACCAATGCGACGCATATCTCAGTGGTTGAGCAAGATATGTTTGGCTCTTCTCTACTTTGCAACGTGAACAACATCAATTTGGATTGGGAGCTCGAGCTTAATAGAAGTGTTTCCGACTCTTGGAAGATCAACAAGATTTGGGAGAGTTGTGGGTTCTCAGTTGATTACCAGCAGCGTAATGGAAAGTTGCTCATTGATGATGTTGAATCCATTGGAGAGTCCAACTCTGATGTTGATTCAGATCACCTGAGAGATGTTTCTCTAGACTATGAGGAATCATGGTCTAATAGAAATCAGAAAACAACTAGGAAAAAAGAGAGGATGGTTAATTCTCTCCTTTGTTTTTCCCTAGTTGGCAAGGTTTCTTGCTTGTATCCTATCTTCTTCAGGCAACCTTTTCTGGTCCATGGTCAATTCGAGCTTCTTCCGGTGGTTAGTCAGCACACCTTCAGATATTTGGATTTATTGCAGTGTTTGATTGGATACTTGTAGGGTTGGACCTGATCCATGATTAAGGATTCATTTATATGGTTTCTATATCTTACGAGCTGGCTGCCTCTGCTCTGGATCCTTGACTTAGTCGGGGTTGATTTCTGCTTGGTGTACTGGAGGCTCAGGCATCTGGTGTTTTAGCCCTTCTGCCATGGCTGCACACTTTTAGAGAGTTGGTTTTATGAAAGTGTTGCTTTGGCTAGTTAGGTCTATCTCTTTTAGTTTCCTGGGTACCTGTTCGCTTAGTAGTTTCTTGTCCCTTCCTTTTCGAAGACCCAAATACTTAGTTTAATTGTGTGTTGTTTGTTTGTTTTCTTGGGTGGTGATTTTTCACCCTGTCTTGTTATATGGGGCGCATGACTTTGTACCCAAGGTTTTTTGGCAATATTATAGCAACAAAGTTTTTTATCGACCAAAATTTTTTTTGGATTTCCTTGTTATTTGGGCCCAATAGCCAATAAACCCCACAAACATCAAGTCTATTGTAAACAAAATCCATTTATTCAAACCACATTATATCATTATTTATTAAAATATCTTTAATATGGGAAATTACATTTCCCGCCAAAAGAACCCAAAGATTGGGGTTGTAACATCCTTCCCCTCTTATAGGAATTTTGTCCTCAAAATTCTATCAAGTAAACAAACAATTCAGGATATGACTTTTCCATGTCCATCATTGGCCCCTATGTGTCTTTACCATAATCATGGCGTCTCCAAAGAACCTTTATCATCACATATTATTTTCTATGAGTTCTTTCATATTGGCGTCTATAAACTACACAGGTGGGCTCAGGCCATTTCATCCTCCCTTGGGGCTCACTAGGTTCATTGCTCAGCACATGGTCGGGGCACCTCACATAGTGCTCTAAATTGGACACATAGAACTCGTCACACATTTCTTTATCCTGAGGGGTAAGGTCAATCTTAACCTTCTCCACCAAACCATGTCAAAAGAACCCATGCATCGGGGACTCAGCTCTCTTAGTTATAACTTAGAGGGGTCAGATTTTTACGTCACATATTCTACCACAGTGAACTGCATGTCAGTGTACTTTGCATCTGCTCACGACTCTTTTAATCTTTAGGCTCCTTTCAGCCATTACACGATCAAAGCGACTTCATCTACACACACTGTGGTCCTTTTCTAACCATCACGTGGTCCTTTCACCAACATCACCTTACTGAAGTGGCGACCGACACAACCTCTCTTACAGAGCTTCTTTAAATCCTGATACTGGCTATGGTGGTTATCTTCACATCTTGCATAGGACAAAACTGTCTCCAGCTATCACCCTGAATGAGCACATATGCTCTCATCAGACCCCTTTGTCTGGATCATACTAACCATTAGTTAGGGGTGATAAATTGTACTAACATCGAGTCCTCCATGTACCTACTTCCACCTTTTGGAAGGGAACCTTTAGGTCAAACTCAAAAACCTTTGAACTTGCTTCATAGTTGAACCATCTCTCTCATGGGTAGTTCAACCAGATCTGTCCCTTGACATAACTCTTTCTTTCTCATGTCATCCAGGTAAGGCGAACTACCATAACCCATATTGCATCTTGACCTTCCTTGATCCAGGGGAGACTTACAACATCCATTGTGATGAACTCCCTTTCTATTTTGGGGACTTTTTATCCTTTATATCAATGCACTGGGTTACTGGTGTTCGTCCTTTACCCTTGGCTTGCATGGCCATATACCACATGCAACTCTGTCTTAGGTATTTAAAGTACCACTATCACTTATTATCTTGGTAGTACCATGGTATATGGTGATCTTAAGTCATGATCTCATGTATTGTCATGATTCCTTAAGATAGATTCCTTAGAAACCCTAATTAAATCACACTAGTTGGGGTTTCATCACCTTCTTCTCTAAAGAAGTGCACTTGAGGTTCTACCACCATCTTTTCATCGTATCAAGGACTAGACTGGCTAACCAAACAACTCTTAAATTTTCAATGTATCTTGTTACATCTAAATGTTATCCAAACACCTCTCCTTTCCAAACTTAGGGTTAGCCAAACAACCTCTTCTAACTTCTAGTCAAACAAGTCAGATGTATCTCAACCAGAGCATCCATTACCAATTCACATCCTTAGGTATTAGGTAACATTGAAGACATACACTTCCATGTGTTTCATTTATCATCTCACCTCAAACACTATGTCTATATTCATTAAGAACACTCTCTGATTTCATCATCATGGTGATCAAACTCAACCTGGTATAACTTGTAAGTTCAACATAGCTAAAAAAAAACACCCTCATCAGGTGACTACCTCATTCCTCTTAGTGTTTGCAAACCATCCATGTATCATTCACTTTACCAGGGTAGGTTATCTTCTCTATCCCATTTCTCATGGAAACATTCCATCCTACATCATTTCGTATCCTTGGTGTATAGCATGCGTAATGTCCTATCTCTCACCCCCATAACAAGAGGAAATAAGCATTTGGCTGCAGTCCAAATACAAGGTTCTTCATGTTCCAAGAGTAGAGATGGTGCATCCCACCTTGCCAATACACCTTTACATCTAAGTTGCAACGTGCCACATATGTCTCTACATCACAGACATCATGATATCAAACTAGTCTTGAACCTACTAAGGTTTATATCCTTGGTCATCTCCTCTAGGTCTATAGGGTGCCGACTGTTTTGGGGTCATCCCTCTTCCCTCATGCATCCAGAGAGTGCCCTAATCATCTGCCCTTTGGGTCCCATGAGTTCATGAATGTGATCAATCTCCTAACCCATGGCCCTTAGACAATGATAGTTGTCACCTCCCAACCCTATGGTCATGTGCAACTAGGGAATTAGGCAACTCCTACTTCCATTGGTCTTATCCCTACTTGACCCTAGGATAGACTTATGATTCTCCATTTATAGTACATGTCCAACTTAGAACTTTGCCCAAGCCTTCATAATCTCTCTTTGTATACCTGGGCTGCCATCCATCCTTTCATAGGGGTCATGGTGACCTGCCTACCTTGGTTAGGCCCCTTACCGGTTACCTCCATGGGAACACATCCACATGCACTTAGAGATGGATATCTATGGGTCTGTAGGTTCATTCTCATACCATGTACTTTTCATTTAGCTTCTCAAGATCCTATGAGACCTCTTTAGGTTACCTTAAACCAACAAAATTTATATACACCCTACTAAAGGGGTCCCTCTCTCGGGATGGGAGGAAAACTAACTCTTGACAACAAGGTCACAAAAGCTCTTAGGTCTAGGTTTTACATCCACATGAGCCTACTTAACCCTAGAAAGCTATTAAGGAACAAGAAGATCACGTACTGAACCATGCTAGGTCATACTTGTCCTCTTTCCTGAATGTTGGATCAAGATCATACCTTCCTTTATCATCAACCTAGCTGTGAGGCATTCATCAAACATACCTTAAACTTAAGGGGCTTCCATTTCCTCTATACATGAGGAGTACCATGCTTGAAACTATAGCAACTTAATTCTCGTCATGAGCATTAGGTATACCACTTCCCCTCTTAGGCCTAGGAACCCTAGGTTCACTTTTAGGTGTCCAACTGCATTCTCTATCTCTTAACCATGAATCAAGCTTGCAAAAGGCATGACATGCACTTCCTGTCATCCTTCAACTCGAGCAACACTTAGACTTGGATCCTCCTCAAGGACAAACAATAAGGTACAGGGCCTCATAACCTGTTACAAATCCTCTTCAGGGTATATAGAAAATCTTCTTCCTTTCTTGAAAGGTAAACACTTATACCATAGGCACATAAGTGCCAGAAACCTCATCCTCTCTCTAGGGTTTGGTCCCTCCCATGGAAACCAAGACGTCATCAACCTCTAGGGATCAAGCATGTGGTAACCATTATCATCCACTGAGGTCACATCATCCTCAACTCCTGACTTCTCCTCATATCTCGGAGTCTAGGATTCCAACCCTCTTGTTGGGTTTCCTGCTCTATCTCTAGAGATAACCTTACAACTATCCTCACCATTAGAGGTCCTTTATTCACGAAGGACCAACCTCGAAAGCATGCCCTTACCTAGATGAAGCCTATGTTCAACTTATGTTTGCTCAAGGTTATCCATAGCTCTTATCACAAAAGCTATCCATCAAATTCTTCCGGCCAAGGTTTCAACCTATTGCTTGCACTACTGATACATTCTGGGTGCCTATTATTCCCATATAAGCTCATTGGGTTTCCATCGGTTCTTCCCTAACCTCATCAATGAAGGAGCTATCCTTCATTCTAACATGCACGACCCTTCCCAGGGTTGGGTTGCCAAAGGTGCTAGGTCACCCATGGATCATATGGCATCCCAAAGGCATGTCCTTTCAAACACCTGGTCTATCATGATATCTCTTCACCACTTCATCTCCTTCTAACTAACACTTAGGGTTAGGGTTATCATCATCCTCCGAGGATGTGCCAGGTCTCTACTTGTAATGGAGATCTCTATCTCCAAGACTAACACTCTCTATCTGTGCTCCTTACAAGAAGGTCTAGCCTCAGGTCTCTTCTGAGGTCATGACAACTTATGTCATACGACCTAAGCTTGTATCTATTATTTAGTTTATGCTTAATCTATTAATGTTATGTCCATGACATCTTATTTACATGCTTTTCATTTAATTTGGTGGAGGATCCCTTAAACCTTATCAACCTTACCCATACCTCAAGAGGGTGAGGAGGAGAGAGAAAACCCTAATCCTTAAGGTCCTTAACAAAATTTGAGTTGAGAAGGGATGAATATGATGAGAAAGTCCTAAAGGTATCTTATTTCAATTCATACCCAAAGACTTTGGCCAGGTAGTCACACGGATCTGGGAGTCCTCATATTCCGACTAGCGGTGCGGTGGAAAATGTTGCCAGCCCCCAGTCGTGATTCTTTTCTAGACACCTTCATCTTTTGGATAATCCTCTAATAACTCCCTTGGGTTCTATGGATTTTGTAAAATTTAATAATTATTAATGGTTAACTGAGGAACATATGCTCTGATACCAAATGTTTCGACCCCACCTCCTGATAACCCCCAATTAAGGGAGACTGATTGGTCGAAGCCGCACCCATAACTTCCGGATCAAAGGTTCGACAATTAACCAAGAATAATTATCAAATTTTAACAGACTAAACGGGAAACTGTAACAAAAAAAAACTTTTGCATACCTTTTTGAAAACTTGGATCTCTAAACTTCTATCCACTTATGGATTCTATTCTAACTAATCCTCCTTGTATTTACTTCATGTATTTCACAATATGATGATTTAATACATGATAAATATGCTAATTCTATTTATAATCCTTTTATTCATGTCGAAAGGTTCCCTACATAAGTAACCATGTCTTATTTTTGAATTTTGATAATGTGTTTATCATGGGTTTATTCTTAAAAAATGCAAATACATTACAATATTTTTTTTGTTTTGGTGATGTGTTCCAAATTATATTAAAGTGTTTTGTAAAGCTATTTGTGAATCAATTCTCATAAAGTGCATTTTATCATTGGGTTTTTTAATTTTTATAGAAACAAGTTGTGTAATACAATCCATAAAATAATATAAGTAATAAATGTAAGCCTACACATTCCCCCCTAAAAACATAGCTCACAATAAAACATGACTATTTACAATTCTCATAGAATTTGGTCAAGCTACCTATAAGTTTAAGTTATTAGTTGAGAAACTAAAGGATAAATATTCATATATACTACTATGTTTTATATGCATATGTCTAAACTCATAGTTTTCAAGGTTTCTCACCCTAAAATCTTTACAATAACATATATACCAAAGATTCTTATCAATATGTTCAATGTCAATCCATAAACTCTAAGAACTACATCAATTATTCTATTCTTTATCAAATGTTTGTGTCTATAGTTTACTATCAATTCTAAATATGTCTAAACAACAAATCACGATACAATCTATTAGTTATTTTATAAAAAAAAATTACATATGTAGTTTTATTTTCATGAAGAGTAGTGTAGTGAGATTTACACATGCTAGAATATTAGGAATACTGATATATTGTCCAATTACATATACGTCATGATGCAAATTGTACAAGAAACATAGAAAAGTGAGCAAAATAACTTTTTATGCTTGATGATGTGGGATTGCGGATCGCTATAAGTTTTATTTTGTAATGCAATTCCTTTCTCATGTTTGAGTTTGGGTCTTTCTTGTACTAGAAAAACTATTAAAAACATCATATTTACTTTGCTATTAGAGTTCTTATCTATTATGAAACTGGAATATTATGCATAAATATGTTTGTATATATTTTTTGATAATAAAAAAATCAATTGCTACAATAAAAGAACCAAATATTTAAATCGGGATTATATACCTATGCATGGTACAGTAAAAATGTGAGTGATGTTACAAAAGTCAAGATCCATAGATATCATGATGTGCTGAAGATAAAGGAAAAATATATCTTTCAATACATATTCAGTAACAAGACCAAAAGGATTATCGTCTTGTAATATAATATGTATTATTAATACCAATTTGACTTATACTTGTAAATGATAAAATAGGAAAACTGTCATCAATTACGTTACTTCTCAAAGAACAACTATCTTCTTATAGACAATCATATAGGATTTCTAATAAGTCTGTTATAGTGAGATTCAAATTCTAAAATCATATCCCTACACATTGTTCATTTTATGATTTTAACATCAAGAATTTTGGTTGATTTAATCATAATTCTAATATTATAGTAGAAATAGAAAAATGAATGTTGTGTGCATAAAAAAGAAATGAATGCCATCGTGCGTAGCACATGCAATTACTAGTATACCTTGTTTCTTAGTAAATAGTAACAAGAGAGTTAATGAGCCTCAAGTGCCATAAGTGATGCTTGTGTAGCAAGTATCATGTTTTCCTTGGTCAAATGACTTGAAGGAGATAATTACCTAAAAAAGTGGTAACTGTGCTCAGTGATGAGCTAAGGGTTTGAATACCCATATCCATATAATTATGGTATTTAGATTGTTAAGGGATGATAATTCCCAGTATTGAAATGAGGGACTGAGATCCCAATGTCTTATAAAGACTGAGAAATAACTGATGAAAATAGTACATGTTTCTTTGTAGCACTTGTCCTAATAAGTTATGTTTGAAAACTTGACTGATGATAAAAGAATATGATAATGTACTTAACTAATCAAATGAAACCATAGAATGTAGTTGCCCTGACCATAGATCCATCAACGTCAAAATTAGCTGAATGGTGAAACCAGTTTTACTCGGAACACATATTTTTTAATATGTGGGGGTTATTGGGAAAATATATCCTTATGCCCCATAGGAATGGCTACGAGCTATATCCTATGTACGAGATTGGTTTCAAACCATACCCCAATAAGAGTATGGCTACGGGCCATAACTCCTCAATATAATACCAGGCATTGGCTACGGGCCATAACCCTGAAGAGAGTATATGCTACGGGCTATAACTCTATAGAGAAGATGCCAATATACCATGGCAAGCTAATTGCAGTTTGAAACATGATGTCTCTGCCAAAGTAGTCTTGTACTGACCGAGACAGATGAGTTCATGGAATCTGGCTCTCCCATTGAACTTATGTGGTATCGATGCTTTACGTAATCGTGGTCGGTTGGAGTATGAGCGGTATATCTCATCTCCTCAGGGCTTAAGAACGTTTGTAAAATGTAATCATCTGTGTAGCATATTTGCATAAGATTGAAATATGAGAATCACTGGATGATGTTATATTGCTTAGCATGTTCTAGATACATAAATGTTATATATGCTCTTCAAGTCCTTATGGAATAAGAGATATGCTGCTTAATCAAGTTATAGCTTAAATACTTGAATAGAAATGTTACTTTAATCTACATAGATGTTGATTTATCTGTTGTTGAATATATGATTCAATTATTCAATTTATTTCTATTAAACTTCAATAATAATGTTTTCGGAAGAGAGTTATATCTCTCGTTGGGGCAATTTTATAATTGTCTCACCACCGTGGAATTCCAACATTTTTAGGTGGATGCGGACGAGGTAGACGAGAAACCTCATAAAAAGGGAAGAACAGTAGTAGCAGCAACAACAGGGACAACAATGAATCCTTAGGGGGAAACACTAGTTGTCAAGTCTTGTATATGTGTATATAGAGTCCTATGTGTCGTCTCTATACTCTCAGTTCCTATGAGTCAGTGATAGTGTTTTTATAATAGATCTGAGATTTTGGCTTGAATGCCTCGAGGATTTTGTTACTTGTGCTTTTTCATAAAGCAATGTTGTATATATATTCCTCGAGAAGAGATAGTACAGTGGATGTACCTTGTGAACAAGTATGTTAATATAATACTATGGATCCTGTTCAAAGAATCTTTCTGAGAATGGATCTCTTTGTAAATGGTTTTAATTTTTAGTGATTTTCAGTAATTCCGTTGTTAGAGACCGCTTCCACATTAATCTTAATCGATGTTTGGCAACGAACGTCACAACAAGTGTGACCTGGCATGGTTTAGTAGGCAGTCTGATTGTGCCTTATTAGCTTGCTAGGGTTAAGAATCCTCACGTGGATGTAAACCCTAGACATAAGGACGTTTGTGACCTTTGATGTAGCTTCCTCCCATCCTGGGAGAGGGACCCTTTGGTAGGGTGTATACATGTTTCATTGGTTTGAGGTAACCTAAGGAGGTCTCCTAGGATCTTGAGAAGCTAAGTGGAAAGTACATGGTATGAGAATGAACCCATAGACCCATAGATAACCCATCTCTAAGTGCATGTGGGTGTGTTACCATGGAGGTAACCGGTATGAGGCCTGACCAAGGTAGGCAGGTCGCCATGACCCCTATGAAAGGATAAAAGTCAACCCGTGAATGCAGAGAGAGATGATGAAGGCTTGTGTAAGGTTCTAAGTTGGATGTGTACTATGTTAGAATCCTATGTCTATCCTAGGGTCAGGTAGAGATAAGACCGATGGAAGTAGGAGTTTCCTAATTCCCTAGTTGCACATGACCATAGGGTCGGGAGGTAAGAACTATAATTATCTGAGGGCCATGGGTTAGGACATTGATCACCTTCATGAACTCATGGGACCCAAAGGGCAGATGAGTAGGGCACTCTCTGGATGCATAAGGGAAGAGCGATGACCCAAAAAGTGCCGACACCCTACAGACCTAGAGGAGATGACCAAGGATTGTGTGGTGACCCAAGTAGGTTCGAGACTAGTTTTCCATGGAAGTAACTTGGATATCGAGATGATTGTGATGTTGAGACATTGGCTGCATGTTCCAACTTAGATTTGAAGGTGTATTGGCAACGTAGGATGTACCATCTCTACTCTTAGAACATGAAGAACTTTGTATTTGGACTGCAACCAAATGCTTATTTCCTCTTGTTATGGGAGTGAGAGATAGGACAATACACATGCCATACACCAGGGATAAAAGATTATGTGAGTTGGGATGTTGCTATGATGTATGAGGATAGAGATGATAACATACCCTTGTGGAGTGAATGACATGCGAATGGTTTACAAACACCAGGAGAACTGAGGTAGTAATCTCATGAGGATGTTTTTATCATGGGCTATGAGTTATACATGGTTGAGTTCGAAACCAAGAGGATGAGCTCAGAGTTTCTTGATAAAGATAGACTAGTCTGAGATGAGATGATAAGTGGAATACATGGAGGTATATGTCTTGAGCATTACCTTACATAAAAGGATGTGAAGTGGTAATGGATGCTCTGGTTGAGGTGCATCTGCCTAGTTTAGCTGGAGGCTAGAAGAGGTTGTTAGGTCAACCCTAAGTTTGCGAGATATGTTTGGCTAATACTAATGAAGTTTGTTGAACAAGTTAGTAGTTGTTTGGTTAGCTAGCATAGGCCTTGATGCAAGAAAAGGATGGTGGAAGAACCTCAGATGCACTTCCCTGGAAAAGAAGGTGATGAAACCCCATTTGGAGTGGGAATCAATCTTGAGGAATCATGACATACAGGAGATCATGATTTTAAGATCACCATAAATCATGGTACTACTAAGATAGTAAGTTGCATTAGTACATGAGATGCTTAAGATGAAGTTGCACATGGTTTGTCACCATGCAAGCCAGGAGGTGAAGGACGAACACCAGTAACCCAAAGAGTTGATGTAGAGGATAAAGAGTCCCTGAGAGGGGATGGGAGCTCATCACTGTGGATGTTGTAAGTCTGCCCTAGACCAAGGAAGGTCAAGATGCAATATGGTTTATGGTAGATCGCCTTACCTAGATGATATGAGAAAGAAAGAATGTTGTCAATGGACGGATCTGGTTGAACTACATATCAGAGAGAGAGATGGTTCAACTACACCATGATGCGAGTTCAAAAGTTCTTTATAACCTAAAGATTCACTTCCATGAGGTGCAAGTAGACAAACTCGATGTTAGTATAGTTTATCACCCCTAACTAATGGTGAGTATGATCCAGGCTAGAGGGTCTGATGAGAGCATGTGTGCTCGTTCAGGGTGATATCTAGAGACAATTCTTGTCCTTTGTAAGATGTGATGATAACTACCATAGCCAGTATCGGGATGTAAAGAAGCTCTGTAGGGGAGGTTGTGTCGGTCGCCACTTCATTAAGATGATGTTGGTGAAGGGACCTCGTGAAGGTTAGAAAAGAACCACATTGTGTGCATATGAAGTCGCTTTGATCGTGCAATGGCTGAGAGTGAGCCTAGGGGAAACATGAGTTGTGAGCTGATGCAAAGCAGACTGACATGCAGTTCACTGTGGGAGAATATGTGATGTGAAATCTGACTCCTGTAAGTTATAGCTAAGAGAGAGTTGAGTGCCGACTACATGGTCCATTTGAGATGGATTGGTGTAGATGGTTGTATTTAGCCTTACCCCTTAGGATAACATGATGTATAATGTGTTCCATGAGTCTGATCGAAAGTACTATGTGTGGTACCCAAGCCATGTGCTGAGCCATGAACCTATTCAACATTATGAGAGGCTGAAATGTCCTGAGTCACCTATGAGGGTACGAGATACCAAGGTGAGAAAGAACTCATATGGAAGAATACGAGATGATGAAGGTTATTGGGAAGCACCATGGAAAGGGTGAGCCCGGAGCCATGATGGACATAAGACATGCTTATATTGTTTGTTTGTGTGCATAGTGGAATTTTGGGGGCAAAATTCCTATAAGAGGGGAAGGGTGTTACAACCCCAATTTTTTGGTTCTTTTAGTGATAAATGTAATTTCTCTTATTAAAGATATTTGAAAAAATGATGATATAATTTGTTTTGAATAAAAGGATTTCGTTTACAATAGTCTTGTTGGTTGTTTTATGGGATTTATTGGCTATTGGGCCCAATAACACGAAAAAGACAAAAGAAACTCCATTATTAATAAGAAATGGAGCAAAGAAAGATTAAAAACCTCTAGAAGGCAAAAGAATATAATCCAAAGGTGGATTTCGTTCCTCTTAGGTTCCTTGGGTTCCAAGGAGCCCAAAGTTGCAAAAATAATCCAACAATAAAAGAAAAGATCAATTAAATATTTCTTTACTAAGAAAGAAATTGAAAACAATGATAAAATGTGGAAAATAAGTGGAAAGAGGTATAATTGAGTTATCCTTCATAGATTTTCGTATCCATAAGGTTCCTAATGTTAAGTGGACTCAAAACCCTAGGAAGCGAGCTAGGTTTAATAGATCTTGATGGCATGATCAATGATAGGAAATTGTATGCATATTTCAGGATCTCTTTGTGTGCTTGCTTTCCTATTGGATTTCTTGCATTGATTTGGATTAATTCTGTCTCAAATTATCCTGACAGGTATGTGGTTAATTATGGTTGATCACATTAGTTTCCCGAAGAGTTTCCCAGATGATTCATCACATTGAATGCAACTTATTAGTTTGGATGTTCATACTTGCAAATTATAAATTCACTATGATTATCACAATTGTAAAATAAGTGTGTATTATCACACCTACATGCCACCCTGATGGATGATGCAAAAAGGTCAAGCCCAGGAGGGAAGACCAGTGGGCACCATGAGAGGTGACCCCAGACACCAAGCTCGGGAATGAGAAGGTGCTCTATGTTTCATGACTAATGGGAACCATGAGAGGTGACCCCAGGCACCAAGCTCAGGATTGTGAAGGTGGCCTTAAGTGAATGGCAAAAGAGAAGCCCTAGAGGGGGTATTCTAGGGTTAGAGAAAAAGTGGTGGAGAATGACACATTGAAAACATAAATTGGCTTGTTAATTACCTTGATTGTGATAATTAGATTGTTAGCCATATCTGCAAAATTTTGGTTGTCCCCACATACCGTTTTGTTTGTCGGCATTTTAGGTGGTAGATTGAAAAGGACAAATAGTAAAGTGGCATATGTGGAATTAAATAAGAATTATATTACAAAGGAGGATTAGTTAGAATAGACTCCATATGTGGATAGCGGTAGAGATCCAAGTTTTGAAAAAGGTATGCAAAGTTTTATTTTATACCAGATTTTAGTTTAGTTCAATAGAATTTCATAATTATTACTGATTAATTGTTGAACCTTTGATCCTGTTAATTGGGATAATGGCTCTGACCTTCGGGTCTCCCTTAATTGGGGGTTACCGGGAGGTGGGGTTGTTACAACTCTTGTTGTAGTAGCATGCTTCTTCTTCAAGCATCATCATGCTTCTTCTTCAGGAAACACTCAAACAATTGCCAACAAAAGCCTCCTGGTGAAATACCACTAACGACACGTGACATTGTCCTCCTAGCGGGAAAAACTTCTTGCATCTAGAGTATTCCACGTGGACCACTGGGAACTCCACGTTGAGCTACTAGAGACAACATGAAGGAGTTGTCCATTCATACACCAGTGTATTAGCACCAACACACTCTCCCACAATTGTCTCTCCCTTGATATCCCTCCCTTTTATGGGTAGGACTTGCTCAGGCTCTCTGTTGGTTACCACAACCAGAGAAGACAACAATTGTTAGAGCTAATTGTTGCATCTAGGAATCCCCCAATCCCCTCGATTTATACAAGAGGCCATGGTTAGGGTTTCCAGTCGGTCTGGAGACAAAGAGATGAAATTCATGATTTTTCTAGAAACTAAAAATAGTGAACTGGTAGGTTCACTACCCAACCGATTGGATCATAGGTTAATCCATCAGTTCATCTCTTGAATCTATCAATTCATGTACTTTTCTGTTCAGTATTAGATTGGCATTCAATATTATATTAATGCAAAACATGATGTCAATATCAAATCTTTGATCCAATCAAAAAGATCATTGAACAAGGCAATCTAGATGATGAACTAATCTGTTAACATCATGAAATGGTCATTTCACATCATGAACAATCATTTCACTTTTAAAACAATCATTTTAGAAGTGAAATGGTTGTTCATATGTGAAATGGTCGTTTCACATGCCCAACTCAGGCAAATATTCAGTCAATTATTGTTTCCAATTGACCTGACATTTCAATCGACTAGTTTAACATTTGAATTGGTCAGTTCATATTCCAATCAGTCAATTTTGAACCTCAGTTGTTTACTTGAATACCTAAACAATTTTAGTAATCAATTTATACATGATTCATGGATAAACTCCTATTCTAAGGGCATCCTATGTGTGTGACCCTATAGGTCCAAAATTACATCGGCAGTGAATGTCCATAACCAAAATATGACATCACAAGCAATAAATGGTATCTAGAAACACATCATTGCTACCCTATTATTTTAGAAAGTTGAAGAACAAATTCAAGCTACAATCCATGACTAGTGTTACCGTGAGCATATAGTTCCTTTTTCTTTAATATATGGATTGAACTTGAGTCATGGAATTATCATCCTCTCAACATTCAATCTGTGTTCTTTAAACTAGAGTAGTCTATCTGAGATGCATGTGAGTTAACATATCACATGTTGAATCACATGAATATGAATATATATTTCTCAGTATTTCTTATCAAGTGTCCTCAATATCAACATCCTGTAGGAGGGAAAAATTCCATCTACATCACTCACACTCAATCCCCATGCATCCCAATGCACTTGAGCATCACCTGTATCGCAATCCTTATGCAGGGTTAGGTTGGATGATGTCTAATACAATGAACAACATGTGATGAGTGTAGTGACTTTAGGTCTAAGAACCATGATCACCACTATCATTATGAGAGTCCATTCTAACTACCATTCCATAGTATCCATGCATCACTCTCAAGGTAGGTATGTCTAATATAGTGTTCCCTAACAGGTACATGTGTGCTTGACTTCATATCATATATTATGAATAATGATACTCTATCATAAATTGACATATACTCTAGTATTATGTATTATTGTTGTCTATTTTTGTTCCATAGTAATATTTGACTAGGGACATAACAAGAATGTATGTACTCTTATCATACATATGATCTAATTGTTTAGGTCATCTACCTAAAAACATATGTCATCGAGTAACATCATTCTTTAGACATATAATATGTATGTGTCATCATCTCATGATTGAGACAAATATAATAAATAGAATTACCTTTATCATGATGAAATCAAGCATCTAATTCCACATTCCAATCATCATATGATTGGCTCTCTAGCTATACATACCAACAAACTCTCACTTTCACTTAGAGACAATCACCTACAAATCTTATTCAAAGTGATCTTAACATGTCCATCATGTTTCTACTATGAAAGCGCTTTTATGGTGGGTT
Source organism: Alisma plantago-aquatica (assembly GCA_963693085.1). Lineage (NCBI taxonomy): Eukaryota > Viridiplantae > Streptophyta > Magnoliopsida > Alismatales > Alismataceae > Alisma > Alisma plantago-aquatica. The sequence continues at coordinate 211,167,123 of OY856414.1, forward strand.
AGAAACATTTTCTTTATTGGTATTTTGCAAGTTTCACATATCCTCATTGTTCAACTTCTTGTATGAGATGGAAATGCCATAGTATTCTATATGATATTGCTTGCCTATCCAATAGCTCCATTGTTGTCACAATATTTATATTGTGTCATTAATGGTTGGAACCTCCATCAAGTTCATCTATATGAACTTCTAGATCCATACTATATCCTCTGTTGTGCTCATAACACCAAGACACTCAACTTCTATCATAGAATTAAAAACTATCTCTAGATCGGAACATTTCCAACTTGACATTTCTCATTTTAAGGTCAACCACTAATTTAGATTGTGGGCATTGATTTTATTTGTCATTTTGGAAGCTTGCATTAGTGTTATAACCTTTACACCCAGCTCTTCCTTATTACCATAATTAAGGAACGAATCCTCTTAGTGCTTCTCAAGTACTTAAGGATATTCTTTATGACAGTCTGGTGAATTTCACTAGGATCTAATGGACGTCCTTTCATCATGTCTAATACATACGAAATAGTGGGATGAGTACATAACATTCATACACGATAGATCCAATTGAAAATGCATATGACATCTAACTCATGTTTTTCCCATTCTTTATAAGAAATGGGATACATAGCTCTTAAGAGACTATCTCCATGGAACATGTACAAGTTTTATCTCATTAAGTAATGCATGTTGAATCCTTCAGCATCTTGCCAATTTATTTTCTCTTACTTAGGTCGAGAAGCATTCCTGATCTATTTCTAACGATCTCAATTCCTATCATATAGGATGCTTCACCTAAACTCTTCATAGATAAGGTACTTTCCTTGCTAGAGTTTAATATATGCAATATAAGGATGTTATTCCACATCATTATGTGGAATATAAATATGCTCCCACTAAATCTTTTATAATAAAAAAATTCTTCTTCATTTTGACTCATGTCAAACTCTTTCACTATCTTCTCAATTTGAAGATTCTAGCTCTGAGATGCTTGCTTCAGTCTAAATATTGACCTTTGTATCTTATAGACTTTATTTACATTAATTGGATTTATAAAACCTTCTAGGTTGTGTCAAGTACACATCCTCATGATTGTTCCTATTAAGGAATACAGATTTTAACATCCATATGCCAAATCTCATAGTCATAATAAGCTACAATAACAAGCATGATCCTAATGGATTTAACCATGGTAACTAATGACAATACTTCATCATGTTCAACACATTGAACTTGTTTGAAACTCTTTTCAACTAATATGCTCTTATAGGTTATTACACTACTATACATGTTGGTCTTTTCTTAAAGACCCAAATGCACCCTATGGGTTTTACCCCTTCAGGTGGATCCACCGAGGTCATACCTTGTTGGTTTACATGGAGTGCATCTTTGATCCCATGGAGCTCGAGCCATTTTTCATACTCTGGTTCCTCAATACCTTCTAGGTAGTTTGTTGACTCATAATCTATGATCAAATCATCACCTTCTTGAGTCATAAGATCGCATAATCTTTTCAAACTCAAGGCATTCTCTACTAGAAGTACAAGTTTTTTGTGTTACATAAGGAATTTGAGATTCCACAACAATTTGTAATTCTCTTTGTTCCTATTGTTCCTCTTTAGCTTCAATGTTTTCTTATTTGTATCAAACTTTATGAGTTCTACTTTTCATCCACTGATTCCTTTGAAACATAAATCCTTTTAGGAATAAAGTTATACAAGCAACAAAACACTTTTTTTATAGGATTGAAATATAAAAGAAGTATTAAAAAAATAACATTTATCTAATTTGTTAACAAATATTTTCAAGAAACTATTTTCTTATATAAGAATTCATCCCTAATCACTATAAAAGACATATTAGAACACTTCCCATGCCATATCTCATATGGTGCCTTTTGAACCATTTCAGAGGGTATATTGTTTTAGTTTAAAGCTTGAACCCGAAAGGAAATTGCAAGATCATTTAGATTTATTTATGATAACACCATGACTAACATTTTGTGATACCTTCTTTCTAACACATTATTATGTTTCAGGTGGACTTCATTGTGATATACTATCACAATCTCTTCAGAAGGTCCTCAAACACTTGGTTCAAAATATTTCAACATCGATCAAATCAAAGTGTCTTTATACTTTTACCAAGTCAGTTACATACTTCATTCATAATCTCCTTGAACACTTCAAGAAAGTTATACATGTATTTTATGAAATACAAATTACCATATCTACTAAAATCATCAATAAATATAACCAGTCACAAGTAACTACCTTTAGTGTTTATTCTAAAAGGTCTATATACATGAGAATGTATGGGGCCTAATAGAATACTCGCTCTCCCACTACATCTAGTGAAGGTGCTTCTATCATATTTCCCAATAAACAAAACTTGCATGTCTCTCTTGGTTCATTTGCCAAAAGAGTCTAGATAACCATCATTATGGATTCTACAAATACATTTCTCACACCAACGTCGCTTCTATTGCTTTAGCACTGGTGGTTGTGGACTTTGTTCAAGCCTTTTGTTGATGGTTTTTTCTATGATTTTTTTAATGCTATCCCTTGGGTTTTTGAATATCTTATCATATTTAAATTATAAAAAAAATTGTGGAGAGTTTTGATTTGTTCACCAATCACTATTTATATTAGTAGACCGTGTTGGTATATATGCCCAAAGAGTCAATCATGTGATGATTATAACGACATAAATGTAAATGGTTTGATTATTAATTAAAGGTAAGCTTCCAATATATTCTATTTAATTTAGTTATGAGATAATGATGTAACATTATACATGTCTAGAGAATAATATTACTCAATGGTGTATGTCTTCAACTACATGACTTGGAAGAATGAGATCATACAGATGTTAAGAGTACATATGCATATTCTCATTATGTCCCTAATCGGTTGTTATTCTGGAAGGTTCATAGACAACAATAACACGTGTGAGTTCGTTGAAGATAGAATCTCATTAGTCATGATATGGAAATATCAAACCAATAACACATATACATGTTAGAGAACATTGTATCAGACAAACCCACTGTGAGAATGACACATGGAAGCCAGCATCATTGAAGTCATAGTCAGTTCTCAAAGTGTTGGTGGTGGTTGTGGTTCTTAGACCTAAAATAATTGCACTAACGACATGTTGTTGGGTACACTCTGACATCATCAAATGCAGTCCTAAAACATGGGTTATTATAATGGTGATCATTGGGTGACTTTGAAAGATGGGGATATACTGTGAATGATAGAAATGGGATTTGTCCCTCCTATGGGAGTTTGATGTTCTAGGCCACTTTGTTAGAGAGATTGAGAAATTCATGGTCATGCACATGTGAGTCAATATGTGATATGGAGCTTACATATATCTCACATAGTCTGCTTTGGGTTGAGGACACAATATTGAATGATAAAGGGGTAGGGATTTTGGCTCGAATTTAAGAGATCCCACACATTTCTCTCCCCTCCTCCTCCTTCTTCATCTTATTTTTGGGTAAACCCTAATCAAGGGGGTAGTCCAACCCTGGGACGTTGAGGAGCAATAGGCTGGAGTTTGAAGGAACCACAATGCTCCCACGATGCCACATAGGAGCACATTTGTTTCCCCATGCTCTGAAACTCACGCAACAACCATTGTTTGGCTGCAGATTAGCCACGAGTTGCGGAACCAAGAAGGACCAAAACAGTCACTCTACCCATGAACCAGAGGCACCCGGAGGTGCGTGGAGGTACAGTGGAGGAAGTGGTAACCTCCCCAGCAGCTGTCGAGGTCAGGGATGGAGCAGGGGAGCCGTGCCTAGGGCTGCATGTCAGTGGCAGGTAGGATTCGCAAGGTTGAAGAAGTTGGATGCCCATTGGACCATTTTACCCTCCACATGCTAAAGAGCCATCCACTCAAGTGCGGGGCAAAACCATCATTCAATTATAATCTCGTCGAGCACTTTGCATGGTAAAGGAGGTGATGTGGCATCCTCTAATTGGTCAAGTAAGTTGAATAATACAAAAATCATATCTTTTTATCTGTAACTCCGATGGCAGATAATATTATGTGCTTTTTTCTCAAAAAAATGAGAGGCATCTAATAAAAATATATTTAGAAGCTAATTCCTCTTGCTATTCGATAACTAGTGTAAGTAATCAACTTTAATGAATTAAAGATTAAGAAACCCTAGTTTGAGATGATTAATGTGTTTAGTAGGGTTTAATGGATGATTAGAGTTGATATTAACCTGTTAATTGGAAAAAGGTACATTAACATCGAAAAGGATGAACTTTGTTCATAATTAGGTTAATTTAGAGTTTCATGTGCATAAATAAGCTTTAATGGGCCTTGAAACCCTAATATTTGTAATCTTGTATTTTAATAGCTATAAATGATTGGATTCATGATTTAAAGTTGAGATATGATGGTTCTAAGCTATTTCAAGTATAAAAGCTCCTAATTGTGGATACATACCCTTAATGTAGAAATTAGGGTTTTCTAGTGGATGAAAGGTAGAATTAATGATAAATAACGTTCATATGCGAATTAGACCATAATGAACTACGAATTGATGATAAATGAGCATAATGACTTTGTTATGGATTAAAAGGATAAAAATTGTAGCTTTAATGTAAAGGAGGCTTAATGGACTTTATTGATGGCTAATTATGTTTTTTCTGACATTAGGGTTATATGTTAACCTTAATATTGAAGAATAGATGAGATAATCAAGGTTTATGAGTAATGGTATAAATTTAGGTTTTAAAATAGTAAAAGATGAAGGGAAACCCTAATTACAATGGAAACCTTAAAAGTGAACTAGAAACCCTAGGAAGCGAGCTAGGTTTAATAGATCTTGATGACATGAGTAATAATAGGAAATTGTATGATTATTTTAGGATCTTGTTATGTGTGCTTGCTTGGATTGCTTTCTTGGGTGGGATTTCTATTAGCTTGTGAAATCTAATGAATAGGTATGTGGTTATGCTTATGAATAATCGCTTAAGTTTCACGACAATTTTTGAACATTTTTATTGGTTGCTTGAAAATAACTGATTGGATGACCTTTATTTCATGCAACTATAATGTGACTATGATTATCACTGTAAATGTGCATACATGACTGGCTCAGATCCTGGTCCACCTCTGTGGCTTTACATAGGCTAAAAAGGGTAACCTAGAGCAAGGTCTAGGTTACCAAGAGTTAGGGATTGGGCTACCTACGTGTAGTGCCATGCAACTCTTTAGTGCACCATTAGTTAAGGAGTGGGTTACCTATGGGTAGTGCCATATGACTCAACCATAGAAACTTATTCACCTGTTAGGTAGAATCATGAGGGGTTAAATGGGGATCTACCATAAGAAATGTAGCATCCAAGTCCACTGTAGGGACATCAAAGAGGTTAGGGTATGTAAGGATTGAGCAGTTATGTTGAAAACGTAAAGTTGATTGTTAAATCATACTTGACTGTAATATGTTGTTACTATTAATTACACGATTATTGTTTCCCCCATATACCAGCTTTATGCTGACTGAAATTTTGTTTGTCAGCATTTTAGATACAAGTGAAAAGAACAAACAGTAAAGTGGCATATGTGGAACTAAATGTGAATCAAAGTACAAAGGAGGATTAGTTAGAATAGACTCCATGTGGATAGAAGTAGATATCTGAGTTTTTGAAAAAGGTATGAAAAGTTTAATTTTATTACAACCTTTCAGTTTAGTTTGAGTAGAGTTTGATAATTATTATTGATTTACTTTGGATGCCTAAGATGATGTTGCATGGGGTATGTTTCCATGTAAGCCAGGAGGTGAAGGATGAACACCAGTAACCCAAAGAGTTGATGTAGAGGATAAAGAGTCCCTGAGTGGGGATGGGAGCTCATCACTATGGATGTTGTAAGTCTCCCCTAGACCAAGGAAGGTCAAGATGCAATATGGGTTATAGTAGATCTCCTTACCTAGATGACAAGAGAAAGAAAGAGTATTGTTAAGGGACAGATCCGGTGGAACTACATAGATGAGAAATGGTTCAACTACACCATGATGCGAGTTCAAAAGTTCTTGAGTATAACCTAAAGATAGATATAGAGGATAAAAGAGTCCCTGAGAGGGAATGGGAGTTCATCATTATGGATGTTATGGTAAGTCTCCCCTAGACCAAGGAAGGTCAAGATGCAATATGGGTTATGGTAGATCTCCTTACCTAGATGACAAGAGAAAGAAAGAGTACTATTAAGGGACAGATCCGGTGGAACTAAATAGGAGAGAGATGGTTCAACTACACCATGATGCATGTTCAAAAGTTCTTGAGTATAACCTAAAGATACACTTTCGTAAGGTGGAAGTAGATGCATGAAGAACTCAATGTTAGTATAGTTTATCACCCTAACTAAGGGTTAGTATGATCCAGGCTAGACAGTATGATGAGAGCATGTGTGCTCATTTAAGGTGATATCTAGAGATAGTTCTTGTCTTCTGTAAGATGTGATGATAACCATCATAGCCAGTATCGGGATATAAAGAAGCTCTGTAAGGGAGGTTGTGTCGGTCACCACTTCATTAAGATGATGTTGGTGAATGGACCTCGTGAAGGTCAGAAAATGACCACAGTGTGTGCAGATGAAGTCACTTTGATCATGCAACGACTGAAAGGAGCCCAAGGACGACATGAGTCATAAGATGATGCAAAGTAGACTGACATGCAGTTCACTGTGGGGGGAATATGTGACATGAAAATCCAACCCCTCTAAGTTATAGCTAAGAGAGATGAGTCCTCGATGCATGGGTTCTTTTACATGGTTTGGTGTAGAAGGTTAAGTTTTCCCTTTCCCCTCAGGATAATGTGATGTGTGATGAGTTTCATGTGTCCAAATTTAGAGCACTATGTGTGGTATCGGACCATGTGCTGAGCAATGAACCTAGTGAGCCCCAAGGGAGGTTGTAATGTCCTAAGTCACCTATGAGGTTTATAGATGCCAAGGTGAAAGAACTCAAAGAAAGGAATATGTGATGATAAAGGTTCTTTGGAAGCACCCTGGATAGGGCAAAGCCACATAGGGGCCAATGATGGACATGTAAAAGTCTTATGTTCAGCTCATGTTTAGATCATGTTGTGAGAAGATATACTTTAGGTTCTTATGGTCTGTGAAAATATGGAATGTTTCTCCATAGAGATAATATCTCCAGATCTTCAAGGCATGGACCACAACAGCTAGATCTAGATCGTGTGTCAGATAATTCTCCTCATGTTTCTTAAGATGTCGAGAAGAAAAAGAAATCACTTGTTTATCCTGCATCAACACACATCCTAGACCGTTCTTAGATGCATCACAAAAAACTACATACCCCTTTCCCTGCTCAGGTAACACCAATACATGTGCACTTGTTAATCTTTCCTTCAGCAACTGGAAAGATTGTTGACACTTGTCATTCCAGACAAAAGGAATATCTTTCCTGGTCAACTTGGGCAGGGGTAAATCTATAGAACTGAAGTTATTAATGAACCTTCTATAATAACCTGCTAGTCTAAGAAAACTACGAATCTCCGTCGGTGTCCTCGGTTGTTCCCATTACAGGACAAATTCTACCTTCTTAGGATCAACACAAATTCCTGAGGCAGATATTACATGTCCTAGAAAAGAAACTTCTGGTAACCAGAACTCACATTTGCTAAACTTAGCATATAACTTATCCTCTCTTAGAAAAGTTAGAGCCTGACGGAGGTGCTGCTCATGCTATTGAGCATCTCTACTGTAGATCAAGATATCATCTATGAAGACTACTACACACTGATCAAGAAAAGGTCAAAAGATTCTATTCATGAGTTCCATGAATGCAGTTGGTGTATTAGTTAGTCCAAACGACATAACTATGAACTCATAGTGACCATACCTTGTCCTAAAAGCAGACTTAGGTATGTCACCCTTCTTAATACGTAGTTGATTGTATCCCGACCTCAAATCTATCTTAGAAAAGATAGTTGCACCACGCAACTGATCAAACAAGTCATCTATCCTTGGCAAAGGATACTTGTTCTTTATGGTTATTTTATTCAACTGCTTATAGTCAATGCATAAACGCATAGACCCGTCTTTCTGCTTAACAAAAAGAACCGGAGCACCCCAAGGTGAAGTGCTCGGTCAGATAAAACCCTTCTCAAGCAACTCTTGCAGTTGTTTCTTGAGCTCTGCCATCTCAGTCGGTGCCATTCTATACGTCATTTGTGTTATAGGTTGCGTGCCCGAAATCAAATTAATCTCAAAATCAATCTCTCGGTGTGGAGGTACACCTAGAAGTTCCTCAAGAAAGACATCCTCAAATTCCTTGACTACTGGAACTTCAGAAGGATGAGGACTCTCCATTGTGGTATCTACCACATGTGCCGAGAATGTGAAACATCCTTGCCTCATCAGCTTCTCAGCTATCATAGCTGACACAAGACAGGTTGGAAGAATCTTTCTATCTCCCTGAAAAATCCATGTGTCACTATCATCTGTGAACACAGCTTGCTTGGACTCACAATCCAAGACAACCTTATACTTTTCTAGGGTGTCCATCCCAAGAATTATATCGAAACTGTGCATCACAAGTGGTATAATATCCACTTGAATGCGATGTTCAGAAAAGATAAGAGTGCAGGGAGAACACACCTCCCACAACACTGTAGATCCCAACAAAGGGGTTTCTAGCATCAAACTATTTTCTCTATGACTTACAATCATGTTGCAGTCATATATCACTTCTTGAGTGATAAAGGAATGTGTAGCACCCAGATCAATTAAAACAGATACGAAGCAGGATGAAGACATATCAGAATAAAATAGTTCCATCTGACCTATCACAACTCGTGGATTAACCATTGACTCAGGCTGATTCATTGCATAGAATCTCGTCGTTCCCTACTGTTGGCCCTGTGATCTATTATTAGATGTAGAAGATCCTGCCTGGGATGCTTGTCCATGTCCTCGGGTACCACCAAAAATCAGATTTCTCTGAGAGTCTTGCTGACTCTGTCTTGGGGGTTGATTCGCTATTACATTCCCCGTTGGGCAATCCCTTGCCAGATGTCCTACTAGTCCACATCGATGACAAGTTCTACTCTCTTGATGTGGTCTAGAGGGTCCAATTAATGATGTTGATGCTATGCTAGGGGCTCTACTCGGAGGAAGACTACACCCTCTTCCCCTATTTGACGTCCACTATGTCTGGGTATTGTACCTCTATGGTGCTGCCGGTGGAGAAAATATTGGTTTCTTGAAACCCTCGGACCTTTGTCCTTGAAACTGTGTGTACTCTTTCTTACTCTTGGTCTGACACTTCTCAATCATAGACCTCTCTATCTATCTTACAGACTCTACGAAGGTGGCAAACCTCTCCTGGTTCTCTAAAGCAGACACCGGAGTGGTCAAATCAGCATTCTACCCCTTCTTGAAATGCTGAATTCTCTCCTCATCAGTAGATGCCATATGCGGACAAAACCACAAAAGTTCCATGAACTTAGCTTGATACTCACTAATGTTCATTTGTCCCTACCTAATCTGTTCAAACTGAGTAATTTTCTCATCTAGAAAAGTCTTGGGAAAGTATCTACTGACGAATTCTCATCGAAACTCTTCCCATCCAATTTCCACACATGGCCTCTTGCCTTCCTCAATGTTCCACTAGTGACCAACACTACCTTTTAACAGGTATACTGCATGTATCACCTTCTCATCCTTAGGGATATTAAGGATTCTAAAGGTTTTTTCCAGCTCGGTCAGCCATAAATCTGCATCAGCTGGATCAGCCATACCAGCATAATCTATGGCCCCAACCCGATGAAGTCGTTCAAAAGTCTTGCAGGCCTCATGTTCTTCATGGTGGGTAGGTGCCCTAGGTATAGGTAATGGCATCCTATCTGTCATATGAGTCATGGCTTCCATAAGCTGTCCAAACATAGCTTGGAAGGCTGGGTTCCCCATATCTGCTTGATTGAACTGGGGTTGTTCAAGTACGGTCTCCTCCCTATCTTGGTCTCTTCCACCTCCTCCTAGTGCAGCAATGCTTCTCTCAGCAGCATGTTCATCGTGTGATCCAAACATCTTTAGTTCTTCTTCTCCTCCTATATGAGCAGAAGACACTATCAGATAACTAGAAGACACTAGAATAGACTGAACGACCTTAATCCTATGTGTTTGTAGACTCAACGAACCTAGAGCTCTGATACCACTAATTTGTGACGTTCGTTGCCAAACATTGATTAAGATTAATGCGAAAGCGGTCATTAACAACGGAATTACTGAAAATCACTAAAAATTAAAACCATTTACAAAGAGATCCATTCTCAGAAAGATTCTTTGAACAAGATCCGCAATATTATATTTACATACTTGTTTACAAGCTACATCCATTGTACTGTCTCTTCTTGAGGAATATATATACATCATTGCTTTACTAAAAAGCACAAGTAACAAAATCCTCAAGGCATTCAAGCCAAAATCTCAGATCTATTATAAAAACACTATCACTGACTCCTAGGACCTGAGAGTACAGAGACAACACATAGGACGCCATATACACATATAAATGACATGACGACCAATGTTTCCACCAGAGGATTCACTGCTGTCCTTGTTGCTGCTGTTGTTCTTCCCTTTTTATGAGGTTTCTACCTCTACGTCATCCGCGTCCACCTAAAAATGTTGGAATTCCACGGGGGTGAGACAATTATAAAATTGCCCCAGCGAGAGATATAACTCTCTGCCGAAAACATTATTATTGAAGTTTAATAGAAATAAACTAAACGGTGGAATCATATATTCAACAACAGATAAATCAACATCTATGCAGATTAAAGTAACATTTCTATTCAAGTATTTAAGCTATAACTTGATTAAGCAACATGTCTCTTATTCCATAAGGAGTTGAAGAGCATATATAACATTTATGTATCTAGAACATGCTAAGCAGAATAAGAACAACCAGTGATTCTCATATTTCAATCTTATGCAAATACGCTATACGGATGATTACATTTTACAAACATTCTTAAGCCCTGAGGAGATGAGATATACTGCTCATACTCCAACCGACCACGATTACGTAAGCATTAGTACCACATAAGGTCAATGGGAGTGCCATATTCCATGACCTCATCTGTCTCGGTCAGTACGAGACTACTTTGGTGGAGACATCATATGTCAAACTGCAATTAGCTTGCCAGGGTATATTGGCATCTTCGCTACAGAGTTATAGCCCATAGCATATACTCTCTTCAGGGTTATGGCATGTAGCCAATGTATGGTATTATATTGAGGAGTTATAGCCCGTAGCCATACTCTTATTGGGGTATGGTCTGAAACCAATCTTGTACATAGGATATAGCCCGTAGCCATTCCTATGGGGCATAAGGATATATTTGCCCAATTACCCCCACATATTCAAAAATATGTGTTCTGAGTAAAATTGGTTTCACCATTCAGCTAATTCTAACGCTGATGGATCTGTGGTCAAGGAAACTACATTCTATGGTTTCATTTGATTAGTTAAGTACATTATCATATTCTTTTAGCATCAATCATGTTTTCAAACATAACTTATTAGGACAAGTTCTACAAAGAAACATGTACTATTTTCATCAGTTACTTCTCAGTCTTTATAAGACATTGGGATCTCAGTCCCTCATTTCAATACTGGGAATTATCATCCCTTAACAATATCAATACCATAATTATATGGATCTGGGTATTCAAACCCTTAGCTCATCACTGAACACAATTACCACTTTTTCAGGTAATTATCTCCTTCAAGTCATTTCACCAAGGAAAACATGATACTTGCTACACAAGCATCTCTTATGGCACTTGAGTCTCATTAACTCTCTTGTTACTATTTACTAAGTAACAAGGTATATTATGGCACACAAGGCCCAATGAATAAATTCAATGAATAAAGCATCATAGGTCATACCTCGCTATGTTCATCATCTTAGGATACCTACATGGTTAATACACATGATAACAGATATATCAATCATATTTCAGTTTCATACTAATCAAGGCTAACACCACTATTTATGGTTAGGGTTTCCCATTTCATGTTAATCAAGGTTACTCATTTCCTTTGTACAATTAGGACCAATGATTCATCATTTCATCCAAGATTAGGGTTTCATGCTATATAGTACAATGTAGAATTAGGGTTTCACATATCTTCACCCTATTTTAGAATTAGGGTTTACTATTCACATCACATCACCCTAGATTAGGGTTTATATTCAATAACCCATAATTAGGGTTTACTATTCACCCCAAATAGGGTTTATCAACAAAATACCCTGAATTAGGGCTACTCATGTCATTACTCTAAATTCATATCACATTATCCCCCTCGATTAGGGTTTTACTCAGAATTGCCCTAAATTAGGGTTTGAGTTCATTAATCATCTCAATAAGGGTTTTATGACCTCTTTATCAAGGATCATGCCTTAATAGTATATCACATCATTTTGAATGTTTTAGACTTAATTGCTACATGATTATCATTCATGTATGAATCTTTCTCTCTCATCCTACTCAAGATGTACACTACTCAATTCTGGATTAAATTGAGCCTACTCTTTATTCAACTACATGCATTTATGGTTAACATGATGTATTGAATTATTACATCATTATGCATTAATGATTAATCCCACTAGGGGTATCAATTATCTAAGTACATCAGGTCTCCAAAAGATTTGATCAATTGAACCTTCAATTATATGAGGGATCCAAAAGAATTGATCAATTAAACTTTCAATTACATAAGATGATCAATTTGATTAACCAATTAAATCTTCAAGTGCGTTAGGTATCCAAATAGATTAACCATATTGGACCTTCAATTTCATGAGATATCCAAATAGATTAACCATGTTGATCTTTAAAAGATTTAATTACTTAGACCCTAAACGGTCATAGTTCTCATAATTCAATTGGCTCAAAACCATTTGGGCAAATTGCCCTTGAAACCGATTGGACAAGAAAGGTATTGAAACCAATTGAACTTTGGGTCTCCAAACAGTTTGAGACCATTTGTTCCGAACCATCTCAAAACCGAATGGACCAAAAAGTCCTTTCAACACTTACACGATTCATGATTTCAATGGATGAACCAATTATCAATTGAGTCCTTGATTTCTTCATCAATTAAACTATTGAGTCATCCTTCAATTGGACCATCAATTAGGGTTTTGAACCCAATTGATCTAGGGTTCCTACTCAAGAACCTTCAATTACGGCTTTGAAATCAAGGAACCATCAATTATCAACATTGTGGAACTGATTCAATTGAAATTAGTTAATCATCATCAAATTTTTTATATGACCTGACCCCAAACGGTCTTGAGGTCGTTTGGATGACCTCCAAACTGTCTTGAGACCATTTGCCCCATCCTATCCTTGAAATTTGTTAAATTCCATTAGGGTTTTGATCATTGGATTGATCATCAAATCAGCTACTAATTGCATTTCAATTTGGTATCTTTGGACCTTCAATTACTCAACCATACTTAACCCTAGACCTCCAAATGGTATTGGTTGACCTCCAGACGGTCTTGAGACCTTTTGGGTGACCTCCAAATAGTCTTGAGACCGTTTGGGTTAATCAACCCAAAAATCTAAGTCAACCAATTGGAAAATCAGCACTTAACCCAATTAGGGTTTGCTAATTGATTAACCTTCAACTAATGAACCCTTTGGAATTATTCCATAAAATTTGGTGGGTCATCCACCATAATTATTAAAATAAAAAATTTCCAAACGGTCAACCATGGTCAACTTTACCAAATGGTTTGAAACCGTTTAGCTTCTAACGGTTTGATGAAACCGTTTGCTTTGAAATGGTTTTGTTGAAACCGAATGGGCAAGTTTGTTGAAACCGAATGAAATACAATTTCTTTGGGAAAAGTATCCAAGATGATGTCATAATCATCTAACTTCGTCCCTGTAATTTATAGTACCTCTTATTTCATGAATTTACCAATTACAACACACAAATAATCAAGAAGGTGAAGGAATCAACAAAATTGCAAGATTGATAGTTGAATAACAACGTAAATGGGTTCAAGTTATAAACCCACCTCCAATTGAGATTCAAAGCTTAAATATCACGTCAACAATGGTGTATGCAACTCCCTTCACTATTCCAAGGCTTGTCCTCAAGCTTTGAGTGAAAAGGAATGGTTAGAATTGAAGATGGGATCGAGATAAGAAGAAATCATGCATTGTTTTGTGATTTCCACCATAAATTCAAGGTGAAAGGAAGTCAAGAAGCTTACCAACAGGTTGGGCGTTGTCCTCCTAATCCTCCAAAGCTTCCTTGGTCGTTTTTCAAGCCAAGAGAAGAAGTTGTTCGAAATTACCCTTTCATTCTACGGATAAAGGAGCATATATGTGAATTTTATTGAAAATTCATCTAGGAGAGAGAAAGTAGGAATTATCTCCCCCAAATCCTTGCCGCTTGCCCCCTTACCATACTTATATACGAGGCTATCCTCCTTGCCTCTTATTCCTCTCAATTATCCACAATTTAAAGAAAAGAAAATTAAGCACATTAACCCTTATAATATTAATATCCATAAGTTAGTGGATATTTCTTTTTCTTATAATAATGTGAGTGGAGTCTTCACCTCCTTAGGATATTTCATTGCCTTTTCAAGGCATAAGGATGTTCACACTTGAACAAATTCAACCATCTCATTTTTGGTTGAAGGCCCTTCAATTATTTTATTTATTTATTTTTGCATTAAATTGAATTAAGGTTTCAATTATGCTTAAATCTTAATTATTTTAATATCAAGATTCTCTCTCCTACAAAGAGATAAAAATGAGGAGCCCCTCTCATTTTATTTTATGTACAAGATGCCAAGAAATATGAGGGCCCTCTAGAAGTGGTATTTTGCATATTGAACCCTAGGTTTTGGGTGAATTGCTCATTACACCAAAACTAGGTTTTAATGCACTAACTTTGCTTTATCAGCTCTTTCTTGATACTCAGGCCACCACAAGCCATAACTCTAAATCATCTTCATTCTAATGATGCTTCAACACATGAGGGACATATTATCATGCACAATTTGCAATTTAACCCCTCAACTTGGATAATTTGCACTTTACTCCAAAATAAGCAAAATATCATTTCAACATTATTCACACAAGACTAAAATTGAAATATAAGTTCCTCTTGAACGTTAATTACTTTTCAATATATAAGAGCAAGCATATAATCAACTTTATTAAGCAAAACACCTAGGGTTAAAGCATAACCCAGGTCAGGGATGTTACACTTGTTCTCATCCTCAACATTGGACCAAGAACAAGCCTTCACATGTCACCAACATAGCTGTGAGGGGTTCATCACACATACCTTAAACTTAAGGGGTTTCCCTTTCCTCTTAACATGAGGAGTGCCATGCTCGAATCTATAGAAATTCAGATCTCATCATGAGCAGTAGGTACACCACTTTCCCTCTTAGGCCTAGGAACCCTAGGCTCACTTTTTTGCCAGAGATGTCCAACTGCATGCTCAACATTCTAACCATGAATCAAGCATGTATAAGGCATGACATGCACTTACTTTCATCCTTCTACTCGAGCAACCCTTCAGAGTGGAGTCCTCCTCAAGGACAACCAACTAGGTGGAAGGCCTCACAACTGGTTACTTAAACCTCCTCAGGGTCTAAGGCACTCTTCTTCTCATCTCCGAAGGTAAACACCTATACCATAGGCACATAGGTACCAAAAGCATCATCCACTCTCTATGGTTTGGTTCCTCTAAAGGCAACTAAGATATCATCAGCCTCTAGGGATCATGCATGAGGCAACCACAACCATCCACTTAGGTTGCATCATCCTCAACTCCCCACTGTTCCTCATATCTCAAAGTCTAAGCTTCCAACCTTCTTGCTTGGGTCCTGATCTCTCTCTCTAGAGCTAACTCCAAAACCAACCTTATTACTAAAGGTCCTCTCTCCATGAAGGTGGATCAAGCTCACAAGCATACCCCTACCTAGGTGCAACCTATGTTCAAACTTATGTTTGCTCAAGATTATCCATAATTCTTTAAGCTATCCATCATACTCTCCTGGACAGGGTTTCAACCTACTTCCCACATTATAGACGTACTCTGAGTGCATACTATGCCCTACTCACATAATCCCATAGGGTTTCTATGGGTTCTTCACTAACCTCATCATTGAAGGATCCATCCTTCGCTCTAACATGCATGACCCTTCCTAGGGTTGGGTCGCCAGAGGCACTAGGTCATCCAACCTCACATGGCTCATAACGTTATGGGCATCCAAAAGCATGTCCACACATCTGGTCTATCTTGACATCCAGCTCATCGTGTCATCTCTCTGTAACCTTCACTTAGGGTTAGGGTTAACATCATCCTCGAAGGATGTGACAGATCTCTACTTATAATGGAGGTCTCTACCTCCAATACAAACTTTCTCCACTCATCCTCCTGACAAGGAGATCTATCATCAGGTCTCTCCTGAGGGCATGACAACATATGTCATATGAGCTAAGCATGTATCTATTCTTTATCTTACGCTTAAACTATTAAGATTATGTCCATGACATCTTATTTACATAATTTTCATTAATTTGGTGGAGGATTCCTTAAACCTTATCAACCTTACCCATACCTCAAGAGGGTGAGGAAAAGAGAGAAAACCATAATCCTTAAGGTCCTTAATAGCATTTGAGTTGAAGAGGGATGAACGAGATGAGAGAGTCCTAAAGGTATCTTATTTTGAGTCTAATCCTAAGACATTGGCCAGGCAGTCACACAAATTTGGGAGTCCTCATATTCTGACTAGCAATGCAGAGGAAAATATTTCTAGCTCTCGAACGTGATACTTTTCTAGACACCTCTGTCTTTCGGAAAATCCTCTAATAACTCCCTCAGTTCTATGGAATTTGTAAAATTTAATAATTATTAAAGATAAAATGAGGAACCTATGCTCTGATACCAAATGTAACGACCCCAGCTCCCGGTAACTCCCAATTAAGGGAGACCTGAAGGTCAGAGCCGTTGTCCCAATAAATAGGATCAAAGGTTCAACAACTAATCGGTAATAATTATGGTATTCTACTGAACTAAACTGAAATTGGTATAAAATAAATCTTTGCATACCTTTTTCAAAAGTTGAATCTCTACTGCTATACACATTAGGAGTCTATTGTAACTAATCCTCCTTTGTACTTTAATTCTTATTTAATTCCACATATGCCACTTTACTGTTTTTCCTTTTCAATCTGGCACCTAAAACGCCGACAAACAAAATGTCAGTCAGCATATAGAAATATGCTGGTATGTGGGGACAACCAAAATTTCATAGATATGGCTAACAATCTAATTATTACAATCAAGGTAATTAACAAGCCAATTTACATTTTCAATGTGTCATTCTCCACCGCTTTTACCCTAACCCTGGAATACCCCCTCTAGGACTTCTCTTTTTCCATTGACTTAAGGCCACCTTCTCAATCCCGAGCTTGGTGCCTGGGGTCACCTCTCATGGTGCCCATTAGTTATGCAACATAGACCACCTTCTCATTCCCGAGCTTGGTGTCTGGGGTCACCTCTCATGGTTCCCATTGGTCTTCCCTCCTGGGCTTGACCTTTTTGCATCATCCATCAGGGTGGTATGTAGGTGCGACAATACACACTTATTTTACAATTGTGATAATCATAGTGACTTTATAATTTGCAAGTATGAACATCCAAACTGATAAGTTGCATTCAATGTGATGAATCATCAGGGAAACTCATCAGGAAACTAATGTGATTAACCATAATTAAACACATACCTGACAGACTGATTTGAGACAAAATTAATCCAAATCAATACAAGAAATCCAATAGGCAAGCAAGCACACAAAGAGATCCTGAAATATGCATACAATTTCCTATCATTGATCATGCCATCAAGATCTATTAAACGTAGCTCGCTTCCTAGGGTTTCTAGTCCACTTTTAGGGTTTCTATTGCAATTAGGGTTCCTCTTCATTTTTACTCTTTTAAAAAATTACTCGCAAACCCTAATTATCTCATCTATTCTTCACGAAAGATGTTAAGGTTACCTTTTAACAACATATTACCTTAATTTTGGATAAAAGGCATAATTAAATGTCCATTAAGTCTATTATGCCTCTTTTACATTAAAACTACCATTTTTATCCTTTTAATTCATGTCAAGATCATTAGGCCTAATTATCATCCTTGGTTCCTTCCAGATTAGCAAGTCATAGTTCATTATGATCTCTTTTTTATAATTAATTCAACCTTTATCCATTAGAAAACCCTAATTACTATATTAAGGGTATTTATCTGCAATTAGGAACTTTTATGCTCAAAATAGCTTAGAACCATCATATCTCAGCTTATTCATGAATTTGAATAATTAAATCCATTAAGAGTCTCAAATTACCAACATTAGGGTTTCATGGCTCATTAAAGCTCGTTTATGCACACAAAATTCTAAATTAAACCAATTACTTGCAAAGTTCATCCTTTTTGTTCTTAAAGTACCTTTTTAAAATTAATAGGCTAATATCAACTTTAATCACCCATTAAACCCTACTAAATACATTAATCATCTCAAAATAGGGTTTCTTAATCATTAAAGCATTAAAGTTGATAACTTCCACTACTTTTCAAATTTCAAGAGGATTTAAATTCTAAAACTATTTTTATTAGATTCCTCTCATTTTTCTAGGCAACTTTCATATTTTACATGTATCGATCCGAGCTACCAATAAAGAGATACGATTTTTGCAAAATTAACTTACTTGGACCAATGGCAAGCTGCCACGTCGCCCTACTCATGCAACATTGCTCAGCTGTTTGAAAACATAACAAAATTACCATTTTGTCCCCGCTTAAGTTGTAGTCATTTCAGCCTGTAAAGGGGCATTTCTGTCCAATGGCCACCCGTGTTTCTTCTTCCTCACGATAACCAAATGTGGCTGCTGCAGCAAGGATCTGGTGCGGCCCTACCGCCTCGTCCTAGCCCTCAACATCCACCAGAGTGGTTCCCCCATCTCCGCCGTGCCCCTGTACAGGCGAGGACGCCTATGGTACGTGGCCAGGATGGCTGGGATTAAGCCCAGAAGGTCTGCAGCCATGTTCATCCTACAACCAACCTGTGGGCGTCGCGCAGGTGTAAGGGACAAAGAGGACACCGCCATGCTTCTCTCTGACGATGTAAGAGCATCCTAATCTCCTCATACTTCCCTCATCACTTCAGGGATCACAACACCCCCCAGTTAGGGTTAGAATGGTTGCAAGGTTGAAGAAGGTGTGAGTGGCCTGCGATCCTCTTTGATTCTATGCTATGGTTCCATCCCTTATATAGGGGAGGATAACAACGTCCCAACATGCTTAACCACAAGGAAAACAAGTCCCCTTTATCCCACTTTCCTTGTTTAGGTGTAACTTCTCTCCTTTAATCTATTCCTTGTTTATTAGTATTCCTTGTTTATTAATAAATCTATTTTCCTAAAGGGAAATCCGAAAATTACCTCTTTTAATCTCTGTGCTTGGCTTTTAACCCATTGGCACGAAAATTATATTTTCCTTTAATAGAAAATACCTCCTTTTTAACAATGCCACAAAATTCATTAATTATACATCACATTATCCTCTTATTTTGTATTATTGGTATTTTAAATTTCTTTTTCTCCATTGGGGCTCCTTGGACACCAAGAAACTCTAATATTTCAAAATCCTTTTTAGTGGATACTCATTATCCTTCTAGATGCATCTATATCCATTATTTCTCATTATCTTACTTTTTTCTTTATTAAAATATCTCTTTTTGAGGATTTATCTTTATCTCTATTTTTATTTTCCTTATTGGAATTCATTTTAACATTAGGAACCTTATGGATACGAAAATCCACCAAGGATAACTCAATTATACCCCTTTCCACTTATTTTCCACATTTTATCATTGTTTTCAATTTCTTTCTTAATAAAGAAATACTTAATAGATCTTATCTTTTCTTGTTGCATTATTTTTGCAACATTGGACTCCTTGGAACCAAGGAACCCAAGAGGCAAGAAATCCACCTTTAGATTATATTCTTTTGCCTTCTAGAGGTTTCTACATCTTTCTTTTCCACATTTCTTATTAATAATGGAGTTTCTTTTGTCTTTTCCTTGTTATTTGGCCCAATAGCCAATAAAGCCCACAAAACAACCAACAAGGCTATTGTTAATGAAATACTTTTATTCAAAACAAATTATATCATCATTTTTTCAAATATCTTTAATAGAAGAAATTACATTTCTCACCAAAAGAACCCAAAAATTGGGGTTGTAACAAGAGTTGTCTCTAGACTTGCTTCAGGACTAGGTATAAATCTTGCTACCCTCTTTCCTAGATATATGGTTGCTGATGTGATCTTACTGATTAGGGAATCGAGCTTTAATTTTTTTTTGGTTGCCTTATCTATCGCCTCAATTAGCCAACATAATGTACTTATTTTTCATACACAACAAGGTAGGAAGATTGTATAACAATCATAACAAGACAAGTGTTATGTTGGCTTCTCAATGTGTCGTATGGATTCATCTCATTGGTACAAAGCCCAAGTCTTAGATTCCAGACTTCTTCACCAAATTTATGGTATAATAAATCAATCTTTGTAGGATCCCATCATTATTTTTTATTTGCTTCTACATGCCATGTTAGATTCTCCGCATCCATGGTATTAGCAATAAAGTGTTGAAACTTTGGTATCATAGGTAGATACCACATCACCTTGGAAGGAGAGAAGGTTTTGAACAACCCTAAAGTCGTCATTTCATACCTTGATGCCCCTGATTTTGGACAATCTTTCAAATCAACATAGTCCTTTTGAAATAACAGACAGTCATTTGATCATGCATGTATTTTCTTAGCCTTCATCCCCATTGGATACAACATATTCTTTAATTTTTTTGTTGAGATTGGAAGGTCATTGCCTTTAGGAAGAATTTCTTTCAACAAAGACAATAATGGCATGAAGTATTTTTCACTCGATCTATTGTTAGCCTTCAAAGTATACAATCTCAACATAGGTTGCAGCTTCGTAACTTAGTACAACCTAAGTATAATGGTCCCTCAACATCATGCACAATGTTTCTAAATAAGGAAGGTGGATTGATATTCTCTACTCCAAAACTATCCAACATCACATCAACCATGTCTATCAGAATCGGGTCATTCACATCTACATCATCGTCAACAATTTTTGAACACAAGTACTACTATTGACATCTATTAGTCTCATAGCATGACTCTCTCCATGCAATTACTATATTGTATAGACCTATACAATCCCTTTTCACATGATATGACTTTTGATTTTGTCAATAATGTCAACATTCAAGTTGTTATTATAATTCCCACATGGATAATAGAACCTATCACCCAGTCGTTTCCTATGTTCCTGTTACAACCCCAATTTTTGGGTTCATTTGGTGAGAAATGTAATTTCTCATATCAAAGATATTTGAACAAATAATGGTATAATTTGATTCAAATAAATAGATTTTGTTTACAATAGCCTTGATGTTTGTGTTGTGGGCTTTATTGGGTATTGGGCCCAAATAACTAGAAAATTCAATTAATAAATTAAGAATTGTGTTTTTGAGAAAAGGGAAGAGGTAGAAACCTCTAGAAGGCAAAGAGATGACATCAAAAGAGGATTTCGTGCCTCTTGGGTTCCTTGGGTACCAAGGAGTCAAAAGTTTCAAAAACAAAGCAATAAGAAAAGAAAAGATTCATTAAGTATTTCCTTATTAAGAAATAAATTGAAAATAATGATAAAATGTGGAAAATGAGTGGAAAGAGGCATAAATGAGATTTCTTGGGGAAATTTCGTATCCATGAGGTTCCTAATATTAAAAGGAATGCCAATGAGGAAAATAAAAGAGAAATAAAAAGAAATCCTCAAAAAGAGATATTTAAATGAGAAATAAACAAGATAATGTGAAATAATGCATAATGATGCATCTAGAAGGATAATAAGTATCCAATAAAAAGAATTTCGAAATAATGGAGTGTCTTGGGATCCAAGGAGTCCCAATAAAAAGGAAATAAAGAGAAAATACTAAAAAGGCAAAATAATAGGATAATGTGTTGCATTATTAATGAATTATGTGGTATTGTTTAAAAGGATGATATTTTCTATAAAGAAAAATAGAAATTCGTTCTAATGGATTAAAGAGCAAGAATAAAGGGGATAAGAAAGAGGAACTTCGAATTCCTAAATATCGATACAACAAGGAATATCAAGGAATTAAAAGTTAATGAAGAGAGAGAGAGATGGTTGCTTCACAACCAAGGAATGTGTATTTCCTTTCGAGTTGGAAATTGAGTCCTCATGAGGCACGCATTAGGTCTTCATGCTCCACCCTATATAAAAGGGTAAAACCCTGGTCGAGGTCCAGGGAGAAATCCCACGCAATGCAACCTCTCCTCCTTGTTCCTTTCATGCCAACCCTAACCTAGATGTATCTCTTTCCCTAGATCAACGAGGGAGTCTACTTGTAGTCTTGATGGGACTGGGACGCACCCACGACCTTAGAAAATGTAGTGGTCGTCGTCCCCGTGCTCCTACGCTTCCACACGGCACCTCAAGCCAGCTGCAGCATGACCGCGGTTGCAGCTGTGCTGGGCGCGATCTCGGCCGACCAGCTGTGTGCCAAAGGCTCCATTTCCTATGAGAGGGGAGGGAGGAGGTAGAGGATGGAGTTCCGGCCAGTTCTGAGAGCTGAGGTGATGGGGGGGCGGCCTACGATGCACAGCCATGGCCGCTAGGGCGGCAGCAGGTCGTCGGCCCAAGGAAGAAGATGAATAGAATGGCGTTGGATGGTTCTGCCCTCCACGGGGTAAAGAGCGGTCCGACTTAACCAGGGGCAAAAGGGACAATTCAAAATGTTTTCTAGCCAGCTGAACAGCGTTGCATGGAGCGGACACTTGGCGCTCTCTCATTGGATGTGGTAAGTGTTTTATTGCAAAAATCATATCTAATGATTCATAACTCCGATCAAGAAAAAATATATATGTATTTTGATTAGAAAAATGCAAGGAACCCATTAAAAATAGCATTATATCCTGAATCTGGTCAGAGTTTGATATGTAGAGTAAATTATCATCTTTAATGAATTAAAGATTAAGAAACCCTAGTTTGAAATGAATAAAGTGTTGAATAGGGTTTAATGGATCATTAGAGTTGATGTTAACCTGTTAAATGTAAAAAGGTACATTATGTTCAAAACGGAAGAACTTTGCACATGATTAATCTAATTTAGAGTTTATGTAAATAAATGTGCTTGAAATTTGAAAAGTACATAAAACTATCATCTTTAATGATTTGATTAATTAAAAACCCTTAGTTTTGATGATAGATGTACTTAATAATGTTATTTGGATAATTCAAGCTGATATTAACCTGTTGTTAATAAAAGTGAAAATAGGATCTAAAAAGATGATCTTTTTGTATAATTGGCTTAATTTATGGTTTAGTGCATGATTATGCATTAATGAGCTTGAAAACCCTAATTTAGATGAATATGTCTTTTAATTGGTTTAGTTGTTCAAATCCATGAATAAATACGGATATGATGATCCTAAGTCAAATTGGGTATAAAAGACTGTTAAAATAGATAGTTGAGCAATTAAGGTTCATATAAATGGAAAAGAGTATTTTAGGGTTTGTTAACCTAAAAAGGGATAAAGTTTGAGAAATTGATCTAAGAAACCATAATGAATATTAATGAAACCTTAATGCGGATTAGAAACCCTAGAAAGAGAATCCAAGTCAATAAAGTAGATTCTTGATAAAGTGTGTAATAAATAGAGTACATATTCTTTTTAGGAATTATGTGCTGATTGAATTACTTGCTTGGATCTGTTGATTGGCTTGATTGTATATACATGAAGTATATGATGAATATTCTGCATGACTTATCAAATCAGGTACGTGGTTACAATTATGAATAATCACTCTAGTTTCACGACGATTCCCGAAGTTTTAATCGGCTGCTTGAAAATAAATATTGGATGTTTATTTATTTCATGCAACTATAAAGTGACTATGATTATCATTATAAATGTGCGTATATAACTGACTAGATCTGGGTACACCTCTATTGCTTTGAAAAGGCTAAGAAAAAAAGGGGTAATCCTAGAGGAAGGTCTAGGTTACTGAGAGTTAGAAACTGGGCTACCTACATGTAGTGCCATGAGACTCATTAGCCTGCCATGAGTTAAGGAGTGGGCTACTTATGAGTAGTGCCATGTGACTCAAACCTAGAAATTGGTTCACTTATAGGTGGATCGTGAGGGGTTTAATGGGGACAACATAGAGGATAGGGTACTCTTGGATCACGGAGTTATATCTAAAAAGTAATCCTAGTTGTTAAATGATTAATTGAATGATTACATTGTTAACGTATTTACATAATTATTGTTTCCTCCACATACCAGCTTCGGCTGACCTATGTTTTGTTTGTAGGCATTTTAGGTACAAGCTAAAAGGACAAATAGTAAATCGTTATATTGTGAAATACATGAAGTTAAATATAAGGAGGATTGGATAGAGTAGAATCCTTAAGTGGATAGAAGTTTGGAGATCCAAGTTTTCGAAAGGTATGCAAAAATTTATTTTCTTACAGCTTTTCAGTATAGTAGGTTAAAATTTGATAATTATTCTTGGTTAATTGCCGAACCTTTGATCCGGAAGTTATGGGTGTGTGGCTTCGACCTCTCAGTCTCCCTTAATTGGGGGTTATCGGGAGGTGGGGTCGTAACATTTGGTATTAGAGCATAGGTTCCCCACTTAACCATTTGTAATTATTGGATTTTTCAAACTCTATAGAACCCAAGGGAGTTATTAGAGGAATATCCGAAAGACAGAGGTGTCTAGAAAAGGATCACGACCGGGGGCTAGCAATATTTTCCTCTGCACCGCTAGTCGGAATACGAGGACTCCTAGATCTGTGTGACTGCCTGGCCAAAGTCTTAGGGTATGAATCGAAATAAGATACATTTAGGGTTTTCTCATCTTATTCATCCCTTCTCATCACAAATTCTGTTAAGAACCTTAAGGATTATGGTTATCTCTCTCCTCCACACCCTCTTGAGGTATGGGTAAGGTTAATAAGGTTTAAGGGATCTTCCACCAAATTAAATGAAAAGCATGTAAATAAGATGTCATGGACATAAGCTTAATCGATTAAGCACAAATTAAAGAATAGATACATGCTTAGGTCGTATGACATATGTTGTCAAGTCCTCAGAAGAGACCTGAGGCTAGACCTTTTTGTCAGGAGGATAAGTTAGTCTTGGAGATAGGGATCTCCATTGCAAGTAGAGACCTGACACATCCTCTGAGGATGATGCTAACCCTAACCCTAAGTGAAGGTTAGAGAGAGATGAGTTGGACCAGGTGTTTGAAAGGACATGCCTTTGGGATTCCATATGATCCATGGGTGACCTAGCACCTTTGGCAACCCAACCCTGGGAAGGATCGTGCATGTTAGGGTAAATGATAGCTCCTTAGATGATAATGTTAGTAAAGGACCTTAGAAACCCTATGGGATTATGAAAGTAGGGCATAGCATACAGGGTACATTAATAGTGTTAGCAAAGGGTTGAAACCCTGACTATGAGAGTATGAAGGATGGCTTATGAAATAAGCATAAAGAACTATGGATAACCTTGAGCGAACGTAAGTTGAACATAGGCTTCATCCAGGTAAGGGCATGCTTTCGAGGTTGATCCTTCATGAAGAGAGGACCTCTAATGGTGAGGTTGGGTATAGGGTTATCTCTAGAGAGAGTAGGAAGCCCAGCAAGAAGGTTGGAAGCCTAAAACCCCAAGATATGAGGAACAATGGATGATAGTGGTTGCCTCATGATCGATCCCTGGAAGTTGATGATATCTTGGTTGCCTTTAGAGGGACCAAACCCTAGAGAGAGAAGATGAAGCTTCGAGTACCTATGTGCCTACGGTATAGGTATTTACCTTCTGAGGTAGGAAGAAGAGTTCCTTAGACCTAGAAAGGTTTAGTAAACATGTTATGAGGCCTTGTACCTTGTTGGTTGTCCTTAAGGAGGACCCAATTCTAAGTGTTGCTCGAGTTGAAGGATGACAAGGAGTGCATGTCATTCCTTTTTCATGCTTGGTTCGTAGTTAAGAGATAGAGTATGCAGTTGGACACCTACAAGTGAACCTAGGGTCCCTAGGCCTAAGAGGGGAAGTGGAGTACCTAATGCTCATGATGAGAGTTGAGTTCCAATAGAAGCGAGCATGGTACTCCTCATGTATAGAGGAAAAGGGAAGCCCCTTAAGTTTAAGGTATGTTTGATGAACCCCTCATAACTAGGTTGATGATAAAGGAAAGTATGATCTCGATCCAGCATTGAGGAAAGAGGACAAGTATGACTTAGCATGGTTCAATAGGTGATCTGCTTGTGCCTTAATAGCTTGCTAGGGTTAAGTAGGTTCATGTGGATGTAAACCCTAGACCTAAGAGCTTTTCTGACCTTGTTTTCTAGAGATAGTTTTCCTCCCATCCTGGGAGAGGGACCGCTTTGGTAGGGTGTATATCAGTTTTGTTGGTTTAAGGTAACCTGAAGAGGTATCACATGATCTTGAGAAGCTAAGTGAAAAGTACATGGTATGAGAATGAACCTCTAGACCCATAACCACCTCTAAGTTCATATGGATGTGTTACCATGGAGGTAACCGGTATGGGGGCTTAACCAAGGCGGGCAGGATTTTCCACGATCCATATGAAAGGATGAAAGTTAGCCCATGAATGCAGAGAGAGAGATGATGAAGGCTTTGGTAAGGTTCTAAGTTGAACATGTACTATAAGAAAATCCTATGTCTATCCTAGGGTCAGGTAGGGATAAGACCGATGGAAGTAGGAGTTACCAAATTCCCTAAGTTGCACATGACCATAGGGTCGGGAGGTAATAACTATCATTGTCTGAGGACCATGGGTTAGGAGATTGATCACCTTCATGAACTCATGGGACCCAAAGGGCATATGAGTAGGGCACTCTCTTGATGCATGAGGGAAGACGGATGACCCCAAAAGTGTCGGCACCCTATAGACCTAGAGGAGATGACCAAGGGATGTGTGTAAACCTCAGTAGGTTCGAGACTAGTTTTCCATGGAGGTAACTTTGATACCAAGATGATCGTAATATAGAGGCATAAACGACACATTTCAACTTAGGTTTGAAGGTGTACTGGCAAGATGGGATGTATTATCTCTACTCGTGGAACAGGAAGAACTTTGTATTTGGACGGCCGCCAAATGCTTATTTCCTTTTGTTATGGGAGTGAGAGATAGGACAGTATGCATGCCATGCACTAAGGATAAGAGATGATGTGAGCTGGAACGTTGCTACAAGGTATGAGGATAGAGATGATAACACACCTTGGTGGAGTGAATGGTACATGGATGGTTTACAAACACTAAGAGAAGTAGTGTAGTCAGCTTAAGCAAATGTTTTATAAGGAGCTATGTGGAATATGCAAGTTAACCAAGGTTGAGTTTGATCATCATGAGGATGAGCTCAGAGTTTCTTGATGAATATAGACTGAGAATTCTAGTTTGGGATGATAAGTGAAAAACATGGGAGCGTATGTCTTCAGTGTTACCTAATACCTAAGGATGTGAAGTGGTAATGGATGTTATGGTTGAGAAGTATCTGACTGGTTTGGCTAGAAGCTAGAAGATGTTGTTAGGCTAACCCTAAGTTTGGAAAGGAGATATGTTTGGCTAATACTCCGATGTAATGAGACATGTTGAACAAGTTAATGGTTGTTTGGTTAGACTAGTCCTTGATGTAATGAAAGGATGGTGATAGAACCTCAGATGCACTTCTTTGGAAAAGAAGGTGATGAAACCCCGACTAGCGTGGTTTTGGGTTTCAAAGGAATCGATCTTGAGGAATCATGACATACAAGAAATCATGATTGAAGATCACCATACACCGTGGTTCTACCAAGATAGTAAATGGCAATAGCACTTTAGATGCTTAAGATGAGGTTGCATGTGGTATATGGCCATGCAAGCCAGGAGGTAAAGGACGAACCCCAGTAACCTAGTGTATCGACTTAGAGGACAAAAGAGTCCCTGAGAGGGAATGGGAGTTCAACACTATGGATGTTGTGATAGGTCTCCCCTGGACCAAGGGAGGTCGAAATGCAATATAGGTTATGGTAGATCGCCTTACCTAGATGACATGAGAAAGAAAGAGTTCTGTCAAGAGACAAATTTGGTTAAACCACTCATGAGAAAGATGGTTCAATTACACCATGAAGCGAGTTCAAAGGTTCTTAAGTTTGGCCTAAAGGTTCCCTTCTAAAAGGTGGAAGTAGGTACATGAAGAACTCAATGTTAGTACAATTTATCACCCCAAACTAATGGTTAGTATGATCCAGACTAAAGGGTCTGATGTTAGCATATGTGCTCATTCAGGGTGATAGCTAGAGACAATTCTTGTCCTATGAAAGATGTGATGATGACCACCATAGCCAGTATCGGGATTCGAAGAAGCTCTATAAGAGAGGTTGTGTCGGTCACCACTTCAGTAAGGTGATGTTGGTGAAAGGACCACATGATTAGAAAAGGACCACAGTGCATGAAGATGAAAGTCGCTTTAATCATGCAATGGATGAAAGGAGCCTAGAGATGACGAGAGTCGTGAGCATATGCAAAGTAGACTAACATGCAGTGCACTGTGGGAGAATATAATGTGAGAATTTGACCCCTCTGAGCTGCAACTGAGAAAGTTGAGTCCCCGATACATGGGTCCATTAGAGATGGATGGGTGGAGATGGTTAGGTTTTGACCCTACCCCTCAGGATAGAGTAATGTTGGATGTTTTCCATGTGTCCAATTTAGAGCACTATGTGAGGTATCCCGACCATGTGCTGAGCAATGAACCTAGTGAGCCCCAAGGGAGACTGAAATAACCTGAGTCACCTGTGCAGTTTATAGACGCCAGGGTGAAAGAACTCAGAGAAAAGAATAAGTGATGATAAAGGTTCTTTGGAAATTCCATGGGTAGGGTAAAGCCACATAGGGGCCAATGATGGCCATGGAAAAGTTTTATCCTAAATTGTTTGTTTTCTTGTTTGAATTTTGAGGACAAAATTCCTATAAGAGGGGAAGGATGTTACAACCCCACTTTTTGGGTTCATTTGGTGAGAAATGTAATTTCTCATATCAAATATATTTGAACAAATAACGGTATAATTTGATTCAAATAAATAGATTTTGTTTACAATAGCCTTGATGTTTGTGTTGTGGGATTTATTGGCTATTGGGCCCAAATAACAAGAAAACTCAATTAATAAATGAATAATTGGGTTTTTGAGAAAAGGGAAGAGGTAGAAACCTCTAGAAGGAAAAGATATGAAATCCAAAGAGGATTTCGTTCCTCTTGGGTTCCTTGGGTACCATGGAGTCCAAGGTTGCAAAAAGAAAGCAATAAGAAAAGAAAAGATTCATTAAGTATTTCTTTATTAAGAAATAAATTGAAAATAATGATAAAATGTGGAAAATGAGTGGAAAGAGGCATAAATGAGATTTATTGGGGAAATTTCGTATCCATGAGGTTGCTAATATTAAAAGGAATGCCAATGAGGAAAATAAAAGAGAAATAAAAAGAAATCCTTAAAAAGAGATATTTAAATGAGAAATAAACACGATAATGTGAAATAATGCATAATGATGCATCTAGAAGGATAATAAGTATCCAATAAAAAGAATTTCGAAATAATGGAGTGTCTTGGGATCCAAGGAGTCCCAATAAAAAGGAAAGAAAGAGAAAATACTAAAAATGCAAAATAAGAGGATAATGTGTTGCATTATTAATGAATTATGTGGTATTGTTTAAAAGGATGATATTTTCTATAAAGGAAAATAGAAATTCGTTCTAATGGATTAAAGAGCAAGAATAAAGGGGATAAGAAGGAGGAATTTCGAATTCCTAAATATCCATACAACAAGGAATATCAAGGAATTAAAAGTTAATGAAGAGAGAGAGAGATGGTTGCTTCACAACCAAGGAAAGTGTATTTCCTTTCGAGTTGGGACTTGAGTCCTCATGAGGCAGGCATTAGGGCTTCATGCTCCACCCTATATAAAAGGGTAAAACCCTGTTTGAGGTCCAGGGAGAAATCCCACGCAATGCAACCTCTCCTCCTTATTCCTTTCGTGCCAACCCTAACCTAGATATATCTCTTTCCCTGGAGAAACGAGGGAGTCATCTTGTAGTCTTGATGGGACCGGGACGGACCCACGACCTCAGAGAATGGAGCGGTCGTCGTCCCCATGCTCCTACGCTTCCACACGGCGCCTCAAGCGAGTTGCAGCACGGCCGTGGTTGCAGTTCTGCTGGGCACAATCTCAGTCGACCAACTGTGTGCCAAAGGCTCCCTTGCCTGCGAGAGGGGAGGGCGGAGGTAGAGGATGGAGTTCCGGCTAGTTCTGAGCGCTGAGGTGATGGGGGGCGGCCTGCAATGTGCAGCCATGGCCGCTAAGGCGGCAGCAGGCCGTCGGCCCAAGGAAGAAGATGAATAGAATGGCGTTGGACGGTTATGCCCTCCACGGGCTAAAGAGCGGTCCGACTTAACCAGGGGAAAAAGGGACAATTTGAAATGTTTTCTAGCCAGCTGAACAACGTTGCATGGAGCGGACACTTGGCGCTCTCTCATTGGCTGTGGTAAGTGTTTTATTGAAAAAATCATATCTAATGATTCGTAATGCCGATCAAGACAAAAAATATATGTATTTTGATCAGAAAAATGCAAGGAACCCATAAAAAATAGTGTTATATCCTGAATCTGATCATAGGTCGATATGTAGAGTAAATTATCATCTTTAATGAATTAAAGATTAAGAAACCCTAGTTTGAAATGAATAAAGTGTTTAATAGGGTTTAATGGATCATTAGAGTTGATGTTAACCTGTTAAATGTAAAAAGGTACATTATGTTAAAAAAGGAAGAACTTTGCTTGTGATTAATCTAATTTAGAGTTTATGTGCATAAATGTGCTTGAAATTTGAAAAGTACATAAAACGGTCATCTTTAATGATTTGATTAATGAAAAACCCTTAGTTTTGATGATAGATGGACTTAATAATGTTATTTTGGATAATTCAAGCTGATATTAACCTGTTGTTAATAAAAGTGAAAATAGGATCTAAAAAGATGATCTTTTTGTATAATTGGCTTAATTTAGGGTTTAGTGCATGATTATGCATTAATGAGCTTGAAAACCCTAATTTAGATGAATATGTATTTTAATTGGTTTAATTGTTCAAATCCATGAATAAATAAGGATATGATGATCCTAAGTCAAATTGGGTATAAAAGACTGTTAAAATAGATAGTTGAGCAATTAAGGTTCATATAAATGGAAAAGAGTATTTTAGGGTTTGTTAACCTAAAAAGGGATAAAGTTTGAGAAATTGATCTAAGAAACCCTAATGAATATTAATGAAACCTTAATGCGGATTAGAAACCCTAGAAAGAGAATCCAAGTCAATAAAGTAGATTCGTAATAAAGTGTGTAATAAATGGAGTACATATTCTTTTCAGGAATTATGTGATGATTGAATTACTTGCTTGGATCTGTTGATTGGCTTGATTGTATATACATGAAGTATATGATGAATATTCTGCATGACTCATCAAATTAGGTATGTGGTTACGATTATGAATAATCGCTCTTGTTTCACAATGATTCCTGAGGTTTTAATCGGTTGCTTGAAAATAAATGTTGGATGTTTATTTATTTCATGCAACTATAAAGTGACTATGATTATCATTATAAATGTGCGTATATAACTGACTAGATCTGGGTCCACCTCTATTGCTTTGAAAAGGCTAAGAAAAAAAGGGGTAATCCTAGAGCAAGGTCTAGGTTACCGAGAGTTAGAAACTGGGCTACCTACGTGTAGTGCCATGAGACTCATTAGTTTTCCATGAGTTAAGGAGTGGGCTACTTACGAGTAGTGCCATGTGACTCAACCCTAGAAATTGGTTCACTTATAGGTGGATCGTGAGGGGTTTAATGGGGACAACATAGAGGATAGGATACTCTTGGATCGCGGAGTTATATCTAAAAAGTAATCATGGTTGTTAAATGATTAATTGAATGATTACATTGTTAACATATTTACATAATTATTGTTTCCTCCACATACCAGCTTCAGCTGAACGACATTTTGTTTGTCGGTGTTTTAGGTACAAGCTAAAAGGACAAACAGTAAATCGTTATATTGTGAAATACATGAAGTTAAATACAAGGAGGATTAGTTAGAGTAGAATCCTTAAGTGGATAGAAGTTTGGAGATCCAAGTTTTCAAAAGGTATGCAAACATTTATTTTCTTACAGCTTTTCAGTATAGTAGGTTAAAATTTGATAATTATTCTTGGTTAATTGCCAAACCTTTGATCCGAAAGTTATGGGTGCGGCTTCAACCTCTCGGTCTCCCTTAATTGGGGGTTATCGGGAGGTGGGGTCATAACAATTCCTCTATCAATCTTATAAACAGATCAAGACCGGTAATTAATTCTGGGGTGCAGTGATTTGGAATGGACATCCATGATGTATCAATTCAATGATGAAAGATAAATGAAGTATTTAATCAGGTATTAGTCATTTAAGTTTTAGGGATAAAGATTGTCATTTAGGGTTAGGGAAAAGGCGTAGATTAGGGTTAATTAGGGTTACATATTAGGATTTAGGATTAATGGTTACAAATTATGGTTTAGGTTTCAATAATGAATGTGCATACCACCTATCCCATTCTTGCACACCTAATATCTATAATAACTATATAATGTGCATTCATTTTTCAATAAAATTGCCATAACATTTCCCCGCAGTTCTCCAAGTACACTAATGTAGATGGGAAGTTATCCACCTACATATATACTTGAGAGCAAATGGGGAAGTGGTGACAAAACATCTTAAAAATCAAATACACATTATAGACTTACATCCTAAGTGAGATTAAGTGTACAAGAATAGTCTCAAACTGGGGACTATCTAAGACTTGATCCTAATGAGTAAATCTCATACAAGTTTCTAGACCAAGAAAATACAAGTATGTTATCATTCCTATACCTATGATCCTAGTTTCATCATTCATATCCTAGGTTTTATGTAATTATATAGACATAATGTATGACATTTATATGATAATATCTAAACAAACTAAACAAGAAACCATTGATGCATTTTATAAAAGAAGACATTTGGGATGAAGTAGTAGGGGAGCACACTGATGGGAAGACATTAGAATATACATCGTATACATACATTAGGTTAAATAGCAATTATTTCAGTCTAAATTAGATTAATTTAGGAATTTTTTTTATCCATAAACATGCATGTACTTAAAAACCAAACAAGCAAGTAACATCATTTAATTAAATTCATTCTTCCATTTGGGTTAGTTCATTCATTCACACATATAACATAATGAGGCTTGTAATACTAGTTAAGATTAATAAAGTAAAGAATAAGAAGTAATAAAAATTAGGTTATCATCACTCATTTAAGAACAATGCACTAATTTTATACACATATAATAAAAAATCAAACAGAGAACAAAAATGTACCTAAATAGAGTAGGTTAGGACAGATCACAAGGGAGGAAGAAGCAAAGATCAAGCTCCAAGTGGTGGCATCCAATCTCAAGCTCGAAGTGGCAGCATCCAAGCTCCAAGTGATGGTGTCCAAGGTCAAGCCAAAAATGGCAGAGCGATAGTGACAAATGGTGGAGCAACAATAAACTTTGGTGGCAGACGACATTGGTGCCAGTGACTGGAGCTTGAGTGGTGACGATGGGGACGTCAGCACTAGTACGGAAAATAGAGAGGTGACAGAATCACCAGATCTAGGTATCAGGGGAGAAAATAAAATAGAGTATGGGGGAAAAGAAATTTCACTGGTGTTGTAAACTAGAACTTAGTCATTGATTGCTAGAAAAAATCAACAACTAAGTCCTTTAATCCTCAGTTGCCTTAGAAAAATTGGTGACATAGCTAGCACTACATCATCAGTTGGCTAAGAGTAACTGATGATAGACTCCCTTATCAAGTAAATAATGAGAAGCCTTAGTAAGACTTAAATGTTGGTTGTTTTAGAAAACTGACACCATAGCTGGCATTGTGACATTGGTTGGTAGATAGAAACCGACGACCGAGTCCTTTAAAACTTGTCAGACTCAGTAAGAACTTATATATTGGTTTTGATCAGTAGACAGATGACGTAGAGAAATTGGTAGGGGGGGAATATATTTTCACAAAGACATGGCACTAATATCTATGTCATCAGTTTCTTACCTACTAACTAACACCACAACTAAAATGTTTTTGTAGAGAAAAAGACATACAACATTGGTTACAACATAGAAAATTTGACGACAAAGGTATTTTGGAGGTAAAAAAATTTGTGGGAAGAGTTATGTTGTTGGTTTTACAACAATTGACGCTAACCTAAAAATTTTTTTGAGGCACATTTTTTCCCTAAAAATTTGAATTTTAAGGGTTGTCCAGGATGTAGGTTTCTTGAATCAATAACCAACGCTATAGAAAAAAAAGTTACTTGTGTTTTTTCTTGATCGCTAGGACTTGATCAATAGTGATGTATGTTCTCTAAAAGTGACATTGTAGGGATAAGGGTATTGGCTTTCCTTTGAAACTTAAGTTAAGAGAAGTGACATTAGAGGTCAGAAATGTACTATTCTAATTAAAAGCCATTGATAGTTCATCAGTTGTAGGTAGATGGTAGTTGGTTTTCTACCTTTTTAATGCTAGATCACACATTCCTATGTGAAAATTCTTTTGGATGCACCTTGTAACAATGGGAGAGAGATTCACTAAACCTTGCATTACCCTAGGTAATTTGAAGACCACTCTCCAGCAATGGGAAAAAGTGTGGCAACACATCCCATTATCACACAGATAATGAGGTGTTACGCGAAAACGTGCGGAAATCACCATAACCACAGATTATGAAAACACGGGTTAATTAAAAACCGATTGCGGAAACCTGTTAAACTGTGAAACTATTACTTTCCAGTCCTCATCCTTCATAGAAACATGTCATACATACACATACACGAGATCTGATACGTGTCTACGGCTTACAGAAATAGCTGCTCATCCATCACATGAGTTCACCACCTGTTTACATACATAAAGGCCCATATCCGGCCATCAGCAGGATATGCAAACATCATCGATCGCTCATCGTGAAACATCATCAAAACACTGCCAAGGACCTGAGAGTACATGGATGACTCTAGACTCTACTACAAAACATCCAAAACAGCAGCATATCCATCGCTTGCCTTTTACTGCTCTACAAGTTGCTCGGCCGCAACACCACGACCACGACCACGTCTACCTCGACCACCTGAAAACCAGCGGAGTGAGACAATTGAACAATTGTCCCAGTGGGAAACATAACTTCCCACCGCAACTACAGAACCTCAACGGGATAATCTATAACAACAGAAACTAATAACATGTATAACAAGAGTAGTCTATATAAAGCAAGGCTATTCTTATCGACAAGCTTACCAGCTGTACAAAAGCATATAACCAGATATTTCTAAAAGGAACATGATCGAAAATATAAGATATATCACTTTGTAACATGATTATCAGAACAAAACATATGACCTCATAGCCTGATTATCATGATACGACATATTGCCATATACCTGGTGAATACAGAAGTACCTGCAGATATACCAGAATTTAATACACAAACAAGGCCTCAACCAATGTTTCATGTTTATCTTAAGAAGTAAATACTAAACGGTTGTATTACATATTATTATGCCCCGAGGATTTGAATCGTACCATTCAAATCCAACCTCTGGCTGCGAAGCCTAAGACTGGTGCCATACAAGGTCAATGGAAGAGCCGGACTCCACGACCTTCCCCCTCGTAGTCAGTGTAAGAGAACAATACAAGTAGGACCGCAGTCACATGCTAAAGTGGTCTAAGCCACAGGGTCAGCTCCATAGGCTACCCTCACTCTAGCCCGCCTTGGTATAGGTCTCGGCGCTAGTAAAACTGAGCCACGGGCCTGTTCACTGTGCTCTGAGCCATGAAAGCATTCATGCTCATCATATCACACATTCTGATCCATGGGCCTGTTCACCATGCTCTATATACGTATTTGAGTCTGTAACCGAAGTTACACTCTTGCCTCCTTATTTTCAGGCTAGGAGCAACCTACACATATTCAACAATATGTGCTTCTAGGTTAACCCGTAGGAGAACCTGTTTCACCATCACCAAGTCCTGACAATGATGGATCTATGGCCAGGGCAAACTACATGATATAATTCCACTGTAATTAATCAGTGTCTTTTAGATGGATTGCAGGATTCAACCAAGTTATATAACATGCAAGATATAATAGAAAGTAAAGAAATTTATATTATTATTGAATCCACGTCAACTTGATCCATCACAAGGATCCAATATCACCTGTTACCACTTGGCCTCTTGCCAACCATCCAGATCCATCTTCAAGGATCATCACATACCATGGGATCTCAATCCCTCATCATGCACTGTCACTGCCTTTCCAAGGCTCACATCATCAAGGGACAACACATCACATATATAATCTCATAGAACAATTATCAAGGTAATGTTACTCAACACATGTGTCACATAGCCTTTTCATGGCTACACATCATCTGCATGGTTAGGATACATAATAACCATAGATTCAACATACAGAATATGCTCTATATCATTAACTATCATTCGAAATACTCTACTTATCATTATTACACTATTTGCTGTTCAAGTGTATTAAGCACATCATTATCAGACCATATACATACTCACCCTTATCTCAAGATTATACAAACAACCAAGGTATTCACTTTATATAAAAAGCATGTTGAGTATGCAGAGCAAACACTATTGTTACCAATGCCATTACTGTTACCATCCACTTATCCTCATTATCTTTAACATTAGGCAACCATTATTGCAACTACCATTTAACATTATCATTAACCATTAAGCATAAGATTCATATCAATATCATGACATTACTACTCTTGTTACCATCATTACCATTATTAGCATCACCATCTACTATTATCCTTATTGCTATGTCATTAAGCAGACTATTAATGTAACTGTCACTTAGCCACATTATTCCAACATGATCATTATTATTACTTTCTCTTACTAGCAAGGCATCACCTTCATCAACACAACTAATATCACCAACACTATTGACATCTTAGTTATCAACAACATTATCATCATGGCTATCATTAATATACGAGGTCATTGTTATTAAGCAAGGCATTACTATCGAAATTTGGTTATGCTTAAGCATCTACTATCATGATACTTGGGACCGTCACCAAAGGACCTAACTGCCTTCACCTAAGACCTCACAACTCTTACTATGGCTAACTTGCTCGGCTAAGCATGGGGAGGCAGCAACGCTGCGTTGCACCCAACCTACTGCCCGCAACGCCCCAGTCACAAGAGAACCAGGCGACATGGGTGTCGCGCGTCAGGGAGTGTCACACGATACACTCCATCGGGCAACGCCCGTCACAGCCAACACCTGACGTCCGATAGCCAAGGGTAACGCCCATCTAACAACTCCACAACAGCCAGGAGAGAGAAGGAGAGAAAGAAGGAAAGGAGAGAGGGAAAGAAAGTGAAGGACTCCCCACATATCGTGCAACAACACAAGGCCTAACGGCCAACACACTCGCCCAAACCCAAAGGCTTGACGCCCGTCACAGCCCCATGCTATCGCACGTCACAGCCTAGGCCTATCATCCGACACAAGATGCAACACCCGTCAGGGCTATCGGCCGTTACACCATCTATGCATGTCGTGCAACTCCATCAACTCATCATAGGAAGCCCTATCATCCACCAAGGAACCAAGGCCCATCGTCCAAGAGAGGAACAAGAGCATCATTCATCATCATAGGAACCTATCGTCCATCATGGTCACTACCATATCGGCCAACAAGACATGCTCACCTTATCACCCAACACATGGGCAGGGTATCAGCCACCCTCAAGGACACAACCTATCGTCCACCAAGGTACACATATCGCCCATCAAAGAGAGCACCCTATCATCCAACTCAAAAGCAAAGGTGCCATGTCGTCCAACTCAAAGATATCGTCCAACTCACCCAACCAAGGAGGGATATTGCCCAACACATGGTCATCATCAACCTCCAACCCAAAGGAACCCAAACCCTATATCACTAGAAACCATAAACCCTAAGGGCATATCGGCCATCAAAGGAAGCACAAGCAAGATACAAAACAAAGAACTAAGCTAACTATTAACACGTAACAAGGTTATTGCTATAGGTAAACGAGTTAGGGTCAGAAATTATGCAACCTGCCTTAAGCTCCAAGCTCCAAGGCACTCCAAGGTCCAAAGCTATCGTCCACCAGGCATCTCCAGGAAGGTGTATCGGCCACCACTTCAACTCCAAGGGTGTGTATCGGCCAGCACAAGCAAGATGGAGAGGGATATCATGCACTCAAGGTGGAGGAGAGACCAAAGATCAAAGGAGACTAAGGCAAGGAGAAGAGCTACTTATATAGAAAGAAGGGGAGGATAAACCAAGGTACAACCATGCTAAGTGTCATCCACCCAAGGGACACTTGTCCTAGGGTTCGAGCCAACACACTAGAAAGGCATGGGACACTTGTCCAAGCTAGGCACCAAGTGTCACCAACCAAGGTCAAGCCACATGGGCGACACAAGCAACAACTCCTGCTGGGCGACACAAACAAGCTGTTGGGTGACACATCATGGTGTTGGACAACACAAAGCTTCTTTGGACAACACACACACCCTTGGATGACACAAGGCAAGGCATGGCTGACAAAAGGCTCAACTAAGCCCAAACAACACATCTCAAGGCCCAAACAAGCTCAACTCAGGCCCACAGAACTCAAACAACAAGCCAAAGCCTTCCTCTCAACCCTAGAGGAAGCAAAGAGGGGAAACATCTCACAAGATGACCAACTTGCACACAAAACCCTAAACTTGGGTTATTTGCAAGTAGCCCCTCAAACTCTCAATAAAGCACAACAAAACCCTAATCACCTCTCAAAGGTGATTAGCAAGCATCAAACCACCAAGGTTAAGCAAAACAAACAGGGTAAACCCTAAACACAGGTCAGGGTCCTTACAAGCTAACCCCCTTTAAGGGATTTCATCCCCGAAATCCAAAGAGAAAAGCGAGGGATACTTCTTCCTAAACTCTTCCTCAAGCTCCCACGTGGCTTCTTCAATGCCACGACGCTGCCAAAGAACCTTCACGAGAGCCAGGTCCTTCCTCTTCAGCTTCTTGATCCTTCTATCAAGGATCGCTACAGGACCTTCCTTGTAGGTCACATCTGCATCAAGTTCAACCTCAACTGGTTGTATCACTATACCTGAATCCGGATGACTTTTTTCTTCAGCATACTAACATGAAACACTGGATGCAACCTGTGCAACTCTGGAGGTAACTCTAACTCGTAAGCTACCTTGCCAACACGTGCTATGACTGAGTAAGGCCCCATATACCTGGGAGCTAACTTACCCTTCTGTCTAAACCTTAGCACACCCTTCCACGGAGAGACTTTAAGATACACTTTGTCTCCTACCTGGAACTCCAAAGGTCGTCGGCGATTGTCTGTATAAGACTTCTGCCTGTCCTGTGCCACTTTCAACTGTTGCTGTATCACCTTGATCTTATCTGTTGTCTGCTATACTAACTCATGACCCAAAAGCTGATATTCACCAGACTCATACCAACACAAAGGAGATCTGCATTTCCTTCTATACAAAGCCTCATAAGGAGCCATGTCAATGCTCCGCTGATAACTGTTGTTGTAGGCAAACTCTATCAAACTTAGATGTACATCCCAACTTCCTAGAAACTGTAAGACACAAGCTCAAAGGAGATCTTCTAAAATCTGAATAGTGCTCTCAGATTGTCCATCTGTCTGCGGGTGAAAAGTTGTACTGAACCTCAACTGCGTTCCCAACGCTCTGTGCAACTATTCCCAAAAATGACTCGTAAACTGAGGACCTCTGTCAGAAACTATTTTTGCTGGCACACCATGCAAACATACTATCTCATCCACATACACTCGAGCGGGTTTCTCAGCTATATACGTCGTCTTTACTGGTAGAAAATGGGCAGACTTAGTCAATCTATCCACTATCACCCAAATGGAATCATGATTCCTAGTTGTCCGGGGTAGACCAACTACGAAATCCATGGTTATATGATCCCATTTCCACTGCAGTATCAGCAAAGGTTGCAACCTACCTGTCGGCTTCTGATGTTCAGCCTTCACTTGCTGACACACCGCACATCTCGCCACGAACTCAGCTACATCTCTCTTCAAAATGGGCCACCAATACAAGTCCTTCAGACTATGATACATCTTGGTGACACCTGGGTGCATCACATACATCGATGTATGTGCTTCCTCAAGCACCAACTTCCTCAGATCATCAGCATCTGGAACCACCATCCTATTACGATAGCAAACTACTCCATCCTCAGACTCATGAAACCCATCACGCTTGTTACTGTCAAACTCTGATCTAATCAACTGTACTGCACCATCTGTCTGCTGTGCATCCTTGATCTGCTGTCTCAACGTAGGCTTAACTTGCATGTGTGCAAAAAGACCAGTCAACAAAGAAACTTCCATCTGCACATTCATCTGTCGAAGAGAAACAAACATATCTCACCTATGGCATACCAGAGAACTCAATTATGCCTTCTTTGAAGAAAGAGAAGAAG
This sequence comes from Alisma plantago-aquatica, assembly GCA_963693085.1. Classification (NCBI taxonomy): domain Eukaryota; kingdom Viridiplantae; phylum Streptophyta; class Magnoliopsida; order Alismatales; family Alismataceae; genus Alisma; species Alisma plantago-aquatica. Next base: position 211,208,022 of record OY856414.1, read on the forward strand.
ACTTCCTGCTAAGCGCATCAGCTACCACATTCGCTTTACCAGGATGATACTCGATAGTGCAGTCGTAATCATTGATCAACTCCATCCATCGTCGCCGTCGCATGTTCAACTCTTGCTGCGTAAAGATGTACTTCAGATTCTTATGATCCGTAAAGATCTGACACACTTCCCCATACAGATAGTGTCTCCAAATATTTAACGCATGAACTACTGCTGCCAACTCCAAATCATGAGTCGGATAGTTCTCCTCATGTTTCTTGAGCTGTCGCGAGGAAAAAGAAACCACATGATCTTCCTGCATCAACACACAACATAGACCTTTCTTGGAAGCATCACAGAAAACAACATAGCCTTTCCCAGGCTCTGGCAAGATCAACACTGGAACACTGGTCAGCTTCTCCTTCAAACTTTGGAAAGCTTGCTGACATCGATCATCCCAAACAAAAGGTACATCATTCCTGGTCAACTTCGTCATCGTCAATGCAATCACACTGAAGTCTTTGATAAACCTCCGGTAGTATCCTGCCAAACCAAGGAAACTACGAACTTCTGTCGGCATCTTTGGTTATTCCCAATCCACAACAGATTCCACCTTCTTCGGATCTACTTTGATTCCTTCAGAAGATATCACATGACCCAAGAAAGTCACTTCATCTAGCCAGAACTCACACTTACTGAACTTGGCATACAACTGATGTTGACGAAGAAGAGTCAACGCTCGACGAAGATGTTGTTCATGCTCTATCCTGTCCCGACTATAGATCAAGATATCATCTATAAAGACTACAACAAACTGATCTAAGAACGGACGGAACACTCTGTTCATCAGATCCATGAAAGTTGCAGGCGCATTGGTTAACCCAAATGGCATAACCACGAACTCGAAATGACCATACCTCATCCTGAAAGCTGACTTTGGTATGTCATCCACCTTTATCCTTAACTGGTGATATCTAGACCGTAGATCGATCTTCGAAAACACTGTAGCACCACACAACTAATCAAACAGAACATCTATTCTCGGCAATGGGTACTTATTCTTGATCGTGACCTTGTTCAACTACCGGTAATCTATACACAATCGCATCGAACCATCCTTCTTCTTAACGAACAACACGGGAGCACCCCACGGCGACGTACTCGGTCGGATAAAACCTTTCTCCAACAACTCTTGCAACTGCTTCTTCAACTCTGCCATCTCTGCTGGAGCCATCCTATATGCTGACTGTGCAATTGGCTGTGTTCCTGGAACCAGATTGATCTCGAAATCAATCTCTCGAGGTGGAGGAACACCAGGAAACTCCTCAGGAAACACGTCTGCAAACTCTCGAATCACGGACACCTCCTCAGGACTAGGACCTTTCACCTTGTTAACCACAACGGTATCCACCACGTGATCTAAGAACGCCTCACATCCTTTTCGTAACAACTTATCTGCCACCATAGCTGGTACCAAACACGTCGGAAGAATCTTCCTATCTCCCTAGAAGGTCCACTTCTCTCCAGCGACATCAAACACTGCCTGCTTGGAATCACAGTCCAAGACAACCTTATACTTCTCTAAGGTATCCATCCCAAGGATAACATCGAAACCATGCATATCAAGTGGTATAAGATCCACTTGGATGCGATGTCCAGACAAAGATAGAACACATTCGATTATAATTGAGCAATATAGCACAAAATCAACCAACATGGCCATGCTATGCAGCACGACCGTGCTACCAACACGGTCGTGTTGCCCAGCACGACCATGCCAACCTGCGATTTCACACACCTCGGTCACAGAGCAGGGTACCTGCTTGAGGGCAGAGGAAGAAGAGGAGGAAGAAGAGCAGAGCAGGTACCTTCGATGGCGTTGGCGGGGAGAGTAGGAGCAGTGAGCAGAAGGAGCCGGAGAGTAGGCCGCCGTAGCAAGATAGAAGGTCACCGGAGAAGGAGAGAAGGTCTCTAGAGCTGGGGGCAGAGGGCAAGTGGTGACAGAGGTGGGCAGAGGACCGCCAAGCGAGCAGAGCAGCGTGCGGCCGGAGTAAACGGCCAGAGTATATGGCGGCAGAGGTGGGGGCAGAGGAGAAATCACCAGAAATCGCCGGACCAAACCCTACAATAGCAACACGAGACAATGAATGAAACAGAGAAAGGGGTAGAGTCGGGCTCGCGTGGGTGTTGTTAAGTTATCAATCTGCGTCAGTTATTAAAAGCAATCGACACGTAAACCTAAAGGTTTCGGTTCTACAAATACACCGACACCTATTCTCAATGATAGTCGTCGGTTTTTACTAGAAAAAAAACTGACGTCTATCTACATACGCCGATTAAAAAAATTGTTCTCGATTAATGACCATAGTTGTCAGTTTCTTTCTCAAACCGACGCTCAAAGGGGTGTGAAAAATTTCCCAGGAAAACGCACAAAAACCGATAAGCGACGGTTCTTGTAGTAAAATCGACGACCAAAATGTGCCCAATTCATTTCCCCGTTTGTTCTCTAAGTACATATGTACTTAGAGAACAACAGGGAAATGCTACCGAAATTTTCTCGAAAACCCAATACACATTATACACTTACTAGTGAGATTAGGTGTTCAAGAATTGGATAGGTGGTACACATTTATTATATATAAGAATGACAACACATGTATTTGTTGGCCTAAAGTTTTAAACATGCAAAAACTCTAATCTGTTAACCCTAGACCCTAATCTTGTTGTAATATATACTTGTTTTCTCTTTGATCATAGAATGGATAGATCATGGATGTCCATTCACAATTGATGCACCCCAAAGTTTATTTCTGGTCTTGACCAGTTTATTATATTTGCCGAGGAACATAGGAATCAACTTGGAGATAGGTTCTACTGTCCATGTAGGCATTGCGGTAACAACTTGAAAGTCAGCAATGGTGACGAAATCAAAAGTCATTTCATGTGCGACGGGATTATACAAGGCTATATAGAATGGAACTGGCATGGAGAGATTTCAAACCCGAAACCAGTGGATGTCATAGCAGTGCTTGTGTGGAAGAAGAAATTGCCTATGATGACGTAGATGTGAATGAACCAGTTCCAGTAGACATCGTTGATGTGATGCTGGATATGTGGGGTAGAGCACACCGATCCACCTCCCATTTTTAGAAACATTGTGCAAGATGCTGAGATATCATTATACATAGGTTGTACTAAGTTTACAAAGCTTAGCATTGTGTTGAGATTGTATAAGCTGAAAGCTAACAATAGATGGAGCGACAAAATCTTCACTTCATTGTTGTCTTTGTTGAAAGAAATGCTTCCTGAGGGAAACAAGCTGCCAATCTCAAAATACCAGGTAAAGAAATTGTTGTGCCCAATGGGAATGGATGCCAAGAAGATACACACATGCCCGAATGATTTTGTATTATTTCAAAAGGAGTATGTGGATTTGAAAGATTGTCCAAAATGTGGTGCATCACGGTATAAATTGACGACTTCGGGGGAGTCCAAAACTAGTTCTCCTGCCAAGGTGATGTGGTATCTACATATAATATGAAGGTTTCAACGCTTGTTTGCCAATCTGATAGATGCGAAGAATTTGAGGTGGCATGCAGATGTTAAGAAAAATAATGATGGGATCCTACGACATGTGTCTGATAACCCACAGTGGAAGAAGATTGATCTATTGTACCCTGAATTTGGTGAAGAAGTCAGGAATCTAAGACTTGGGCTTTGTATAGATGGGATGAATCCGTACGGGACATTGAGCAGCCAACATAGCACTTGGCCAGTCATGCTTGTTATATACAATCTTCCTCCCTGGCTATGTATGAAAAATAAGTACGTAATGCTGTCGTTGTTGATATCGGGCCCAAAACAACCTGGAAATGACATCGATGTTTATCTTGAACCTCTGATTGATGACTTAAAGAAACTCTGGGGTGAAGGTGTGATGACCTATGATGCTTCACGAAGAGAGACATTTCGTTTGCATGCTATGTTGTTTTGCACTATTAATGACTTTCCAACATATGGGAATTTGTCTGGATATAGTGTCAAAGGAGCTAAAGTGTGTCCTATATGTGAAGAGAACACTGATTCAACAAGACTAAAACATGGCGGTAAGACTATATATCTCGGTCATTGAAGGTTTCTTACAAAATTCCATCTTTATCGTAGGAAGCGCAAATCATTCAATGGATTGAATGAGGAACAGAGTGCACCTAAACCTATACCAGGGGAGGTTGTTTATGAAAGAGTAAAAGACTTTGTCAATGAATTTGGTAAGAGATCACAATGTACTATGGCCACACGGAGTGACAAATCTTTATTCAAGAAGAAGTCAATATTTTGGGATCTTCCTTATTGGAGTTCTTTGACAGTCAGGCATTGTATCGATGTCATGTACGTTGAGAAAAATGTCTGTGATAGTGTCATTGGTACTTTGTTGAATATACCAGGTAAGACTAAAGATGGGATAAAATCCAGACTGGACCTACGTGAAATGGGAATAAGGTCAGAATTAATAGAATTTCATGAAATGGGAAATCAGAGAACATACTTACCTCCCGCTTGTTACACATTGTCTAGAAAGGAGAAGAAAGCTTTTTGTGAATGTTTGGTAAATGTTAAGGTGCCACAGGGTTACTCATCCAACATTCGTAGATTGGTATCAATGAAAGATCTGAAGTTGATAGGTCTTAAATCTCATGATTGTCACACTCTAATGCAACAAATATTGCTTATGGCAATTAGATCTATATTGCCGAAGCATGTAAGGTTTGCAATCACCAGACTTTGTTTCTTTTTCAACAGTCTGTGCAGCAAAGTTATTGACCCTGATACTCTCGATAAATTGCAAAGAGAAGTGGTTGTTACCCTATGTCAGCTTGAGATGTATTTTCCTCCGTCATTCTTTGATATCATGGTACATCTTGTTGTCCACTTGACTAGGGAAGTGAAAATGTTGGGACCAATTTTTTTGCATTGAATGCATCCCTTTGAATGATACATGAGCATTTTTAAAAGTGATGTTCGAAACCGTTATCGGCCTGAAGGGAGTATTATCGAGGGTTATGTGGCGAGAGAGGTTATGGATTTTGAAATGACTTTCTCAGTGGTAATGACACTCCTGATAATGACAAGAATATTGATGAGAAATTTGGCAAAGGAATTTTGGGATCACGTGTGAAAGTAATCAGCTATGAGCAGTTGGAACAAGGTCACTTGTATATTTTACAAAACATGGATGAAGTGAACGTTTATATCAAGGAACATACCAAATTCATCAAGAGACAATATCCTCGAGCCAATACAATGTGGCTTGATAGAGAGCATAACAAGACATTTATTAGGTGGTTTGAAAATAAAGTCTTACATCAACTATCTCAAACACCAGATGATATTAATGAAACTATCAAATGCCTCGCCTTTAAACCAAAATTGACTGTTATGTCTTATGAAGGGTATGACATTAATGGATTCACATACTACACAAAGCACCAAGATGATAAGAGTGTCGTCCAAAACAGTGGGGTCACCCTTCAAGCATCGACTATGTTTTTGCAAGTGCAAAGGATAAGAGTCCACGTGAAGCTAAAATGTCATATTACAATGTCATTGAAGACATATGGGAGTTTGACTACATAGATTTCAGAATTCTGCTCTTCAAATGTAATTGGGTTGATAACACCAAAGGAGTTATAGTGGATGAATTGGGTTTCACTTTAGTGAACTTTGAAAAGATTGGCGAGAAGGGTGAACCATTCATATTGGCATCACATGCGAAACAAGTATTTTATATCGATGATCTTGCAAATGATAAATGGTCGGTTGTTCTTCATGGTAAAAGATAGTTCATTAAAGATCCTATAGATGAAGAATAGTACTATGATAAGTACGATGACTCCAGTCCATTCTCAGTTGGGTTGCCAACACCAGCAAATATTGAAGCTAATGATGACTTGTATGTGCGCGGAGATCACAATGAAGGATTGTTAATTGATAAAAAATCACAATATTAGAGGCATTTTTATATTTTTTTTATGTGTTTTATTTTTCTGAATGTGAACTTTACAATGTGAATGTGAACTTTACAATGTGAATTTTACAATGTGAATTACTTTATAATGTAAACTTTACAATGTGAATTACTTTACAATGTGAATGTGAAATTTACAATGTGAGCTTTACAATGTGAACTTTATAATGTGAATGTGAACTTTACAATGTGAATTTTACAATGTGAATTACTTTATAATGTGAACTTTACAATGTGAATTACTTTACAATGTGAATGTGAACTTTACAATGTGAGCTTTACAATTTGAATTACTTTACAATGTGAACTTTACAATGTGAATGTGAATTTTCAGATGGTTGAGCATTCTCCTGATGACTGTGCCGGTGATTACCGTGAGGGTGAGGACATCAATGCGTTGCCTCACAATGTAAGTTTTAAAAATATATCATATATTTATATCTATATGTCCATTTATAGTTATATCTTGTAAATGTGTTTATTTTGTCAAATTTTAGGTTGATGATGCACATGTACCATCTCAAGCACTGGAGGCACTTGATCAGCAACACCAAAAAGTTGACAAGAGAAGGGCATCACTATGATGAAGAAGTTAATAGCGCAAAAGGGCAATCCACCCAAACTTGTTGTGGATTTTGATAATGCAGGAAATGCATCTGGTGTGAATTGCAATTCATTTGTTTCATATCTTGGGTATGTTACTCGTAGCCATTGCGGTTGTAAGATAGATTCTTGGCATAAAGTTTCTAAGGAGAAGAAAGACGTAATATGGAAGGATTTATGTGTGAGTTATTATTAATTTGCAATTCTATTTTGTAGATTACTAATTTTTTGGATACTAGTTAATAGCAATTCTATTTTGTAGAGTATATTTGAATTGGATGAAAAGCTGCATCGTAAATGCATGATGCAACGCTGTGGGAGAGTCCTAAGGAACTATAGGACAAATCTCACCTGAGAATACATAAAAGAAGCTAACAAGAGGAAGAAGACAACCACTGAACAGTGGAACTTCTTGGACAAAGAAGAATGGGACACGTTTGTTGCTTCAAGACAAACTGATGAATTCAAGGTATTAGGCGTCAGTCCCAATCTCATTAATATATGTTGTATTCACCTATTCAAGATTAACATTTACTGTTACTAACCAAATCATTAATGTGCATACTAACTAGGCCCTTAGTGAGGCACAAAGATCAAGGCGTGCACTGAATGTGCATGACCACACAATGGGTCCAAAGGGGTATGCAGGCATTCGCCAAAGACTACAGTCTGAGGGTACTGCTCAGTCTGCTGCTACTCAGGAGTCCTCCACTATAGGTAGCACACCTCTGCCTCGCCATGATGTCTGGATAGTTGGGAGGCAAAATAAGAAGGGAGAAATAAGGAAGCTCGCAACTGCTGAGGCGACTACAAAAATGGTAAAATACAACTCTTACACCAATCGTTCAAATATTGATTATTTGTGGTGTTTACTTAATTACAAATTTTTGTTTTGGTGATTAGTGGGAGTTGCACGAGCTGAGGAAACAAGGCAAGTTCATCCCTGAGGGCACAAGGGATGAATTGACAGTTTCTCTGGGTAACCCAGAGCATCCTGGACGTGTTAGGGATGCAGGCGCTGGTGTGAGCATCAAAGCTTTTTTTGGGCCATCCCAACACAAACATGTCCCAAAAGTGGGACTTTCACAAGAAGAGGTAACATATTTTTTCCTTGTAGATGTTACTGTAAAAGAGAATTCAATATTTAAAATTTGACGTTTCTTTTATCCATGTATATGTAGATAAGCTATTTGATAGGAAACTCGAAGAAGCAATGAAAAAGTGGCAGACATCTCAGACTGCCACTTACCAGATAGTACCTATGGTGTCTCCTACTGCAGGATCTACTCCTACTGCAGAGGTGGGGAGTAATCCTGTAGACCCACCACCTAGCAAATCCGATGTAAGTATTTTTATGACATAGTAACTAGTTTTTTAATTCAAGATGATATGTTTTCAAGATGATATGTATATATGAAATTATAGTCATTTCAAAAAAAGATGATATGTATATAACATTCTTTACACAAAAAATTGTAGGGGTTGAAGCCATGCCGTCTAAAAGTTAATGAATATGTCGTTGCAGAGGTGTCGACTTACCCATCCCTACCAGGGGAAATGTTTCACAGGTCTCCATTACAAGCTGGTTGGATTCGTGTGAGCCCAGTACATATATTCCCCAAGTGGATGGATCTTCCATTGCCATATGCCCACCCAAATTGTGAAACGCTTGGTGAGGCAGAAGGCAGAGTGATATTGTGGCTAAAAGTAGATGTCATCTTTACTGAAATTGTATGGTAAATTTACATTATGTTAAATTGTTAGTGTGTGTATATGATGTCAGTTGATCTGAAATTATATATATATATATATATAGGGTGTTCATTCATTGCCCGCGCGGGTAGCATGGATTTTCGCTACCCTGCAGCCAAAAAAGTAACTCTCCTAGCTAAGAAAGTAACTCTATTGTAAAAAAAGTAACTATGGTGTCAAAAAAGTAACTCTGCTGGCCAAAAAAGTAACTCTGTACAAAATATACAGCATATATATATAAGGACGGTTTTTTTGATTTTGAAGGGGCAAATGATATTATATTTGGCTCAAATTTTTTGGAGCTAGACAAAATAGTCCTCTACAATTTCGAAATTTTTTTTTGAAAAAAAGTGATCGGAAGGGTGGGCGGGTAGCTACCCACGTGGGCAATAAAGATGGGCCCATATATATATATATATATATATATATATATATATATAGGTTAAAAAAAAGACACCCACAACATCTAGGCCTCCACTTCCACCTCCTACATTACCCAGTTGGGTTCCACAAGACCTACCTGTCCCGTTAGGTCCTAACTGTAGGGGTATGGCAATATGGTTAGGCGAACATGGTATAAATTTCCCTATAACTGTTTCTATAGATTCATATGTTGCAGGTTAATCATACGAAAGCAAACTATTTATACAAGATATTTTGGAGTTGTTTCGATATGATTGTCTAAATACATCTGTGATAGAGCTATGGATAAGGTGAGATCTTCCTTATACATCCATATACCTTGTGTAGGATCTGGTGATCTGGTTTCTTATTTATTAATGCATGCATAATTAATACATATATTGCAGCTACTTAGACGAGATATGTGCAGATTTTGCATTCGAACATGTAGGATTTTTAATTCCATCTTTGATTAGTCTAGTAGATAAAGACCCTCCGTCAGTTCAACAATACTGTTGTGAGGCTTTTACAATTTTTGCTCAAAATAAGAAGACGATGATAATGGCTCCATTCAATGTAGATTAAGTTTACTTTGCTTATTATAATTTGGACTTAAGAAAATTACATTTTTATTGTGGATTTTGAGTTATTAATTTTTAACTTTTTTACCTCTAGTGGTATGCATTGGGAGTTACTGATTATTGTCCCCAAGATGTCTATTGTCTATTATCTAGATCCTAAGGGGAGTAAATTGAATACAAAATATGGACACATAATGAAAATGGCATTATTTCGGTGAGAAATATTTCATTTTCATATCCGTTAACATATGTTATTACATTACTATTTAATTATGAAATGTACTGTTTTACATTAACATGTAGGGGTTTTGATGAGTTCAAAAAGGCTAGAGGAAAGGTCCCCATGAAAAAGAACCAGCCAATAATTTGAAAGAACGTGAAAGTAAGTTCCCGACTGCAATATATGTATATATTATTTATGTGAACAGTGCTTAATTAGTTGTATTTTTTAATATTTTGTATGTTTGAATTTATAGTGTGCTACACAAGACAACAGATGGGCATGTGGATACTATGTGATGCGATTTATGCACATGATTATCAAATATGCCGTAATGGACATCGATTGTATTGCTGAGGTGTAATATAGTCTCATTCGATAATATGAAATATATCAATCTTATTTATAGCTCATTAATTATATATATACATCATTCTCTTTAAAGGTGTTGAAAACTAACCACACTACAAGAACGGCCTTACCAGATGTACATGCTCCCTATACGATAGGAGAATTAAATGAAGTAAGAGAAGAATGGGAATCAACCATACAAATAGTGGGGGTTTTAAGATATAATTGGGATGTTGATAGTGAATAATGACTAAAGAATGATATTTTGTAAATGAATTTTTGAATTATAATATATGTGAATGTTACTACATGTCTGGATGTTTCTACATGTGTCTGAGTGAAAATGAATGAAATCGTTGGTTGCTATATGAATGTTTCTACATATGTGAATGTGAAAATGAATGGAACTACAGATTGCTAGCTACATGAATGTTTCTAAATGTGTGAAAATCAAATGGAACTGCAGGTTGCATTGCTAAATGTGTGAATATTTTTGTTGTTAATTTTGTAGGTTTGTGTCCTGTTCTTGGCTAATATAAATGGATGTCGTAAAACCTGCAGTTCATAACTGAATTGTAGGTTTCTCATCCTGTGACCAGCCATACAGCAGGTCTGTAGACTGATAGAAAAAAAATAGGCATCGGTTATTTGTATAAAATTGATGCCACATCGTTACAGTGTCAGTTTCTAATAGTAACCGACGTCTATTTCCTTAACACCATGGTCGTATTGGATAACACGGCTGTGACAGTGGACCAGACACCACGGCCGTGTTGGCCAGCACGGCCATGTTGGGAGTGCACGACCGTGGCAGTGGACCAGACAACACGGCCGTGCTGGTCAGCATGGCCGTGTTGGGAGTTATATGACGTCAGTTTCTTATTTAATAACTTACGCTGATAGTGCCCAAGATGGTGCCCTTCTGTGGCGCGAAGGTATATGGCGTCGGTTGCTTATCTAATAACTAACGCCTATAGTGCCCTACTGGCGCGTTTTCGGTGGCGCGCGAAGGGTATTGGCGTCAGTTTTTGAACCGACGCATAACGACAGGGCTTTTAGCGTCGCCCACATAGGTGTCACTTAGAAACCGACACTAAAGGCCTTAAATAACCGACACTAAAGGACGGTTATGTACTAGTGTAAATAGGACCAGTAGGGTCCCCTTTTGAGGCATCGGTTCCGGGACGCCGATAGGCTGCCTGTACACAGGTCTGGTCCAAATCAATTGTTGTTCGCACCGATTTCATTCCACCTTCTGCCCGTGTTGCAACCAAGGAGGCTGAGGAGAGAAGGAATACGAAGTGAGGGAGACTGTCTAGTCTGTCTTGGCAACTCCCGTTCGTGTCCAGATCTTCTCTGACATGATGTAGAAGGTTGTATCTTTTTCACCCAGCTACGACTACCTTCTGCATCGAGTTCATGGCAGATTTCTCTCTCTTTCTTATTCTTCTTATTTCTTGCATCATGAGCGAGTAGTACCTTTTCACTGGGGTGCAGGGACTAACCACGCTTCCCATGCTATCATGTTCTTTTGTTAAACTCTCCATGGAAATGTATATAACTTTCCATTTCATTGTTAATTGGTACGTTCGTAGTTGATTATCTACTTGCTTTCATCTTGTTCTCTCCTATATTATGAAACCTTCTATATGTGGGATAGAATGGTGGTTTACAAAGTTTGACTCTTTGATGAGAACTTTTGATAAGATTCCTTGAGGTCGTAAGTGTATGATCCGTGAGGGGATGAGACATCTAGCCTACGGTGACACTTCTGTGGTCTAAACATCCCTCAGGGATGACCACAGCCTTAGTTAGATTTTGTATCATTTTTGTTTATCGTAGATGTTAGTTTGTAGATCTATCACCTGCTTGCTTATCGATTAATGTGGTTGACTCCCAAACTAGAAATAGAATGGAATTTCTTCGAGGTCATAAGTGTATGATCTGCGAGGGGACGAGCCATCTAGCCTTCGGTGATGCTTTTGTGTGCCTAACTCCTATATAGGGGGCTCACAACCTTCATTGGATTTTTGTATTTTCGGAGCCGTAAGTAAGTGATCCGGTTGGTGACGAGACATCTGATTCCTAAGGTGATGCTTATGCGAACCTAACGCTCGTACGGGGGGTTCTGTAATAGCTCTATTTGGATTGATATATCTTGCCTGGATAGTTTGCGATTGAATGTGTTTGCGTGTTTAGCAGTGGTGAAGCCCGATACCATCCCAATGATTCCATATCATTGATCTAAACCCAACTTTAATTCATCTTTTACTTTCTTGAATTTAGTTTAAGTAACCTCCAATCAACCACTCGTTTTAAATACTAGCCTTAACTCGAACTAGAATAGACTGACAAAGATTCTTAAAAAACATTGTCCTTTGGGTTCGATCCTTAACTATACTGCAATAAGACCCGTCCACTTGCAGGTGGTATTATTGCACTGTGGTTTTGGTAAAAGCTCAGGGATTTCAACCACGAGTGAGTTTGTTAGTGCGATAAAATCCCACGTCAAATTCTGGCACCATTGTCAGGGACAACGGAATCAGTTAGTCAAATCTAGTTCTTGTAAGACTAATCTAGGATTTTGCTTTTTCTTTTGACACAATCGATCAACTACTTGAAATCTAACTCTACTCTATGGTTCTCACTTTCGAAATCTTTCTATTTTCAGGTTCAATCCAAGGCATAGTGCATGCACCGTTCGGACAGCCCCAGACTAACAGTGAGCTTTGATCCCGAGATAGACAGAACATTCCATCGTCAGATCAGAGAAAATCAAGCAAGGATGGCTCAAGAAGAAGAGGTAGCCCGAAGGGTGGCTCAAGCCATCAATGCACAAAGAGAGAGGCTCATGCAAGAAGCTAGGACTGTAGTTCAATAGGAAATCCTAGCAGTGCAAGCAACTGAACTACAAAAAGATCTTAGAGAGTTTTCAATCCTAAAAGTTGCGAATGTTCATCATCCAGTGCAACCTCCTCCCATCAACGCTCCAAATTTCGAGATAAGAGCGCATTGGATCACCCTGCTTCAAAACAACCCATTCTACGGAAAACAAGGTGAAGATAGTCAAGAACATCTTCTAAGGTTTATTGATCTTTGTGCTATGACAAAGTAAAATGGAGTGTCTCATGATGCCATTAGACTCCGCCTCTTCAAGTATTCCCTTACTGATAGAGCCATAAGTTGGTACAATTCACTTAAAAGTGAGATATCCATCACCACCTGGGAATAACTCTAAAATGTGTTTCTAGAGAAGTTCTATCCCCCATCTCTCACATATGAAATCAGAGGGCGAATAACAAACTTCACTCAAGTTCCTGGAGAAACCCTTGCTGAAGTTTGGGATAGATACAAAGAGCTTCTACGAAAGTGTCCACACCACGGAATTCCCAAGAACCAACTCAATGATATTTTCTATAGGGGTGTGGATGATGATATTAAGAGATTCCTCAATTCCTCATCTGGAGGAAACTTCATGCGTCAAAATTATGATAACGCATGGAGAGTCATCACCCTGGGAGCAGAAAATCAAGCCAATTGGGGTAGATATATAGGTAAAGAAGTTTTAAAAGTAGCTATGGCCGAAGCTACTCCCGAGTACAAGTCTATCATTGAAACCTTAAAACTCCTAGTTGCCAAGCAAGACCATATTGAATCGTCTCTTGCTGCTATTGGAAGATGACGTTCACCCACTCGACAATCAGAATAGGTCAAGTCCACTTCCCTATTCTGTGAAGCATGTAAGAGCACTGATCATTCCACTTTATCATGTAATGTTCTCTATGATGTTGTTCTGAGCAATGTATGTGGCCAAGGAGATAATGGTCAGATGGAAAATCTTAATGATATCAACACCATTCCTCGTCAAAGTTATTACAATCCATATCAGAATAGGAATCATCCCGGTTTTCAATATGGACACCCCTTTGGAGCAGTAAACTCGCATCAATTTGGTTCAAACAATCAACCATGAGGCCCACTAGGATTCCAGAATAATCAACATCTGAATTTTGGGAATCAAGAAAATTTCAAGGGGAACTTTCAGAATAGGAACTACAACAATTACCAAAATATCTCTCAGTACCAGAATCTTAATCAACAACAAGGACAACAAGCAAGTCCAGTTTCTCCTGATGAAAAGCTATCATCTGATGAAAAGATGTTGCAAACTTAGCAAACCATGATAGCTAACCAACAAGCTTAGTAGAAGTCTATCAAATCTCAATTAGCTCAACTCACAGCTAGCATAAAGCCACCTGCTGGAGTGTTTGCTAGCCAACCTGAGTACAATCCTAAGCATCCTGAATAGTTGAAGGCAATCACTACTATGTTAGGGAAAGACTATTCGGATCCCCCTGAAAAGACACATGTGGTTATTACAGATGAGGATGAACATGTGATTGCCCAAGACCCAACAACACAAGAGACTCAATCAAAAGATGATAAGTCAGAAAAAGGAAATTCTGAGAAGCCTGCTCTAGAAGATGAAGAGACTGAGACTCCAGAACTTGATATCCCTATGTACAAACCTCATATACCTTTTCCAGCTCATCTAAGGCAAGCAAAGATTGATACCAGATTCAATAAGTTTAAAGAAGCTAAGAAGAAACTTCATGTTGATATACCCTTTCTCGATGCTCTAGCTAAGATATCAACTTGGACGAAGTACATAAAGTCACTCCTCACTAGGAAGTATATAACTGAAGAGTATGAGACAATAAAACTAGCGAAAACTACATCTGATATCATATTGAGCAAAATGCCCAAGAAACAAAAATGACCAGGGATCCTTTGGAATTTCATGTCACATTGGCGACTCATCATGTAAGAAAGGAGTGGAAGATCTCGGCGCAAGCATCTCTATTATGCCACTTAGCATGTACAAAAGACTAGGGTTTGTAGAATTTCTTCATACTGGCATGACTATATAGCTTGCAGACAATTCGATAAAATGTCTGTTAGGAATCCTCGAAGATGTCCCAATCAAGGTAGGCAAGGACACATATGTTCCATGCAAATTTGTCATTATGGACATAAAAGAAGACACCAGATATCCTCTCATCTTTGTTCGTCCATTCGTCACCACTGCAAGAGCCCTAATTGATGTTGAAGTTGGCACCTTACTACTTAGATTAGGCAAAGAAACTCTCGAATTTAAAGTTTTTGAAAGTATAAGAAGACCAAGTATGCAAGAAGAAGTCTATCTGATTGACTGC
Source organism: Alisma plantago-aquatica (assembly GCA_963693085.1). Classification (NCBI taxonomy): domain Eukaryota; kingdom Viridiplantae; phylum Streptophyta; class Magnoliopsida; order Alismatales; family Alismataceae; genus Alisma; species Alisma plantago-aquatica. The sequence goes on from OY856414.1 coordinate 211,223,151, forward strand.
ATTGAGCAAATGTCACTTCTGACTCAAGAGCATCATGAATCAGACGATCCTTTAGAAGTTTCTCTAACAAACCCATCAGTTGATGAACCAATTGATGAACAAGTAAAGGATTGCATCGAATCCCTCAACTCTGCTAAAGAAGATGTTGAAGCCACTAGTTAAGAACTCAAAGCTACAGAAACTACAAAAGAAACATGTGAAAACCCAGAGGCTCCCGAAATGAAGCCCCTGCCCGAGGGATTAAAGTATGTGTTTTTAGATGATCTCAAAGTTGCCCAGTTATTATAAATTCCGATCTAATAGCTGAACAAGAATATAAACTCCTGAAGGAATTAAGGGAAAGAAAGAAAGCCATCTGTTATAAAATGAGTGGCCTTAGTGGGGTCAGTCAAGCGCTATGTATGCACAAGATCCTCATGATCGAAGATCATAAGCCTACTATTGAACATCAACGGAAATTGAATACAAATATGAAGGAAGTGGTCTGTCACGAGGTCATTAGATTGCTCATAGCTGGAATAATCTATCTGATATCAGATTCACCATTGGTGAGCCCAGTGCATGTCGTCCCGAAGAAAGGTGGAACAACTATTATATGGAATGAAAACAATGAACTCATCCCCACTCGAATAGTCATAGGGTGGAGGATGTGTATAGATTATAGAAAATGAAAGAAGGCAACTCGAAAAGATCATTTTCCAACGCCTTTCCTTGATCAAGTCCTAGAAAGATTGGCTCACAAAGAATATTTTTGTTATCTTGACAGTTACTCTAGATTCTATCAAATACCCATACATCCAGACGACCAAGAGAAAACAACTTTTACCTGCCCATTCAGAACATATGCATTTAAAAGAATGTCGTTTGGTCTCTAAAATCCACCCACAACATTCCAACGTTGCATGGCTGCCATATTCGCTCGTCTTACTGAATCAATTATGGAGGTTTTCATGGATGATTTTTCTGTATACGGAGATTCATTTGATTCATGTCTAAAGCACCTCTCCCTGGTCCTCAAAAGTTGTGAAGAAGCACATCTTATACTGAATTGGGAAAAGTGTCATTTTATGGTAAAGGAAGGCATTGTCCTTGGCCATAGGGTCAGCAATAGAGGAATTGAAGTAGATAAAGCCAAGATTGAAGTGATTTCTAAACTAGCTATTCCAACAAATGTAAAAGAAGTCTGTGCTTTCCTAGGTCATGCAGGATTTTACATAAGATTCATAAAGGAATTTTCAAAGATAACCAAGCCAATGACAAATTTGTTACTAAAAGATGTTGAATTCAATTTTGACAAAGAATGTGTCAAAAGCTTCAACACACTAAAGCAAACTCTCACAACAACACCCATCATTAGAGCTCCCGACTGGGATCACCCTTTTAAAATTATGTGTGATGCCAGTGACTATGATGTGGGTGCTGTTTTAGGGCAATATATAGAGAAGAAACATTATGTGATCTATTATGCATCAAAAACTCTCAATGAGGCCCAGAGGAATTATGAAACTACTGAGAAAGAACTTCTAGCAGTCATGTATGCCTTTGACAAGTTCAGATCCTACCTAATTGGTTCAAAGGTCATTGTCTACACAGACCATGCTGCCATTCGTTACCTTCTGGCAAAGAAAGATGCAAAACCCAAGTTGATTAGCTGGATCCTCCTATTATAAGAATTTGATTTAGAGATAAGAGATAAAAAGGGTACATAGAATGTTGTAGCAGACCACCTTAGTCACATCCACACTCTAGATACTGAGAAGATTCTGATCAATGGTTCCCTACCGAATGATCAACTAATGAAGGTCTCAGAAGCTGTGTCGTGGTACTCAGATTTTGTGAACTACCTTGCTATTGGGGTTATCCATCCTCAATGCACCGGAAATGCACTAAAGAAATTTCTGCATGATGTGAAACAATATCACTGGGATGAGCCATATCTTTTTAAGCTATGTGTTGATGGTCTTTACAGACGATGAATCGTTGAGGAAGAAACCAAACTCATTCTCGAGCACTACCACTCTGGCCCAGTGGGAGGACATATGAGCTCTAAAAAGACTGCCTTGAAGGTTTTGCAATGTGGATTCTTATGGCCAACCATATACAAAGATTCCTATGACTTTGTCCTATCATCTGACAAATGTCAAAGATCAGGCAATATAACAAAGAGAGATGAGATGTTGTTGAATCTATGGCAAGAAGTAGAGATATTCAATGTTTGGGGAGTGGACTACATGGGTCCATTCCAATCTTCTGATGGATTTTCATACATCCTAGTGGCGGTGGACTACGTCTCAAAATCGGTTGAAGCCATACCAAGTGTCACTAATGAATCCAAACCAGTCATCAAATTATTCAAGGATATTATTTTCCCCCGTTTTGGTGTCCCACGCATGGTGATATCCGACAGAGGTTCCCATTTTCTTGAAAGAACCTTTGAAGCATTGCTAAGAAAGTATGGTGTTACTCACAAGGTATCCTCACATTACCATCCACAGACAAGTGGATAGGTGGAGGTTTCTAATTGTCAACTGAAGAGTATCTTAGAAAAGATAGTTGGATGCAATCAGAAAGATTGGTCCATCAAAATCAACGACGCATTATGGGCCTATCGAACTGCTTATAAAACTCCCCTCGGGACTACACCTTTTCGATTAATATATGGAAAGGCTTGCCACCTTCCAGTCGAACTGGAACACAAGGCATGGTGGGCAATTAAACAAATAAACTTTGATATGAAAGAAGCAGGCCAAGCTAGGGTTCTTCAACTCTAAGAGCTGGATGAACTCAGGATGACAGCTTATGAGAATGCACGAATCTATAAAGAACACACAAAACTTTTCCATGATGGACATCTGAAAAGAAAAGACATACAAGTGGGAGACCAGGTCCTATTATTCAACTCAAGGTTGAAGTTATTCCCAGGAAAACTCCGCTCATGCTGGTCTGGACCATACATCGTCAAGAGCATCTCCCCACATGGTGCCTTCTCATTGTTGAGAGAAAAGTTAGGTGAATTAGTAACAAATGGTCATCTCTATAAGAGATATTTTACCTCAACTAACATAGGCACTGAAGCAATGTTGGAACTCACCAATCCAAAGGATCCACCATGAAACTGAAGGATTCAGTCGAGCCATCGACATATAACAAAGGCGCTTGTCAGGAGGCAACCCGATCAATAAATTAGTTTAACTTTTCCTTTCAAATTTGAATGTTTCTTCAAATTTATTTTTACCTTCTAGTTAATTTTTCATTAAATAAAATTTGCATCACAAGATGCTATTTTAAGATCTAATTTCTCTTTACTTTTGAGATTTTCAGATAAGATGATGCGCGTTGATTGGAACGCAACCACATCTGGTGGTCATTCTGGCATGAATTTTCCCCTCCATCTTGGATTTAGGGTTTGCTCGGGATGAGAAAATCTCTAAGTTCGGGGTGGAGGGTAGGTGGTATGTACCTCACTTTCCACCTACACCCACCCTTTTCATACTTAAGTTTTCACTATCACTTTCTTGATAAAAATTTTGATCAAAATTTTGAAAATTCTTTAATGTTTTTCAAAGAAATTGAATAGATACTTGATGAATTTTTGACACTTCCTATTTCATTAAAATTCACTCTCCAACCTGCTATGCATTTTAAATCATTATATCCTCCTCATTCAAAGTAAATCCTTAAAAGGACCACTTTTTGAAACAAAGCCTTTTGATTGAAATCATCTTGTGAAGTTTATGATTCCTAACATTCTGACACTTATGAAAAAATGACAAGCGTCTGTCGAACTAATAGGGATCAAACATATCGTGCTTCCTAACTGACTAGTGGAACAATAACACAGAATCTCCACCGGACCCTCATCGAGTCATTATTTGAGAAGTGTACGATAAAAAGACCAACCCGGTGTACTGAATCATAAATCAAGTTGCATTTTGATCTGAACTCTCTTCTACACCTCTTCTATCATCTTCGTACCCCTCCATTCATAAAAAAGAAACAAAAATAGCCAAATTTGTGCCAAACCCTAAGTTCGGGGTGGCACGCCACTTCCATCTATATCCACTTCTTCCATACCCCTAACAGCTAAACAGGGGCGTACCACCAAAAATACAATCTCAAGTCGAATAAAGGAGAGATTTGTAAACAAAAAGATGCCAAAGTGCACACAAAAAGAAATGAAATCTCGAGTCGAATAGAGGAGACATTCGCACAAAAATGCAATAAATGAAATTGCACTTCATAAAATAAAAATCTCGAGTCGAATAGAGGAGAGATTTAATTCTTCCTTTCATACCACCTTTCTCTCCCTTTACTATCTAATGGCACAATGATTTCCTACCCTATCCTGAAAAACACCAGTGTCAGATCAAATGCACACTTGTTGTTCTGTGGTTATCTCTAGACTCCTACAAAACTCTTTGACATGCTCGTTGTTGGAAAAAGTGAGGAGGAAGTGATATTGAAAAATAAACTCAGGAACAGAGATTTGGTAAGATGTGTTCAGTGATCTCAGGAAGTTGAGATGTTGAGTCATCCTGAGCAGAAAGAAAACAATCATGATGTAAAGATGAAGCAATCACTTGAGTCGAAAGTATTCATTAGGTGACCGTTTCAGATTTTTTTTTACTCGAGGAAGAGCAACGTTTAAGTTCGGGGTGTTTTTATGAATGCATATTCACCAGGAAATTCAATTACCATTTTTTGGAAAAATTCAACTCAACACATTTAATTTCACTCATTAAAATATCAAATTGCATCTTAATATGTAAAATTACTTAATTGATTCGATTATCATGGTTTTAACCGAATTTATGTTGATTTAATGTAGGTCTTCATAAAGCTGAACAATCAGTTGGGGCCCATCCTAACTCACCCTTGGTTGTGACCAATCGATATAACCAAGCGAATCCATCCATTCGGTCTCAAGAACATTTGATCCCATTCGGTCTCAAGACCGATAGAATAGAAGAGGTCGATTGGAGGCATAACCCAGCCGTGAGGGATCGAGTAGTGTAAGACCTAGAAGCAAAGCCACAACCACGACCATTTTGGACAACCACTGCCATGGTCCATTGCCCTCATCACGACCGTGTGGTGAGGCCACGACTGTGGTGAACCAACCTCAGTGCTTGTCCTTCCTCACCTGCCACGCCCGTGCAAGGCGGCATGACCATGGGACGGTAGCCCAACCATGACTGTGGCGCACCGCCATCATAGCTCAATTCTTCACCCTCCACGCCCGTGTGGGGCAGCATGACCGTGGGGCAGCAGCATTACCAGGACCATAGTGCCTTAGCACGGTCGTGGTGTGTCGTCTTCTACCTCCTGCAACCCTACTGCTGTGAACTCCACCCCCTGCACCTACTACCTCCAGCCACACTGCCTTCGCCTTTTGACTCATCCCTCAAGCCCGTCCATTGGCGGAGCAGCAGCTATTCGATCTTTGGACAAGACCATTTGAGACCCCAGCAGAAAACCATTTGGATCGGTCAACGTGAAGACCATTTGGTCTCTTACTGGCTTCTTGAACACCGAATGAACCTACTGTGAAGACCGTTTGCATAAAATCTGAAGAACGTTCGTGATACTAAAGACCGTATGGATGGATGCAAAGACCGTTTGGGCATCTGCTGAGATTCCAGATCATTTTCCCAAAGACAAAGACCGTTTCGGGGGGGTATGTGAAGACCGTTTTCCCCTTTTGCAGAAGACCGTTTGGAGGAAAGCAAACAGTCTGTGAGACCATTTGGACTTATCAATCCAAAACCATTTGCTCCTCTTTTTCTCAAGACCGTTTGGGCAAAAGTCCCCAGACCGTTTAAGCACCAAGTCCATTCGGTCAGATTTTAGAAGACTGTTTCAACAAAAAAAATCCCCCAAAACCGTTTGGACTGGAAATAGACAAAAAACATGAAGACCTGCCCTGTGCCTATAAATAGGACCAGTAGGGTCCCCTTTTGAGGCATCATTTCCGAGATGCCGATAGGCTTCCTGTATACAAGTCCGGTCCAAATCCAGTGTTGTCTGCGCCAGTTTCATTCAACCTACTGCCCGTGTTGCAACCAAGGAGGATGAGGAGAGAAGGAAGACGGAGTGAGGGAGACTGTCCGGTCTATCTTGGCAACTCCCATTCATGTCCAGATCTACTCCAACATGACGTAGAAGGTCATATCTTCTTCACCGAGGTGTGACTACCTTCTGCACCGAGTTCATGGAGGATTTCTCTCTCTTTCTTATTCTTCTTATTTCTCGCATCATGAGCATGTAGTACCTTTTCACTGGGGTGTGGGGACTAGCCCCGCTGCCCATGCAATCATGTTCTGTTGTTAAACTCTCCATGGCAATTTATATAACTTTCCATTTTGATGTTAATTGGTATGTTCATAGTTGATTATCTACTTACTTTCATCTTGTTCTCTCCTATATTGTGAAACCTTCTATATGTGGGAGAGAATGGAAGTTTACAAAGGGGTCGTAAGTGTATGATCCGTGAGGGGATGAGACATCTAGCCTACGGTGATGCTTTTATGGTCTAAACATCCCTCATGGAGGACCACAACCTTAGTTGGATTTTGTATTGTCTTTGTTTATCGTCGATGTTAGTTTGTAGATCTATCACCTTCTTGCTTATTGATTAATGTGGTTGACTCCCAAACTAGAAATAGAATGGAATTTCTTCGAGGTTGTAAGTGTATGATCCGCGAGGGGATGAGCCATCTAGCCTTCGGTGATGCTTCTATGTTGCTAACGCCTGTATAGGGGGCTCACAACCTTCATTGGATTACTATATCTTTGGAGTTGTAAGTAAGTGATCCGGTTGGTGACGAGACATCTGATCCTAAGGTGATGCTTACGCGAACCTAATGCCTGTACGGGAGGTTCTGCAACAACTCTATTTGGATTGATATATCTTTCCTGGATTGTTTGCGATGGAATGTGTTTGCGTGTGTAGCAGTGGTGAAACCCGATACCATCCCATCGATTCCATATCATTGATCTAAACCCAACTTTAATTCATCTTTTACTTTCCTAAAATTAGTTTAAGTAACCTCCAATAAACCAATCATTTTAAATATTAGCCTTAACTCGAATAAGACTAGACTGACAAAGATTCTTAAAAAACGTTGTCCTTTGGGTTCGATCCTTAACTATATAGCAATAAGACCCGTCCGCTTGCGGGTGGTATTATTGCACTTTGGTTTCGGTAAAAGCTTGGGGATTTCAACCCCGAGTGAGTTTGTTAGTGCGATAAAATCCCATGTCAATGGATCGAATGGGATATCATAGGAGCTAAAAACCTATCAATATCGTGATCCCCATGTCTAAAATTAATACAGGAAGGAGAGGAGGAATAAATGTAGGGAAGGGGTAGAGGAAAAGAAAGAGACCACAAGGAGGTGGGGGAGAAAAAGACCATGGACATTAGAGTCCTAAACTGACTAGGAGGTGGGTGAAGAGAAAGATCGTAAAAATGTGATCACGTCCAATTTCCTGAGTTTGGGTTGGACCAGGAACATGCAAAAAATATGTGACACAACCTTTATGAAAAATATGATTAAATTAACCGATAACAAAAAAGGTTCAATGTACTATGGACATGGTTGTTATACTTTACCAACTTTTCATAAATTGGGATCAATATAGGTCTTCAATGAATATGAAACTAGGTATACATGTTAATTAGGATTCAAGGGATTTAATTTTGATATTATGAATTCTAGAACAATTAGGATATAGGCTTAGTATCTTTGTTTTAGTATAATTATATCATTATCATTAATATTTATTTTTTAGAGCCATGTTATCCTCATATCATTATATTTCACAAATTTCCATAGTTTATTATTTGACCTATTAAGTCTATTAGTTCAATATTTACATAGATGATGACACAATGTTCAATCCATGTACATGAAAGTGCTAATTATTATTTCATATTACACATTATACCACACATTAGTAATTATGCATTCATTAGTGTATGATGAAGTATGCTTGACATATTTAATGAGTTCATTTACATATTAAAAGAATTTGGTTTGTTATTCGATCCATTTTGTATTTGTTAAGATTTCCTATATAATCTTGACACTTAATGATTTTAATGCATCATTTGAGGTTCCATACAAGGGTAGGTTAGGTTGGTTTCCCCTGAGCTAGGGTTATGGTAAGCATGATTACCTTAAACATCATGACTACATTCCAAGCCTAGGATTAGGCTCCATATACCCATTTCATCATCACATAAGGGTTTATAGAACCAAGTTATGATTACAGTGTCATGTGACCTTATCTTGGGTTTACACTAGAGTTTCTCTCAATATGTACACTAAATGTTTTATTCACATTACAAAAAATGTATTAGGCATTATATATATATATATATATATATATATATATATATAGGAAAAAACTATAGGTCTACTCATACATGCATCACCTACAAGTTTTTAGGATTTCTAGAGTCAAGATGATAAGTTTCATTATGTAATAGGTATCGTGGCCATTCAAGGGGACCATGTGTGAGTTCTTTTGGATAAGTATTTCACCTTAAAACCCTATTCAAGCTAACCATGAAATTATAGGTGTCTTGGCTGCAATGTAATTGAGGAATTTCTGTTATATGTATTTTCACTAAAGGGAGTTATACTCAGTATAAAGATCCCATGAATTCTTCAACACCAATGCTTGATTCTAGTTTCACATTTATTTGACTCCAATGCCTCCATTCATCTTTGAGTTAATGACTTTATTCCAAGAAACTTTGGACATTGGTTAGGTTATGATTAACCAGCCAAATGAATCATATGTTACCTCCATCTATTATGTCACACAGTTTCATAGGAAGAACAATAATTTGCATCACATATGTCAATATGTTCATTAGGGTGGCCTAAACCATACATACTCAACCCACCAACAATATGGTTTTAGCTACCCAGGAATTTATGTAGCTTTGATTTTATCTACAATATCAAAATAATCTGATAATGTTAACTTTGTTAAGAACGATTAGTGCCCCAAGATATCACCCAAGATCTCTGGTAGCTTGGAACATGCAAGTATAAATAGCACATCTTCTAACACTCTTTGGGACAATCTTATAGAAATATATTCTACTTTTCCTAATTGAAATTGATTACCCAGACTTGGATTCCAAATTGTTGAAACACTTTCATATTGTAGTGATTTATGCATGGGTAGCATGTCAAAAAAGACCCATGTGATTAGAAAACATCACATGTAAAATATGCAGGCCTTCGAATATAGTTTTACTAGTTTCCACTTCTTGCAGTCACTGATTGCTTAAGAATCTTGCTCAGACTTTCCAAACACAACATGAATATATACAATGATAAAGGAATCCCTTTCTTGAGACCACTACTAGATTTTAAAGGGTTGTCCTATCTTCCATTATAGGTGATCTTTAGATTTCCATTTCTATTTAAGATCATAATGCACTTCTTGACATTTGTGGGTAGGAAAGGGTAATAAGAGTTTCTTCAAGGAATGATCATCACATCTGGTCATAGGCCTTCACTAAGTCCACCTTAATGCCTATTGTTCATTACCGTATTCCTTTTCATAGTGTGAATAAGCCCCAAGACAATGTCTATATTATTAATGATATTTCTTCCCATCACAAATGCCCTTTGTTCATGCATGATCAAACTTGACATCAATATCCTAAGTCTTTCTGCTGCAACTTTGAAGGTGATCTTGAGGAATATCTTTTTGAGAGAGATGGGACAGAATTGGTCGCATTGTTCCAATTTAGATATTTTTGGGATCAAAACTAGAATTGATTCATTGAGTCATCAACCAAAGGTAGACTAAACAAAGCCTGCTTCACTGTATTTAGAATTGACAAACCTATGACATTTTGGTTCTTCTAAAGAAAGATTTTGCTTACACCATTCGACCTTGCAATTTTGTAATGATTCAGGTTCAACACAATAATAACCACTTCCTCCAAGCTAGGAATTGCAATGATTTTTGTAGTATGGGCATTAGTTAACTTACATAATCCTCCTAATATGGTGATGTCTCACTGAGTGTCAAGTTGACAAAGGTTTTGTTAACACCCTTTGGAAATGGCCATATAACTTATATAAGATTTTAGTTTCCTTGGTGATCCATGTTCATGCATCGTCCTTTAACATATTAAATTTGTTCTTTCTTTGGCTTACGTAAGTGAACTCTCGGGTCCACTTCTGAAGGCATAATAGAGTTTTAGGGATTATGTCTAGCCCTACATGTAAGGACCCTGACCTACGTTTAGGGTTTACCCTGTTTGTTTTGCTTAACGTTGGTTGTTTGATGCTTGCTAATAACCTTTGAGTGGTGATTAGGGTTTTTGTTGTGCTTTGTTGAGAGTTCGAGGGGCTACTTGCAAATAACCCAAGTCTATGGTTTTGTGTGCAAATTTGCCATCTTGTGAGCTGTTTTCCCCTCTTTGCTTCCTCTAGGGTTGAGAGGAAGGCTTGGGCTTGTTGTTTGAGTTCTCTGGGCCTTGGTTGAGCTTGTTTGGGCCTTGGGGTGCCTTGTTTGGGCTTGCTTAAGCCTTGTGTCGGCCAAGACCAGCCTGTGTCACCCAAGGAAGAGTGTGTGTCGACCTAGATGTGGTGTGTTGACCTGGAGTAGTGTGTGTCGCCCAACAGAGCTGCTAGTTGTGTCGCCCATGTTGCTTGGTCCAACCTTGACTATTTTTGGTGGACACTTGGTATGTATCTTTGACAAGTGTCTCTTGGTGTGCTAGTGTGTTGGCTTGAACCTTAGGACAAGTTTCCCTTGGGTGGATGACACTTAGCATGGATCTACCTTGGTTTCTCCTCCCCTTCTTTCTATATAGGTAGCTCTTTCCCTTGCCTTAGCTTCCTTTTCTCTTTTGGTCTCTCCTCCACCTTGAGTGCACGACACTCCTCCCTCTCTTGCTTGTGTCGGCCGAGACACTCTCCTGGAGTTGCAGTGGTGGCTGATACCCTCTCTTGGACCAGCTTTGGTGGACGACATCCCTTCGAGCTTGAAGTACATCTTCTTCCTTGGAGCTTGGAGCTTAAGGCGGGTTGCATAACTTCTAACCCTAACTCCTTTACCTCTAGCTATGATCTTGTTGCATGTTAGTAGTTTATCTTAGTTCTTTGCTTTTGTACCTTGCTTGTGTACCTTTGGTGGCTGATCCCCCTCTAGGGTTTAGGGTTCCTTTGTGTACCTTGCTTTCTAGGGTTTGAGTTTCCTTGTGTTGGATGTTGAAGATGACCCTTGTTGGGTGACATCCTCTCTTGCCTTGATGATGGGCGATATCCTCCCTTGGTCTGGGTGTGTTGGGCGACACCCTTGTTCTTGTGATGGACGACATAGTGGTGTTCTTTGTGTTGGTCGACATTGTCCTTGTGCTAAGCAACACCCTTGTTCTTGAGTTGAGCGACATAAGTGTTCTTGGTGTTGGGCAACATCCTTGCTCTTGTGTTGGATGATAGGTTGACCTAGCATGGGAGTTGGCCGACATGGTAACCATGTTGGGTGACATGATGAGTTCTCTTGTGTTGGGCGATAGGTCAAGCTAGTGAGGAGTTCGCCGATATGGTTGAGTTGGCCGTTGGATGTTGTTGGGCGATACATCTTGAGGTGTTGGCCGATATAGCCTAGTCAAGTTTGACGACTGTTGGTGTCGGACGACATGGCCATATGTGGCTTGCCCCCTTATGTTGACTGATAGGGCTATGCTTTGTGTGCTGGGCGACAGCCTTGGGTAGTGATGGCCGATAGGGTTGGTGTGTATGTGTCGGCCGATAGGCCATGATAGGTTTTAGTGAGGGTTGATAAGAGTTATGGTGAGAGTCTTGTAATCCTTTAGTAACGGTCCCTTGTGTTATGAAAGTGGATGTTATGCTTAATGATGGTGGTATCTTGTTAGTGATAACAACAATGGATATGATACCTTGTAAACAATAATAATGCTAATGATAGTAACAATGATGATAATGGTAGTTGCATAAATGGGAATGATAGTAATGATGTTGAACATAGTAATGATGGCAATAATGATAGTAATGATATGCATGAAGTATACATGGTACTGAATTGTTAAATGAGAATAGTGGTAGTTATACTAGTAGCTTACATAATGATAATATCGATAATAGTGGATGGTGACAGTAATGATAATAGTAATAATAGTGTTTGCACTGCATACTCAACATGATTCTATGTAAAGTAAATACCTTGATTACTTGTATAATCTTGAGATAAGAGTAAGCATGTATATGGCTTGTTAATGATGTGACTTGATCTCCAAATAGTGTAAGAATGGCAAGTAGAGTATCTTGAATGGCATTTCACAATGATAGCATATTCCTTATGTTGAACCTACAATTATTGTGTACTCTAACCATGCAGGTGATGATTAGCTATGAAAAGGCTATGAGACATATGTGATGAGTAACATCACTTGATAATTATCTATGAGGTTGTACATATGATGTGTTTGTCCCATAATGATGATGTGAGCCTTAAGAGGCAGTGACAGTACATGACGAAGGATTGAGATCCCGTTGTATGAGATGATCCTTGAGATGGATCTGGATGGTTAGCAAGAGGCCAAGTGGTAACATGTGATGTTGGATCCTTGAGATGGATCAGGTTGATGTGTTTTCAATAATAATATAATGTTGTTTACTTTCCATTATATCTTGCATGTTATACAACTTGGTTGAATCCTGCAATCCATCTAAAAGATACTAATTAATCATAGTGAAATATATCGTGTATTTTTCTGTGGCCATAGATCCATCATCGTCAGGACTTGGTGATGGTGAAATAGGTTCTCCTACGGGTTAACCTAGAAGCGCATATTGTTGAATTGTGTAGGTTGCTCCTAGCCTGAAAATGAGGAGGTAAGAGTGTAATTTCGGTTACAGACTCAGATACGTATGAAGAGCATGGTGAACAGGCCCATGGCTCAGGATATGCGATGTGAGGAGCATGAATGCGTTCATGGCTCAGGGCACGGTGAACAGGCCCGTGGCTCAGTTTTACTAGCACCGAGACCTGTACCAAGGCGGGCTAGAGTGAGGGTAGCCTATGGAGCTGACCTTGTGGCTTAGACCACTTCAGCATGTGACTGCGGTCCTGCTTGTGTTGTACTCGTGTACTGACCACGAGGTGGGAGGTCGAGGAGTCTGGCTCTTCCATTGACCTTGTATGGCACCGGCTTGGGTTTCGTAACCGAAGGTTGGATTTGAATGGTACGATTCAAATCCTCAGGGCATAATAATACGTAATACAACCGTTTAGTATTTACTACTTAAGATAAACATGAAACATTGGTTGAGGCCTTATTTGTGTAAAATCCTTGTTATATCTTGCAGGTTATGTGGCAATCAGGTTTTGTGACATTATATCTTGTTCATATAATCATGTTACATAGTGATACATCTTATCTTGCTAATCATATTCCTTTGAGAGATATCCAGTTATGCGCTTTTGTACAGCTGGTAAGCTTGTCGGTAAGAATAATCTGTTTTATATAGACTGCTCTTGCTATACCTGTTATTAGTTATCTACTGTTATAGTTTATCTTGTTGAGGTTCTGTAGTTGCGGTGGGGAGTTATGTTTCCCGTTGGGACAATTGTTCAATTGTCTCACCCCGCTGGTTTAACCCCTTTTTAGGTGGTCGAGGTAGGCGTGGTCGTGGTCGTGGTGTTGCGGCAGAGCAGCTTGAGGAGCAGTAGAAGGCAAGCGTTGGACATGCTGCTATTCTGGATGTTTTGCAGTAGAGTCTATTGTCATCCCTGTACTCTCAGGTCCTTGGCAGTGTTTTGACGTTGTTTCACGATGACCGATTGATGATGTTTGTATATCCTGCGGTTGGCCGGATGCGGGCCTTTTCTATATATGAACAGGTGGTGAACTCATGTGATGGATGAATAGTTGTTTCTAACCTGTGTACATGTATCATATCTTGTGTATGCATATATATATGACATGTTTCTGTGCAGGATGAGGACTGGAAAGTAATAGTTTCACAGTTTATCAATTTTCCGCAATCGGTTTTAATTAGCCCGTGTTTTCATAATCTGTGGTTATGGTGATTTCCGCATGTTTTCGCGTAACACCTCGTTATCTGTATGATAATGGGATGTGTTGCCACAAGTTTTGGTATCAGAGCTTTAGGTTCGTTGAGTCTACGGGGATTTAGGACTAGGTTGAGTTGTTCTTATGAGTGTCCCGGTTTTCTTACAATATCTTCTGCCCTCAGCGGAAGAAAAGTCAAGATGTCTGGAAACCATGAAGAACACTCTGCTGAGTACAGTGATGATGCATCGGTTGATGGAGCAGATGGACAGGCACATGAAGATCGGGTGTCTGAGGTTCCCCAATTTAACCCAGCCATACTTGAACATCCTGCTTACCAACAGTTTATGGGGCAGTTAATGGCTACGATGAATCTCATGGTTGAGCCATTACCAATGCCTCCTCCGCGAGCACAGGTTCCCCATGGAGAAGCATCGGGTATTGGGAAGACCTTCGAGCGGCTTCGCCGAGTTGGAGCTTCGTATGATGCTGGAACGGCTGATCCAGCGGATGCAGATCTCTGGCTGACAAATCTCGAGAAGGATTTTCGGATCCTTGACATCCCCGAAGCAGACAAGGTAAAGCATGTTGTCTACCTTCTGAAAGGTAGTGCTGGTCACTGGTGGACCATCGAGGAAGAGAAGCGACCTGGTGAGGTGATCTGTTGGGAAGTGTTTCGATGTGAGTTCGTCACCAGATACTTTTTGAAGACGTATCTGGATGAGAAGGTGAGTCAGTTCGAGAATCTGAGGCAAGGAACAATGAACATCACCGAGTATGAAGCTAAGTTTATGGATCTGTTGAGGTTCTGTCCTCACATGGTGGCAAAAGATGAGGAACGGATCAGACGTTTCGAGAAGGGTTTGAGTGTTGAGTTGACAACCCCAGTGTCTGCGTTGGAGAACCGAGAGCGGTTTTCTATGTTCGTGGAATCTGTTCGACGGATTGAGAGGACAGTACGGTTGAAAAGAGAGTCTATGTCCCTTAAAAGACCTGCTCAGTTTCAAGGACGTAGGTTTGGTGGCTTTAAGAAGCCTAGGTTTTCAGCACCGTCAGCAATGAGAAGTGCTGGTGTACCATCTCAGTGGTCTCCGAGTAAAGGGAAAGGTTATGTTTCTTCACCATCTAAGGCGCATAGTTCAGCTTCAGTGGCAGTAACAGGGCCAGCTAGGCCACGGTTTGAGGACAAGTCATGTCATCTTTGTGGATAGGTCGGGCATTGGAAGTTCAATTTCCCGAATAGAGATGTTGAAGTGACACATCAGCCGAGACAGAGTTTTCAGAAGTCAGAGAGACCACAGACTAGTGGTAGCAGAGGTCGAGGACATGGTCAAGCGTCTCAGGCTGGATCGTCTGCTCAAGGAAGCAGAGGTCATGGATAGCAAGCAACAACTTGATTCTATGCCATGAATCAGCCAGAGGCGATAGTCAACCCGCGAGTGGTGACAGGTCAGATGGAGTTATTTCATTCTGATATGTCTTCTTCTTGCTTTATATCTGTTCTGGTTGACCCGAGTGCTACACACTCTTTTATCGCCTATAGTATGCTTGAAAACTGTCATTTATCTTTTAGTTGTAAGAAGGATAGCTTATTGTTAGAAACCCCTCTTGATGGTTCCTATTTTCTTTGAGAAGAGTGTCCATCTTGTGTTTTGTCTTTCTAGGGACATCGTATTCAAGTGGATCTTATACCACTTGATATGCATGGTTTCGATGTTATCCTTGGGATGGATACCTTAGAGAAGTATAATGTTGTCTTGGACTGTGGTTCCAAGCAGGCAGTGTTTGATGTTGCTGGAGAGAAGTGGATCTTCCAGGGAGATAGGAAGATTCTTCCGACGTGTTTGGTATCAGCTATGGTGGCAGATAAGTTCTTACGACAAGGATGTGAGGCATTCCTAGCTCACATGGTGGATACCGTTGTGGTTACCAAGGCGAAAGGTCCTAGTCTTGAGGAGGTGCCAGTTGTTCGAGAGTTTGCAGACGTGTTTCCTGAGGAGTTTCCTGGTGTTCCTCCACCCCGAGAGATTGATTTCGAGATCAATCTGGTTCCTGGGACACAACCAGTTGCACAGTCACCATATAGGATGGCTCCAGCAGAGATGGCATAGTTGAAGAAGCAGTTGCATGAGTTGTTGGAGAAAGGTTTTATCCGACCGAGTACATCGTCGTGGGGTGCTCCCATGTTGTTCGTTAAGAAGAAGGATGGTTCGATGTGGTTGTGTATAGATTACCGGCAGTTGAACAAGGTCACGATCAAGAATAAGTACCCGTTGCCGAGGATAGATGATCTGTTTGATAAGTTGCATGGTGCTACAGTGTTTTCGAAGATCGATCTATGGTCTGGATATCATCAGTTGAGGATAAAGGCGGATGACATACCAAAGTCAGCTTTCAGGACGAGGTATGGTCATTTCGAGTTCGTGGTTATGCCGTTTGGGTTAACCAATGCACCTGCTGCTTTCATGGATTTGATGAATAGAGTGTTTTGTCCATTCTTAGATCAGTTTGTTGTAGTCTTTATAGATGACATCTTGATCTATAGTCAGGATAGGCTAGAGCATGAACAACATCTTTGTCGAGTGTTGACTCTTCTTCGTCAACATCAGTTGTATGCCAAGTTCAGTAAGTGCAAGTTCTGGTTGGAGGAAGTGACTTTCTTGGGTCACGTGATATCTGCTGAAGGAGTCAAAGTAGATCCGAAGAAGGTGGAATCTGTTGTGGATTGGGAACAATCGAAGACACCGACAGAAGTTCGTAGTTTCCTTGGTTTGGCAAGATAAACCGGAGGTTTATCAAGGACTTCAGTGTGATCGCATTGCCGATGACGAAGTTGACCAGGAAGGATGTACCTTTTGTTTGGGATGATCGATGTCAGCAAGCTTTCCAGAGTTTGAAGGAGAAGCTGACCAGTGCTCCAGTGTTGATCTTGCCAGAGCTTGGGAAAGGCTATGTTGTTTTCTGTGATGCTTCCAAGAAAGGTTTAGGTTGTGTGTTGATGCAGGAAGATCATGTGGTTTCTTTTGCTTCGCGACAGATCAAGAAGCATGAGGAGAACTATCTGACTCATGACCTAGAGTTGGCGGCAGTGGTTCATGCGTTAAAGATCTGGAGACACTATCTATATGGGGAAGTGTGTCAGATCTTTACGGATCATAAGAATCTAAAGTATATCTTTACATAGCAAGAGTTGAACATGCGACAACGACGATGGATGGAGTTGATCAATGATTACGAGTGCACTATCAAGTATCATCTGGTAAGGCGAATGTGGTAGCTGATGCGCTTAGCAGGAAGTCTTCTTCTCTTTCTTCAAAGAAGGTACAGTTGAGTTCTCTGGTATGCCATAGGTGAGATATGTTTGTTTCTCTGAGACAGATGAATGTGCAGATAGAAGTTTCTTTGTTGTCTGGTCTTTTCGCACAGATGCAAGTTAAGCCTACGTTGAGACAGTAGATCAAGGATGCACAACAGATAGATGATGCAGTACAGTTGATCAGATCAGAGTTCGGCAGCGACAAGCGTGATGGGTTTCATGAGTCTGAGGATGGATTAGTTTGCTATCATGATAGGATGGTGGTTCCAGATGTTGATGATCTGAGGAAGTTGGTGCTTGAAGAAGCACATACGTCGATGTATGTGATGCATCCAGGTGTCACCAAGATGTATCATAGTCTGAAGGACCGGTTTAAAGAGAGATGTAGTTGAGTTCGTGGCGAGATGTGCAGTGTGTCAGCAAGTGAAGGCTGAACATCAGAAGCCGGCAGGAATGTTGCAACCTTTGCCGATACCGTAGTGGAAATGTGATCACATAACCATGTATTTCGTAGTTGGTCTACCCCGGACAACTAGGAATCACGATTCCATTTGGGTGATAGTGGACAGATTGACTAAGTCTGCCCATTTTCATCCAGTGAAGACGACGTATACAACAGAGAAACTAGCTCGAGTATATGTGGATGAGATAGTATGTTTGCATGGAGTGCCAGCAACGATAGTTTCTGACAGAGGTCCTCAGTTTATGAGTCGTTTTTGGGAAGAGTTGCACAAGGAATTGGGAACGCAATTGAGGTTCAGTACATCTTTTCACCCGCAGACAGATGGACAGTCTGAAAGGAATATTCAGATTTTGGAGGATCTTCTTCGAGCTTGTGTTTTACAGTTTCTAGGCAACTGGGATGTACATCTGAGTTTGATAGAGTTTGCCTACAACAACAGTTATCAGCAAAGCATCGACATGGCTCCTTATGAGGCTTTGTATGGAAGGAAGTGCAGATCTCCTTTGTGTTGGTATGAGACTGGTGAATATCAGCTTTTTGGTCCTGAGTTAGTTCAGAAGATGGCAGATAAGATCAAGGTGATACAGCAACAGTTGAAAGTGGCACAGGACAGACAGAAGTCGTATGCAGACAATCGCCGACGACCTTTGGAGTTCCAGGTAGGAGACAAAGTGTACCTTAAAATCTCGTCGTGGAAAGGTGTGCTAAGGTTTGGACGGAAGGGTAAGTTAGCTCCCAGGTATATGGGACCTTACCCAGTCAGAGCACGGGTTGGCAAGGTAGCTTACGAGATAGAGTTGACTCCAGAGTTGCACATGTTGCATACAGTGTTTCATGTCAGTATGCTGAAGAAAAGCCATCCGGATTCAGGTACAGTGATACAGCCAGTTGAAGTTGAGCTTGATGCAGATGTGACCTATGAGGAAGGTCCTATGGCGATCCTTGACAGAAGGGTCAAGAAGCTGAAGAGAAAGGATCTGGCTCTTGTGAAGGTTCTTTAGCAGCGTCGTGGCATTGAGGAAGCCACGTGGGAGCTTGAGGAAGAGATGAGGAGAAAGTATCCCTCGCTTTTCTCTTCAGATTTCGAGGACGAAATCCCTTAAAGGGGGTTAGCTTGTAAGGACCCTGACCTGTGTTTAGGGTTTACCCTATTTGTTTTGCTTAACCTTGGTGGTTTGATGCTTGCTAATCACCTTTGAGTGGTGATTAGGGTTTTTGTTGTGCTTTGTTGAGAGTTCGAGGGGCTACTTGCAAATAACCCAAGTCTAGGGTTTTGTGTGCAAGTTTGCCATATTGTGAGATGTTTTCCCCTCTTTGCTTCCTCTAGGGTTGAGAGGAAGGCTTGGGCTTGTTGTTTGAGTTCTCTGGGCCTTGGTTGAGCTTGTTTGGGCCTTGGGGTGCCTTGTTTGGGCTTGCTTAAGCCTTTTGTCGGCCAAGACCAGCCTGTGTCGCCCAAGGACGAGTGTGTGTCGACCTAGAGGTGGTGTGTCGACCTGGAGTAGTGTGTGTCGCCTAGCAGAGCTACTAGTTGTGTCACCCATGTTGCTTGGTCCAACCTTGACCATGTTTGGTGGACACTTGGTATGTATCTTTGACAAGTGTCTCTTGGTGTTCTAGTGTGTTTGCTTGAACCCTAGGACAAGTGTCCCTTGGGTGGACGACACTTAGCATGGATCTACCTTGGTTTCTCCTCCCCTTCTTTCTATATAGGTAGCTCTTTCCCTTGCCTTAGCTTCCTTTGCTCTTTTCATCTCTCCTCCAAGTTGAGTGCATGACACTCCTCCCTCTCTTGCTTGTGTCGGCCGAGACACTCTCTTGGAGTTGCAGTGGTGGCCGATACCCTCTCTTGGATCAGCTTTGGTGGACGACATCCCTTGGAGCTTGAAGTACATCTTCTTCCTTCGATCTTGGAGCTTAAGGCAGGTTGCAAAACTTATAACCCTAACTCCTTTACCTCTAGCTATGATCTTGTTGCATGTTAGTAGTTTAGCTTAGTTCTTTGCTTTTGTACCTTGCTTGTGTACCTTTGGTGGTTGATCCCCCTCTAGGGTTTAGGGTTCCTTTTTGTACCTTGCTTTCTAGGGTTTGAGTTTCCTTGTGTTGGAGGTTGAAGATGACCCTTGTTGGGTGACATCCTCTCTTGCCTTGATGATGGGAAATATCCTCCCTTAGTTTGGGTGTGTTGGGCGACACCTTTGTTCTTGTGATGGGCGACATAGTGGTGTTCTTTGTGTTGGTCGACATGGTCCTTGTGCTAAGCAACACCCTTGTTCTTGAGTTGAGCTACATAAGTGTTCTTGGTGTTGGGCAACATCCTTGCTCTTGTGTTGGAAGATAGGTTGACCTAGCATGGGAGTTGGCCGACATGGTAACCATGTTGGGTGACATGATGAGTGCTCTTGTGTTGGGCGATAGGTCAAGCTAGTGAGGAGTTGGCCGATATGGTTGAGTTGGCCGTTGTATGTTGTTGGGCGATATATCTTGAGGTGTTGGCCGATATAGCCTGGTCAAGCTTAACGGTTGTTGGTGTCAGATGACATGGCCATATGTGGCTTTCCCCCTTATGTTGACCGATAGGGCTATGCTTGGTGTGCTGGCTGATAGCCCTAATGGCCGATAGCCATGTTGGGCGACAGCCTTGGGTAGTGATGGCTAATAAGGTTGGTGTGTGTGTGTCGGCCGATAGGCCATGATAGGTTTTAGTGAGGGTTGATAAGAGTTATGGTGAGAGTCTTGTAATCCTTTAGTAACGGTCCCTTGTGTTATAAAAGTGGATGTTATGCTTAATGATGGTGGTATCTTGTTAGTGATAACAACAATGGATATGATACCTTGTAAACAATAATAATGCTAATGATAGTACCAATGATGATAATGGTAGTTGCATAAATGGGAATGATAGTAATGATGTTGAACATAGTAATGATGGCAATAATGATAGTAATGATATGCATGAAGTAATCCTGGTACTTAATTGTTAAATGAGAATGGTGGTAGTTATACTAGTAGCTTACATAATGATAATATTGATAATAGTGGATGGTGACAGTAATGATAATAGTAATAATAGTGTTTGCTCTGCATACTCAACATGATTCTATATAAAGTAAACACCTTGATTACTTGTATAATCTTGAGATAAGAGTAAGCATGTATATGGCTTGTTAATGATGTGACTTGATCTCCAAATAGTGTAAGAATGGCAAGTAGAGTATCTTGAATGGCATTTCACAATGATAGCATATTCCTTATGTTGAACCTACAATTATTGTGTACTCTAACCATGCAGGTGATGATTAGCCATGAAAAGGCTATGAGACATATGTTATGAGTAACATCACTTGATAATTATCTATGAGGTTGTACATATGATGTGTTTGTCCCATGATGATGATGTGAGCCTTGAGAGGCAATGACATTACATGACGAAGGATTGAGATCCCGTGGTATGAGATGATCCTTGAGATGGATCTGGATGGTTGGCAAGAGGCCAAGTGGTAACATGTGATGTTGGATCCTTGAGATGGATCAGGTTGATGTGTTTTCAATAATAATATAATGTTGTTTACTTTCTGTTATATCTTGCATGTTATACAACTTGGTTGAATCCTGCAATGCATCTAAAAGATACTAATTAATCACAGTGAAATATATCGTGTAGTTTGCCCTGGCCATACATCCATCATCGTCAGGACTTGGTGATGGTGAAACAGGTTCTCCTACGGGTTAACCTGGAAGCGCATATTGTTGAATATGTGTAGGTTGCTCCTAGCCTGAAAATGAGGAGGTAAGAGTGTAACTTCAGTTACAGACTCAGATACGTATGAAGAGCATGGTGAACATGCCCATGACTCAGGATATGCGATGTGAGGAGCATGAATGCGTTCATGGCTTAGAGCACGGTGAACAGGCCCGTGGCTCAGTTTTACTAGTGCTGAGACCTGTACCAAGGCGGGCTAGAGTGAGGGTAGCCTATGGAGCTGACCCTGTGGCTTAGACTCCTTCAGCATGTGACTGCGTTCCTTCTTGTGTTGTACTAGTGTACTGACCACGAGGTGGGAGGTCGTGGAGTCCGGCTCTTCCATTGACCTTGTATGGAACCGGCTTGGGTTTCGTAACCAAAGGTTGGATTTGAATGGTACGATTCAAATCCTCAGGGCATAATAATACGTAATACAGCCGTTTAGTATTTACTGCTTAAGATAAACACAAAACATTGGTTGAGGCCTTATTTGTGTAAAATCCTTGTTATATCTTGCAGGTTATGTGGCAATCAGGTTATGTGACATTATATCTTGTTCTGATAATCATGTTACATAGTGATACATCTTATCTTGCTAATCATATTCCTTTGAGAGATTTCCGGTTATGCGCTTTTGTACAGCTGGTAAGCTTATCGGTAAGAATAATCTGTTTTATATAGACTACTCTTGCTATACCTGTTATTAGTTATTTGTTGTTATAGTTTATCTTGCTGAGGTTCTGTAGTTGCGGTGGGGATTTATGTTTCCCGCTGGGACAATTGTTCAATTGTCTCACCCCGCTGGTTTAACCCCTTTTTAGGTTGTCAAGGTAGGGTGGTCGTGGTCGTGGTGTTGCGGCCGAGCAGCTTGAGGAGCAGTAGAAGGCAAGTGTTGGACATGCTGCTGTTCTGGATGTTTTGCAGTAGAGTTTAGAGTCATCCCTGTACTCTCAGGTCCTTGGCAGTGTTTTGACGTTGTTTCACGATGACCGATCGATGATGTTTGTATATCCTGCGGTTGGCCGGATGTGGACCTTTTCTGTATATGAACAGGTGGCGAACTCATGTGATGGATGAACAGCTGTTTCTGACCTGTGGACACATATCAGATCTTGTGTATGCATATATATGACATGTTTTTGTGCAGGATGAGGACTAGAAAGTAATAGTTTCATAGTTTATCAGTTTTCCGCAATTGGTTTTAATTAGCCCGTGTTTTCATAATATGTGGTTATGGTGTTTTCCACACGTTTTTGCGTAACACCTCATTATCTATGTGATAATGGGATGTGTTGCCACACTACAGACCAGCACTAGCCTTAACTATGTGTTTTGTCCTCACTCATGTGCAAGCTAGGATCAATTTCATGGTTGGTAACCCATCCTACTAATACTTTGGGTTGAGCATGCTTAACCAAAAAGTTCTTAGTTATGGGCTTACTCAAAAGGAGGTTCACCTTGGTAATATGGGTAGTCTTATCACTCCTTTTTAGATAATTTTATCTAAGGCCTCAAATCCTAGCAATTTAAAATCTCCCCCAATTAGACTCTTGACGTCCTCATGCAGGCTCATCTATATGGCCTCACAATAATTCCCCATTTTAGAGAAGACCCAGAATGGCCCATGGACACCCATCTCTTGATAGAATAAAACTAGTGCAAGGTGGCTACATCACCATGGACATCCCTTTCCAACATGCCTGGACCGCACCTCTCAAGAGTGGCATGCCACATGCCCATGTGGTGCCCACTGACAAGAGGGGTTATGGCTCTGATACCATCTTTAACTCTTGGGCCCAGTGCCGAAGGTTGTAATAGAGTTTCAAGAATGACGAATGACACCATGTGCCAGCACTAGCCTCAACAGTGCACTTTTCCCACACAGACACACAACACTGGATCAACTGGTCACCCATTCTAGTACTACTCCAAGACAAGTACACTTAGCTATGTAGTTCTTCGTGATGAGCTCCTTGACAAGGTAGTACACCTTGCTTATATGGGTAGTCTAGTCATTCCTTTTGAGATCATATTATTTGAGGCCTCAAATGCTGGGACGTTACAATCTCCCCCACTTAGACTCTTGATATCCTTGTTAAGGCTCAACTATATGACCTCATAATATTTCCACATTTAAATGCAGACCCAGATGGCCCACAAACACCCATCTCCCAATCATGGAATATCAGCACAGGGGTGTCTACACTACCATGGACAACCCTTTCTGACATACATGGACTGCACGACTCAAGACTAGCATGCCACATGCCCATGCAGTCCCCACATACTAGAGGGGTTATGGGACTAAAACCATTTGTAATGCCTAGACCCACTGCCCAAGGCTTAGTATAGGTTTAGGAACGATAACTAGCCCCACAGACCACCATTGGCCTTAACTGCATGCTTTGTCTTCACTCATGCATAGGCCATGATCAACCTCTCGACTGGTCACTCATCCTAGTACTACTGTAGACTGAGCACGCTTAATCACAAACTTATTAGTGACAGGCTCCCTAAAAAGGAGGTGCAGCTAGGTGATATGGGTGGTCCAATAATTCCTTTTAAGATCATTCTATCTAATGCCTCAAATCTTGGGATGTTCCAATCTCCCCCACATAGACTCTTGATGTCCTCATCAAGGCTCAACTACATGGCCTCATAATATTTTCCCATTTTAATGTAGCCCCAGAATGGCCCATGGACACCTAGCTCTAGATCATAGAACACTACAACAAGGGTGGCAACATCACAATGTAAAAACCTTTCCAACATGTCTGGACTGCATGACTCTAGTCTAGCATGCCACATGCCCATGTGGGTCCCACCTAATGGAGAGGTTGTTGTATCTATGATGGGTGGTTTTCTTTAGAGGGTGGGGGTGAATATAGATAAAAATCACTTTAAAAAATTTTAGTATACCTTCAAGTTATATCACAAGATATGGTTTCTAATTAGGAATTTGAGTGTGATCAAACATACATAGAAAGGATGAGAGAGATTGAAACAAGAAAAATAGAACAAGCTATGTAGAGTGGTTCAAATCTCCAAACTAGGAGATTGCCATTCCACTA
Organism: Alisma plantago-aquatica; assembly: GCA_963693085.1. NCBI lineage: Eukaryota > Viridiplantae > Streptophyta > Magnoliopsida > Alismatales > Alismataceae > Alisma > Alisma plantago-aquatica. The sequence goes on from OY856414.1 coordinate 211,247,820, forward strand.
CCTAGAGAGGTCAACCTCTAAGAATTATTAACCATGTCTACACCTTATATTCACTTATAAGAGTTACAACATATGGCCTCCCTATTCTGGGACAAGGATACCCAACTTTCCCTTTAAGGGGAAAGGAGCCAACAACCTATAAAAGGACTTAGCTATCCAATACAAAGAGTCTTCAACCTTACCAAGGACTTACCCACTTGTGCAGGGAGTCATCTACCTTGACCAAGTACTTACCCACACTTGCACCAAGTCTTCTACCTTCAAGGAATTACCCACTCTTTTGGGATCTTTCTCCTTTGACTTAACATGTTCCAAGGAGAAGCTTTCACTAAGGACTTACCCACTTGATCAAGGATTCTTCCACCTTCAACAAGGGCTTACCCACCTCTTACACCAAGTCTTTAGCCTTGAACTTCTTCACCTCTCTTAGCCAAGAGAGAGAACCTTCATCTTCATATTCATGGTGTAAATGAGATATTTGTAGGTGGAGGAAGTGAGATCCTCACAAGATATACATGTAGGACTAGCTCTCTTACAAATATCCTACTCACTCTAATCGATGTAGCAAGTGATTAATCTTAGAGAGAGAGGAGGTTGTAGAAAGCACCCAACTATAGAATATGGACCTTAATAGTGCTTGGCTAACCATTGGATGAAGCCCAAGGGGTCCTATTTATAGTTGAGGATGCCTACTAGACTTTGAGAACACTTAAGGATGAATACTAGTCGTTTGGGATGTTGCAACGAATATATCTTTGAGTTTTGCAACATTTCAACGGCTAGAAGCACTTTTTTGCACTTTTTATACAGTGCGATCAGTCGAGTTTCAATAAAGGTACCTCGACCAATTTCACTATAAATAGTTTTACCCAGCGTAGGGATCGGTCAAGTTCTGTGTGAGGAAAACTTGATCGAACCATGACATTCTCAAAATCCATCAAGGGATCAGTCGAGTTTGTATCCCAACCAATTAACAACTTGTAATGAATCTTGGAAATTATCATTAAAGTGCTTAAATATTCCATTTTAGTTCTCTTTGTTTTTTCTAAGCTTAATTACAAGTCATACAATCATTAAAAGTTATGTACAACATGATTCTAATGGATTTACATCATATTCCACAAAAGTGCACATACATTGATTTTGACATGTCTTTTCTCCAAGTTAGGATGCCCAAGTTAGGGCATTTGGAATTTGTCTATACCTAATCCGAAATCACTCAAGTAGGAGCATTAGACACAAATAAGTTGAATAGTTTAGTCATCATCAAAACAAGGTTTAGTCAATTTAGATCTTGAGTCAACATTGACCTAGAGTCAACATTCTCCCCCTTTCTAAAGATGACAAACCATTCCATAAAAGTATTGGAAGATTTGAAGTAAAATCCTATCTTTGAAGAAAACTAGTGGTTTCAATAGAGTTGAGTTCATATTCTCCCCCTCAATTGATGCTCATCGGGTTCTCATACTCCCCCTCAATTGATGCTATTTCTCCTATAAGATTAGCTTTCATAACATTTTTAGAAACTATGTCTTCTACTCATATATGTTCTACATATATGTCTTCTCCCCCTAACATAAGACTTGCTTTCTCCTCACATATGCATTCTCCCCCTTTGTAATTTCAAAAAATGGGGGTTTTAAGAGATAAAAAGAAACATGATAAAAAAGGAGATATCAAAAGTTAGAAAGGTGAATATAAGAGAAAAACTAGGGGCTTGTCCAATCATACTATATAGATTAAATCAAGACATGCATTTGAACAACCCATTATGTAATTCTATCAACATTATTAAGTCAAAATAAAGTGTTGCAGAAACAAAATTGCAATTTTGACCCTTAAGACGACATAATTCGCCTGAAAAGTTTCAAAGCTCATGTCAAAGTGATGAGTCTTTATCCGAAGGCCTTTTCTATATAAAAAACACTAGTCTTGCATCAAAATCTGACATGAGAGAAAAATTTTCATAAATTCCAAGGATGCTCCAATTTCAACATACAATGTAGCTCTATATATCCTGCATCACAATGATTATGTAAGAAACTCAAGATAGTACATATGCAAGTCAAGGAGCAAGCTTGAGTATGATGAAAACAAGATACAAGCATATCATATAGTATAATACCACTTGATCAAAATATGAACAAGGCTAGAAATACATGTACATGGACTACTAGTGGATGATACCACAAGTTAGGACTACTAGTTGGATCTAGATCATAACCAAACATGCATAAGTTAAAGAGCAATCTATGAAGAGACGTAGAGAAATATTCAAACAAAGAGATATGCAACTTCAGAAGCAAGAAAGGATATAACTCACTAGCAAATATGTGTCATTACCAAAAGATGATTACCACTAAGAACCTCAAGGTTGTATCAAAATAAAATATACAACTAGATTGATGTAGCAAGTTAAAGCACAACAGAATATTTTAAGACACAACCAAGAGATCCAAAGAGATCATCATAAAAACATGCATAGCAGCTTAGGACAAATAATTGCAAGATAAATGGATACCACTTGCAAGATACCAAATTATAACAATAGAAAGATAGAGTTGTATGCAAGATAGGAAATTTAAAGAAGGGAAATATATGAAGATACCAAGATGAGTGACATAGAATAAGGCTAATGGTTGAGAAAGTCTAGTTGAGAGGGAAATTCTCATAAAAGAGCCAACTATATATTATGTGCACAGTGTTGTCAGTCAAATTTTGTGTTTTGATAATTTGATCGACAACAGTTGATGGAAACACCTATTAGTTCTTGTCGGTCGAGTTTCTAATAGGATAAACTCGATTGATACAACTATTGTCGAGAAGCATATATATATATATCATAAAGAGCATATTATAAGATATGCTAAAAATATAAGACAACATACAAATATGTATGATCAAGTTAGTAATGCACTATGAAAGCATTATGAACAGTTTTTTGGCAAGGGCGTGATGGGAATTACAATATACCACTTATGAGTCAAGAACCATATGCATAGTTCATACTAAATTAGCATGAAACACATTATGATTGGATATGAGCAAGAAAAATTTTACTTTTGTTCTTCCCATTTCTTTTCACTTTTTTCCACCCCATACACATCTCACCTTTCTTCTTTCATGCAGATTGACAAGTAAATTCAACTCAAATAGCTCATGTCAATCCATTAGCAACTAACATGCAAGAAGAAATATGAAATAGTCCCCAATCATGTTTTTGGGTCTGGAGGGGTTAGCTTAGAAACACAAGTCCTATTGCTCGAGGGCTCTTTCCTAAAAGATAACAATTAGAATAATGAACAAATCATTGTAATAGTTGCATGTGCACATAGGCTTGGAACTAGAGTATTCTCAATGAAATATTGGAGGTTCTTTACCTTTGTTGTTCCTTTAGCTACCATCATACCCTATACCATGTCTACCAATTTTTTTAGTATTTTGGTGTAGGATATCGTTATGATTCTTTTTATCAACTATGAATCTTTTCAAAGAAGATCTCAAACTATGATTATCATGCACAAGAGAAGTAATAGTAGAAGAAAAATGATTGATATTATCTCTAGCATGCAAAATATCATTTTCTAGGCAAAGAGCTTTGGTCATATAAGAAAATATATCAATATAAAGAGAAGCAACATTATTCTCTCTACTAGTAGAACTAGATAAAGATTCACGAACATTGATTTAAGCAAGAAAGGAAGAATTTAAATTTTCAAACATAGTAATCTTAGCATGATAGATCCTATTTTCAAATTCAAAACCTTGCGAAGCCAAGTCCTTGTTCTTGTTTTCATTTTTAAGAACATATGTATCATGCATGAGAGAATCCAAAATGTTACTATTCTCTACATTTGAACTATGCACAAGAGTTGAGCTTCTAGAGATCTAATCCTGTCAAGCAAATTAGTATTTTCAAGTTTAAGAGAATCTAGTTGACTAAGACAAGTATTTTTATCATCAAGCAAACATTAGCATGTTCAATATCATCTATTCCAACATGCAAATTATCAACAATTCTAGCAAGCCTTTTCTTTTTACTTTTACAAGACTTAAGAAAGGCATGATTAGCATGAATAATAGCAATTAAATATTCTTTATCTAAAGAGTTTATATTTACCTTATTTGAGTCTTCACTTGTTGAATCCATAATAGCAAAATGACATTCTCCTTCATCACTAGAGCTTGAGTTGGATCCTCCACTTGTATCTTCACTTGAGATTGAATTGTAGGAGTAACTTGAACTTGAGTACCATTTATCCTTCTTCTTGTACTTGTATTGTCTTATCTTTTGATAATGAGTCTTTTTTCCTAGTAGACAATCTATCTTGAAGTGACCTTTCTTTCCATACTTGAGGAACTTGATGGAGGAGGAAGGATAGCCATTGTAGAGTCTACCCTTGGAGTACATGCAATCTTCTTCAACTTGAGAGGATGGAGATGCTTGACCAACAATATACTCAATTTGTGTTTTGATTTCAGCCTTCTTCATTCTCTTAAGCTCTTTCTCCTCTTGTCTTTCTTATTCATCTTGCTCTTCAAGTTTGATTTCATGGGCTTGTATATTTCCTATGAGTTCTTCAATAGGAATATCACCAAGAGACTTTACTTGTTCAATGGAAGTCACCTTGGGTTCCCATCTCTTGGGGAGAGTTTTAAGGATCTTTGAGTTGATCTCTCCTCTACTCATAGGATGATATAGAACAACAAGACCATTCACAATGGTGTTGACCTTGAGTACATATTCTCTATATTATCCTCCTTTCCTATTTTGATGTTCTCAAGCAGCCCTTTGAGCATGTAGACTTTCCTTTCCTTCACTTGAGTTGTCCCCTCATAAGTGACACATAGCTTTCTCCATACCTCATAGGTTGTTTCACATGAAGAAATTTGGTTGAAATCAATGGGGGTCGTGGATGCATATAGAATATTAATGGCCTTTGCATTCAAGTTTGCTTCATTCCATTCTTTGATCTTTGTCTCTAGTAGCTTATAAGGACTATTCACCATTTGCCATAGCTCAAGACTTGATCCTTGGATGTAGAATTGTAGCCTTCTTTTTCAAGAGAGGAAATTTCTCTCATCAAAGATTGGAAGGTTGATCAAGTATCTCCCTCCTTGGTAGTCAAATATCTTATCCCACTTGTGGAACTATGCTTAGAGAAGACCAACTTTGATACCACTTATTGGATCTAGGATCAGTGATTTCCTCTAGAGGGGGGTGTGAATAGAGATAAAAGGCACGTAATCAAAATTCATTAGATCTTCAAGATATATCACAAGATAAGGATGATAATTAGGAATTTGAGTGCAACTAAATATACATAACAAGGATGAGAGACATCAAAACAAGCATAATAACACAAGCTATGTAGAGTGGTTCCAATCTCCAAAGTAGGAGATTGTCAGTCCCCTACCTAGAGAAGTCAACCTCTAGGATGTCTTAACCATGTCTACTCCTTATATTTATTTATAATAGTTACAACATATGACCTTCCTTTTCTACGAGAAGGATACGCAGTTTTCCCTTTCAGGGAAAGGGAGCCAACAACCTACCAAAGGATTTGCCTATCCAATACAAAGAGTCTTCAACCTTACCAAGGACTTACCCACTTGTGCAAGGAGTCTTTTGCCTTCACCAAGGACTTACCCACTCTTGCACCAAGTCTTTGACCTTTAAGGAACTACCCACTCCTCTTCGATCTTTTGCATTTGATTTCACCTTTCCCAAGGAGAATCTTTCTCCAAGGACTTACCCACTTGAGTAAGGAGTCTTCTTCCTTCACCAAGGGCTTAACCACCTCTTGTGCTAAGTCCTTTCAGCCTTAAACTTCTTCACCTCTCTTAGCCAAGAGAGATAACCTTCATCTTCATATTTATGGTGTAAATGAGATATTGGGAGTTGAAGGAAGTGAGAACCTCACATGATATACATGTAGGACTAGCTCTCTTACAAACATCCTACTCACTCTAATGGATGTAGCAAGTGATTAAGCTTAGAGAGAGAGGAGGTTGTAGGATGCACTCAACTTTAGAATATGGACCTTCATAGTGCTTTTCTAAGCTTGGGATGAAGCCCAAGAGGTCCTATTTATAGTTGGGGATGACTACTAGACTTTAGGAACACTTAAGGATGAATACCAGGCATTTGGGATGTTGCAATGAATATATTTTCAAGTTTTACAACATTTCAAGGACTAGAAGCACTTTTTATACTTTTCGTACAATGCAACCAGTCAAGTTTCAATAATGGTAACTCCAGCAGTTGTACTATATGACAAAGCTGATTTAAACAATCGATCAAGTTTATCCTGGATGAAACTCAAATGATCAATTAAATCATATTTGCCTAGTGAAGGGATCGATCGAGTTCTGTGGAGGTAAATGTCCCATCCTAAGGAGCAAGTCCAAAATGATTCCTTTCTTTATCAAGAAGAGTAGCTAAATCCCTAGACATTTGTTTCATTGTCTTACTCGCTGGAAACTACCACTGCAAATGAAGGGGTTTCAGGGATGACCTCAACTTAGTGGAAAGCAAAGGGTCAAATCCTGGAGAAGACAAAGGATTTCCACTAGAAGAAAGATAATTAGATAGCCTTCGAACTATAATTATATCTTTTAGGCTTTATTCCTTCATATTTGTTCAATTTATCTCTTTCAACTTGGAAACTGTGAGGTTGGCCTTAGAAAGTTTTGGAATAAGAAGGAGGAATTCACAAATCCTCCAAATACAGAGCTCGTAGACCATCAAACCTTCTTCAAAAATCATTGAAAGTGATTTACAACATGATTCTAATGGATTTACATCATATTCCACAAAAGTGCACTTGCATTGATTTTGACTTGTCTTTTCTCCAAGTTAGGATGCACAAGTTTGGGCATTTGGAGTGTGCCTATACCTATCTAAAATCACTCAGTAGAATAATTTAAAACACATAAGTGGAGTGGTTGAGTCATAATCAAAACAAGGGTTTAGTCAATTTAGATCGTGAGTCAAGACCTAGAGTCAACAGAGGTTGTGGATCTGATATGACACTTTTTGTAAGGACCTTGACCTGTGTTTAGGGTTTACCATGTTTGTTTTGCTTAACCTTGGTGGTTTGATGCTTGCTAATCACCTTTGAGAGGTGATTAGGGTTTTGTTGTGCTTTGTTGAGAGTTCGAGGGGCTACTTGCAAATAACCCAAGTTTAGGGTTTTGTGTGCAAGTTGGTCATCTTGTGAGATGTTTTCCCCTATTTGCTTCCTCTAGAGTTGAGAGGAAGGCTTTGGCTTGTTGTTTGAGTTCTTTGGGCCTGAGTTGAGCTTGTTTGGGCCTTGAGATGTGTTGTTTGGGCTTGGTTGAGCCTTGTGTCGGCCATGCCTTGCCTTGTGTCGTCCAAGGGTGTGTGTGTCATCCAAAGAAGCTTTGTGTCATCCAACACCATGATGTGTCGCCCAGCAGCTTGTTTGTGTCACCCAGCAGGAGTTGTTGCTTGTGTCGCCCATGTGGCTTGACCTTGGTTGGTGACACTTGGTGCCTAGCTTGGACAAGTGTCCCATGCCTTTCTAGTGTGTTGGCTTGAACCCTAGGACAAGTGTCCCTTGGGTGGACGACACTTAGCATGGTTGTACCTTGGTTTCTCCTCCCCTTCTTTCTATATAAGTAGCTCTTCTCCTTGCCTTAGTCTCCTTTGATCTTTGGTCTCTCCTCCACCTTGAGTGCACGATATCCCTCTCCATCTTGCTTGTGTTGGATGATACACTCCCTTGGAGTTGAAGTGGTGGTTGATACACCTTGCTGGAGAAGCCTGGTGGACGATAGCTTTGGACCTTGGAGTGCCTTGGAGTTTGGAGCTTAAGGTGGGTTGCATAATTTCTAACCCTAACTCCTTTACCTCTAGCAATAACCTTGTTACGTGTTAATAGTTAGCTTAGTTCTTTGTTTTGTATCTTGCTTGTGCTTCCTTTGATGGCCGATATGCCCTTAGGGTTTATGGTTTCTAGTGATCTAGGGTTTGGGTTCCTTTGGGTTGGAGGTTGATGATGACCATGTGTTGGGCGATATCCCTCCTTGGTTGGGTGAGTTGGACGATATCATTGAGTTGGACGACATGGTACCTTTGCCTTTGAGTTGGACGATAGGGTGCTCTCTTTGATGGGCGATATGTGTACCTTGGTGGACGATAGGTTGTGTCCTTGAGGGTGGCCGATACCCTGCGCATGTGTTGGGCGATAAGGTGAGCATGTCTTGTTGGCCGATATGGTAGTGACCATGATGGACGATAGGTTCCTCTGATGATGAGCGATGCTCTTGTTCCTCTCTTGGATGATGGGCCTTGGTTCCTTGGTGGACGACAGGGCTTCCTGTGATGAGTTGATGGAGTTGCACGGCATGCATAGATGGTGTAACGGCCGATAGCCCTGACGGGCGTTGCATCTTGTGTCAGCCGATAGGCCTAGGCTGTGACGTGCGATAGCATGGGGCTGTGACGGGTGTCAAGCCTTTGGGTTTGGGCAAGTGTGCTGGCCGTTAGGCCTTGTGTTGTTGCACGATATGTGGGGAGTCCATCTCTTTCTTTCCCTCTTTCCTTTCCTTCTTTCTCTCCTTCTCTCTCCTGGCTGTTGTGGAGTTGTTAGATGGGCGTTACCCTTGGTTATCGGACGTTAGGTGTTGGCTGTGACGGGCGTTGCCCGATGGAGTGTATCGTGTGACACTCCCTGATGCACGACACCCATGTCGCCCGGTTCTCTTGTGACAGGGGCGTTGCGGGCAGTAGGTTGGGTGCAACGCAGCGTTGCTGCCTCCCCATGCCTAGCCGAGCAAGTTAGTCATAGTAAGGGTTGTGAGGTCTTAGGTGAGGGTAGTTAGGTCCTTTGGTGACGGTCCCAAGTATCATGACAGTAGACGCTTAAGCATAACCAAATTTCGGTAGTAATGCCTTGCTTAATAACAATGACCTGGTAGTATTAATGATAGCCATGATGATAATGTTGTTGATAACTAAGATGTGAATAGTGTTGGTGATATAAGTTGTGTTGATGAAGGTGATGCCTTGCTAGTAAGAGAAAGTAATAATAATGATCATGTTGGAATAATGTGGCTAAGTGACAGTTACATTAATAGTCTGCTTAATGACATAGCAATAAGGATAATAGTAGATGGTGATGCTAATAATGGTAACGATGGTAACAAGAGTAGTAATGTCATGATATTGATATGAATCTTATGCTTAATGGTTAATGATAATGTTAAATGGTAGTTGCATTAATGGTTGCCTAATGTTAAAGATAATGAGGATAAGTGGATGGTAACAGTAATGGCATTGGTAACAATAGTGTTTGCTCTGCATACTCAACATGCTTTTTATATAAAGTGAATACCTTGGTTGTTTGTATAATCTTGAGATAAGAGTGAGTATGTATATGGTCTGATAATGATGTTCTTAATACACTTGAACAGCGAATAGTGTAATAATGATAAGTAGAGTATTTCGAATGATAGTTCATGATAGTGAGCATATTATTTATGTTGAATCTATGGTTATTATGTATCCTAACCATGCAGATGATGTGTAGCCATGAAAAGGCTATGTGACATATGTGATGAGTAACATTACCTTGATAATTGTTCTATGAGATTATATATGTGATGTGTTGTCCCATGATGATGTGAGCCTTGGAAAGGCAGTGACAGTGCATGATGAGGGATTGAGATCCCATGGTATGTGATGATCCTTGAATATGGATCTGGATGGTTGGCAAGAGGCTAAGTGGTAACATGTGATATTGGATCCTTGTGATGGATCAAGTTGATGTGGATTCAATAATAATATAAAGTTCTTTACTTTCTGTTATATCTTGCATGTTATATAACTTGGTTGAATCCTGCAATCCATCTAAAAGACACTAATTAATTACAGTGGAATTATATCATGTAGTTTGCCCTAGCCATAGATCCATCATCGTCAGGACTTGGTGATGGTGAAACAGGTTCTCCTACGGGTTAACCTAGAAGCACATATTGTTGAATATGTGTAGGTTGCAACTAGCCTGAAAATAAGGAGGTAAGAGTGTAACTTCAGTTACAGACTCAGATACATATATAGAGCATGGTGAACAGGCCCATGGCTCAGAATGTGTGATATGATGAGCATGAATGCGTTCATGGCTCAGAGCACGGTGAACAGGCATGTGGCTCAGTTTTACTTGCACCGAGACCTGTACCAAGGCGGGCTAGAGTGAGGGTAGCCTATGGAGCTGACCCTGTGGCTTAGACCACTTCAGCATGTGACTGCAGTCCTCCTTGTGTTGTTCTCATACACTGACTACGAGGGGGAAGGTCGTGGAGTCTGGCTCTTCCATTGACCTTGTATGGCACCAGTCTTAGGCTTCACAGCCAGAGGTTGGATTTGAATGGTACGATTCAAATCCTCAGGGCATAATAATATGTAATACAGTCGTTTAGTATTTACTACTTAAGATAAACACGAAACATTGGTTGAGGCCTTGTTTGTGTATTAAATTCTGGTATATCTGCAGGTACTTCTGTATTCACCAGGTATATGGCAATATGTCGTATCATGATAATCAGGCTTTGAGGTCATATGTCTTGTTCTAATAATCATGTTACACAGTGATATATATTATATTGTCGATCATGTTCCTTTTAGAAATATCTGGTTATATGCTTTTGTACAGCTGGTAAGCTTGTCGATAAGAATAGCCTTGCTTTATATAGACTGCTCTTGTTATACCTGTTATTAGTTTCTGCTGTTATAGCTTATCCTATTGAGGTTATGTAGTTGCGGTGGGAAGTTATGTTTCCCGATGGGACAATTGTTCAATTGTCTCACTCCGCTGGTTTTCAGTTGGTCGAGGTAGACATGGTCGTGGTCGTGGTGTTGCGGCCGAGCATCTTGTAGAGCAGTAAAAGGCAAGCGATGGATATGCTACTGTTTTGGATGTTTTGTAGTAGAGTCTAGAGTCATCCCTGTACTCTCAGGTCCTTGGCAGTGTTTTGATGATGTTTCACGTGAGCGATCAATGATGTTTGCATATCCTGCTGATGGCCGGATATGGGCCTTTATGTATGTAAACAGGTGGTGAACTCATGTGATGGATGAGCAGTTGTTTCTGTAAGATGTAGACACGTATCAGATCTCGTGTATGTGTATGTTTGACATGTTTATATGAAGGATGAGGACTGGAAAGTAATAGTTTCACAGTTTAACAGGTTTCCGCAATCGGTTTTAATTAACCCGTGTTTTCATAATCTGTGGTTATGGTGATTTCCGCACATTTTCGTGTAACACCTCGTTATCTGTGTGATAATGGGATGTGTTGCCACAAGTTTTGGTATCAGAGCTTTAGGTTTGCTGAGTCTACAGGGATTTAGGACTAGGTTGAGTTGTTCTTATGAGTGTCCAAGTTTTCTTACAAAATCTTTTGCCCTCAGCGGAAGAAAAGTCAAGATGTCTGGAAACCATGAAGAACACTCTGCTGAGTATAGCGATGTTGCATCAGTTGATGGAGTAGATGGACAGGCACATGAAGATCGGGTGCATGAGGTTCCCCAATTTAACCCAGCCATACTTGAACATCCTGCCTACCAACAGCTTATGGGGCAGTTAATGGCTATGATGAATCTCATGGTTGAGCGATTACCAGTGCCTCCTCCGCGAGAATAGGTTCCCCATGAAGTAGCATCGGGTATTGGGAAGACCTTTGAGCGGCTTCGCCGAGTTGGAGCTTCGGATTATGCTGGAACAGCTGATCCAGCGGATGCAGATCTATGGCTAACAAGTCTCGAGAAGGCTTTCTGGATCCTTGACATCCCTGAAGCAGACAAGGTAAAGCATGCTGTCTACCTTCTGAAAGGTAGTGCTGGTCACTGGTGGACGATCGAAGAAGAGAAGCGGCCAGGTGAGGTGATCTGTTGGGAAGTGTTTCGACGTGAATTCATCACCAGATACTTTCCCAAGACGTATCTGGATGAGAAGGTGAGTCAGTTCGAGAACCTGAGACAAGGAATGATGAACATCACCGAGTATGAAGCTAAGTTTATGGATTTGTTGAGGTTTTGTCCTCACATGGCGGCAAAATATGAGGAACGGATCAGACGTTTCGAGAAGGGTTTGAGTGCTGAGTTGAAGACCCCGGTGTCTGTGTTGGAGAACCGAGAGCAGTTTTCTACGTTCGTTGAATCAGTTCGACGGATCGAGAGGACGGTACGGGAGAAAAGAGAATCTATGTCTCTTAAAAGACATGCTCAGTTTCAAGGACGAAGGTTTGGTGGCTTTAAGAAGCCTAGGTTTTCGGCACCGTCAGCGATGAGAAGTGCTGGTGTACCATCTCAGTGGTCTCCGAGTAAAGGATGACGTTATGTTTCTTCACCATCTATGGCATACAGTTCAGCTTCAGTGGTAGTGACAGGACCAGCTAGGTCACGGTTTGAGGACAAGGCATGCCATCTCTGTGGACAAGTCGGGCATTTCAGGCTTAATTGCCCGAATAGAGATGTTGAAGTGACACAACAACCGAGGTAGAGTTTTTAGAGGTCAGAGAGACCACAGCCCAGTGGTAGCAGAGGACGAGGATGCGGTCTAGCATCTCAAGCTGGATCATCTGCTCAAGGAAGTAGAGGTCGTGGACAGCAAGCAACAGCTTGATTCAATGCCATAAGTCAGCCGGAGGCAATAGTCAACCCGTGAGTGGTGACAGATCAGATGGAGTTATTTCATTCTGATATGTCTTCTTCTTGCTTTATATCTATTCTGGTTGACCCGGGTGCTACACACTCTTTTATCGCCTATAGTATGCTTGAAAACTGTCATTTACCTATTAGTTGTAAGAAGGATAGCTTGTTGTTAGAAACCCCTCTTGATGGTTCCTCTTTGCTTCGAGAAGAGTGTCCATATCGCGAATAACCTTCCGTCGTCAGTTTTTTAGTAAATAACCGACGCCATATGTCAAATTTTGGAGGTAATTTTTTTCACGCAAAATTTTGGATTTGGCGGTTAATTTTAGGCGTCGGTTTATTATTCAGGAACCGACACTGAATAAAAGTGATACCCGTGTCTGGTCGCCCTTCACAGATAGATGTCGGTTTTTTTATTAAACTGACATTTTAGGTTTTAGGTGTCGGTGTATTTATACAACTGACGCCTTTAAAAGTGACTTTATAAGCCATTTTTGTAGTACTGTTATAGGCACGGGGCAGGTCTTCATATTTTTGGTCTGTTTCTAGTCCAAACGGTTTTGGGGGATATTTTTTGTTCAAACGGTCTTTTAAAATCTAACAAAATGGTCTAGGTGCTTACACAGTCTGGGGACTTTTGCCCAAACGGTCTTGAGAAAAAGAGGAGAAAAGGTTTTGGGTTGTTAAGTTCAAACAGTCTTGTGCAAAACGGGCAAACGGTCTTCACATACCACCCCCCCCCCCAAATAGTCTTTTTCTTTGGGCAAACGGTCTGGAATCTCAGTAGATGCCCAAACAGTCTTCACATCCATCCATACGGTCTTCAGTATCTCAAACGTTCTTCACATTTTCTACAAACGGTCTTTGCAGTAGGTTCATTCAGTCTTCAAGCAGCCAGTAAGAGACCAAATGGTCTTCATGTTCACCGATCCAAACGGTTTACTGTTGGCATCTCAAACGGTTTAGTCCTGAGATCGAACAAATGCTGCTCCGCCGACGGATGGGCTTGAGGGACAAGGCAGAAGGTGAGGGAAGTGTGGCTGGAGGTAGCAGGTGTGGGGGGTGGAGATCACAGTAGCAGGGTTGTGGGAGTTAGAACACGATGAACCACGACCGTGTTGAGGCACCACGGTCGTGGTGATGTTGCTGCCCTACGGCTGTGCTGCCCCGTACGGGAGTGGCATGTGAAGAATTGAGCTTTGATGGCAGTGCGCCACGGTCGTGGCTAGGCTGCCATCCCATGGTCGTGCCGCCTTGCATGGGCATGGCAGGTGAGGAAGGACAGACACTGAGGTTGGTTCACCACGGTTGTGGCCTCAACACACGATCGTGGCGGGGGCAATGGACCACAGTCGTGGTCATCCAAAACGGTCGTGACCATGGATTTGCTTCAACGTCTTGCACTACTCGATCCCTTATGACTGGGTTATGCCTCCAATCGGCCTCTTCTAATCTATCGGTCTTGAGACCGAATGGGCTCAAACAGTCTTGAGACCAAATGGGCTCAGACCGAATGGATGGATTCGCTTGGTTAGATAGATTGGTCACAACCAAGGGTGACTGAGGATGGGCCCCAGCTGATTGTTTAGCTTTATCAAGACCTACATTAAATCAACATAAATTCAGTTAAAACCTTGATAATTGACTCAATTATGTAATTTTGCACATTATGATGCAATTTGATATTTAATGAGTGAAATTAAATGTGTTGAGTTGAATTTTTCCAAAAAATGATAATTAAATTTCCTGGTGAATATGCATTCATCAGCGATGTATACCATGTTGTAGGAAAATGTGGCATCAAATATGGAAGTGAAAACAAAAAAAATTTATTGTTGTATTTCCCTTAGATAGTGGATCATGTCAACAACTATGTAATAGGAAAGAGTGTTGCAAAGTTATACTTGATTCTGGAGCAAGTCCAACAAAAATCCCTTACTGCAACATGCTCCTTTCTCAAGATTCACTAGGACAGTGCTAGCAGTGGCCTCCCGGTAGGTCACCATGGATGGCTTCTGATTACATCATCCTAGCAGGTGTCAATGACCTCCTCTCCTGTGTAGTAGTCAACATGGATAGTCAGGAACTCTTGTCATTCTACATTCATAGACAAGAAGGATTTATCCCTTCTAGTCAATGTGACAACGTTAACTTGCTCTCTCAATTGCCTCTCCCTTACTGTTCCTCCCTTTGAAAGGTAGAACTTGCTCAAGTTCTTAGGTTATCACAACTGTAAGAAGACAACAATTGTTAGACTTTATTTATGTGTCTTTACAAAGACTCGACTACCCCTCTATTTATAGGAGGGTCACGGTCACCATTTCTAGTCTACATGAGAGTTGAAGAGACAAAATGTCACGAATTTTTAGAAACTACGAACGATGAACTGGATGGTTCATAGCTGAATTGCTCGGTTCACATGTGAGTCGATCAGTTCAAACCCTGAACTGGTCATTTCACTATGTTTCCTATACGCAATTGTATTGGCAATTAATAGTTGATTAATGCATAACTTGACGTTGTAATCAATCCTTGATATGATCATGTTGATCAACCAAACATTTACTTCACAACTTGAACTGTTCGGTTCAGGCATCTTAGCCAATTAGTTCACTTTTTAACCAGTCGTTTTAGAGTTCTAATTACCAATTTGGGTTCAAATTTACCTGACACTTGAATCGATCATTTCAACACTTGAAGCGATTGGCAAACAGTCCAATCAGTCAACTTTTAATCTTTTTTGTTTAAGTTCAATACCTAACACTTTAGTAATATGTTTAAACTTCATTCATGAATAAACTCATATTCTAACTGTATCATATGTGTGTGACCCTATAGGTTCCAAGTTAAGTTTGCACTAAATGTTCATAACTAATTTATGACATCACATGCAATGAGTGGTATCTAGAAAGACATCATTGCTACCCAAGTAATTGAAAAGTTGGAGAGCAACTTCAACCTACTGTAACATATCAAAACTTGGATATATTCTCTTTTTAGTCATTTTCCAAGCTTTTCCAATCATTTCTACCCTTACCGGCCTTGATATTTAAATTAGTGGAATTTATAGTGGTTTGGTGAGCATTTGTTCAATAATTATACCAATGGAAGGCTCTATGCACAAATGCCTCAGTAAAATCTTATTTAAGGGTCAAAAATGTAAAATCACTACTTAAGTGGAACCATGGTAAATAAATTCATGCTAGAAGTGCAAGGCCCCAAACCTTTCTTAATGTATTAAACAAGCTTAAATAGCATAATTAGGTGTTATAAACCTTAATATAACTTTATGATGTGTTTTTAAATAATAAAACGAGCCTAAGTTTCAAATTGTAGTCAATTTGGATGTTGTTTGTGCAAGTTATGCAATTTTAGGTACATTTTGGACTTTTATGCAATTTACCCAATTGCGAGGTTTTCTTTACAAATTATCACATGAATTATAATCCTTAAATATTCCCTACACCTTGACAAGATTTTTAACCATGGGGAACCTAGTTGCACCTTGGTTTGAAGGTTTTTCTCTCCAAGGGCATTTTAGGGATTACCCTCTTTATAAATTGAGCTTATCTTTAAAAGCTATCAACTAATGGGGTTATTTCTTTTATTAGAGGATGGTGGGGATGGCCTAGAAGCCTCCATGGGCTTTTAGAATAGATATTTAATATACAATAAGTCTCTATGAGTTGTCCCCTTGCATGTCCATGAAGCCCTAGGCTAAGGACACATGGAAAGTCCCATAGACACCTCATGCTTGCCCCCTTCTTTATAAAGCCATGTCTACCCCTTACCACCACCCAATTCAAAAACTATTGCTCTCCTTCTATTTAATAAAGCTTATATAATTGTTCCTACTCTATTTGTCCATGAAGGTTCTGTCCCAAGGTAAAAGAGAGTTCTTACCTTGGTGAAGAAGGCTCCTAGGGTTTTGAGTTTGCTCTATTTAGGGTTTTCTAAAGCTCCTTCTTGGTGATTTTGAAGAAAAATAATACGTTTCCTCCTTTAATTCCCTATTTTCATGTTGTTAATCTTTCTCCCACATTATTATAGGTCGGAACCATAGCATTCCATGGTGAAACCCCACCTAGATCCTTAAACACCTCCTCTCCACGTTCTTTTGCTAGAGTTTTTCACCTCTAATGTGGAGATGGTACTTCTTGCTCGGGATAGAAACTTTGTGGAGAAACCAACCTCTCTAGCTTGGGAATCTTTCTTCTTGAACTTTTCCACCTTCCCTACAGGTGAGTTTTGTAACCCCCTTCTCATATATTGCTTACTACATGCTTAAAACTCATGCTTCTATGTTTGAAATTGATGATCTCCATCTCTATTTCCCATGTTCTTATATGGTTTTGGTTTCTTGTTGTTTTACCTTCTCTAGAAGATCTAGTTAGGTTACCTATGAACCTACAACCCTAATATTGGATCAAATGGTGTTTTCTCAATCTCTCTCACTCTTTATCTCTCTCTCGAAGATTTCTGACTTGTCATTTCCTGATTGGTTCAAATTGAAAATTGCATATCTTTTAATCCACTTTTCCAAATTTGACAAATAAATATGTTTTGGAATCATAAAATTAATATCTATCTAATAAAAATATTTTCAAGGTCTGATTTTCAGGTTTGACGAAGGGTAATGTTTGGAAAATGAATTTAATGCACAAAATCAATAAAAATTCATCTTAATCATTAAAACTCCAAAATTAACATAAAAATATGTTTTCTTGATTAAGAGAACCTAATAAGTTCATTGGTGAGGTTTTCAGAGTCTAATCTGATTTTTTCTAAAAAGGTCTAAAATCAAGGTTTTTATACATTGATGTGCATTATGTACTATAACACATGTTAATCCATTAAAAATAGGCAAAGTGGAACTTGGACTCAATTAAAGTGGTGAAAGTTAGTAATTGATATCAATAAGAGAGGTATGTGCAATCCCTCTTTATGTATATGTAATCCCTATTTATGTATGTGTATTCCTTACACCCTGTGTTGGGATAATTGCAACCAAACCCTTTATTTCCCTAATAAGGCATAAATGAACCCTAAATCTTCTATTCTTGAATCCTTTGTTATATATGCCTTTAAACCAATGTTGTTTCTCTTTTTCTTGGGTCTTGTACCCCACTTCCATGTTCTGATTGATATGATGCTTTTATTTGCCATGATTTCTTTTCTAGCATGCTGATTTTATGGACTGTTTCGCTATTGTAGTGGTACTTATGTACAACCACCCATAGATAGGGCATGCATTAATTTTCCCTAGGGAATGTCATATGTGTAGGTGATTGGGAATGTATTAATTCTCCCCTCACCTATAGGTTGAGGTCCGGTAGGTGTCTCGACCCTACTTAGTTAAAGTAGTAATAATTATCATGCATGCAATCTTTTATTATATTTTGTTTATGGCAAGAATCTATTTTGATTATGCCTCATGCTCTTCATGACTTCATCTTATGATGAAATCTTAGCCTTTACTTTCATATTATTTCCTTATCTTTTGTTCTTGTTCATTATTTGACACCTATCTTTTTTTTCTCTCTCTTGTTGTGTGTTTTCCCAACCACCCAGGTTTAGATCGAGGTGTTGAACATGACCAAGGAGAACATAGCCTCCAACGTAGACCTAGATCTTGGATATGTTGCTTGGAGATAGATTTGAAGTAGTTTAGACTTCCCTCTACTTAGATCCTTATGTTGTATCATACATGTAAACCCTTGTGGGAGATTATGATGTAATTTTTTAATTTAATGTGAAAATTGAATATAGTCATTTGTCTAATTTCACTACTACACTTTGGTTGTTTTGAATACAATTTATTGAAGTTTGAAAATTTTAGACCTATTCTAGTATGCCTTTGAGTGTGTTTGGAATGGATGTTTTATTCTTTAAATTTATTTAGTATGGAGTGGATCCCACTCCTTACACTTACAATATATTATTGGTGTTGTGGCAATCATGTAGTTCCTTTGTGACTGATATTAAGATTGCACTTAATGCATGGAATCATCATCCTCTTCAACATTCAATCCATGTTCCTTGAACTAGAGTAGAGTTTCTAAGATATATGTAAGTTTAATATCACATATTGACTCACACGAGCACAACCATGCATTTCTCAATCTCACTTATCAAGTGGCCAGGATATCAAAATCTTGTAGGAGGGACAAATCCCGTCTACTTCACTCATAGTCAACCCCATGTGTCACAATGCACTCGAGCACCACCTTTAGGGCAACCCTTATTCAAGGTTAGAGTGGGTGATGTAACATCCCTGACCAGGGTTATGCTTAAACCTAGATGTTTTTCTTAATGAAGTTGATTATATGCACTCTCTTATTTCTTTAAAAGTAATTAAGGCTCAAGAGGAACTTATATTTCAATTTTAGTCCCTTTTGAATAATGTTGAAACAATGTTTTGTTAGTTTCTAAAGAGAAAATTACCCAAGTTGAGGGGTTAACTTGCAAATTGTACATGATACCATGTTCCTCATGTGTTGAAGCATCCTGAGAATGAAGATGATGTAGAGGTATGGCTTGTGATAGCGTGAATACCAAGAAAGAGCATGTTGAGCAATGTTTGTGCATTAAAACCTAGTTTTGGTATAATGTGCAATTTACCCAAAATATAGGGTTCAATATGCAAAATACCACTTAAAGAGGGTCCCTCATGATTTTTGGCATCATTTAAAGAAAAGAATATGAGAGGGGCAGCTCATTTGAATTATTTTGAAGGAGAGAGAATCTTGATATTAAAATAATCAAGATTTAAGCATAATTGAAACCCTAATCCAATTTAATGCAAAAATAATTACATTAATTGGATTGCCCTTCAACGAAAATTATAATGGTTGAGTTTGGTTAGGTATGTATGTCCTCGTGCCTTGCAAAGGCAAAGGAAATATCTACGTGAGTGGAGAACCCACTCACATTAAGAAAAGAAAAAGAAATATCCACTCACTTGTAGATATTATTATAATATGATTAAGGTGCTTAATTTCTTTTCCTTTAATTCTTGGATAATGAAGAAGTTTTGCAAGGAAAAGAAGATAGCTTCATGGAAAGGAGTTGAGGGGGATATGTGACAATAATTTTGGAAATTAAAGGAATTAATTCTATTTTCTCTCTCCTTGAATTTGCTTATACATATCCCATTTTCCACCCACATAAGGACTCTTTTTTTCAGATTTCCTTTCTTCCATCCCTTGGACAAGATCAAGGGGACTAAGGAGCAATAGGAAGATGAACTCCAACCTGTAGGTAAGCTCCTTGATCACTTTCAACCATGATTTCATGGTGGAAATCGAAAGTAAATGATGGATTTCTTCTTTTCTTCCATCAATCTTTCTTTCTAGCCAATCCTTTTCACTCAAAGGCTTGAGGAATGAACGTTGTGGGTTGAGAAAGATTCTTCCACCATTGTTGATGTGAATCTTGGAGCTTTGGAGCTCAATTGAAGGCAATTTTTATAACTTGAACCCTTATTATTGTTATTGCATTCAATTCCTTATCAATTGATAATCCTTTCTTCATTCCCGAAATTTTATTTGGTTGATTGGTGCAATCACCATAAAAATCACAGAAAGTTTCGTGGGTTTGGATCTTGATGATGATGACATCATCCTAAGCACAAACCTCAAATATATCATAGGCAAACAGTTTCAATTGTTGGACCAAACAATTTCAATGAGTTGGTCCAAACGGTTTCACCAAACCGTTTGGAGACCAAATAGTTTGCATACCGTTTGGAGGTTTGAACCCCAAACCATTTGGTAGGGTTGACCATTTGGATGGGTTGACCGTTTGAGGTCATAACCCTAGTACATGTTGGATGATAATCTAATGGATCCAATTGATTGATTCAATATAAAAACAATCCACCAAGTGGAAACCCTAACCGGCTAAGTGCTGAAATTGCAATTGTTTAATTTAATGCTTTGGGTTGACTAACCCAAACGGTCTCAAGACCGTTTGGAGGTCACCCAAATGACCTCAAGACCGTTTGTGGTCAGGTCATGATCTAGCTAAGTGGTTATTCAATGATTGTAATTGAATTCGTTCCACAATGTCAACCATTGATGGTTCTTTGATTTCAAAACCCTAAGCGATGGTTTCTTGACTATAAACCCTAGTTCAATTGGAGGGTGATTCAATGGTTCAGTTGAAGAATAAATTAGTGGTCCAATTAATAGACGGTTCAATGAGTGAAACCCTAAATTGACTTTGTGATGGAAGACCCTTTTCGTCCATTCGGTTTTGAGAGGGTTTGGATCAAACGGTCTTAAGACCGTTTGAGTCCAAATGGTCTCAAGATCGTTTGAGACCAAATGGTCTCAAAACCATTTGGAGACCCAAGCTCATTCGGTTTCAACATATTCCTTGCTCAAACGGTTTCAAAGGCAATGTGCCCAAACAGTTTCAAACCGTTTGAACTCTATTGGTCAAGACCGTTAGAGGTCTAAGTGACCAAGAACGTTTGGGGTCTAGTGACCAAGACTTTTTAAGGTTCAAATTGGTTAAACCATTTGGACACCTAATATGATTAAAGATCAGTGAGCTACTTGATTGATAATGGTGTAGACTAAAGGTGATTATAATGGTTAACCCTAACTATGTGTACTTAAATGAAGAGTTGACCTAGATCAAGCTTGGAGTACTTGACATCCTAGAGATGATGAGAGAGAGAGAGAGGAATTCATATATAATTAAGCCCTAATTCTTTCATTATGAATAAATATGTAATTAGGGTTTGATCCATAATAATGAGATCATGAAACCCTTATTGAAAAGATTACTGAGCCTTGACCCTAAATTAGGGCAAAGCTATGTGAAACCCTAAATTAGGGAAAAGCTATGTGAAAGCCTAATTGAAGGAGATGTCAAGTGAAATCTTAATTTTAGGTAATACTAAGTGAAACCCTGATAAAGAAGGATGTTATGTGAAACTCTAATGAAGAGTGATATTAGGTGAAATACATATTTATGGGAGATGCAATGTGAACCTTAATTTATAAACATGGAAAATCCTATTCCTAATAATGGAATAGTGATTAATATATTGACAAGTGTAACATCTAAAGAGGTTGATAGTGGATATCTTTATATCAATATTTCCTAACTCAAAGATGAGTCCATATCATTCACAAGGATTATATTTTATAAATACAGTGGCTTGTGACCAACACATTACATGATAAATGTGATGAACTGGTGTATAAGGTATTAGGATGGGAAATACCCTAATACAAGCTAAGTGGAAGAATTCAAGTAAGATAAAGGTGATGAGGGAATTGATACATCAAAGTATGTTAGATATCACATCCAGCACCTCAATATTAATATACCTTCGTGTGTTTTAAATCCAATATATTTGGATGAGTGACAAATGAAGTGTGTCATGTAAGTTGCCTCCTTGAGATGTAATGCACTTTGATAAGTGTAGAATAACATGCCTTATGAAAAGGTTAATCCAAACCAATAAATTATGATGCAATCATAATCTGATAAAGATGAGAGAGAACTTATACTTTGTGTTGATAATTCATTTGATGATGAATGATGAGAATACATAAGTATGATTGAATACTTATGTTATCCATATTGATTCGTAGCTATGTGAAGCAATGAAATAGGATTTACTATTAATAACATGATCTTGAGAACCTATATGGTTATTTATGGAAAACCCTAATCCAGGGTGATGTTATGTAATGTTACAGTAAACCCTAAATTTGGGTAAAAGGACATGATGAACCCTAATCTGATGTGAATAGTGCATCCTAACCCTAAATTGGGTAATGAGATATAATAAACCCTAATATAGGGTTATGCTTGGTGAAACCCTAATATAGGGTAATGCTAGGTGAAACCCTAATATAGGGTAATGCTTGTGAAACCCTAATACAGGGTAATGCTTGGTGAAATCCTAATATAGGGTAATGCTTGTGAAACTCTAATATAGGGTAATGCTTGGTGAAACCCTAATACATGGTAATGCTTGGTGAAACCCTAATATAGGGTAATGCTTGTGAAATCCTAATACAAGGTAATGCTATGTGATACCCTAACACAAGATAATGCTATGTGAAGCCCTAATATAGGGTGATGCTATGTGAAGTCCTAACACAGAGTGATCCTATGTGAAGCTCAAATATAGAGTGATGAGTTATAAATGTAATAAGAAAACCCTTACATTGCATGGCACTGATATATAATGGAAATAATTGATATCATGAGTATTAATCAT
Organism: Alisma plantago-aquatica; assembly: GCA_963693085.1. NCBI lineage: Eukaryota > Viridiplantae > Streptophyta > Magnoliopsida > Alismatales > Alismataceae > Alisma > Alisma plantago-aquatica. Next base: position 211,270,744 of record OY856414.1, read on the forward strand.
GTAGGAATGTAGAGATAATGGGCATAGCCAAGTATGGGCTATGATGATCTGTATAATGAAAATGTTTTATAGGATTTATAAGCCTTCATATGAATTGATGCTTAGTGAGAGGTAACCTGAAATTAACAAGTCTTGAGTGCCATATGATATTTTTTAACTATTGAAATTATTTATGAGCTTCATAAGCCATAATATGACTTGTTGCCTATTAAGGGGTAACAATAGGTGATATGAGCATTGTGAACTATGTGGAATACTTTGTGAAACAAGAATCATAATGTCCTTGGTCAATTGACCTAAAGTTATTAGGTTACCTAATAAGTGGTAACAAGTATTATATGATGAGTTAAGGGTTCGAATACCCATATTCTATAATCATGATGAAGAACTTGTTAAGAAATGGAAATGTACTTGATGATATGAGGGATTAAGATCCCATTAATTTGTTAAAAGAATATGGCTGCAGGCCATGACTCCACAAAGATAATGCCAGACATTAGTTATGTGATCTAAGCCTGAAGAAAATATATGTTGTTGTTATAACTCTATAGTGAATAAATGTTATACATGTTCTTCACATTCCTTATTGAATAAGTGACATGATGCTCCATCAGGTTACAGTTGCAAGGCTTCAGATAAGAATAATGTTCTAATATGTTAAACAATGAATTAACTTCTATTAAGAAATTATGATTCCTCTGTTCAATTTTATCTTAATAAACTGCAATAACAATGTTTCTGGAAGAGAGTTATATCTCTCGCTGGAACAATTTTACAATTGTCTCACCCTCGTGGGAACCACATTTTTAGGTGGATGTAGATGAAGAGGCAGGAATCCTTCAATAGGTGGATGACATCAACAGTAGCAGCAGGAACAACAGTGAATTCTCAGGTGGAGACACTGGCTGACATGACTTGTATAGATGTACATAGAGTCCTATGTGTCGACTCTGTACTCTCAGGTCCTCGGAGTAGTAGTTAATGATTTCGAGATTTTGTCTTAGTGTCTCGAGATTTCATACTGCTTGTTTTTAGTTTAACAGAGCAGTTGATGCATGTAATCCTCAGAGAAAGATAATACAGGACATGTACTTGTGAACTAGTATGTAATTAATTTACTCTGGTTCTTTATGAAAGAGTTTTCCTATGTGTGGACCTCTTTGTAAAATGGTTTTAATTTTTAGTGATTTTTGGTAATTTGCTGCTTAGTGATCACTTCTGCTTAGTTAATAACGTTTTATTCGAATGATGTGTCATAATTTAGTGGTATCAGAGCTCTAGGTTCCCTGAGTCTACAAAGACATAGGACTAAGATGTTGAGTCTGTTCTAGTGTCTTCCAGTTCATCTGATAGTGACTTCTTCTCATATAGGAGGAGAAGAAAAACTTGAAGATGTCTGGGGCACACGAAGAACATGCTACTGATAGCAGTGTTACTGCACTAGGAGGAGGTGCAAGAGATCAGAATAGGGAAGGGCATGTACCTGAACTGCCCCAAATTGACCCATCTGTGATAGAAAACCCATCCCTCCATGCTCTATTCGAGAAATTCCTGAAAACCATGACACACAAGGCAGACAGGATGTCACCACCTGCATCAAGGGCACCAGCCCACCATGAGGGATATGGAGCCAGCAAAACTTTTGAGAGGCTTCGTCAGGTTGGAGCCATAGATTATGTTGGTACATCTGATCCAACAGATGCTGATTTGTGGCTGATAGTGCTGGAGAAGGCTTTTAGGATCCTTCATATTCCTAAAGTCGAAAATGTAAGACATGTTGTGTACCTCCTAAAAGGGAGTGCTGGTCACTGGTGGATGATAGAAGAAGATAAGAGACCAGGTGAAGAGATTGGATGGGAGGTATTTCGACAAGAATTCGTTCGTAGATACTTCCCTAAGACGTATCTGGACAAGAAGATCTCTCAATTTGAGAAGATCAGACAAGGACATATGAACATTAGTGAATATGAAGCTAAGTTCATAGAGTTCTTGTGGTTTTGTCCGCATATGGCAGTTAGTGATGAGGAAAGAATTCAACATTTTGAGAAAGGGTTGAACATTGAACTAACAACTCTTGTGTGTGCTTTAGAGAATAGGGAGAGGTTTGCCACTTTTATGGAGTCGGTAAGGAGGATAGGAAGGTCTGAAATCGAGAAACGACAGACTAGTGGTAAGAAGGTATACAATTAGATTCAAGGACAAGGATCTGAACATTTTAAGAAGCTGAGATTTTCTGCATCGGCAACACCATCGAGATTCCATACCCAGATGCAATGGACGTCAATTAGGGGTAGGGATCATATTATTTCTCTAAGTAGAGCCCCCAACATAGCATAAACATCAGTGACTGGATCTCACTAACCCTATTTTGCACCCAGGATCTGTTACCAATGTAGACAATTGAGACATGTAGCAAAGGATTGTCTAGACGGGAATTCAATGATGACTCTACCTCCAAGGTAGAGTCAGCAAGGCTCACAAAGGAGGCAGTTTTCTAGTAACAATAGAGGATGTAGACAAGCATCCCAAGCTGGTTCATCAACACCTAACAATCAAGTATAGGGGCAACCACAAGAAAATGTGAGGATCTATGCAATGAATCAATCTGATGCAATAGCCAACCCTTGGGTTGTGACAGGTCAAATGAAAAAGATTCATTCTGATATTTTATTTCATGATTCTATGTGCTAAAAATAAGGAAGTAGTTGTTTTTAAACTTTCCCGGACTAGTCCTATAAGGACACAAATAAGATGAGAATTTACATTTTATTCAATGGTCCTTAAAATGCTTTATAATCTCTGTGGCATCCAACTCATAAAAACAAGATTAACTAATGCGAAAGCATATCATTCGCAACATATTAACAAAAATCACTAAAACTTTAAACCTTTTGCAAAGAGGTCCATACACAGGAAAACTCTTTTATCAAGAACCAATGTATATCATCTACATCCTGGTTCATAAGCATATCACATGTACTATCTCTTCTCGAGAATTATATACAACAATTATTTTTGTCAGAATTATATTTAAGCAACTCAAAATCTCAAGGCATCAAGCCAAAATCTCATATCGATACATTAAAAGAACTAACTACTAAATCTAAGGACCTGAGAGTACAGAGACGACACATAGAACTTCTATCTACAAGACATGACAGATAGTACACTCAACTTGAGTTGTCACTGTTGTCCTTGCCGCTATTGATGTTCTTCCTCTGTAAGATATTCTTAGTCTCCTCCATGCTTGTCCACCTAAAAATGTTGGATCCCACGGGGGTGAGACAATTGTAATTGCCCTAGCGAGAGATATAACTCTCTGCCAAAAACATTATTATTACAATTTAATGATATAAAACTAGGTAGAGGATAAGCAGTTTAAAGTATTCTCATCTTTTAAAGCATTGCAACTATTTATGATAGAACAATAAATCATCTATCATGTTAATAAGGAATAGGAAGAACATGTATATCATTTATCTACCATATAATTTCAACATCTCAAGCTTTTCCTTATTATCCTAATATGTCACCCATGATTCATTCTTGTTTTCATATATTGTCCTTAGCCAATCTGCTAAAAAAATATTGAATTATTCCAGACATAAGAGTATACATCTTCATATTCTATCTAGCATTGGACTGTGCCAATCCCTTGGTTATAGGCTTCATGCCTCTGCCAGGTATTGGACTTTAAATAATCCTGATTACACCGCCAGGCATTGGACTCTACCAATCCGGATTACACAGCCATGCAGTGGACTCTAACCACTCCTGATTACAGGCTTCATGCCTCTGCCAGGTATTGGACTTTAACCAATCTTGATTACATAGCCATGCAGTGGACTCTAACCACTCCTAATTACAGGCTTCAAGCCTCTGCTAGGTATTGGACTTTAGCCAGTCCTAATTACACAGCCTGGAAGTGGACTCTAACCACTCTTGATTACATAGCCAGGCAGTGGACTCTAACCACTCCTGATTACAGGCTTCCTGCCTCTGCCAGGTATTGAAATTTAACCAATCGTGATTACATAGCCAGGCAGTGGACTCTAACCACTCCTGATTACATAGCTAGGCAGTGGAATCTAACCACTCCTGATTACAGACTTCATGCCTCTGCCAGGTATTGGACTTTAACCAATCCTGATTACATAGATTATGGGATATAAATTCCTTTAACTCATCATTGATCATCACATCCTTCTCTAGGCTCTAAACCCTGAGGTTAGCCTTCACTGCTTTTCACATTCTTTATTGAATACAATTGTTCCTTTTATTAAGTTTATTAAAATGTTATCATTTCTTATAATAAACTTTTCTAATCATCTTGGTACCTTTCACTGTGCCACACTTGTTCTCATGGCTCATAAGGCCCATAAAATATCTTGTCACCTCTCACTAGGCAACATCCAATCATATGGCTCACAAGGCCATTAAACATATTGTCACCTATCACTAGGCAACATCTAATCCTATGGCTCACAAGGCCATTACACATCTTGTCACCTCTCACTAGGCAACATCTAATCACATGGCTCACAAGGCCATTACACATCTTATCACCTCTCACTAGGAAATAATAACATATCACCTCATGTAATATAATAGTAACACCACTATTCCCTCATGGGTTAGGGCTTACTATTCACATCACATTAGGGTTTCTCATGTCCCATTTCCTAATTTAGGGTTAGGGTTTCCCATCTCACATTAATTAGGATTTCAAATTCATCAAATCAACCTTAATATATTGCTCCACACCATTAGGAGCATCCATTAACATCTCAAGTATTCAATCATGTTTATTAATTTTAACATTTATCATTAAATGATGTTCAATACAAGGTATGAGTTCATTTCTCATCCTTATCATGGTATGATTACATCATACTCATTAGTTTAGCTTAACCCCATTCTCAAGGTATATCAGCCTATTCTTATCAAAGTATATCAAACTCATTACAATTCATTGTAACAATTTACATAACATACTTCATGTGTTTCCTATCCAATTATATTGGATTTGAGGTACAACAATGCTTATCAACCTTGGGATGCTAAAAGTGATATCAATCATATCTTGATGTATCACTTTCCTCATCACTTCCAACTAACTTGAGTTATCAACTTATCTTAGATTAAGGTATTTCCCATCTTAATGCTTTCATCCACTAACCTATCACTTTTACCATGAAGTGCATAGGTCACACACAAGAATGGTCCAACTATCTTCAATGATATGGACTCATTTCATATTAAGGCATTGCTTACTATAAAGTTTCCTATGATCAACCATTTGAGATGTTTCATCTTTATAAGGTAATACCCACTATTTTATCATTAGGGTTCTCTTATTAGGGTTATGGTTTATCATCATATTGCCTAAGATTAGGGCTTCACTTATTATAACTCAAAATTTGAGTTTCAGATACATTCACCCTGTATTAGGGCTCCTCATCATACCATTGCATAGGGTTTCACATGGTATCACCGTCAATTAGGATTTCACATGACATCACCCTCAATTAGGGTTTGCTATTCATCCTAATTAGGGTTTCCATTCAATTACTCATAATTAGGGTTTAATATTTATCCCAATTAGGGTTTCATCTTCCATTACCCATAATTAGGGTTTCTTATATAATCACCCTAAATTAGGGTTACATCATTACTCTAGACTAGGGTTTCACTCAGGATTGCCCAACTTTTAGGATTATGACTTATTACCCCACTCAATTAGGGTTTCATGATCTCATTACTAATGATCATACCCTAATCACATGTTCTTCATAATTAATACTCATGTATGAATTCCTTTCTGTCATCCACTCAACTTGATTAAAAAAAAGATTTTTTCACTGCCTTAGGGAGACCCTGCATCCTTTTTCCAGCCATAGCCCGAATAACTGGCGGGTGATAAATCCAATGCTCCACAACGTGGTTCGAACCTGGCTGCCCCCAGAGGAGGACTCCGTGCCCTACCAACTGCACTAATGCTGACCAGGTTAGGTTACATCAACCTTTCAATCAAATATGTACAACTATGGTTGACATAGTGTATTGAGACATTGCTTTCATAAGCTTTTAGGGTTAACCATTCTAAAGGTACTGATAGTCTAGGTACTTTAGGATTTCAACCTTTGTACCTATCATTGATAATCATTATTATCAACCATTGGATCAATGGATCAATCATCACCTTAAATCTCCAAATGATTTGATCACTTTAGATCTCCATTCAGTTTTGGCATTTCAACACCAAATGGTTTTGAAACTGTTTGGGCATCTAGGGTTTCCTTCAACCAATCAATTAGTACCATTGGATCAACGTCCAATTACATCAGCAAGTATCTCCAACTGGTATTAAGATCAATTACCCATTTGATCTTGATATCAATTACCCATTCAGTCTTGAAATCAATTATCCATTCAGTTTTGTAACCGAATTAGCTCATTCGGTTTTGAAAACCGGTTGCCCATGTTGAGGTGTGTTCTTAAGATGACATAATCATCTTCAAGCTACAAACCCACGAAACTTGCTGTAATTTTCATGGTGATTTCACCAATCATTCAAATAAAATTTCAGGAATAATGAAGGAATCAACAATTGATAAAAATATGGAATCAATAACAAAGTTCAAGGGTTCAAGTTATAAAACCCACCTCCAATTGAGCTTCAAAGCTTCAAGCTCACGTCAAGAATGGTGGATGTAACTCCTTTCACTATTCCAAGGCTTGTCCTCAAGCTTTGAGTGAAAAGGTATGGTTAGAATTGAAGATGGTATCCAGATATTAAGAAATTATGCATTGATTTTCGATTTCCACCATGGAATCAAGGCAAACGAAGGTCAAGAAGCTTACCAACAGGTTGGGGGTCGTCCTCCTGTTTCTCCAAGATCCCTTGGTCGTTTTTTCATGTAATAAGTGAAAGTGGATTCGAAATTCCCTTTCAACTCATGGATAAAGGAGCATATATATGAATTTTATTGAAAATTCATTCAAGAGAGAGAAAGTAGGGATTATCTCTTCCATTTCCTTTCCGCTTTCCCCCTTACCTTCCTTGGTTATGAGTCTATCCCATTTTCCTCATATTCCACTCAATTATCCATGAATTAAAGGAAAACAAATTAAGCACATTAACCCTTATAATAATAATATCCATAAGTTAGTGGATATTTCTTTTTCTTTTAATAATGTGAGTGGGTTATCAACTTGCTTGAGATATTTTTGTGCCTTTCAAAGAACATGGTCGTCCATAATTTTGCAAAATCATCCCTCTCCTTTTGGTTGAAGGTCTCTTCAATTAATATATTTATTTTTGCTTTAAATTGAAGTAAAGTTCCAATTTATGCTTAAATTTTGATTATTTTAATATCAGGATTCTCTCTTCTCCGAAGTGATCCAAATGAGGTGCCCCCCTCATTTTCTTTGCTCTACATGATGCCAATAAACATTAGGGACTATTTTGAAGTGTTAATTTGCATATTGAACCCTAAGTTTTGGGTAAATTGCACATTACACCAAAACTAGGTTTTAATACACAAACATTACTTTTTCAGCTCTTTCTTGGTACTCAGGCTACCACAACCTTACATCTGCATCATCTTCATTCTCATGATGCTTCAACACATGAGGAACATCTTATCATGTAAAATTTGCAATTTAACCCCTCATCTTGGGTAATTTGCATTTCAGTCTGAAACAAGCAAACTATTGTTTCAACATTATTCGAAAAGGACTAAAATTGAAACATTAGTTCCCCTTGAACCTTAGTTACTTTTCAAGAAATAAGAGAAAGAATATAATTAACTTTATTAAGCAAAACACCTAGGGTTAAGGCATAACCTAGGTCAGGGATGTTACAAATCTTTTTTTGGTGAACCCAGCGTGAAGCCCTCTTTTTATTTGATTTTCAGTGAGGGATGTTACAAATCATAAACCCCTAACAAGGATTTCATCCCCAAAATCCTAGATAAAAAGGAGACATATATTATTCATTTGTTGTATCATCAAGTATCCATATAACATATCATTATTATGGAGACACCACAGGACTTTGATCAATACAAAGTTCTTCCACACAAAATTCTCATAGAATCAAACACATAGGACACATACTTCACTATCCTTTCATTATTGACTGTGGAGTTAATTTTGTGTCAGGTAACACTTTTGTTATTTCAATCGAGGTTATTTGTTAATTTAATTTCATAAAATTTTCTTGCAATAATTTTACAATTATTCCTTCAAGTAGTTCATTCTCATCAATGTTATGTTTATGCAAAGCATAAACCCCTAACATATGTTGTCCATGCTACATTAGGTACCTGGACTGATTCCATAGTTAATCATTCTAGGTAACCATCATAAAAAAGCCTGATATATCTCAGATACCAGAATCCTCTACCTTGGTATATAACACATGTGTTAATAAACACATCATATCCTCATCTTCATTTTTGTTTATAAGTTGATTTATAATTAAATCAAATTCCTCCGTATATCGATTAGAATGTGGTAGAACTTTCCATGCCACATCTCCTTCTTGATTAGGCTTCTTTGGATTGTTTTAGAATGATTACTTGATCAGATTAATCAGAAAGATAACAATCTAGGTATGTCATACTTACCTTTCCTTCAATGAATGAATACCTGGCCACGGTATTCAAGAACTAAAATTAGGTAGTATGTATTTATTTTATTTTATGTTTTCATCTCTTTAAATTTTGAGATACTTAATATCTCAAATTTTTCTCTGAGTTCCTTTTTCTTCTCTTCCCTTCCTTAAAGGATAAAGAGAAACTTCAAACCATATAAAAGAATATTCAACTAAACACAAGTTTTCATTCTACTTATCTCTTCCTCATATCCTCAAAGGATTGTACAGATAAACTAAATAACAACTACCTTTCTTATATTAGGAAATAGAAGATAATTCAAAATAGAAAGTTCTATCTTGACAAGTCTACCTTCTACCAGTTATCTAGTGTCTTGTATGTTGGGTCACCCCATCACTTTCTATTTGGACATTGCCACCTCGGATGTCCTCTCTGTCCACATCTATAGCAGGCTCTGAGCCTTTTAGGTGATTGTTGCTTGGGTGCACTACATTGTGGTTGAGTCGGTACTACTAAAATCTTTGAGTGTTTATTACCACCAATTCCTTGTTCCTATGACTGTTTAGACTTCCTTTTAAGGTTTGTCTCATGTTTCTTTGTCATAGACCCTTCTATCCTTCGAATTGACTCCACAAATGTGGCAAACCTCTCTCTACTTTCTAGGGTAGATGCCTGAATAGACATCTCTGCATTCAATCCTTTTTCAAAATGTCAAATCTTTTCCTCCTCAGTAGCAGCCATCTGAGGACAAAATCGTAAAAGTTCCATTAACGTAACCTCATATTCACTTATTGACATGGCTCCCTATCGTATCTTCTCAAACTGTGAGATCTTTTCATCTAAATAAGTCCTTGGAAAATACTTATTGATGAATTCCTCCCATCCAACCTCTTAATCATTCCTTTTTATTTCTTCTATAGCCCACCAATGTCCAGCACTACACTTCAAAGGGTACACAACATGTTTAACTTTGTCAGCATCCGGGATACTAAGGATCTTAAAAGCCTTTTCTAATTCAGTGAGCCAGAGATCAGCATCTACTGGGTCAGATGTCCCCGCATATTCTATGGCTCCTACATGACGTAGTCGTTCAAAGGTCTTACCAGACCCATATCCCTCATTGGAAATTGGTTCCCTAGGTGCTGGTGTTGGAATTTGGTCTGCCATATACTTCAGTGTAGTCATGAGTTGCCCAAAAAGATTATGAACCTCTGGGTTTCCTCTCATGACTTCATCAACATGGAGATTTTCAGGCACTAGTTCCTCCCTTGCCTGATACCTTGCACCTCCCACTGTTGCAGCAACATTGCTCTCAACAACGTGTTCCTCGTGCTCTCCAGACATCTTGGAGTTATATATCTTCTTCTGCATAAATAGAAGGCACTATAAGATACACTGGGGTACACTTAGAACAGACTTGACACCTTAGTCTTATGTCTCTGTAGACTCAGTGAACCTAGAGCTCTGATACCACTAAATTGTGGCATCCAACTCATAAAAACAAGATTAACTAATGCAGAAGTGTATCATTCGCAGTGGATTAACAAAAATCACTAAAAATTTAAAATGTTTGTAAAGAGGTCCATAGACAGGAAAACTCTTTTATCAAGAACCAATGTATATCATCTACATCCTGGTTCATAAGCATATCACATGTACTATCTCTTCTCAAGATTTATATACAACAATTACTTTGTCAGAATTATATTTAAGCAACTCAAAATCTCAAGGCATCAAGCCAAAATATCAGATCGATACATTAAAAGAACTAACTACTAACTCCGAGGAGCTGAGAGTACAAGGACGACGCATAGGACTTCTATCTACAAGACACGACAGACAGTACACTCAACTTGAGATGTCACTGTTGTCCTTGCTGCTATTGATGTTCTTCATCTACAAGATATTCTCAGTCTCCTCCGTGCTTGTCCACCTAAAAATGTTGGATCCCACGGGGGTGAGACAATTGTAATTGCCCCAGCGAGAGATATAACTCTCCGCCAAAAACATTATTATTACATTTTAATGATATAAAACTAGGCAGAGGATAAGCAGTTTAAAGCATTCCCATCTTTTAAAGCATTGCAACTATTTATGATAGAACAATAAATCATCTATCCTCTTAATAAGGAATAGGAAGAACATGTATATCATTTATCTACCATATCATTTCAACATCTCAAGCTTTCCCTTATTATCCTAATATGTCACCCATGATTCATTCTTGTTTTCATCTATTGGCCTTAGCCAATATGCTAAAAAAATATTGAATTATTCCAGACATAAGAGTATACATCATCATATTCTATCTAGGCATTGGACCCTGCCAATCCCTTGGTTATAGGCTTCATGCCTCTGCCAAGTATTGGACTTTAATGAATCATGGTTACACTACCATGCATTGGAATGTACCAATCCTTATTACACAACCATGCAGTGGAATCTAACCACTCTTGATTACAGGCTTCATGCCTCTGCCAGGTATTGGACTTTAACCAATCCTGATTACACAGCCAGGCAGTGGACTCTAACCACTCTTGATTACAGGCTTCATGCCTCTGCCAGGCATTGGAATTTAACCAATCCTGATTACACAGCCAGGCAGTGGACTCTAAGCACCCCTGATTACACATCCAGGCAGTGGACTCTAACCACTCCTGATTACAGGCTTGATGCCTCTTCCAGGTATTGGACTTTAACCAATCCTGATTACACAGCTAGGCTGTGGACTCTAACCACTCCTGATTACACAGCCAGGCAGTGGACTCTAACCACTCCTAATTACAGGCTTCATGCCTCTACCATGTATTGGACTTTAACCAATCCTGATTACATAGCCAGGCAGTGGACTCTAACCACTCCTGATTACACAGCCAGGAAGTGGACTCTAACTACTCCTGATTACAGGCTTCATGCCTCTGCCAGGTATTGGACTTTAACCAATCTTGATTACACAGATCATGAGATATAAATTCCTTTAACTCATCATTGATAATCACATCCTTCTCTAGGCTCTGAACCCTGAGGTTAGCCTTCAGAGCTTTTCACATTATTTATTGAATATTGTTGTTCCTTTTATTAAGTTTTTTAAAACATTATCATTTCTTACAATAAACTTTTATAATCATCTTGGTACCATTCACTATGCCACAATTGTTGTCATGGCTCATAAGGACCATAAAATATCTTGTCACCTCTCACTGGGCAACATCTAATCATATGGCTCACAAGGCCATTAAACATCTTGTCACCTATCACTAGGAAACATCTAATCATATGGCTCACAAGGCCATTACACATCTTGTCACCTCTCACTAGGCAACATATAATCATATGTCTCACAAGGCCATTATACATCTTGTCACCTCTCACTAGGCAACAATAACAGATCACCTCATGTAATACAATAGTAACACCACTATTCCCTCAATAGGGTCAGGGCTTACTATTCACGTCACATTAGGGTTTCTCATGTCCCATTACCCAATTTAGGGTTAGGGTTTCCTATCTCACATTAATTAGGATTTCATATTTATCAAATCAACCTTAATATATTGCTCCACACCTCTAGGAGCATCCATTAACATCTCGAGTTTTCAATCATGTTTATTACTTTTAACATTTATCATTAAATGATTATCAATACAAGGTATGAGTTCATGTCTCATCCTTATCATGGTATGATTACATCATACTCATTAGTTTAGCTTAACCCCATTCTCAAGGTATATCAGCCTATTCATATCAAAGTATATCAAACTCATTACAATTCATTGTAACAATTTACATAACATACTTCATATGTTTCCTATCCAAGTATATGGGATTTGAGGTACATCAATGCTTATCAACCTTGGGATGCTAAAATTGATATCAATCATATCTTGATCTATCACTTTCCTCATCACTTCCAACTTACTTGAGTTATCAACTTATCTTGGATTAAGGTATTTCCCATCTTAATGCTTTCATCCACTAACCTATCACTTTTACCATGAAGTGCATAGGTCACCCACAAGAATGGTCCAACTATCATCAATGATATGGACTCATTTCAGGTTAAGGCATTGCTTACTATAAAGTTGCCTATGATCAACCATTTGAGATGTTTCATCTTTATAAGGGAATACCCACTATTTTACCATTAGGGTTCTCTTATTAGGGTTATGGTTTATCATCATATTGGCTAAGATCAGGGCTTCACTTATTATAACTCAAAATTTGAGTTTCACATACATTCACCCTATATTAGGGCTCCTCATAATACCATTGTATAGGGTTTCACATGGAATCACCCTCAATTAGGGTTTCACATTACATCACCCTCAATTTGGGTTTAAATTCAATTATCCACAATTAGGGTTTGCTATTCATCCTAATTAGGGTTTCCATTCAATTACCCATAATTAGGGTTTACTATTTATCCCAGTTTAGGTTTAATCTTCCATTACCCATAATTAGGGTTTCTTATATCATCACCCTAAATTAGGGTTACATCATTACTCTAGACTAGGGTTTCACTCAGGATTTCCCAACTTGTAGGATTATGGCTTATTAACCCACTCGATTAGGGTTTCATGATCTCTTTACAAGGGATCATACCCTAATCACATATTCTTCATAATTAATACTCATGTATGAATTCCTTTCTATCATCCACTCAACTTGATTAGGTTACATCAACCTTTCAATCAAATATGTACAACTATGGTTGACATAGTGCATTGAGACATTGCTTTCATAAGATTTTAGGGTTAACCATTCTAAAGGTACTGATCATCTAGGTACTTTATGATTTCAACCTTTGTACCTATCATTGATAATTATTATTATCAACCATTGGTTCAATGGATCAATCATCACCTTAAATCTCCAAATGATTTGATCACTTTAGATCTCCATTCAGTTTTGGCATTTCAACACCAAATGGTTTTGAAACTATTTGGGCATCTAGGGTTTCCTTCAACCAATCAATTATGACCATTGGATCAACGTCCAATTACATCAGCAAGTATCTCCAACTGGTCTTAAGATCAATTACCCATTTGATCTTGAGATAAATTACCCATTCGGTCTTGAAATCAATTATCCATTCAGTTTTGTAACCGAATTAACTCAATCAGTTTTGAAAATTGGTTGCCCATGTTGAGGTGTGTGCTTAATATGACATCATCATCTTCAAGCTAAAAACCCACCGAACTTGTTGTAATTTCAATGGTGATTTCACCAATCATTCAAATAAAATTTTGGGAATAATGAAGGAATCAACAATTGATAAAAATATGGAATCAATAACAAAGTTCAAGGGTTCAAGTTATAAAACCCGCTTCCAATTGAGATTCAAAGCTTCAAGCTCACGTCAAAAATGGTGGATGCAACTCCTTTCACTATCCCATGGATCGTCCTCAAGCTTTGAGTGAAAAGGAATGGTTAGAATTGAAGATGAGATTGAGATATGAAGAAATCATGCATTGATTTTCGATTTCCACCATGGAATCAAGGCAAATGAAGGTCAAGAAGCTTACCAACAGGTTGGGGGTCGTCCTCCTGTTGCTACAATCTCCCTTGGTTGTTTTAGCAAGTAAGAAGTGAAAGTGGATTCGAAATTCCCATTCAACTCATGGATAAAGGAGCATATATATGAATTTTATTGAAAATTCATTTAAGAGAGAGAAAGTAGGGATTATCTCCTCCATTTCCTTGACACTTTCCCCCTTCCCTTCCTTGGTTATGAGGATATCCCCTTTGCCTCATATTCCACTCAATTATCCATGAATTAAAGGAAAACAAATTAAGCAGCTTAACCCTTATAATAATATCCATAAGTTAGTGGATATTTCTTTTTCTTTTAATAATGTGAGTGGGTTATCCACTTGCTTGAGATATTTTCGTGCCTTTTCAAGGAACATGGTCTTCCATACTTTTGCAAAATCATCCCTCTACTTTTGGTTGAAGGGCTCTTCAATTAATATATTTATTTTTGCTTTAAATTGAAGTAAAGTTCCAATTTGTGCTTAAATCTTGATTATTTTAATATCAAGATTCTCTCTCCTCCAAAGTGATTCAAATTAGGAACCCCCTCATTTTCTTTGCTCTACATGATGCCAAGAAACATTAGGGACTATTTTGAAGTGGTAATTTTCATATTGAACCCTAGGTTTTGGGTACATTGCACATTACACCAAAACTAGGTTTTAATGCACAAACATTGCTTTATCAGCTCTTTCTTGGTACTCAGGCTACCACAAGCCTTACCTCTGCATCATCTTCATTCTCCTGATGCCTCAAAACATGAGGAACATCTTATAATGTAAAATTTGCAATTTAACCCCTCAACTTGGGTAATTTTCATTTTAGTCCAAAACAAGCAAAACAATGTTTCAACATTATTTGAAAAGGACTAAAATTGAAACATAAGTTCCCCTTGAACCTTAATTACTTTTCAAGAAATAAGAGCAAGCATATAAGTAACTTTATTAAGCAAAACACCTAGGGTTAAGGCATAACCCAGGTCAGGGATGTTACAATCTCTCTTACTTGTGTGATAAAAGATGAGACATAGAAGTGATATCCGAAAAAAATCTAGAAATGAAAAATTGTCTGTGTATAATGATATGAAAAGTGAGGAACATGATAGTAAATAAAGTGCATACTACCTAATCTCAATACATGTATACCCTGGCAAGGTATATGATTATTTGAGATAAGGCAAGTATGAAACTCTTATATTGTTATCTTTCTAATTACTCTGCTGAAGTAGTCATTCTGAAACAATCTAGTGAGTATAATGAAACTAATAAAGAAGAGCTAAGTGAACATTCCCAACTAATAAGGAAGAGCTAAGTGAACATTCCCAATTTATAAGGAAGAGCTAAGTGAACATTCCCAACTAATGAGGAAGAGCTAAGTGAACATTCCCAATTAATAAGGAAGAGCTAATTGAACAATCCCAACTAATGAGGAAGAGCTAAGTGAACATTCCCAACTAATAAGGAAGAGCTAAGTGAACATTCCCAACTAATAAGGAAGAGCTAAGTGAACATTCCCAACTAATAAGGAAGAGCTAAGTGAACATTCCCAACTAATAAGGAAGAGCTAAGTGAGCAATCCCAACTAATGAGGAAGAGCTAAGTGAACATTCCCAACTAATAAGGAAGAGCTAAGTGAACAATCCCAACTAATGAGGAAGAGCTAAGTGAACATTCCCAACCAATGAGGAAGAGCTAAGTGAACAATCCCAACCAATGAGGAAGAGCTAAGTGAACATTCCCAATTAATAAGGAAGTGTTAAGTAAACATCCCTAATTACATAGGAAGTGCTAAGTGAACTTTCCCAATTACAGAAGAAGTGCTAAGTGAACTTTACCAATAAACATAAAGGATTGCTGAGTTGATTACCTATGTTAAATATATATGTTTTTCCCTTTGATGAACAACCTTGGGTAATGATAGGAGTATGATACTTTATGTTTCTCTTTTCATTTACATGACAATCAAGTATGTATTATGACATTTGATGTACATGGAATAAAAATAATCTGTTGAAGGATACTTAGAAAAGTATCAATTTGCTTTGGACTTTGGTTCCAAGATATTGATATATGTAACAAGCAATGTCCTAAAGTAAAAGAAATACCTTGTGCATGTGTACCCTTGGTGGTAACAATAGGAAATCAAATATGATAAGGGTGAGATGTGTTCTCAATACATATGATGAATACCAAAGTAAGGTATTTATGCTTGTTACCTATATGGGCCAACTATGAAATCAATCTAGTTATACAAAATAATATGAACATCATATGTTAGGGGTTTATGCTCTCTAAAAACATAAACATTGATAAGGTTGAACTAATGGAAGGAACAAGTGCAACTATGGTGGGAAAAGTTTATCAAGTTGAAAATATGTTCTTAGAATAATCCTGTGTGAAAGAACTTTGTGTGGATTAAAGATATATAGAATCTCAATGATATTGAGATGATTATTAGAGACTTGATGACATGAGTAACAACTATCTTTTGTTATCTGGGATTTCTGGAACGAAATCCTTGTTAGGGGTTTATAATTTGTAACATCCTTGACCTAGGTTATGCTTAAACCTAGATGTTTTACTTAATGAAGTTTATTATATGCTCTCTCTTATTTCTTTAAAAGTAATTAAGGCTCAAGAGGAACTTATATTTCAATTTTAGTCCCTTTTGAATAATGTTGAAACAATGTTATGTTAGTTTTGGACTAAAGTGCAAATTACCCAAGTTGAGGGGTTAACTTGCAAATTGTACAAGATATAATGTTCTTCATGTGTTGTAGCATCATGAGAATGAAGATGATGCAGAGGTATGGCTTGTGATAGCGTGAATACCAAGAAAGAGCACGTTGAGCAATGTTTGTGCATTAAAACCTAATTTTCATGTAATGTGCAATTTACCCAACATCTAGGGTTCAATATGCAAAATACCACTTCAAGAGGGCCCCTCATGATTCTTGGCATCAGTTAAAGAAAATAATTTGAGAGGGGTGCCTCATTTGAATCATTTTGAAGGAGAGAGAATCTTGATATTAAAATAATATATATTTAAGCATAATTGAAACCCTAATCCAATTTAATGCAAAAATAATTACATTAATTGGACTGCCCTTCAACCAAAACTATAATGGTTGAGTTTGGTTATGTATGGACGTCCTTCTGCCTTGCAAAGGCAAAGGAAATATCTACGTGAGTGGAGAACCCACTCACATTAAGAAAAGAAAAAGAAATATCCACTCACTTATGGATATTATTATAATATAATTAAGGTGCTTAATTTCTTTTCCTTTAATTCTTGGATAATGAAGAATTTTTGCAAGGAAAAGAAGATAACTTCGTGGCCAGAGAGTTGAGGGGGATATGTGGCAATAATTTTGGAAATTAAAGGAATTAATTCTATTTTCTCTCTCCTTGAATTGGCTTATACACATCCCTTTTTCCACCCACATAAGGACTCTTTTTTTCGAATTTCCTTTCTTCCTTGCCTTGGACGAGCTCAAGGGGACTAAGGAGCAATAGGAGGACGAACTCCAACCTGTAGGTAAGCTCCTTGATCACTTTGAACCATGATTTCATGGTGGAAATCGAAAGTAAATGACGGATTTCTTCTTTTCTTCCATCAATCTTTCTTTCTAGCCAATCCTTTTCACTCAAAAGCTTGAGGAACGAACCTTGTGGGTTGAGAAAGCTTCTTCCACCATTTTTGAAGTGAAGCTTGGAGATTTGGAGCTCAATTGAAGGTGGGTTTTATAACTTGAACCCTTATTATTGTTATTGCATTCAATTCCTTATCAATTGATAATCCTTTGTTCATTCCCAAAATTTTATTTGGTTGATTGATGCAATCACCATGAAAATAATAGAAAGTTTCATGGGTTTGGATCTTGATGATGATGACGTCATCATAAGCACACACCTCAAAAATATCATAGGAAAACTGTTTCAATTGTTGGACCAAACAATTTCACCAAACCGTTTGGAGACCAAACGGTTTGCAAACCATTTGTAGGTTTGAACCCCAAACCGTTTGGAAGGGTTGACCGTTTGGATGGGTTGACCATTTGAGGTCAGAACCCTAGTACATGTTGGATGATGATACAATGGATCCAATTGATTGATTCAATACAAAAACAATCCTCCAATTGGAAACCCTAACCGGCTAAGTGCTGAAATTGCAATTGTTTAATTTAATGATTTGGGTTGACTAACCCAAACGGTCTCAAGACCATTTGGAGGTCAACCAAACGGTCTCAAGACTATTTGGAGGTCACCCAAATGACCTCAAGAGTGTTTGTGGTCAGGTCATGATCTATCTAAGTGGTTATTCAATGATTGTAATCGAATTAGTTCCACAATGTCAACCATTGACGGTTCCTCAATTTCAAAACCCTAAGTGAAGGTTTCTTGATTATAAACCCTAGTTCAATTGGGTTCAAAACCTTAATTGAAGGTCCAATTGAAGGGTGATTCAATGGTTCAATTGAACAATAAATTAGTCGTCCAATTAATAAATGGTTCAATGAGAGAAACCCTAAATTGACTTAGTGATGGAAGACCCTTTTGGTCCATTCAGTTTTGAGAGGGTTTGGATGAAACGGTCTTAAGACCGTTTGAGTCCAAATGGTCTCAAGACCGTTTGAGTCCAAACTGTCTCAAGACCATTTGAGACCAAATGGTCTCAAAACCATTTGGTGACCCAAACTCATTCGGTTTCAACATATTCCTTGCTCAAACAGTTTCAAAGGAAATGTGCCCAAACAGTTTCAAACCATTTGAACTCTATTGGTCAAGACCGTTAAAGGTCTAAGTGACCAAGACCATTTGGGGTCTAGTGACCAAGACTTTTTGAGGTTCAAATTGGTTAAACCATTTGGACACCTAATATGATGAAAGGTCTGTGAGCTACTTGATTGATAATGATGTAGACTAAAGGTGATTATAATGGTTAACCCTAAATGTGTGTACTTAAATGAAGAGCTAACCTAGATCAATCTTAGAGTACTTGACATCCTAGAGAGGATGAGAGAGAGAGAGGAATGCTTATATAATTAAGCCCTAATTCTCTCATTATGAATAAATATGTAATTAGGGTTTGATCCATAATAATGAGATCATGAAACCCTTATTGAAAAGATTAATGAGCCTTGACCATAAATTAGGGAAAAGCTATGTGAAACCCTAAATTAGGGAAAAGATATGTGAAACCCTAAATTAGGGGAAAGCTAGGTGAAACCCTAACTGAGGGAGATGTCAAGTGAAATCCTAATTTCAGGTAATACTAAGTGAAACCCTGATAAAGAAGGATGTTATGTGAAATTCTAATGAAGAGTGATATTAGGTGAAATACATATTTATGGGAGATGCTACGTGAACCTTAATTTATAAACATGGAAAATCCTATTCCTAATAATGGAATAGTGATTAATATATTGACAAGTGTAACATATAAAGAGGTTGATAGTGGATATCTTTATATCAATAGTTCCTAACTCAAAGATGAGTCCATATCATTAACAAGGATTGTATTTTCTAAATGCAGTGGCTTGTGACCAACACATTACATGATAAATGTGATGAACTTGTGTATAATGTATTAGGATGGGAAATACCCTAATACAAGATAAGTGGTTGAATTCAAGTAAGATAAAGGTGATGAAGGAAGTGATACATCAAAGTATGTTAGATATCACATCCAACACCTCAATATTAATATACCTTGATGTGTTTTAAATCCAATATATTTGGAGAGTGACACATGAAGTGTGTCATGTTAGTTGCATCATTGAGATGTAATGCACTTTGATAAGTGTAGGCTAACATGCCTTATGAAAAGGTTAATCTGAACCAATAAATTATGATGCAATCATAATCTGATAAAGATGAGAGAGAAACTTATACTTTGTGTTGATAATTCATTTGATGATGAATGATGAGAATACATAAGTATAATTGAATACTTATGTTATCCATATTGATTCCTAGTTGTGTGAAGCAATGAAATAGGATTTACCATTAATAACATGACCTTGAGAACCTATATGGTTATTTATGGAAAACCCTAATCCAAGGTGATGTTATGTAATGTTACAGTATACCCTAAATTTGGGTAAAAGGACATGATGAACCCTAATATGATGTGAATAGTGCATCCTAACCCTAAATTGAGTAATGAGATATAATAAACCCTAATACAGGGTAATGCTTGGTGAAACCCTAATATAGGGTAATGCTTGTGAAACCCTAATATAGGGTAATGCTTGGTGAAACCCTAATATAGGGTAATGCTTGTGAAACCCTAATACATGGTAATGCTTGGTGAAACCCTAATACAGGGTAATGCTTGGTGAAACCCTAATATAGGGTAATGCTTGTGAAATCCTAATACAGGGTAATGCTATGTGATACCCTAACAAAAGATAATGCTATGTGAAACCCTAATACAAGGTGATGCTATGTGAAGTCCTAACACAGAGTGATCCTCTATGAAGCTAGAATACAAAGTGATGAGTTATAAATGTAATAAGAAAACCCTTGCATTGCATGGCACTGATATATAATGGAAATAATTGATATCATGAGTATTAATCCTACAGGAATGTCGAGATAATGAGCATAGCCAGGTATGGGTTGTGATGCTCTGTATAATGAAAATGTTTTATAGGCTTTATAAGACTTCATATGCCTTGATGCTTAGTGAGAGGCAACCTAAAATTAACAAGTCTTGTGTGCCATATGATATTTTTTAACTATTGAAATTATTTATGAGCTTCATAAGCCATAATATGCCTTGTTGGCTATTAAGAGGTAAAAAGAGGTGATATGAGCTTTATGAACTATGTGGAATACTTTGTGAAACAAGAATCATAATGTCCTTGGTCAGATGACCTGAAGTTATTAAGTTACCTAATAAGTGGTAACAAGTATTCAATGATGAGTTAAGGGTTCAAATACCCATAGTCTATAATCATGATGATGAACTTGTTAAGAAATGGAAATGTACTTGATGAGATGAGGGATTAAGATCCCAGTACTTTGTTAAAATAATATGGCTACAGGTCATGAATCCACAAAGACAATGCCAGACATTAGTTATGTGATCTAAGCCTGAAAAGAATATATGTTGCGGTTAGAACTCTATAGTGAATAAATGTTATACATGTTCTTCACATTCCTTATTGAATAAGTGACATGATGCTCCATTAGGTTACATATGCAATTATTCAGATAAGAATAATGTTCTAATCTGTTAAACAATGATCTAACTACTGTTAAGCAATTATGATTCCTCTGTTCAGTTTTATCTTAATAAACTACAATAACAATGTTTCTGGAGGAGAGTTATATCTCTCACTGGGGCAATTTTACAATTGTCTCACCCCCGTGGGAACCACATTTTTAGGTGGAGATGGACAAAGAGGTAGGAATCCTTCAATAGGTGGAGGACATCAACAACAGTAGCAGGAATACCAGTGAATTCTCAGGTGGAGACACTGGCTGACATGCCTTGTATAGATGTACATATAGTCCTATGTGTCGTCTCTCTACTCTTAGGTCCTCGGAGTAGTAGTTAATGCTTTTGATATTTTGGCTTAGTGTCTTGAGATTTCATACTGCCTGTGTTTAATTTAACAGAGCATTTGATGCATGTAATCCTCAAAGAAAGATAATACAACATATGTACTTGTGAACCAGTATGTAATTAAGTTACTCCAGTTCTTTATGAAAGAGTTTTCCTATGTGTGGACCTCTTTGTAAAATGGTTTTAATTTTTAGTGATTTTTGGTAATCCGCTGCTTAGTGATTGCTTCCACTTAGTTAATAAGATTTTATTTGAATGATGTATCACAGGTGATGTCAAAGTACATTAGAGCATCATGTGATGAATGTAGTGATTTCAGGTTTAAGAACCACAATCACCACCACCACTAAGAGAGATGATTCTAACTACCAATCATGGTTTCCATGCATCACTTCATTGTGGGTCTATCGATTATATTATTCTCTAACAAATATCTATGTGTCTGGTTTGTTACCACATATTATGACTTAACGAGTTAATGTCGTCAACCAACACACACTCTAGTCTTATGTGTTATTGATGTCTATTAGCCTTCCACAATAACAGTTGAGTAGGGACATAACAAGAGTGCATATACTCTTAACATGTGTATGATCTCATTATTCAGGTCCTCAACCTGAAAACATACATCATAGAGTAACATCATTGTTTAGATATTTATTATGTTATATCATTATCTCATAATTGAATGAAACAAAATAAATTGGAAGTTTGCCTTTATTATTAGTCAAATAATTTTTAAGATACGCCATTACAATCCTCATATGATTGTCTCTCAAGGAATTCATAATTGAATTATACTAGCACTTAGATCCAATCACCCATGAACTTAATCCCAAGTGATATAACATGAGCTTCATGCTTCCACTAAGAATGTACTTTTATCAAGGGGTCAGCCACATTGATCTCAGTTTGTACTCTACAAAGCTTCACATCTCCTTGTTGTATGATCTGTCGTATGAGATGGGACCGCCATTGTATGTGCTTGGAATGCAGATGTGAACATGTTCCTTATCTTGTGAAAATACTCCATTATTGTCACAATATAGCTCAATTGAATTGTTGATGCTTGGAGCCACCCCAAGCTTAGAAATGAACTTCTTGATTGAAACAACCTCTTTTACTACATTGGATGCAACAATATACTCATCCTCTATTATGGAATCAACAACTATCTCTTTCTTGTAACTCTTCCAGCTTGCAACTCTATTATTATGGTAAAACACAAATCCAGATTACAATATGTAGTCATCTTTGTCAATTTGGATGCTTGTATCAATGTAACCCTTTACCACCAACGCTTCCTCACCACCGTAGACAAGGAACTAATCCTTAGTACTTATCAAGTATTTAAGGATGTTCTTCATCACTATCTAATGTGCTTCACTGGGTTCTGATTGATATTTGCTTGTCATGATCAAGGAATACAAGACATTTGGATGAGTATAGAACATTGCATACATGATAGATCTAATTGCAGATGCATATGGAATCTTACTCATGCGCTCCCATTCTTCACAAGAATTGGGACATTGAGATCTAGAGATAGTAACACCATGAGACATGTGTAAGTTTCCTCTCTTTGAGTTCTCCACGTTGAACCTCATCAACACTTTGTCAATGTATGTGATCTATCTTAGGCCAAGAATCCTACTAGATCTATCTCTATAGATCTTGATTCCTAAGATATAGGATGATTCACCTAAGTTTCTTATAGAGAATATATTTCCTAGCCATGCCTTTACCATATGTAAAGTAGTGATGTCATTCCTCATCAATAGTATGTCATCTATATATAATATGAGAAATACAATCCTGCTCCCACTAACCTTCTTGTAAGCACATGGTTTGTCTTCATTTTAACTAAAGACAAACTCTTTGACTATTTTGTCAAATCAAATATTCTAGCTTCGAGATGCTTTCTTCAATCCATACATTGACCTTTGTAGATTAAAAACTTCATTTTCATCCTTTGGATTTTTAAAACCCTTAGGTTGTATCATGTACACACCCTCAAGAAGATTCCTATTAAACAATGTGGTTTGAACATCCATCTACCAAATCTCATAGTCATAATATGATGTAGTGGCAAGCATGATCTTGTTGGACTTAACCATAGCAACCGGAGAAAAGTTTTCATCATAGTCAACACCTTGAACTTTTCTAGAACCCTTTCCAACCAATCATCCTTTGTAAGTCTGTACATTACCACCCATGTCAGTCTTCTTCTTGAAGACCCACTTGTAGCCTTTGAGTTCCACCCCTTTAGGTGGATCCACCAAGGTCCATACCTTGCTTGTGTACATGGATTCCATCTCAGATTTCATCGCCTCAAGCCATTTCTCATACTCTAGTCCTTCTAGGTAGATAATTGGCTCATCATGATTGACCAACTCATCACCTTCTTGAGTCATTAGATAACCAAATTTATCTGGCTCAAGGTGTGTCCTACTAGATTTGTGTGGTTCATGTGTTACATGAGGAATTTGAGATTCTACAAAAATTTTGACTCTCTATGTTCCTTTTATACCTTTATAGATTCAATGTTTTCTTGTTGGTCTGAAACCTCTTCGAGTTCTATTTTCCTCCCACTGATTCCATTGGAAATTAATTCTTTTCTAGGAATATAACATCTCTAGAAACAAACACTTTGTTGTCAGATGTAGTATAAAAGTAGTATGGTTTGGTTTCCCTAGGATATCGAACAAAATAACATTTACTACTACGAAAATGGTTTTTGCAAAAATTCATTTTTCCATTTTACAATGGGTGTCAACTGTTGTATTAGATAACACGGTCTTATGGGGGGTTCTTTATACAACAAGTGTTGCGCATGTTGTAATATATGTATTTTATACAACAGTTAATACATGTTGTAGTTCATTGAACACACATGTTGTAATAGGGGTGTTGTATATAGCATGTTGAGACAAAAGGAAAATACATCTAGACAAAAGGATTCGAACTTGAGACCACTTGAAAGTAAGGCACATCTCAAACCGTTGAACCCATTTCATTTTATGCAACACATATATTCTTTGTTGTACATATACAACAAATGACATGTAAACCTGTTGTGTGATTGTGGTCTATTACAATGGGTAACTATTACAAGAGGTGAAAGCTTGTTGTGTAATTATAGTATACTACAATGGGTTATAGTATGTTGTGTAATGATGGTCTATTACAACGGGTTAACATATGTGACTATTACAATGGGTGGAGCATGTTGTGTAATTATGATCTTTTACAATGGGTTAGAGTACATTTTGTAATGATGGTCTATTACAACGGGTTAACATACATGACTATTACAACGGGTTAGAGCATGTTGTGTAATTATGATCTTTTACAATAGTTTAGAGTATGTTGTGTAATGATGATCTATTACAACAAGTTAGCATACATGACTATTACAACGGGTTAGAGCATGTTGTGTAATTATGGTCTTTTACAACGGGTTTGGGTTTGAGTATGTTGTGATATTACAGTCTATTACAATAATTTAGCACCGGTTGTAGTATCACATATACTACAATGAGTTTGGCCTGTTGTATATAACTTGTGTTGTATAAAATATATAATTCACAACACACAAATAGACTTGTTGTAAAACATATGCTAACTACAACACAACCAACATAATTGTTGTGTTTTTCCCGTTGTAAAAAACATTTTGTGTAGTAGGAAACTATTTTCTCACCTAAGATTCACAACCTTAAATCTTATAAAAAACACATTGGGATGCTTTCCATACCATATCTCATATGGTGTCTTTTGAGCTGATTTAGATGGTACAAGGTTTAGTGTAAACATGGCAATTTCTAGCGCATAACCCCAGAAGGAAGTCAGAAAATTTGAAAAACTCATCATTCATCTCACCATATCTAGCAATCTGTGATTCCTTCTTTCTAATACACCATAATGTTGTGGTGTTCTGGGTGGAGTTTATTGTGATATGATACTAGGGTCTTGTAGAAGGTCCTTAAACTCTTGGCTTAGGTGTTCTCCACCTCAATCAAAATGAAGTTCCTTAATACTTTTACCAAGTTGGTTATGTAATTCAAGGGTTTCTTACTTATGTTTCATCAGGTAAACACAACCATACCTACCGAAGTCATCAGTAAATGTAATGAAGTATTGATAATAACATCTAGCATTTGTTCTAAAAGGGCCGCATGAATCAGTATGTATGAGTCCTAATAGATCACTATCTCTCTCATTGTTTCCCGTGAAGGGAGTCTTTGTCAACTTTCCCAACAAGCAAGACTCACATGTCTCTATTGATTCAAAATCAAAAGAGTCTAGATAACCATATTGTGGAGTCTAGATATATGATTCTCATTGATGTGCCCTTCAACAACAATGCCAAAGATATGTTTCTTTTTAGTTATCAAGTTTTAATCTTTTGGTACTTATGTTATAAACATTTGTCTTTAGATCTAGAAAATAAAGACCATAAGACATTGGGGCACTACCATACAAGATCTTATCTTTTGAAATAGAACATTGGACCATTCTTTATATAAAATTCATAACCATCCTTGTCCATACAAGAAATAAAAATAATATTTCTATTTATGGCATGTACAAAATAGCAGTTCAGAACTCTATTACAAGCCCTATGAATAGAGATAAATTATATATTCCAACTATAGTGGCAGAAACTCCTGCTCCATTTATGACATTCAGTTCGACCTCACCCTTTTTCAAAGGTTTCTTTTCAGATCCCATATATTCGAACATATTTGAGATCCATATGCAGTATCTAGTAACCAATATGAAGAAGTATAAAAAATTATCTCAATAACTTGTATACATGAAGTGGAGATCTCTATCCCCTCCTTCATCTTCCTGAATCCCTTTAAGTGCAAAGGATAGATTCTTCTTGCACCTTTCTTTGTTCTTATTTTAACTGTTTAAGATGTAAATTTATTCTTAGCCTCAAAACTATTTTGGCCTTACTGTCATCCTTGGATATCTTTCCACTAATCACCATCACGGATTTGTCCTTCTTCATTTGTGCTTCAAAATTTATCAACATGCCAAAAAATTATAACAGGGGTCTTGCCATGTTATTCAAATAGTAACACTCGATAATCTGGCTAAACGATTCACACAGTGATTGTAGAATCATATCCGTGGCCAACTCTTGGCTTAAAGAGAATCCCAGTTCATCTAGATGTTCCACAAGTCCAATCATATTGATCACATGGGTCTCTACATGATCTCCTTCTGTCATTTTACACACAAACAACACTTTTGAAACATTGCATTTTTATTGCTTTGCATTCATGGTTCATGTTCTTGAAATGTGTTACCATCTCAATAAAACCCATTTCTTCATAGTGATCATGCAATTCATAGTCATACAACATATCATAAGGTGTTTAATGTCTAAGGCATCATTGGTGTGCTTTAAATAAGCATCTACCTCAGCCCTAGGCACATCAGAAATAGGTTCTTCTAGAATTGGAGTATCTTGGACATAAATCTTATGATCATCATTTAGAACCCTCTGAAAGTCCAAAACAAATCATGGAAGTTATACCCATTTAACTTGTCCTTCTTAAGGACTAATTGCAAGGAAAACATGCTATTGACTGCCATTTGATTCTATAAGAAATTTTTTCACTTTGTCAAAACACTTTTTGTTTTTAAGGTAAACATAGCCATTCTATTAATAAAGACATACAGTATCTACAAAGACAAGGGAAGCAAGCAATTTTGGTAACAAAGTAGTCAAAGGTATTAAATCGGGAAACTAGTTTGTTCGGATATGAGCAAGGCACTTCAGCATGGACTCCTCCCCAGTAAGCTGGACAAAGAAACTTTCAAATGGAATCCTTCCACAATCATGGGTAACACTTGTATGATTAAGACCCGAAACACTAGAGCAAAAGTTGCTGTGACACAATCCCTGAAGAAATCCATCTTCTTTCCATAGATGGCTAAGCAGAATGAGAGCAGACACCGACCACAAGAAAACCAACCTATCTGGATGGGGGTAAGCTACAACTAGAACCAAGACAACATGATACATACCAAAAAACATCGACCTAAACTGACAACATTAGCACCACAGAGGAAAAAACACAAACAAGTTGCGGGTAGTAACAAAGGAAAAAGCAAAATCGGCCATAAACAACTGCCTCCGTTAAACAACAAGGGCAAGAACATGTTGGTGATAGGAGAACATGGCAGGTATACAACGGAGAAACCCCACCACCACTGCCACCCTACATCTACCACCCTTCTTGGGCCTAGACACAAGAAGTAAGATGGACAGACCAGACTGGTAAAAGCGTCCCACACCCCATCGGGAGTCCCCAAAAGCTCCCCTGCCCCTACAGGCCAATGCCTCTGGAAAGCCGACCCAACGCCATGCCACCACTGCCAGAACCAGACACAATGGGAAGAAAAAGACAACCAAAGAAACAAATAGGAAAAGGAAAAGAGCAGGCCACCATGAGTAGGAAGGGGGGAAGGGAAACAACCACTCCAACACCAGAAATAGCCACATAGTAGAACATCTTCATGCTCCATAGCCTCTTCACTAAAAACCACTGGTCGCACTGCCAAGCCAGGACCTCCAGGAACCGTTGACGCTTCCATCAGACGAAGAAGCCGGGATGGTGGAGAAGTCCGTCTGTTGCTTTGTCCGGTGCTAGGAGGCGACCAAGGATGTGGCCCAGGGGGAGAAGGGTGGGAATCGTATATCCCTGAACCCCCTCCCTCAAGACGGAAGTTGCAACCTGGAGCCCTAAATTGCCAGAGTGACAAACTGGAGCTCTATTGGGATCTGATACGAGTTGGGGTACAAGGTTTCTTTGTCAAAACACTTTTGATTTGATTTTGTTAAAATAAAACTTTGTGATGTTTAGTTAGTCCTTTAATTAATTATGTCTTCCACTATTATATTTATATTGATATCCCTAACATATCAATTTTGAAGATTGCAATGTACAACCTTCTTCTGAGTCAAGACCCAAAATAATTGAGCTATTACCCGACCAACTCTAGTGTCCATAATTAATCATTAGGGTAGGAAACTTTTGCCAATTGCATCTTATGTAATTCTTAGATAGAGGGTATGAATAACTCTTTGACATAGTCATCTACATGCTTCTAGGTAATTAATCTCATTAAGACCACCTAGCTAAGTCTGACCCAAAAGTGAACACGGTAAAATGCGCCCTGCTTGGAAGGCCCACATGACTACCATAACACTTCCATGAGATGGACAACGTGCCACGGTTGGCATGTCCATGCTTAATCAATCAAGCTTTTCATGTGTGTTTCTTATGGAAAGCATCTAAGACTTAATATGTATGATTGAGGAATCTTATATAAACATATATACATATCCAATCACCACACACTTATAGTACGTATCATACACATGCTATAACCACATACAAATGCAATTATAAAACACAAGTGATAGTTATGGCCATACTATTTAATTCCTTAGAGCCACATGGAATTACTACCACCTAAGGTCCACATTTTATGTAGCAACCTGTTGTTAATGAAGACATGTGTTGGAACCAGTCCAGGATGATTGATTCAACTTTTACACCCACTGTTGGCCTCCTGGTTGGTCGGTTAGTTTATTGAAGTGTTCGTCTGGTCTTGGGTTTAAGCAATGTCTGGACTCCTCCATCTGATCGGTTCACCTCCTATAGCCTAGCCTCCTCAATCCTCCATTCGATCAATTTGCCCTTCTGAAATGGTCGGTTGGTTTGGATCATAATGTGTTCTTTGCCATAACTAGAAATAAAACTATCCTAATACTATTTAACATATTACATGGTAATAGGGAAACCTCAAGTTACATTCGAGGGGAGTCTAGAAAGAAAAGAATTTGACTATTATAACCTCAATTTTGCTTGTATAAACTAAAATGCAATTATACATATTAAAAGGTTTTCAATGGAAAATTGTATGGTTTATTTTTAAAGAAAGTATTCCATTGTAAATTTTCCTTGGATGCATGATCTCATGGGTTATACTATTTTAATAATCCATTGATGGATAAAAGGGAAAAAGGATAAAAAAATCTCATAATAAATAAAAGGAAAAGAAATAAAGGGATAATTGTGTGCATATGTGAGAATTGTGTGGAATTCTCTAGAAAGTGGTGTGAATGACCACTATTCATTAGTTTTTGGTTCGTTTTTGTTTTTAATGAGAAAATGAATCAAAATAAAGGAAATAGAAGAGAATGAAAGAGAAAATATGAATTTTATTTTTTTTAATATATGCCTTTTGTGTGGATGACTTGCATATAAATAAAGACTCTTTCATTTTTGAATTTCTATTCCAAACTTTTCTCACAAGTAATTTAAGACATTAAAGAGTTTCCCTTAAAATGTGGGATTAATATGATGCAAGGATTGGGAAATATGGATTTAATAAACATTCCTAAAGTAAATGGAATACGAATGTCACAATTTCTATTTATATTATAAACCCTTTTATTAGCCTTTTCATTGGCGCACACAAATGGGACTGTTAGATCTCAGATCCAACAACCACACCTTTATCTCTTACCTCATCTAAAGAAGAAAACAACAACCTGGTTTTGCTAGCTTCCAAGCCAATTTCCCAGTGATTTGCTAAATGAGCAAGCAAGGGAACTTGATACTTGTCTTCGTGAGAAATAGGTGAAGCTACCTACCCTGATTTTGACCTAAGTTTAAGGCTTCTAGGGGTTTTGCCTAATTCACTTTGACAAGACAGCCCTGCCAACATAGGAGGGGTATATATAGAGGACCATAGGCCCTATGCGAGGTCATAAACTTACCCGCAAGATCCCATTCAATTTGACAGTATGTGACCCTAGATTTCCCCACAGAGCCCCTCCCTCTCTCAATTTCTATTCATCACCCAGCTGAATCTTGTTGGTATGTATGCCCTGAGAGCCAATCATGGGATGATTTGGTGGGATACAT
Source organism: Alisma plantago-aquatica (assembly GCA_963693085.1). Taxonomy (NCBI): domain Eukaryota; kingdom Viridiplantae; phylum Streptophyta; class Magnoliopsida; order Alismatales; family Alismataceae; genus Alisma; species Alisma plantago-aquatica. Next base: position 211,301,429 of record OY856414.1, read on the forward strand.
TAAGATTGATTTGATAAACATAAAAGGCGAGCTTCCAATTATTTCTGGTTCAGTCATATGAGATAGTGATAGAACATATTGAATGTCTAGAGAATGACAATACTCAATGACGTATGCCTTCAGGTTCATGACCTGAACGATGAGATCATACGGATGCTAAGAGTTTGTACATTCTTGTTATGTCCCTATTCGGATGTCATTGTGGAAGGTAGATAGACAGCAATGACACACAAGACTAGATTGTGGTGTTGGTTGATGACAGAATCTCATTAGTCATGATATAGAGATATCAAACCAAACACATAGGTCCTTGTTAGAGAACAAGGTACCAGATAGACCCACCATGAGTTTGACACATGGAACCATGAGATGGTAGTCACAGTCAGTACTCACAGTGATGGTGGTGAGTGTGATTCTTAGACCTGAAATCACTGCACTCAACACATGTCGTTGGGCACACTTTGACATCATCAAACGCAGTCCTGAAACATGGGTTGTTATAAAGGTGATGATTGGGTGGCTTTGACACATGGGGCTTTTGAGGGGTGAGTGATATATATGGGATTTGTCCCTCCTGAGGGAGTTTGATATCCATGGCCACTTGATGAGTAGGATTGAGAAAGGCGTGGATGCATGTGTGACTCAGTATATGATACTGATGTCATACATATCTCTTCCAGTCTACTCTGAGATCAAGGAAGTGAATGAACGTTGACAGGATGACTGTTCCATGCCTCGAGTTCATTCGGGATATTAGTGACAAAGGAATTATACATTCGCTGTAACACCATTCACGGATTGTAGGATGAAAGTTGTTCTCCAACTTTCTACTTTCACTTGGGTAGCACTGATGTGTGACTAGGCACCGCTCTTTGCTTGTGAAGTCATAAGTGTTATGGACTTTCACTGCCAACGTGAAATGGACCTACAGGGTCACACACATAGGATTTAACCTGGAAGAGGAGTTTTGTCCACAAAGCAATATTTAGATTGATTACTAAAGGAGTTTAGTAGTTCAATTAAACACTCAATCAGTCGATAGCTCAATATCGTATGGTTCAAGGTGTTGGACGCATTGATTGGAGTATCAGATTGATTGAAATCGCAATTGACTGATTTTACCCAACATGTGCTCCCAACCGATCGGTTCATGTGATGAACCGGTCGGCTGAGGTTGCTGAACCGGTCGGCTGGAGTGTCCAGGCTGATCGGCTCATGCCCAGGTTGAAATGACCGGTTAAAGGGTTGAACCGATCGGCTCAACTGGTGCAACCGACCAGTTGGGAAAAAGTCATGTCGGCAAGAATTTTGCTTTGGTTTCAAATTGCCCAATTCGATTGGGAATAGTATTGGTATTCGATGCCAATTGGGAAAGAAACAAGGAAAGTCCTTTTGAGCCGGATTAGGACCATGAACCAATCGGTTCAGGGCACCAACCGATCGGTTGGAGTGCACCAAACGATCGGCTCAGGTCCAACCAATCGGCTCAATGGCCGAACCGATCGGTTCAGTTGTGAACTGATCATTTCAAGTTGCGAACTGGTTGCTTTTTTGTGGAAAATTCTCGAACCTTTCTACTCCTGCTTTAGTCCCGCATTGCCTGGGATGGAGAACCATGTCCCATGACTCTCCTATATATATAGGGGTATTGGGGGCTTCTCAAAGTACAGCTCAGTGCAACTAGTTGCTCTGCAAGTTGTCGTTCTCTCTGGTTTTGGTAACCGTGAGAGAGCCCGAGCAAGTGCTTCCCGCAAAAGGGAGGTGCAGCAAGGGAAGGACAACTGCAGTTGCAACAGGAGGCAGGAGAGCGTGTTGGTGACTAGTACGTCAACAGGAGGGTGCGACTCCTTCCACTTCCTTGTGGGACAAGGAGAGTGGAGTTCTAGGTGGTCCGTGTGGACTACTACAGAGGTGGGAGGACAATGCCGCTTAGGAGGACAACTGTCATCCGACAGTCCAGTTCGAGTAGGAGTTGTCAGTCCCGGTGTGACCAGGAGCTGCACAGACACCGTCGAAGTCCGGAGTTGAAGACCGCACATTGCACGAGGTATTATCGCCGAGCAAGCCTCGGGACAAGGTATGATTCCACAAACCATCCTTTCCTATTATATAGACGTTGACGCGTTTCCTCGGTATGGGTTGGGGAGAAATTTTTTTATTTCCGCTGCCTTCTCTGTCTCCCCTAAAACCCTACAGTGGTATCAGAGCCACGTCAACTGCTCTATATTTTAGGAATATCGATATGATCGATTTTGGTTTGTCGCCTTTATTTATTGCATACGATGTGAATAATATCGGCTTTATGCATGTCCAATCCTAAATCCACAAATCCCTAATTACATATATGATATGTATTATTAATGCACTCGATACGCGTCACCCTTAAATGAGTTTTGTGGTGGATGTGTGTAGCGTGATTATGGCCTATAAACCCCTATCTGTGTGTGGTTGTTTGTGGTTGCTTGCATCTCGGTCTGCGCACCGATCTTCCCTCTCTTATTCCTGATGTAACTCAAAATAATTCGAGATTCTTTCCTACCTTTGCTCCCCCCGAATGTAACTCGGGGTTTCCCTTTTATAGCAATGTAATAAATAGGATAGATTTTTTATTTCCTGTTATGTCAAAGACTGGCGGACATCAAGACGACTGCTCAGACGGTCGGTTCAAGGAGTGAACCGATCGGTTGACCTTCCAGACGGTCGGTTCAAGGAGTGAACCGATCGGTTGATGACCAGTTCAAGGAGCGAGACGAGCGGGTGGCGGACATGACGAGATGCACGACGACCAGGCAAACTGATCGGTTGGAGGAGCCAACCGATTGGCTGGTGGCACCCAGACGACCGGCTGGATAGTACAGATCGTTCATGTGATGAGTTGATCTACTCGGATGGCAAGGCACAGAGTTCATCTTGTACAGGTTGCATGTGATGTAGACCTAGATGACCGTGATTCCTCTTGGCTCGAGGAATCACATTAGGATGGTCATAATCATCGCTTTTTATCGTTTGTGCATGTTTTCTGTGGGATATAGCATGTATATGATACATACTATGTATTGTGGTGATTGGATATGTATATGTATATAAAACCAAATCCCTCATTAAAATATTTAGTTTTAGATGCCTTCCAAATGCGACACACGTGAAAAGCTTGATCGACCAAGTGTGGGCACGCCCAAGCGTGGTTCACCGTCTATCTCGTGGAAGCGTGAAGGATGAATGTGTGGGTCTGCCCAAGCAGGGTGCATGTTCATCATGTTTGCTTTGGGTCGGACTTAAAAAGGTGACCTAGATAGGATCTAGTGCCTTGAGGCATGGATATGATCATTGCAAGGAGTTGTAGATGACATCTTATCAAGAGTTTCATATGATGCAATTGGCAAAAGTTGCCTACCTGAGAGATCTATGTTGTGGGTGACAGCCCAAGCTGGTCCATGACTTAGAGGATTTCAGGATCTTTCCCACTAGAAGATTGTACGCTACAATCTTCCGAATTGATGGTGAGGGCTATCAATTTGAAGTAAAATAGTGGGAGCGATAATTACTTAAAGGCCTAATTATATCGTCAAACTTTCAAATCAATCAAATAAGTCAAAAAATGAGTTTTGGACTAAAATTGCATATTTTCCTTTTTGTAGTTCAAATGGCAACAAAGAACAACAACTTTTCTTTGCGATCGGTCCTTGACAAGGACAAGCTAAATGGGACAAACTTCCACGACTGGTATTGGACATTGAGAATTGTTCTCACTCAAGAGCGTAAGCTCTATGTCCTGGATACTCCAATTCCAGAGGAACCCGCTCCTAATGCACCAAGGACAGAAAGGGATGCTTACAAGAAGCATTCTGATGATGCCATTGATGCAAAGTTCTTGATGCTATGTTCAATGAACCATGAGTTGCAGAGGCAACATGAGAACATGGGTGTCATAGAGATGATTCTGCATCTCAGGAACATGTATGAAGATCAGGCACGGAAAGAGAGGTACAATGTTTCTAGGGCGCTGTTCAAGTGTGTCATGACAGAAGGAGATCCAGTTGGTCCTCACACACTCAAGATGATTGGGTATGTGGAGAACCTGCAGAGACTGGGATTTCCACTGAGCCAAGAGTTGGCTACTGACGTGATACTGCAATCGTTTCCAGAATCTTATAGTCAGTTTGTGATGAACTACAACATGAACAACTTTGATAGGCCACTGTCAGAGTTGTTGGGCATGTTGAGGACAGCCGAGTTACAGATGAAGAAGGACAGGCCTAAGTCCGTGATGGTGATCACGAGCAAGAAAGGCAAGTCCAAGCGCAAGGGCAAGGGCAAAGCTAAGAAAGGTTCTGAAGCTAGTCAGGAGTCCAAGCCATCTTCAGCTGTCAAGGCCAAGGGAGGCGTGACAAAGAAAGGAAATTGCCACCATTGTCAAAAGCCAGGACATTGGAAAAGGAATTGTCCTCTCTACCTGGAAGAACAAAAGAAGAAGGAGGCGACTGAAGCCTCTAACTGAAGGTGTCATGTAAATAAACTTGTAACACTTTTTGAGATATATGATATCAAGATGTAAAGTGTAAAGCATTCTTACTTGGGGCAAGTGTTGCCTTTATAGATAGGAATACTTAGTTTATTTTCAGCCAATAAGGCATGTAATACAGTTATGAACTGCTATTTCATACTTGCCAATAGATAGAAACACTTTATTTTTGCATATTGTATGACAATGATGGCAATTAATAAAGTTGTGTTTTCAATCTTAAAGATATGATCTTTGTGGCAATGCCTTATTTATCTTGTGATATTTGATATGCATAAGATAAGACGATACCTAAAAGTTATAGATAACTCAAACAATTTAATTAGCATTAATCATGAGAAATTCATTTCTAGTTTCCATGTGATGGATAAAACTAAACTCTTTTGGTTAGAGAACCAGTAAGGGACATGAATATCTTGTACATGATTAATCAATCTTCACTAAAGTAGTGGAAGAGTGATTATCCTATTAGGTATAATACATGTGATGTATTTACATACCTATTGGAATAAATGCTAATACTTCAAATGGTGTTTAGATAAATACCAATATGAATGTCTTGAAATGTTCAAGATTATCATAAATGAAGTACAAATTTGGTAAAGTATTAATTCTTGATGAGATCAATGAATGAAATACTTGGACCAAATGTTTGAGATCCTTATGAGTGATTATGATAGTGTATCATAGTGAACTCATGATTAAGGCATGGTGATGTCTGAATCAAGAAGGAATCATACTCTAAGGAGTTAGAGAATGATTATCAAATAATGGAATTCTTCTTAATAAAAGAATACCCCACACTAATAAAAGAAATTAAGAATCACAAGGGTTATGAGTTCTTATATCTTTAATAGATACACCTCAATTATCTATGTGATGAGTTGTTCATGTGATGAGTCAACTATCAAGATGAATATGAGGAACCGAATCTTGAGTTATGGTTTATGACCTTTACATCCTAAATGACATCCATGTGAACCATAAGGTATGACCTTGATGGTAGCACTCATTGGATTATATCCATAAGTGCAAATGAGTCTTAAGTGTTAAGACACATGGATAACATTTTGAGAAGGATGATGCTTGTTGATTGCAACTTAATGACTAAGACATTTGGCATATGGATACTAAAACCGCATTCCTATGAGGAATAAAACCAGGATGTGTACGTGACACAACCTATAAGGTTTATGAATCCACTAATGCAAATGAAGTCTATAAGTTACAATGGACTAATCAATGTGATTGATTGAGTACAAGCAACTCAAAATTGGATCTTTATTTTGATAATATAGTCAAAGGGTTTGACTGATATGTCAAAGATAAAGAAGTGATCTGTGATTTAGTGGGAGCGTATTCACATTCCACATATTGATGTGAAATGGAATTGTTCTAGAATGGAAATCCAAAAGTGGAAATTATCTTTAAGGAAGATAGAGATGTTTCCTATGTGATAGGAATAGAGATCTATAGAGATAGTTCTCGAAAATCTCTTGACCTGGAAAGAGAAAGCATACATTGGCAATCTGTACCGAAGTGTTCAATATGCACAGATTCAGTGGGAGAAAACTTGTCCATGTTACATGGATATTAGTATCCCAAGGCCAAGTGTCCAATTCTTATGAAGAATGGGAAAACTAAGAATAGATATGGATCTATCATGTATGTAATCATCCCATTATCTTGCATGTATGACATGGCAAGAATAAAATGCATTCATCATCTTGTATGTAGGACATGGCAATATGATGTGCTCATCCTGATAACTCGTATGTGTGACATGACGAGTGGATGTCTGTCTGCTTCCAGTAAGTGTTACTGGAATACCATGAGAACTTGATAAGTGCTTGTGAAGCACTAGTTCTATGGAGAAGAGTTCGATGTAAAGAGTTACATTGATGCAAACTTCCGAAAGGACAGAAAATTAATCGCAATATATATACATGAGATGTATAAAAGTGAATGTTTGTTGATAATTGGAAGTGTTCCAATAAAGCCATTTAAAAGGGAAAAGCCGAGTATCTATGTGTTAGTGAACAGTAGTGGATACTATATGGATCTGAAAGTTCATGAGATGAACTTATATTCCACTCATTGATGACAAGTCTGGAATCCTTGATCATGCAATGTGGCTAAAGGTTAGCAAATGGAATATAAGATCGCATATTACGGCAACTCCATCTCATACGTGTGACGTACAGCGAAGAGATGAGAAATATGCATTTTATACAGACTTTGGCAAGGTGTTTCCATTACTCACTATGTTGGCACTAAAGCACAGTAACATGTGGGACATGTTTGAAAATCACTATGAATATGATTCATGGGTGATTGGCTCGCAGTGCAAGTGGGAGTCTGTTGGTATGTATGCCCTGAGAGCCAATCATGGGATGATTGGTGGGATACATTAAGATTGATTTGATAAACATAAAAGGCGAGCTTCCAATTCTTTCTGGTTCAGTCATATGAGATAGTGATAGAACAGATTGAATGTCTAGAGAATGACAGTACTCAATGACGTATGCCTTCAGGTTCATGACCTGAACGATGAGATCATACGGATGCTAAGAGTTTGTACATTCTTGTTATGTCCCTATTCGGATGTCATTGTGGAAGGTAGATAGATAGCAATGACACACAAGACTAGATTGTGGTGTTGGTTGATGACAGAATCTCATTAGTCATGATATAGAGATATCAAACCAAACACATAGGTACTTGTTAGAGAACAAGGTACCAGACAGACCCACCGTGAGTTTGACACATGGAACCATGAGATGGTAGTCACAGTCAGTACTCACAGTGATGGTGGTGAGTGTGATTCTTAGACCTGAAATCACTGCACTCAACACATGTCGTTGGGCACACTTTGACATCATCAAACGCAGTCCTGAAACATGGGTTGTTATAAAGGTGATGATTGGGTGGATTTGACACATGGGGCTTTTGAGGGGTGAGTGATAGATATGGGATTTGTCCCTCCTGAGGGAGTTTGATATCCATGGCCACTTGACGAGTAGGATTGAGAAAGGCGTGGACACATGTGTGAATCAGTATATGATACTGATGTCATACATATCTCTTCCAGTCTACTTTGAGATCAAGGAAGTGAATGAACGTTGACAGGATGACAGTTCCATGCCTCGAGTTCATTCGGGATATCAGTGACAAAGGAATTATACATTCGATGTAACACCATTCACGGATTGTAGGATGAAAGTTGTTCTCCAACTTTCTACTTTCACTTGGGTAGCACTGATGTGTGACTAGGCACCGCTCTTTGCTTGTGAAGTCATAAGTGTTATGGACTTTCACTGCCAACGTGAAATGGACCTGCAGGGTCACACACATAGGATTTAACCTGGAAGAGGAGTTTTGTCCACAAAGCAATGTTTAGATTGATTACTAAAGGAGTTTAGTAGTTCAATTAAACACTCAATCCGTCGATAGCTCAATATCGTATGGTTCAAGGTGTTGGACGCATTGATTGGAGTATCAGATTGATTGAAATCGCAATTGACTGATTTTGCCCAACCTGTGCTCCCAACTGAGCGGTTCATGTGATGAACCGGTCGGCTGAGGTTGCTGAACCGGTCGGCTGGAGTGTCCAGGCCGATCGGCTCATGCCCAGGTTGAAATGACCGGTTCAAGGGTTGAACCGATCGGCTCAACTGGTGCAACCGACCAGTTGGGAAAAAGTCATGTCGGCAAGAATTTTCCTTTGGTTTCAAATTGCCCAATTCGATTGGGAATAATATTGGTATTCGATACCAATTGGGAAAGAAACAAGGAAAGTCCTTTTGAGCCGGATTAGGACCATGAACCGATCGGTTCAGGGCACCAACCGATTGGTTGGAGTGCACCAAACGATCGGCTCAGGTCCAACCGATCGACTCAATGGCCAAACCGATCAGTTTAGTTGTGAACCGATCATTTCAAGTTGCGAACCGGTTGCTTTTTTGTGGAAAATTCTCGAACCCTTCTACTCCTGCTTTAGTCCCGCATTGCACGAGATGGAGAACCCTGTCCCATGACTCTCCTATATAAAGGGGTATTGGGGGCTTCTCAAAGTACATCTCAGTGCAACCAGTTGCTCTGCAAGTTGTCGTTCTCTCTGGTTTTGGTAACCATGAGAGAGCCCGAGAAAGTGCTTCCCGCAAAAGGGAGGTGCAGCAAGGGAAGGACAACTGCAGTTGCAACAGGAGGTAGGAGAGCGTGTTGGTGACTAGTACGTCAACAGGAGGGTGCGACTCCTTCCACTTCCTTGTGGGACAAGGAGAGTGGAGTTCCAGGTGGTCCGTGTGTACTACTATAGAGGCGGGAGGACACTACCGCTTAGGAGGACAACTGTCATCCGACAGTCCGGTTCGAGTAGGAGTTGTCAGTCCCGGTGCGACCAGGAGCTGCACAGACACCGTCGAAGTCTGGAGTTGAAGACCGCGCATTGCGCGAGGTATTGTCGCCGAGCAAGCCTCGGGACAAGGTATGATTCCACAAACCATCCTTTCCTATTATATAGACGTTGACGCGTTTCCTCGGTATGGGTTGGGGAGAAATTTTTTTGTTTCCGCTGCCTTCTCTGTCTCCCCTAAAACCCTACAAATCCTTCCTTTATCATTGAACCTTCTCTAAGCATTTGTGGAGCAATTGATGACCACATTTGAATCCATTGGGTCATGGCGAAGGAATGAGAACCCTTGTCAGCCTCTCAGGAGCCTCAAAGCCAAGGGTCAACACTAGAATTGACTATGGTTGTGTGAAGGAAGGGGCTCGCGAGCTTGAAGAAGGGGGGACATGCCAATTTACCTACCTACCCCCATGGCGCACGAAGACCAAGCCTAAGGATTAGAGGGTGAAGAGGGGAATTTGCCTTGGCTTGATTCCCACCTGCGTGGAGCAAGACGACATGGCTAGAACTTATTGGTGGAGCCCAATCCACATGGAAAAGGAAACGGATGATCAAACTACTGATGTGTCACTCTACTACAGGTCCAGAGGTAATTAAATTGAATAAATCATAACAAATTCTTGGTGACTCAGATCAAGACAAACTGTAGAATCCATTAAAAATGATTTCAAGTCCTACATCTGTTTGCAACTCGAAAAACATGTAAAGGTGCTACCTTTTATGGGTTTAAATAAATTTAAAAACCTAAGTTTGAAGATTAAAGGATCTAATGGTGTTCCTTGGTTTTTATTAAGAAAAGTTTAGTCTTTTGACTTAAAAAGATGGATTAGATCAAATTGGGTGATAATTGTACCTAATTTGGGTTTCATAATGATATAAGTGCATTAATGGACTTAAAAAACCCTAATTTTGATAATTGTGAGGTTTAATGGTTATAATTGTGAAAATCAATCAAGAAGATGTGAAAATGATGTTCTTGAACTAATTTGTGAATAAGGACCCTTAATTTGGATAATTTGAGTAATTAGGGTTTTCTAAGTGGAAAAAGTGTTTTTAGGGTTTGTGGAGCTAAAAATGGTAAAATTGGAAAATGAAAGCTTGGAAACCAAGACACCCCAAGGAAACCCTAAAAAGGCTTAGAAACCCTAGTATAGAATCCCAAGTCAATAAAAGATGTTTGGATGTGATTGTCACCATTAGATGTTATATATGTTTTTTACAACCAAGTTGCTTGATCTATTGCTTGGCTTGACTGATTGGACTTCTTGATTGGATTAGCTACCTTGATTTATTTTGAGACTACCAAATTAGTTATGTGGTTATGCTTATGGCTATTCTCTCTAGTTTCACAATGATTTCTGAGGTTTAATCAATTTATTGAAATTAAATGCTTGGATGAACTTTAATTCTTGCAATCTATAGAGTGACTATGACTATCATATTATAATATCTATAACTTGCTCGAAACCGCATACCACCTCTGGGATATATGAATGAAAAGATGAGTATAGTCATGATGATGACTAAAGGACCAAGCCCCAGTTTGGGAAGGTCAGACCAAGCCCCAAGTTGGAAAGGTCATAATTGGTCAAGCCCCAGGTTCGAAAGACCTAATGCCACCTAGCTCCAGATTGAGAACTAACCAAAGAGGTACCTAGCTCTAGATTGAGAGGCAACCTAATGTCTGTTGCAGGGAAAAAACCCTATGAGAGGGTATACCATAGGCTATATAAAGATGGTTGAGAAGTTATGAAGAACAAGTAAATTTTGTGTTGTGACAAATAATTGTTGGGGTTATGTTGTTACAATTATCTATAACTTTTAATTTCCCCCACATACCAGTATAATTTGTTATACTGACTGACGTTTTGTGTGTCGGTGACTTAGAAAAATATTTAGGTACATTTATGAAAGTGAATGTTCAATAAAAGGTGACATTGAAAAAGAACAAGGCAAAATAATGTTCAAAGGATTATAATTAGTCCTTTGGGTAAAGTTTTAAACTCCTATTTTTGAAAGGTATGTGAAAAGAATATTTTTTTATCCTTCTTTAAGCTTAGTTATGGTAGAATTTATTAATTAATTTTTATTATTTGTAAAACCATGTGATTCTATTTTGGGATAATGGCTCTAGCTTCTTAGCCTTCCTTAATTGGGGGTTACCAAGAGGTCTTTACATTGACATATTAAAGAGAAAATAGAGACTCAATATGCAAACCAAGATATAAATAGGAACAAACAACCATCCAACCCAGAACAAAGGTCTAGGGGTTTATTGGCCATAACCATGCTAACATCCACCATCAAAACCAATTTTAGGGTGACACATGTAAACTACATACATATATATCATATAACATATATAAATATATATATATATATATGTATGTATTTAATACGATATGCACATTAATCATTATAAGTATTCACATCATATGCAATAATATAAATGATAAAATAGAAATATTATGATATTAATTAATCCCAAAGAATATGAGATTGACGTGGCTCTAAGGCCACTCTATAAAAATATGGCATCAAATATGGTAGTAGAAATAAAAAATTTACTATCATATTCCTCTGAGACAGTAGATCGCGTCAACAACTATATACTGGGAAGGAGGATTGTAAGGTTAATCCCTAGTCCTGGTGCAAGTCTAGTGACTATCCCTTACTAGAGTGTGCTCCTTTCTCAAGTTGCACCTAGATAACATGAGCAACGACCTCCTAGTTGATCATTATGGACATTAGTTGACTGCATCCACCTAGCAGGTGATAACAACCTCCTTGCCTCAATAGTAGTTTACATAGACAATCAGAAACTCTTGTCATTATAGATGAACAAACAAGAAGGAGTTCTCCCTTATAGTCAGCATGCTAGTATCAACTTGCTCTCCCAATTGTCTCTCCCTTGGTATTCCTCTCTTTGATGGGTAGAACTTGCTTAGGTTCTCATGTAACCACAATTTTGAGAAGACAACAACTGTCAGAGCTTATTGTTGTGTATCTAGAAACCCTTGACTACCCCTCTATTTATACGAGAGTCACAGTCATGATTTCCAGTCTGTTGAGAGTCGAAGAGAAAAAAATTCATGAATTTTTAGAACCTGCAAATGATGAACCGAACGGTTCACAGCTTAACCAATTGGTTCACATGTGAGTCGATCAGTTCAACCCTTGAATAAGTCATTTCACAATGCTTCCTATTTGCAATTGTACTGGAAATTAATGTTTGATTAATGTTGAACATGTTGTAACCATCAATCATTCATCCAATCATATTGATCAACCAAACGGTCGGTTCAGACATCTAAGCTGATCAGTTCGCTTGCTGAAGTGGTCATTTTAGAGTTATGATTGCCAATGTTGGTTCAAATTCACCTGACACTTGACTTGATCATTTCAACACTTGAACCATTCAGTTCATTATCTAGTCATTCAAATTTCAGTCTTTGTTGTTTAAATGTAATACCTAACACTTCAGTTATAAAGTTTAAACATCATTCATGAATAAACTCCTATTCTAGGTTTATCCTATGTGTGTGACCCCGTAGGTTTCAAGTTGCATTGGCAGTGAATGTCCATAATTTATTTATAATATCACAAGCAATGTGTGGTATCTAGCAAGACCTCATTGCTATCCAAGTAATCTTGAAGAATAACTTCAACCTACCATCTGTAATTGTTGTTGCAATGATCATATAGTTTCTTTATCACTGATATCCAAATTGAACTCCAGACATAGAATCGTTGTCTTTTTCAAAGTTCAATCCATGTTCCTTGAACTAGAGCAGATAGTCGGACATATATGTAAGCTCAATATCACATATTGACACACACATGCATGGCCATGCATTTCTCAATCTCTCTTATCAAGTGGCCATGATATCAAACTCATGTGTGGGGACAAATCCCATCTTGATCACTCATAGTCATCCCCATGTGTCACAATGCACCCAAGCACCACCTTTATGAAAACCCTTATACAAGATCATAGTGGATGATGTCAAAGTACATCAAACGACATGTGATGAGTGTAGTGACTTCAGGTCTAAGAACTAGAATCACCACCATCACTATGAGAGATAATTCTAACTAAAAATCATGGTTTCCATACATCACTCTCATGGTTGGTTAGTTTGATACATTGTTCTCTAACAAGTATCTATGTGTCTAATTTAATAACACATATCATGATTTAATGAGATTCTGCCATCAACCCACACACACTTTGGTTTTATGTGTTGGAGCCATCGTTGTTGGCACGCCTAGCAGGAGTCGGAACCCACTCTTTGCGATGAAGGGGGAGGGTTAGAGTCAAATGACTTGAATGACCCTCGATGCACATTCAGGGTATAATGGCAAGGAAGTCCTTTTCTATGTTTTAAGCTGGAATGAATAAAGGTATGGATATTGCTATTTTTCTAATTATGTGGCATGCACGAATTGGCCAATAATGATCTAGCTTGTAAAATTTGTAGTTAATTATTGGTAACTCTGTTCATAATAAATTATATATGAAACTTGTTCAGAAAAACGAGAGGAATCCAAATAAAATATTGTTAGAACTTGATTATGCTTTCTGTTCCAAAAGTATGTGCAATACATGTGGTAATGTGATTAGTATAAAGGAAAGCCTAGATTTAGGTTAATATGATGCTTAATTGATTAGAATTGATTAGGTTATGTTCATACCTGATCTTAACATATATAATGAGTAAAACATTGATATTGGTGAATAGTGGATGATTCCAGATTAGTAATCTTATATATGTTGATTTAGGATTTGAAACCAATGTAGACATCGTGATATAGTCTTAATGCTAGTAATGTCATATAGGTATCATGAGTAGTCTTATATGTTTGTGATGATGATTAGGGTTCCACCCAATTTGCATAATGGAATTGGTAATCTTAGAAACCATAACATGAGGAGTTAGAGTTTGTAACCCTAATCCCTAGTCCAAATACGAGATAGTCCTAAACCCTAGTCTAGGAGTGCATCTAGATTTGAGTAATGTAATGTGAATACATGGTGACACATATGTAGTATGTATATTTCATATTGAATGCTTTGTTCCCTAGATGATTGGATGCACTCTCAAAGTACATGTTAGATCTACATGGTTTCTGTGATGTCATAAGGTATGTGGTTACACTTATGAATACATGTATTGAATTTCGAGATTGCCAATTTTTCTCGATGAAATTGAACAACAAATAAACTGATTGCTTGTTTATTTACTTCTTGCAAATTATAAAGTTCCTATGAGTATCATGTAAAGTAAATAATAATATTTTGAACCCTAGGTTAGACTGATCTTAAGGGTAATGCATACAAGCCCCAAAGGGATAGTGATTACATCTGAGGTAGTTGACCATATATGGGTTAGAATATGAAAAAAAAATTATGCTCTTATATGCAAGATAAAGATGTTTGCTAATATGTTACTTGTGATTATTGTTTGAACCCACGTATCAGTATAGAAATATACTGACCACATATTTGTTTGTCGGCATTTTAGGTATGTGATATACTTGATTCGTGGACATGAGGGTACAGATAGAGATGTTGAAGACACTACAGTTTAATCATAAAGGTTTAGTCTTAATGTTTTAACTTCACACATGTAAACGTTAATTCTATTTAAAAGTTATGTAACTCCTTAGAGGAGCTTTTTATGTAAATATGTAAATATTTGATCATCAATGGAAATTGTTTACGATTTTTTATTATTTCTTGAATCTGATCCTAGACATTATGATTAGCAATATGCGACTTTAAGGTCTTTTGGACACTCAAAAGTGTGGGTCGTTACAGTAGAGGCATGCAAGACATTGTCATTACACTAGGAGGATGTCATGAACATCCATTCATGGTGCTACACCAGGAGGTCACCACTGACAACCATCTGGGTGCTTCTTGAGAAAGAAGCATATTGCTACAAGGATTTTCATTGGACTTTCTCTAGGACTAGGTATGTAATGGCCCCCTCCCAATGTTATCCCCTATTCAGGTGGACCGAGAGGGCAAGGGCCATTACCAACAATATAGGATTGAAGATTTAGAAAATAACCAAAAATGATTAATAAATTTTCACTAAATAGGAATGAGTTTGTACAAAGTTAACATTCTACAAGGAATTACATAATATGGTTTTATAAAGTTTTGCAACTTGAAATAAAACGAACTAAATCCTCTAGAGATTATGTTACTTTTTGTTTGTCAGGTGCCTTCTTCATGAGAGTCTGCTTTCCATTTAACTTATAGCAATGACAACATATTATCCTAAAATTCGAAGAAACCAAAACTCGATTAGCATAATGAGTTATATTGGTATGAGGGGAAGAAAAAGTTTGCATCTTGGTGTATCAACATAATCACATCAATTATTGTCACGGAATCAAAATTATCATTTTCTTCATAACTTCTCAACCCATTTTTACTCAACCTCTGGTATACACTCTCATAGGGTTTTGTCCCTATAGTGGATGTTATGCCACCTCTCAATCAAGAGTTAGGTGCCATGTTGACCACCTCTTGATATGAAGCTAGGTGCCATGTTGGTCTTCCCAATGTGTGGCATGACCTCATAAGACCTTCCCAATCTGGGGCCTAGTCTTTTTTCATCACCATGACACCTGATTTCTTTCCAATCTCAATTTCAAGAGTTAGTATGCAGAGTTAGAGCAACTTATATGCATAAATTGTGATAGCCATAGTGACTTTATAGACTGCAGGAAATAATTGTCATCCAAGCATTTAATTTCAAGCAACATGGAAAACCTCAAAAAATGTCAGGAAACTAAAGTGCTTATTCATAGGTGTAACCACATACCTTGATAATGTGTTCTTGATGTCCAAGAATGAGTAATAAGGAATAACCAAACAAGAAACCAAGAATTATCCTAAAAGTTAAATCAATACACCCATGTATCATTATTTTATCCAAATTCATCACTAAGACTGACTTGGGTCTCAAGTTTGGGTTTCATTAGGGTTTTGGCTTCCTGAACCCTAGTTACCACTTTTCATGACTTTTGGATTGAAGAATTCTATCACATCATTAATTGCACCTTTAATCTCAAGGAAACCCTAATTATCCAAATCATGGGTCTCTAGGTTCATATAAGTTTCAAGTTTCTCATTTTGTTCATAAAAGATCAATCATTTATTATAACTTAGGGTTCTAATTCATTAACTACATTAAAGATGCTAACTTTAGGTACTTTTCAAAGTAGAAGCATATTTAGATAGTGCACATATTTTTATTGGATTGCTTTTATTTTTTCGAGCATGTTACTTGCTATTATTGGACAATCCTACAATTTTTCATGATTTTAGTAAATTTAATTGGTTGTAGCCACTTCTAGGTTTCCACCTCAACAGGTGGTGGGACTTTTGCTATGTCATGGGGTTAGGGCCGGACCAATGGGTCCAAACCATGGGGTATCCCATGCCTGCATGGCAGCCTACGCAGATAGATGAAAAAGGGAAAGAAAAACTAAAATAAAAGATGATTGTTTCCCTTACCACAAGGAGGAGAGTTGGGGGTAGTGAAGTCTTTTTGCACTTGGTTATCTTCAACCTCAAATGTCTATGAATAACTTCTCTGGATGCCAGTCCGTGCAAGGGTTGACTCCAAGGAATTGGACTCCCAAGCACTAGGTAGCTCCTCAGGTCTCTCTATCACGACCTGCTACACTTGATGGTGGTTGGGAATTTCTCGGGAAGGGTGAGAACTGAGAGAACTAAGAAGATGCTCTGATGGACACATGGAGAAAGGGCAACATGGAAAAGGTGGGATGAGAGTCATAATTGAAGGTAGGGAATCAGTCTGCGAGTCACCCAAAGTCTTACCAAGGGGATGGTTGTCAAACAGGGATGGCACCCTCCCTTAAATAGGCCCTTGCAATATGGGTTGGTCGATGAGGGGGTACATGTTTTGGGGAAAACCTTTATAGCTTGCCAAAGGGGATCAAACCCATGGTAGTTGGGTATGGGAAGATCTCCCACATTCAATGGGACGATTCTTATGAACTATAATTGATCAAGGGAGTATATAGGTGTGAAATGAGACACCAATGTACTATTCTGGTTTCCCTATTTAGAAGAGGTAGTTGATGACTTTGTCACCGTAGGATATAGGATCTTACGATCCACATTGTGCACATCAATAAAAAGGATGAAAATAGGAATTCTTATAAGAATGTAAATCGTGAAAGTTAATGTTTTTCCATACACTTTAGGGATTTTTATAAAATCAATATATCTCAAATTATCCATCCTTTTGATCTCCAATTTCAAGCGAAAGTATTAAATGACTTTATGTACTTGTAAGAAATGACTGGGACAAAATTCAAAAAGAAAGATACCCTTTCGTAACATGCAAGTATTCCCTTTATAAGGCACATTTCAAGAATTAAAAAACATCTTTTTCTCTTTCTTTCTTTTCTATTTTCTTTATTTGGCTATTATTTCTATTACAAACCATGTGCAAACAAAAACTAATTAATAGTGACCATTCATGCCACTTTCTCGAGAATTCTAAACAATTCTCCCAAGCACATATAATTATTATCTATTTTCTTTTGATCTTTGCTTATTATGGGATTTCTTCTCTGCCTTTTCCTTCTATCCACTATTGGAATAATAATATAGTAGAAATCACAAAATCATTCATTCAAGGGAAATTTCCAAAGAAAATCACACTTTGAAAGCAAAGCATACAAATTTCCAACATGTTTCTTTTACAAAAAAAATTGCATTTCAAGTACATAAAGTACAAGTGAAGTTGAGGTAATAACAAGGTATCTGCATTGTAACCTTCCTCCCCGTTCATAGTTATTGATGTTATCCACTAGTTTATGGGGAATATGGCAAGAAAAGTTTTGTTTCTGCCGCCATCTCTGACACCATATTTTGCTACAATGGTATCAGAGCCACGTCAATTTACTATGTTTCTATATTTACTTGATATGATCTTTTTTTGTTTTAAAATTTAATTTATTACATGTGATTCATAAATTTAAATGATTAATGTGCATATCCGATTAAATACCACTTATGATAGGGAATGTCCCATTGATCTGATGTATACGATATGATATATATGTTATCTATACACGTCACCCTCAAATCATTTTGATGGTGGATGTATGTGTGGTTATGGGCAATACCCACTGGATATATGTGTATGGTTGAATGGTTTATTTACTTACTTTTAAATTTGGTTTGTATATTGAGCCTCTCTCTCTCTCCATATGTAAGTTAATGCTTTCATAAAAAAAACTCATTTTCAGCGTCCCCTAATTAATTAAAGACCTTAAAATTGAGAGTCATTACCAAAAATTCCCAAGATCTATATTTTAAAAAATAACAAATAATAGTAAATAATTTCCATTATTTCATAAGTATTGTTTACAATAACTATAGTGACACTCCTCTAAGGAGTTACATGAATTTCTAACATGATAACTATTACATATGAGAAGAAGTATCTGACTAGTCCTCCTTAGTTTTAATGCCTTTAGGTAATTTCATCTGGGTTATCAGGTCGTGATATCTTCAGATCTTGCATTTACCTAAAATGGCATGAAACAAAACACGAGTTAGTATATTGGTATACTATCTATGTGGGATGCAGGAAAAACTATACAAATAAGATAACGATGTATAATCAATCAATTACTTGCAAATAAGAATTAGCAATTTCATTACATATTCTAACCCATACTGGATATGTAATCTTAGGAGATATCACTATCCTTTCTAGTGTCCATGTGCCTCACCCCTTGATACATGTCATCCTTGGGTTCAAAATAAGATAACTCTATGTGATACTCATAGTGACATTATAATTGAGCAGAAGGTAAATAAACATCCAACAATTTATTTCAACAATCCTCGAGAAATCATTAGAAAAAACCAACCATCAATAATTGTGGGTAGTCGTAATCATAACCACATACCTCAATCTTGAACCATGCATATCATGCAATCATATTTCAAGTACTTTAAGCATATCATCTAATCAATCAAGTGAAGACAATCCAAGTAATTCAACATTTATCTAAATGTATGCAAATCCTAAAGTATCATCATCACATTATTTTGATTAAACCCTACATAGGTTCAAATCTAGTGTTTAGGGATTCCTTGAGTTTGGAAGGGAATAAGGTTACAAACCCTAGTTCCATCACATATTAAACATTAGGTGAAATGCTAATTATCATATCTATCATATACTTGCATTATGATCACCTAAATTAGATTGTATGTATATATAACATGACAAGTTATGATCTTTGGTTTCAAAACTCTATTTCATCATAAATATGGTTGTTCACATTAGAAACCCTAATTACTCATTATTATTATTATGATCATTTTGATTTTCATCTTATTCAACAATAACTATAAATATGGAAAAGTAAGCATTTTTAACTTCTTAATAATCTAATATTGGGTTTCCATTTATTAATCATCACTTAAGAATGTATTGGTCCTACATTTAGAACTATGATCAGATTTAGATTTCAATTATTTTATATGGAATCTACTCATTTTTGTGATCCATTGGATATATAGTTTCTCTATTTTTCTAGTTACCAATTATATCGTAGAATTATTACAAGATAATTAACTTCGAGTGAGTAAGGTGTTGCAACATCATTATATATACCTTTTCTTTTTACATTTCCTATTCCATCTTGTGAATCCCTATTTGGACCCACCTAACTCGCTGCCCAAATCTGATCGCTGCCTTCTGCCTCATGTGACTTACCCCTGGTCCATGTCATCTGCATCCACATGGATGCTGTCACACAGTGATGAGTGCAAACCCATCAACTTTTTTTGTACATTTTTAATCATTTATTGACAATAAATAGTTATCTATTGAATTGTTTTTGCATAAATTGTATTAGTTAGCTTTTCTTGCCTAAATTGGATTTTTTACTTATTTTATATGTCTATGTAGATTCCCTAATGGGCTATGGGGGCTAGCCCCATACCCTATTATTATTCAATGTAATTGACTCCCTATTTCAATAAAAGAATGTTTACTCTCTATTTCTTCTTTAATCAGTGGATAAATTGATATATTATTGTGGGGCGATATGATCTTGGATTCCCACTAGAATGAAATTCTAGTCCCTTAACTATGATTATTATCTTTTAATCTCTTACATTTTCTTCTAATATAATGATTATATTCTTTTTGGGGCTTCGAGATCTTGAGCCCTTACAAGAACAAACCCATAATCTTTTGACGACATCACTCGATCTAGATTATTATTTATTTTATATGGTTTACTTGTTTGTTACAACCCACAATGATGCGATCACCTGATTCATGGGTTCAAAAATCAAATATCAATCACATATATCTTGATGAGATCTTGGGTAGTTATGTGTTGCACGATTGGATGAGGATCTATGAACGTCGAGATCAACAGATTTATGGGAAGTCCAACTCATGTGAGATTGTGCTTTGAAAGGACATGATGTAAATGGTCCTAATTTGATTATTCAGATCTAGGAGTTGATTTGTTGAGTAAAAACATGGATTTTGGAAGTGATCCCTCGGACACCCAATTCTTTTATTATTTGATCATAACTAATTACTTTGGCCCTTTACTTTCTATCCTTAGCATTAATTAAACTCTCACTACTGGAATTCACTTTCTTGCTCTCACAATCAATTTGGATTTCAGCTATTTCTTTTTTGTCATCCCTTGGATTGATACCTATCTATACTTGGTCAAGACGGTTTTTGTATTGAGTTGACAACCTAGTAAGAAGGTTAAACTCTAGGACTTCTCCTAGTGATTATTGCATGCACAATGACACACATCAATTTTGCATCATTGTCAAGGATGGAAAGTGTTGTTTTTCGAATCATTTTCTTTTATTTAGGTTTTCTTTTCATAATTTTAGTTTAGTTTTAAAAAAAAATATTTATTTCATAATTTTAACTTGTTTAATAAATTTTAGACTTGTTCTGTAATTTAGATCCTTTTTTTCAAGTTCATTTATTTTGTTAATTTAGTTGTTCCAAAATTTGTAGTTCTATTAAAATCTCTTTTAGTTTACTTTCATATCTTAATCTTGTTACATATTTCCTGCTTAGATTTATGTAATTTTTTCTACTTTCCGCAGTCGATTCTGATAGTGATCTCCTCCTTTTGTCAAGTTTCCATTTCAAAGGTACTATTTTCCTAGTTTATTTTTGTAATTTTCTTCTTGAAATATATTTGCCTCTGTTCTTCTAACCCTTCTCTAGGAATCAATAGAGTATGGAACATATTGAGGTGTTGCTAACATACCTTTCTCCTATGATCCTGAGATCGACATGACCTTCCATCATTTGAATCAATTCCATTGATCTATGGCTCTGGATGCACACAAAATGGCTATTGAAGCACAAGCCATGGCTTAATGAGAAGTTGAGAAAAAAAAAACAACTTAAGGACTATTCAATCCCCAGGAGTGTCGATCAAAATCCTATCATCCAAGATTAAATCACTAGTCTGCATTTTGAGATCCGTACCAAATGGATCAATCTCCTCCAAAGAAATTCATTTATGGGAACACTGGGAGAAAATAATCAAGACCACCTTCAACGACTCCTTAACTTGAGTGCCTTGCATAAGGTACCATGCATTACTGACGATGCATTTAGCATTTGATTGTTAAAATACTCTCTCACTAACCAAGCCACAACTTGTTATAATTCATTAAAAGGAAGCCCCATCACCACAGGAGAAGCTCTCCAGGTAAAATTTCTTGAAAATACTACCCCCATCCCTAACTTATACCATGAGGGGAAAAATCACCAGATTCAACATGGTCCCTAGTGAGACCTTAAAAGAAGCATGGGAGAGATTTAATGAACTCCCTCGTCTTTGCCAAGGTACATATGATGATGCTAAGGAATTCCTAGACACATCCTCTTGGGGGGACTTTATGTTATAAAATATCAAAAGGGCTTGAGTAGTTGTCAAAATAAGTGTCAAAACCCATGCCCGATTGAATAGAGGAGGAGTCCTCAAAGTGGCAAAAGTTGAAAACAACTCTAAGCTAAAGTCTATTGCGGAGAGTCTCAAGATGATTATTTCAAGGCAATACTGATTGAAATCCTCTTTCAATGCATATGAAAGAGGACCACCCCAACAACAATTTGAGGATGTGAATGCTATTCACCATAACTCCAATCAATCGACGATCGATAGGTTATAAGCCACTGCATCTATCAATATAACAATCAACAAAATTATAGAAATCAAGGAATCTATAGGGAGAAACAATTCCAAAATCCCCATCAAGCTTCCCCCATCTCCCGATAATGAGAGGATTTTTGCCATAGAAAGAAGCATTCAGGCCATGTAGTCACTCAGCATATGATGTTCCACAACCTAAATACGGTGAACAAAAACCAATCATCTCACCAAAAGTCAGTCGATAGACAACTAGCCCAATTAACGATGGCCTTGTGTCCTCCCATAGGAGCTCTTGCCAGGCAGCCCAAACCGAATCCCAAGCATATCAAACAACTTAAGATTTTAACTACTACATCCAGCCTCACCACTCCAGAAAGGGTGAGTCCTCCCCCCAAAATGTTTGACTAAGGGGAGGATGATGAAGTCATTATAACACAACCTCTACAATCATCTACACCGGGAGAAGACATTCTTATCAATAAGCCACATATTCCCTTTGTTGGATGGCTAGAGAAGACCAAATTGGACTCTATATTCAACAAGTTCAAAGATACTATGAGTAAGTTATATGTCAACATCCCTCTTTTGAGCGTCATGATAGAAATACCTGAGTGCAAAAATTCCTTCAAGGCCATGTTGAACAATAAGTACATCACCAAAGGATCTAAAATGATGAATCTGGATAGAGCCACACTAGACATCCTCCAAAGTAAAATGCCAGGTAAATGAAAAGACCCAGAATCCTTTGGGATCACATGCACTCTCAGAAATTGTACCAGCCAACCAGGATTGGCTGATGTCATAGCAGGCATCTCCATCATTCACTTAATCATGTGTAGGAGACTCGGTCTCACTGATGCATGACTCACTCATATGAGCATTCAACTAGAAGACTGTTCTATTACTGAGCCACTTGGCATTATTGATGATGTGCTAGTGAAAGTTAGAAAATTTTACATTCTATGTGACTTTGTGGTGCTCGATATAAAGGAAGACTGTTATTACATACTTATCTTCAACAAGCCCTTTCTTGCCACTTCCAGAGAAGTGATTGATATGGAGGCCAGACTTCTCACTCTACGAGTGGGGACCACATTAATAAACTTCTACGGATCTGGAGGTGGCACAAAGTACACGAGAGAAGAAGAAGCCTACTTCCTTGAATGTATAGACTAGTTCAATAAGATGAAGAAGTGCTTCCTCAACACTGAGATCCCACTAGTGACGGAATCTAAAATTTCTTTAGAAGACAACAAAAATTGAAATTGTTCCAGCTAGCCCCAAGATGATGGATATTTCATTTCTCACCATCCCCACTCTTGTAATGCCAAATGTTGCTACTCAAGATCTTCCATTCCCACAATCACCCCCTTTCTCTCATGCCACACCTCAATCCACCCCCATTTTTCTTTCCCCCTTCCTCTCGAACCACCAATCTATGTTTCCCACCAGGTCCCATATGACTTACCACTCTCAATGGTAACTCAAGAAGAACAGATCAAAGCCAATGAGGAAGTTTTGATGTCTTGCCTGCTAAATCCACACCCCGTTGGCACTAAAAACCAATTTGGTGGGCTAACCAACATCAACATATGACTTTAAATTCATCACTTGATAATAATTATCTTTATGATCATACAATTGAGCCACCCCATAACTATTCCTTATCACATATTGAACCATAGGAACCTATCAATCCCAATTATCATCATTGGTATGCAGATGCATGCCAAGACATCATGAGCACATTCCAAGGAGCCCAATAAAAGATGATGAATTGGCTGGAAGGAAAGCAGTCAATTCAACAAAACACCTTTCAAACTCCATTCTGCTCCCTATTAGGGGATACTACCATTTTGAGGCCTCAATGTTAAATAGGGTGCTTGTTGAGAGGCAAGGAATTGATTTTTTCCCTTCATTCCAGATTTCAATTTAGCTCAAGATGAAAAAAATTTCAAGTTCGAGGTTGAGGTGGGTGGTACACACTCATTCCACCCACTATATCTTAAATTTTTGCAATTCTTATTATGTTATTTAGCTTTAAATTCTTCATCAAATTTTTATTTTAGTTTTGGCCTTTATCTAGTTGGTCGTGATAATATGCATGTCTATCAATGTACCCCATTAAATTGTGCAACTATTCTTTATAACACAGTTGGAAAATTTTCTACTGCTAGAAATTATTCTATCACCAATGATCTGAATCAACAACATTCATTGGAAAAGCTGGCAAGCTGTAGAGGACTGATAGGATTAAAAAATGAAGCCTCCTTATCTAGAGTTATATATTGACTTAGAAATTCTATATTTTCCAGAATTCATAAACTAATTGACCCAATGTATGATACTCCCAATGTGATTGAATTTAGAAAAACGAGTTACACATTGAACATTCTTTATGTACACCTTTTCCATTACCTTCTTATCTCTTCATCCACAAAATAAAAAAAAAAGACAAAAG
The DNA here is from genome assembly GCA_963693085.1 of Alisma plantago-aquatica. NCBI lineage: Eukaryota > Viridiplantae > Streptophyta > Magnoliopsida > Alismatales > Alismataceae > Alisma > Alisma plantago-aquatica. Next base: position 211,326,047 of record OY856414.1, read on the forward strand.
TGCCAAAACCCTAAGTTCGTGGTGGCATCCTTCCCCATTTTCTATTTCTTCCATACCTATCATAAATTTAATAGTGGCGTATTAAGAAAAGATGCCAAAAGAGAACAACAAAACATACATTCAATATATCTATAAACAAAGAAATAAAAGGCCTCAAGTCAAATAGAGGAGATGTTGCTTCCTTCCATAACTCATTCACTCCAATATTATGCCTTAGGGAATCTACATGACCCCATCAAATACCTGAGCACTCTTGTTGTCACGTCCAACTCATAAAAACCGGATTAACTAATTTAACTAATGCGGAAGCATTTCGTTAGCAACGGAATTACTGAAAATCACTAAAAATTAAAACCTTTTATAAAAATATTCATTACCAAAGATTCTTTAAACAAGAACCACGGTTGTATATTTACATACTGGTCCACATTGTACATTCCATGTTTCATCATACCAAAATCTCAGGTTGATTATACAAACATTATCTATTGACTCCTAGGACCTGAAAGTACAGAGACGACACATAGGACATTATGTACAAAGCCTGACAACCAGTATCCCCACCTGGGATATTACTATTGTCCTTGTTGTTGTTGCTGCTCTTCCTCTACTATAGAGGTTCTGCCTCTTTTTCTATGTTTACCAAAAAACATAGAATCCCACGGGGGTGATACAATTATAAAATTGCCCCAGCGAGAGATATAACTCTCCGCCACAGCATTGTTATTGCAGATTGATATAAATAAACTGAGTAGTGGGATAATATATTTCAATAGCAGATAATCACTATCTATGCAGGCTAGAGCAACATTTCTATTCAAATATTTCAACTATAACTTGACAAGGTAGTATATCTCTTATTCAATTAAAGAACATAAATAACATTTATGTATTCAAGGACATGCTAAGCAGGTTAACATCAACCAGTGATTATCGTATTTCAATCTTACGCAAATACGCTACACAAATGATTATATTTTACAAACATTCTTAAGCACTGAGGAGATGAGATATACCGCTCATACTCCAACTGATCAGTGCGAAGTCAATATCGATACCATACAAAGTCAAATGGAAGATCTGACTTCCATGACTTCCCACATCTGAGTCAGTGTGAGATTACATGCAGGACATCTTGTGTCTCTACTTACATAGCTTGCCAGGGTATAGTGGCATCTAGCTATAGAGTTACAGTGTCAGTTGTACTCTCTTCACGATCGAGAGATTTCATGTTTACCTCCATCGATCTGGCATTAACATCATCGGGATATTAGTGATATATCCATCCTGGAAGCATGAAGGATTGAGAGGTTTAATGTTTACCTTCCATCAATTCCCTCATAAGGACGTAAGGATATTTTCACCCATTGACCCCCACATATTCAAAATATGTGAACTCTAGGAGATCTCATAAGAAAACCTATTTCACCATCATCCGCTTCTGATGATGATGGATCTATGGTCAGATAACTACATGAATAGCTTTCATTTGATTAATTAGGTATATTATCATATTCTTTTAGCATCAATCAAGTTTTCAAACATAACTTATTAGTACAAATGTTATAAAGAAACATGTATTGTTTTCATCTGTTACTTCTTAGTTTCTAAAAGACATTGAGATCTCAGTCCCTCACATAAACATATGATTCTGGGCATTCAAACCCTCAACTCAACATTGAGCACTGTTACCACTTTTTCAGGTAATCATCACCTTCAAGTCATCTGACCAAGGTAAACATGACACTTGGTACACAAGCATCTTATCTGGCACTTGAGGCCCATTAACGCTCTCTTGTCACCTCTTACTAGGCAACAAGGCATATTATGGCACACAAGGCCCAATAAATAATTTCAATAAATAAGCATCATAGCTCATACTTGGCTATGTACATCATCTTAGGATGCCTGCATGGTTAGCATACATGATAACAAATATATCAATCATATTACTATTCCATGCTATACAAGGGTAATATCACTATTCCCATACCAGGGTTAGGGTTTCCCATTTTATAGCAATCATGGTTAATCATTGCCCTTTATTCAATTAGGACCAATGATTCATCATTTCATTATCCAGAATTAGGGTTTCATGCAACTTCACCCTATTTAAAATTAGGGTTTACTATTCACATCACATTACCCTGGATTAGGGTTTATATTCAATAACCCCTGATTAGGGTTTACTATTCATCCCAATTAGGGTTTTACATTAAAATACCATGAATTAGGTTTACTCATGTCATTACCCTAAAATCATATCACATTATCTTCCTAGATTAGGGTTTCACTCAGAATTGCCCTAATTTAGGGTTTGAGTTCATCAATTAACTCAATTAGGGTTTCATGATCTCTTTACCAAGGATCATACCCTAATTGTATATCACACTTACTTTGAATGTGTTAGGCTTGATTGCTACATGATCATCTTACATGTATAATTCTCTCTCTCTCATCCTCTTCTAGGATGTCCAGGAGATTTGATCAATTGGACTTTCAATTACTTGAAATATCCAATTAAATTGATCAATTGAAACTTCAATTATATTAGACATCCAAATGAATTAATCATGTTGGACCTCAAACAGTCTTGCTTTCATAGACCCTAAATGGTCTTGGATGCTCAAAGTTCAAATGGTTTGAAATCGTTTGGGCACATTTCCCTTGAAACCATTTAAGCAATCATTGGCTTGAAACCAAATGAGCTAGAAAGTGTTGAAACCGCATGAGCTTGGGTCTCCAAATGGTTTGGGACTGTTTGATCCCAAACGGTCTTGGACCGTTTGGTCCAAACCCTCTCAAAACCGCATGGACCAAAAAGTCCTTTCAACACCTACACGATTCCTGATTTCAATGGATGAACCAATTATCAATTGAGTCCTTGATTTCTTTATTGCTTGAACTATTGAGTCAGCCTTCAATTAGACCATCAATTAGGGTTTTGAACCCAATTGATCTAGGATTTCAACCCAAGGATCCTTCAATTAGGGCTTTGAATCGAATAGCCATCAATGATCAACATTGTGGAATTAATTCCATTACAACTAACGAATCATCATCAAATTTTTGATATGGTCAGACCCCAAATGGTCTTGAGGTCATTTGGATAACCTCCAAACGGTCTTGAGACCATTTGCCTCATCCTATCCTTGGATTTTGTGAAATACCATTATGGTTTAGATCATTAGATTGATCATCAAATCAACACTTAATTGTATTTCAATTTGGTATCTTTGGACCTTCAATTACTCATCCATACTTAACCTTAGACCTCTGAATGGTCTTGGGTGACCCCCAAACGGTGTTGGGACTGTTTGGGTGACCTCCAAACAGTCTTGAGACCATTTGGGCTCAATCACCCAAAAATCTAAATTAACCAAATTGAATTTCAACACTTAATCCAATTAGGGTTTGCTAATTGATTAACCTTCAATTGATGATCCCTTTGGAATTCATTAATAAAATTTGATAGGTCATCAACCATCACCATTTACATCATAATTCCCAAACGGTCAACCATGGCCAACTCTCCCAAACAGTTTGAAACCGTTTAACTTCAAACAGTTTGATAAAACCATTTGCTTTCAAACGATTTTGGTTGAAATCAAATGAGCAACATGATGAAACCGAATGAGATACAATTCATTGGGAAAAGTGTTCAAGATGAAGTCATGATCATCTAACCTCATTCATGTATCTCCTAGTACATCTAATTTCATGGAAATACCATTTTCAACAAGCAATTAATCAAGAAGATGAATGAATCAATGAAATTGCAAGATTAATGTTTGAATAACAATGTAGAGGGGTTCAAGTTATATAACCCACCTTCAATAGAGCTTCAAATCTTGGATATTCACATCAACAATGGTGGAAGAAGATTTTCCACACCACAAGGATCGTTCCTCAAGCTTTTGAGTGAAAAGGGATGGTTAGAAGTGAAGATAGGATCGAGATATGAAGGAATCATGCATTAATTTGTGATTTCCACCATGAAATCGAGATGAATGGAGGTCAAGAAGCTTACCAACAGGTTGAGTGTCGTATTCCTTCTGCCCCTAGCTTCCTTGAACGTTTTTGCAAGCAAAGGAAATAAGTGGATCCAAAAAAGTCCTTGGTTTGAGTGGTAAAGGGTGCTTTTATAAGAAAATCAATGAGAGAGAAAATTTCTTATAAAACTCTTGTAATTCCAAAAATTGTGCCACCTCTTCCTCCTCAATTCCGTGCATGCAAATATATATTCATTATATCCAAATTCCCTTCCTTTATCCAAGAATTATTGGAAAAGAAATTAAACACCGTAATCATATTATATTAATATCCCATTTTTAGTGGATATTACTTTCCATTAACTTAATGTAAGTGGAGTCTCCACTCATGTTAGATCTTTTCGTGGCCTAGAAAAGGCACAAAGGTGTTCACACTTGAAAAAATCCAACCATCTCGTTTTTGGTTGAAGGCCCTTCAATTATTATATTTATTTTTGCATTAATTTGAAGTAAAGTTCCATTTATGCTTAAATCTTGATTATTTTAATATCAAGATTCTCTCTCCTTCAAAGTAGCTCAAATGAGATTCCCATATCATTTTATTGCCTATACAATATGCTAATATCATTAAGGACCTTATTGAAGTGGTAAATTGCATATTGAACCCTGGGTTTTGGGTAAATTGCACTTTACACCAAAACTAGGTTTTAATGAAAAAACATTGCTTTACCACCTCTTTCTTGGTGCTCATGCTATCACAAGCCATACCTCTGCATCATCTTCATTCCCATGATGCTTCAACACATGAGGAACATATTATCATGCACAATTTGCAATTTAACCCCTCAACTTGGGTAATTTGCACTTTAGTCCAAAACAAGTAAAACATTACTTTCAACATTATTCAAAATGGACTAAAATTGAAATATAAGTTCCCCTTGAGCCTTAATTACTTTTTAAAAGATAATATCAAGCATAAAATTATCTTTCTTAAACAAAACACCTAGGGTTAAAGCATAACCCAGGTCAGGGACGTTACAAATTATCCACCCCTTATAAGGATTTCGTCCCCAAAATCAACAAAAACATCAAGAGAAAAGAGTAGGATATTTCCTCCTCATCTCTTCCTCTAGCTCCCACGTAGCTTGTTCAATGCCACGGTGATGCCAGAGAACTTTCACAAGACTATTGAATTTCTTTTTTAGCTTTTTAATTCTTCTGTCATGAACCAACACAGGTCCTTCAACATAAGATATATCATGATTTAGTTCTACCTCCACAGGTTGCAGAACTAACTCAGTGTCAGGATGACACTTCCTTAACATAGAGATATGAAACACTGGGTGCAATCTATGCAACTTAGGTGGTAACTCCAGCTTATTGGCTACCTTTCCCATCCTTTCAATGATCAGATAAGGCCCCATAAATATAGGAGCTAACTTTCCCTTCTTTCCAAATCTCAAGATACCTTTCTAAGGTGATACTTTGAGGCAAACTCTATCTCCAACTTGGAATTCTAAGGGTCTACGATGCTTGTCATCATAGGATTTTTGTCTATCCTGGGAAACTTTCAACTGTTGTTGTATTACTTTAATCTTCTCAGTTGTTTGTTGTACTAGCTCATGACCCAAAAGTTTATATTCTCCAATTTCATACCAACATAAGGGAGATCTACAATGTCTACATATAATGCTTCATATGGTGCCATGTCAATACTGTGCTGATAGCTATTATTATAAGCAAATTCTATCAAGCTCAGGTGTAGATCCCAACTTCCTACAAACTGAAGGACACATGCCCTAAGCAAGTCCTCCAAGGTTTGTATAGTCCTTTCAGACTGTCCATCTGTTTGTGGGTGAAAGGTTGTACTAAACCTTAACTACGTCATAAAAGCTTTATGCAGTCGATTCCAAAAATGACTCATAAATTGGGGACCTCTATCAGAAACGATAGTAGTCGGAACCCCGTGCAAACGCATTATCTCATCAATGTATATATGTGCAAGCTTCTCAGCTGTATAGGTTGTTTTGACAGGTAAGAAATGTGTTATCTTAGTCAACCTATCAACTATCACCCAAATGGAATCATGAATTTTGGTTGTTCTTGGCAAACCAACCACAAAGTCTATGGTTACATTATCCCATTTCCACTACAGTATAGGTAGATGTTGCATTGTTCCTGCGGGCTTCTGATGTTCAACTTTAACTTGCTGACACACTGAACACCGCATAACAAACTCAGCTACATCTTTCTTCAATCCAGGCCACCAATACATATCTTTCAAGTTATGATACATCTTGGTGCTCCCTGGACACCAAGATTTTATATTACATATTGAACACTAACTTTTACATATACATGTACTACCACTATACAATAGGATCTTAAGACAATAGGTCCACATGTACATCAGCTCGCCACACAACTCTCAACTATCCTGGTCTTCAAAAGCATATGTCCACAACCTAAAAAAAAGATTACATGTGGTACATGTTAGCACAATATTCAAGAATATTGTTCTGAATATGCCTATGTGTCTTTTTAGATACCTCTCATTACTAAGCTTGACAATAAGATAAAACTAATACTTGGTAGTTATAAAGAAATATAGAAAAAGGCATATACTGGATTAAAGATGTTTATTTACAAAAGAGAAAACATATTTAAGCTCATTTTCCATTATAATCTCGTGCATTGGCCTACCAATGGGATAGATGCATTAAGGCCTTATGATCTACTTACCAAAGAGATAGATCATTTTACATGTGATCTGCTAACCAAAGAGATAGATCACTCACTATCACTATGCTTAACAAAGATATATAGTGCTTTCATATAATGGAACATATATATTATGTTTCATGTGTTCATAAAAATAAGTATGGAAAAACAAGCAACGTATCATACAAAAACAATCATTTCATCCAATATCATATGCCAAATATTTTACTACACATATACCACAATCATATTGTATAATAAGCCAAGTAAGAGGTAATGGCGTACCTTGATCAAGGGATATCCTAATCACACATTCTTGATGTCATCTATATCTTTGTCAAACCCTTTTGTGAGCCAATCTATACTTTCCACGTGTCCTTCAACGGATACATTTCTTTCTTCTTGGGACACAGGTGGGCTGGCCGATTCTTGGTTGGTTCAATGCCACCGGTCTCAACTTTCCTTGATTGAACCACTCAGGTTCATGATTGAGTCATGCGGTTCTCTTGGCTATGTGGCTGGTCCAGCCTCTTCTCTCTCTCACCCTCACGAGTCTATTGGGACTCAGTTCTACAGGGTGCCGCTATATGCTTGATCTCTAGTGAGGAATCAATAGAGACCTGGTGTTCCTCATCAACTCCTAGAACCTCCATAACATTCAGCGTTTCTCCCCCGGTGCCTTCAGCCTCGAAGCTTTCTATTTAAAAGTCATCCTCATGAGTTCGAGGAGGTCCCCGCCACTTTAGACTGACGAAGTGGAGAAAAAGAGGTAAAACACCTTTGTTCAAGGTATCTCAAAGATGATGCCTCTAGGAGCAACACTCGACCTTTACAAACTAGATATCGTCTTGAAAACGCATCAAGGTGTAGCTTAGAATACCTCCCTAGCTTCTCCTCCATCTCCGAACAAGATGAAGTTCATTGGCTAGCTGCAATGGGAGTGTAGTACAAGCATGTCTATAGCTTTGTCTAATAGTTGGGTTTGCTTTCCACTCATCATCTTCCTGGAAAGCCCTTCTATTCCTTTCACTTTTTTCCAGCTACCTTATACAAAATGTAGTGGAGACCCTACGGGGATAGAGATCTCGTTCAATCTATACACTGGACTAAAGATTATGAGTAAAGGGTGAAGGAACTCCTCATGATAAGGAGAATACAACCATTCTTCCAGCCTCATTCATACCCTCCCTCAATCATGGTGCGGGACCGTGGGAGAGTGTGGCACAACTAGCTCCCCTACCTTTTTCTAACTGCAGGGTAGGAGACGACTAAGACTCCTCAGATCTGTTCCATCCTATGGTCAGGACAAAGACAATGTATGGAAATGTGTTTACATAAGCCCTTGAGTCGTGTGACCTCTTCTTTGATCAACCATAGAGTATAAATATTAAACTTAGGTCCATGAATCATCACAATGAACATTATATCATCATATTCGAACTTGTATAACTTCCTCTAGGGTACTCCAATTGTCCCTAAATTTTAACCATAACTTTACCATCTTTCAAGATACATTTTACACAAATTTTGTGTTAAAACTTATCTATTTGACTCATCAATTAAATATCTCAAAAGGACATATATTAAGAGGTAGAAATCATAGGATCAACATTAAGGAACACTTCAACCTTACCAAAATGCTTGGAACTCTCAAAGAAACTCAACATGCATGAATTCCAATATGTAATTGGTGATTAAAGGTTTCAAAAGAGTAGTCTATCACATCCTACACACTATAAAACAAATTTTGTCCTTGAAATTATGACAAAAACTTAGTCCATCACATTATATACATCTTAAAAGAAATTTTGTCCTAAAAATTAAGCCATCCTCTTACTTCAAGGAACTTCATCTATTTCTTGGGAACCACTTTATGTGCAACATATCCACATAGGATACCTAGAACCATATATCCAAAGCACTTCTAAAATATTTTAAAAGCATTATGGTGAACCCCTTAACATATAACATGATGTAGATACTTATGTTGTGTCATTTTCCAAGCATAATAATAGATAATAGATTATTCATGACATTTTTCACATTTTAGGATTTACATCCTTATTTTATTCAAATGTAAGGTTCTAACATTATGTGCTCATTTTGGGAATAGTTATTTATAAATTAACTCGATTTATTCATATAGATCAAAACTAGGTGTCATCATCATTATATTTTGCCAAATTATTAGAACATGTTCAACATTAACATATGCCTTGTAGGAGGGAGTTAACTATAGCTAACCCACTTTATCCATCTTAACTAAATAATCATTTTCATCATTTTATGTTGTTGTATTTTTTTTGCAGACATTATTCAACATATATATTAAGCACTAACATTATCATTGTTTGGAATATATCCTTAAGATGATCTCATTTCACCTTCATGTTAAGTTACAAGTTTTTTAGTGAATTCATCACTAGATTCACCAACCATATTATGTCAATATTTTCATTGTAAAACATATAATTAGTGTCATGTCATTCATATGATCTTATTTCAATACTTATAATAAATTGCAACATTTACTAGTGATTTAATCACAAGATTAACCAATACTATCACATTATCATCATTATTCATGTGTATTGTTAACCATTTATGCATTGATATCTATTAAACCATCTCTAGGTATCCATCATATCATGTATAAATATCACGTCTTGAGATTAGCTCACATCCTTACATATATTTTACCATGGTTGTGGTAGACATACATATATCAAAACTTTATCTACTCCAATTGAGATCTTCCTAACCCATATCATGTGGGTAGTGCCATGATCAGTCTCTCTAAGCTCACTCAACTCTATGAGTATCATATACAAAAGAAAAAACTTTATCTTCCCTCTTTGGTCTAGGGTTCCTAGGTGTACCTCATCGCCACTAGTGATAGACTTACAAGCTCTAGCCACATAATGTAGCACACCGTTCGAATAAAAAGTTATTAACTAAGAGGAAGCGATCATTAACAGCAGATTACTGAAAATCACTAAAAATTAAAACCATTTACAAAGAGATCCAATTATAGGAAACTCTTATAACAAGAACCAAAGTATTACATATACATTCTGGTTCCCTAGTACATACCATGTGCCATCTCTTCTCGAGGATTACATACAATAGTTGCTTTGCCGGAATTATACATAAGCAACATAAAACCTGGAGGAATTCAAGCCAAAATCTCAGATCGATGCTTTAAAAGTACTAACTACTGACTCCGAGGACCTAAGAGTACATAGATGACACATATGCCTTTCTATACAAAACATGATAGCCAGTGCCTCCACCTGAGTTATCACTATTGTCCCTGATGTTGCTGCTGCTATCCTTTCCCTGTAATAGGGTTTCTGCCTCTTCTCCTGTGTTTGCCTAAAAAGTTGGATCCCACGGGGGTGAGACAATTGAAAATTGTCCCAGCGAGAGATATAACTCTACGCCAGAAACATTATTATTGTAGATTGATAGAATAAAGTTGAGCATGAGATCTTTTATATTAACAGAAATATTACTCATTGTATGAACATAATAAGATAATTTTCTTTCTTAAGAAGAACATTTCATCTACCCATGGTAGATCAAAAATCATCTATATGCTTTGCAAATAATGAAAGGAATCATAAATATATCATCTATCAACTAAAGATGCATAAAGAAATGTAACATCAACCAATGAAATTCGAATTCAATCCTTAAGCAAACCTGCGATACGTCTGATTACATTTTACAATCACACTTATTCCCTGAGGAGATGAGGTATACCGCTCATACTCCTACCGACCATTGCGAAGTCAAAATCAGTGCCATACAAGGTCAATGGCAGAGCCAGCTACCATCACCTCCCTTGTCTCGGTCACTATGAGATTCAATGCAGGACATATTGTGTGTCTGCTAATAGCTTTGTAGGGTATACTGGCAACTTCGCTATAGAGTTACAATGGAGTGATGTACTCTCTTCACAATCGAGAGATTTCATGTTTATCTCACATCGATCCGACATTAATATTATCGAGAGATTCATGATACATCTATCCTAGCTTCGAGGGATTAGTGATACATCCACCGTGAAATATGTAATGAAGGATTGAGATATTTAATGTTTATATCACATCAATTCCTCCATTAGGGCTTAAGGATATTTTCTCCCATTACCCCCGCACATACAAAAATATGCATTCCGGGTTATGCCACTGAGAAACCCGTTTCACCATCGAGCAAATTCTGACATTGATGGTTATATGGCCAGGGCACTACATGATAAGATTCCACTTGATTACTTATGTGCATTATTGTATTCTTTTAGCAATTAGTCAAGTTCTCAAACATTATTATGACAAATGCTTACAAAGAAGAGTATAATTCATCTATCAAGTACTTTTCAAAGCTTTATAAAAACATTAGGATCTTAATCCCTTGTCCCATCATGAGCATTCTCATCTCTTAACTTCTCATCATCATGATTATGAAATATGGGTATTCAAACCCTCAGTTCATCAAAGAACACATGTTACCACTTATTAGGTAACTAATACCTTCAGGTCATCTGACCAAGGTAAACATGATACTTGCTACACAAGCATCCCACATGGCTCTCAAAGCCCATTAAGTCTCTCGTTACCTCTTACTAGGCAACAAGGCATATAATGGCTCACAAGGCCCTTAATGCATTTAAATAATTAACACATCATAGCTCATGTCTGGCTATGCTCATCATCTCATGATTGTCTGCATGATCATTACATGATAACGGTTATATCAGTTATATATCAACACTATGCAATGTAAGAGTAGAATCACTATTCCCTTATTTAGGGTTAGGATTTCTCTTGCATATCATCACCCTTCATTAGGGTTTTCCATTAATAACCATTTAGGTTCACAAGATCATATTATTAATGATCAAGCCCTAATTCATTGCTCCACATAGCTAGGAGTCACATTGATATCATAAGTATTCAATCATACTCATCTTTTATCGATAATTGAATTATCAACACAAGATATGAGTTCCTTTCTCATATTTGCCAAAATATGGTTACATCATACTTTATTTGCTTGGCTTAACCTTTTCTTAAGGTATGTTGTCCTACACTTATCAAAGTGCATTTCATCTCAATGTATCAATTGATATGGCACACTTCATGTGTTACTCATTCAATATATTGGATTTAGGATATTTCAAGGTGTATCAATCTTTAGGTGCTATATGTGATATCTAACATGTCTTGATGTATCACTTCCCTTGTCACCTTTAACTTAAGTTCATCAACTTATCTTGTATTAGGGTATCTCCCATCCTAATACTTCATGCACCAGTTCATCACATTTATCATGTAATGTACTTAGACGAAAGCCACACATTTGCTTCAATGATATGGACTCATCTCGGGTTAAGGAATTATTGATATAAGATCATCCATTAACAACCACCTTAGGTGTTTCACTTATCAATATATTAGTCACTATTCCATTATTAAGGATAGGGTTTCCCATCTTTATCAATTAGGGTTTACACAACATCACCCTATATTCGAATTTCACACATCATCATCCTAAATCAGGGTTTCACATAGCATTACCTAAAATTAGGGTTTCTCAACTCATCGGCCAAAATTAGGGTCATGGGTTATCATTATATTGCCCAACATTAGGGTTTCGTGCATTATAATCCAAAATTAGGATTTCACATACCTTCACCCTATATTAGGGTAGGATTTCATATAGCATTACATAATATCACCCTGGATTGAGTTTCATATCACATCTCTGAATTAGGGTTTCACTTGACCTTATCCTAGATTAGGGTTTCACATTACCTCTTTGCATTAGGCTTTCAAATGGCATCACCCTTAATTAGGGTTTCACATGGCATTACCAGAAATTAGGGTTTCACATGGAATCACCCTTAATTAGGGTTTCACATGGAATCACCCTTAATTAGGGTTTCACATGACATCACCCTATATTAGAATTTCACACATCATCATCCTAAATCAAGGTTTCACATGGCATCACCCTTCATTAGGGTTTCACATGGAATTACCTGAAATTAGGGTTTCACATGGCATCACCCTTAATTAGGGTTTCACATAGCATCACCCTTGATTAGGGTTTCACATTAAATCACCCTTAATTAGGTTTTCACATGGCAACACCCTTAATTAGGGTTTCACATCACATCACCCTTAGTTACGGTTTCACATGGCATCACCCTTAGTTAGGGTTTCACATGACATCACTCTTAATTAGGGTTTCACATGGCATCACCCTTAATTAGGGTTTCACATGATATCAGACTTAATTAGGGTTTCACCATTACCCTAGGTTAGGGATAGGGTTCATCAACCTTCTCAATTAGGGTTTCATGATCTCTTTATAAAGGATCATACCCTAATTACATATTTTGGTCATATTGAAAGTATTGATGATTAATCAGTACATGTTTATTACTCATGTATGGATTCCTCTCTCTCTTATCCTTTCTAGGATGTTGATCACTTCAAACTTAATTAGATTAGGTCAACTCCTCATTTATGTATCCACACTTAGAGTTAGTTTAGTATGTTGCGATGTTGCTTCCATAAGCATCAAAGATTGATCATTCAAAAGGTACTAATCACTTAAGTACCTTGAAGGTACAACCATTGTAATTAATCACCTTTGATAAACATCATCAACAATCATGGGGTAATTTATACTCACATGGTTTGAGCCAGTTAGACTTTCAAATGGTCTTGACCAGTTGTAAATCAAATAATCCCATTTGGTTTTGAAATCGAATGCATCCATTCGATCTTGAAATCGAATCTCTCCATTCGGTCTTGAAACTGAATCATCAACCCTTATATTGAAATAGAATGGACATCCCAACATTTAAACCGATTGAGTGTTGAAACCGAATGAGCAACTTAACATTGAAACCGAATGAACATCTAATGGTTTGAGATCATTTTCTCTCCAAACGGTCTCAATACCGTTTGATCCAAACTACCTTGAAACTGAATGGACCAAAGAGGGTTCCTCCAATCAAATTGATTTAGGGTTTGTACTCATTGAATCATCAATCGATTGAACTATTGAAGATACATCATATCGTAGCCCTTGAATCTTCAACCATCATCATAATCAACCATTGACCTCCAAATGGTCTTGAGACTGTTTGAGTCAAACCACCTCAAAACCGATTCCCTCAACTAGGGTTTCACTCAATTCAATCGATTAGAGTTTGCAATTAGTGTATCATTCATATATGGAGCCTTTAAAATCAAATCAATTGATATAATTGGATCATAAACCATCCACATCAGCATTGATCCTTCAAACGGTTTGAGACTGTTTACTCCCAAACGGTCTTGAGACCGTTTGGTTTCAATCGATCTTGAAATCGATTGGTCCCAAAATTGAAACTGTTTGACCAAGATATTCATTAAGGTGTGTGATTATGATGATATCATCATCATCAAGCTTCGATCCTTCAAAATGTACTGCCATTCTTATGGAAATTTCATCAATTATTGAAAGGAATTTCAAGAAGAACAAAATAATCAACAAGTGATAAAGAATTGAATGTAATAATAACATTTAAGGGTTCAAGTTATATAACCCGCCTTCACAGTTTAAGCCAAGCTTCAAGATTCACGTCTCTAATGGTGAATGAAGATTTCTCAACCTCCCAATGTCCGTCCTCAAGATTTTGAGTGAAAAGAAATGGCTAGGATTGAAGATTGAATGGAGAAAAGAAGAAATCAAGCATTGATTTTCGATTTCCACCATGAAATCAAGGTTGAAGATGATTATGGAGCTTACCTACAGGTTGGGACACATTCTCCTGTTTCTCCTAGGCTCCTTTGTGCATGGCCAAATCAAGGAGAGAAACAAAGATCGAAAAAGCCTTTCATTTGAGTTGGAAATGGGATGTTTATTAGGAAATTCCAACGAGAGAGAAAATGTTAATTAATTCCTTCAACTCCCAAAATTTCTGCCACTTAACCCCATCAATTTCCTGCATATGAAGCTATCAAATCCACCTTCAAATTCCTCTTCGTTATCCATGAATTAAAGGAAAGCAAATTAAGCACCTTAACCATAATAATAATAATATCCAAAATTGAGTGGATATTACTTTTTAGTTAACTAATGTGAGTGGGCTCTCCACTCACTTTAGATATTTCGTGGCCTTTTCAAGGAATAAGGACGTTCAAACTTATACAAATTCAGCCATCTAATTTTTGGTTGAAGGGCACTAAGATTAATATATTTATTTTTGCATTAAATTGAATTAGGGTTTCAATTATACTTAAATCTTGATTATTTTATTACCAAGATTCTCTCTCCTCCAAAGTGATTTGAATGAGACGCCCCTCTCATTTTATTTTCTTTACATGATGTCAAAAAACATGAGGGACTCTCTATATGTGGTATTTTGCATAATGAACCATAGGTTTTGGGTATATTGCACATTACACCAAAAATAGGTTTTAATGCACAACATTGCTTAATAAGCTCTTTCTTGGTGCCCAGGCTACCACAAGCCATACCTCTGCATCATTTTCATTCTTATGATACATCAACACTTGAGGAACATTTAATCATGTCATATTTTCATGTTAACCCCTCAACTTGGGTAATTTGCACTTTAGTCCAAAACAAGCAAAACATTGTTTTAACATTATTAAAAAAGGACTAAAATTGAAACATAAGTTCCTATTGAGCCGTAATTACTTTTCAAAAGATAAGAGCAAGCATGTTATTATCTTTCTTAATCAAAACATCTAGGATTAAAGCATAACCCAGGTCAGGGATGTTACAAATTATAAACCCCTAACAAGGATTTCGTCCCCGAAATCCCAGGTAAAAAGGTAACAAATATTATTCATTCACTATATCATTAGGTCTCCACATAACATATTAATGTCATGGAGATGGCATAGAACTTTGATCAATACAAAGTTCTTCCACACAAGATTATCATAGAACTTGTCATACAAGACACATACTCTGTTGTTTATTTGTTTTATTATTGAATTTAGAGTCAACTCAGTGTCAGGTAACATTTTTCTTTGTCAAAGATACATTATACATGCCTCATTCTATTCAAGTGTCAAATCTCACTGATTTATCACCTTTCTTAACTTATAACCTTTTGTGGTGCACCGTTCGAATAAAATGTTATTAACTAAGAGGAAGCGATCATTAATAGCAGATTATTTAAAATCACTAAAAATTAAAACCATTTACAAAGAGATCCAATTCTAGGAAACTCATATAACAAGAATCAAAGTATTACATATACATTCTGGTTCACTAGTACATACCATGTACCATCTCTTCTCGAGGATTACATACAATAGTTGCTTTTCCAGAATTATACATAAGCAACATAAAACCTTGAGGCATTCACGCCAAAATCTCATATCGATGCTTTAAAAGTACTAACTACTGACTCTGAGGACCTAAGAGTACATAGACGACACATAGGACTTTCTATACAAAACATGACATCCAGTGCCTCCACCTCAGTTATCACTGTTGTCCCTGATGCTGCTACTAATGTCCTTTCCCTACAATAGGGTTTCTGCCTCTTCTCCTACGTTTACCTAAAAAGTTGGATCCCACAGGGGTGAGACAATTGAAAATTGTCCCAGCGAGACATATAACTCTCCGCCAGAAACATTATTATTGTAGATTCATAAAATAAAGTTGAGAAGGAGATCTTTTATATTAACAACAACATTAATCATTGTATGAACATAATAAGACAATTTTCTTTCTTAAGAAGAACATTGCATCTACCCATGGTAGATCATAAATCACCTATCTACTTTGCAAGAAATGTAAGGAATCATAAATATATCATCTATCAACTAAAGATGCATAAAGAAATGTAACATCAGCCAATGATTTTCGTATTCAATCCTTAAGAAAACATTCTATACTGCTGATTACATTTTACAATCACACTTATGCCCTGAGGAGATGAGGTATACCGCTCATACTCCTACAGACAATTGCGAAGTCGAAATTGGTGCCATACAAGGTCAATGGTAGAGTCAGCTACCATGACCTCCCTTATCTCGATCAGTACGAGATTCAATGCAGGACATCTTGTGTCTCTGGTAATAGCTTTCCAGGGTATACTGGCAACTTCACTATATAATTACAGTGGCGTGATGTACTCTCTTTAGAATTGAGAGATTTCATGTTTATCTCACATCGATCCAGCATTAACATTATCGGGAGATTCATGATACATCTATCCTGACTTTGGGGTATTAGTGATGCATCCACCCCGAGATATGTAATGAAGGATTGAGAGATTTAATGTTTATCTCACATCAATTCCTCCATTAGGGCGTAAGGATATTTTTGCCCATTACTCCCACATATTAAAAAATATGCATTATGGGTAATGTCGCAGAGCAACCCGTTTCACCATCCATCAAATTCTGACACTGATGGTTATATGGCCAGGGCACTACATGATAAGATTATACTTGATTACTTATGTGCATTACTGTATTCTTTTAGCATCAGTCAAGTTCTCAAACATTATTATGACAAATACTTACAAAGAAAAGTATAATTTGTCTATCAAGTACTTTTCAAAACTTTATAAAAACATTGGGATCTTAATCCCTTGTCCCATCATGGGCATTCTCATGCTTTAACATCTCATCATCATGATTATGGAATATGGGTATTCAAACCCTTGTTTCATCAAAGAACACATGTTACCACTTATTAGGTAACTAATACCTTCAGGTCATATGACCAAGGTAAACATGATACTTACTACACAAGCATCCCACATGGCTCTCAAATCCCATTAAGTCTCTCGTTACCTCTTACTAGGAAACAAGGCATATAATGGCTCACGAGGCCCTTATTGCATTTAAATAATTAACACATCATTGCTCATGTCTGGATATGCTCATCATCTCATGATTTCCTGCATGATCATTACTTGATAACAGTTATATCAGTTATATATCAGCACTATGCAATGTAAGAGTAGCATCACTATTCCCTTATTTAGGGTTAGGATTTCTCTTTCATATCATCACCCTTTATTAGGGTTTTCCATTACTAACCATTTACATTCACAAGATCATATTATTAATGATCAAGCCCTAATTCATTGCTCTACAAAGCTAGGAGTCACATTGATAACATAAGTATTCAATCATACTCATCTTTTATCGATAATTGAATTATCAACACAAGATATGAGTTCCTTTCTCATATTTTCCAAAATATGGTTACATCATACTTTATTAGCTTGGCATAACCTTTTCTTATGGTATCTTGTCCTACACTTATCAAAGTGCATTTCATCTCAATGTATCAATTGACATGGCACACTTCATGTGTTACTCATTCAATATATTGGATTTAGGATATTTCAAGGTGTATCAATCTTGAGGTGATGGATGTAATATCTATCATGTCTTGATGTATCACTTCCCTTGTCACCTTTATCTTAAGTTCATCAACTTATCTTGTATTAGGGTATCTCCCAGCCTAATACTTCATGCACCAGTTCATCACATTTATCATGTGATGTACTTAGACATAAGCCACACATTTGGATTGTCCAACTATCTTCAATGATATGGACTCATCTGGGGTTAAGGCATTATTGGTATAAGATCATCCATTAACAATCACCTTAGGTGTTTCACTTATCAATATATTAGTCACTATTCCAATATTAGGGTATCTCCCATCCTAATACTTCATGCACCAGTTCATCACATTTATCATGTGATGTACTTAGACATAAGCCACACATTTGGATTGTCCAACTATATTCAATGATATGGACTCATCTCGGGTTAAGGCATTATTGGTATAAGATCATCCATTAACAACCACCTTAGGTGTTTCACTTATCAATATATTAGTCACTATTCCATTATTAAGGATAGCGTTTCCCATCTTTATCAATTAGTGTTTACACAACATCACCCTATATTAGAATTTCACACATCATCATCCTAAATCAGGGTTTCACATAGCATTACCTGAAATTAGGGTTTCTCAACTCATAGTCCAAAATTAGGGTTATGGGTTATCATCATATTGCCCAAGATTAAGGTTTCATGCAATATAATCCAAAATTAGTATTTCACATACCTTCACCCTATATTAGGGTAGGATTTCATATAGCATTACATAATATCACCCTGGATTGAGTTTCATATCACATCTCTGAATTAGGGTCACACTTGACCTTACCCATGATTAGGGTTTCACATTACCTCTCTGCATTAGGGTTTCACATGTCATCACCCTTCATTAGGGTTTCACATGGCATTACTTGAAATTAGGGTTTCACATGGCATCACCCTTAATTAGGGTTTCACATGGCATCACTCTTAATTAGGGTTTCACATGACATCACCCTATATTAGAATTTCACACATCATCATCCTAAATCAGGGTTTCACATGGCATCACCCTTAATTAGGGTTTCACAAGGAATTACCTGAAATTAGGGTTTCACATGGCATCACCCTTAATTAGGGTTTCACATGGCATCACCCTTAATTATGGTTTCACATGACATCACCCTTAATTAGGGTCTCACATGGCATCACCCTTAATTAGGGTTTCACATGGCATCACCCTTGATTAGGGTTTCACATGGCATCACCCTTAATTAGGGTTTCACATGACATCACCCTTAATTAGGGTTTCGCATGGCATCACCCTTAATCAAGGTTTCACATGACATCACCCTTAATTAGGGTTTCACCACTACCCTAGGTTAGGGTTAGGGTTCATCAACCTTCTCAATTAGGGTTTCATTATCTCTTTATAAAGGATAATATCCTAATTACATATTTTAGTCATATTGAAAGTATTGAGGATTAATCACTACTTGTTTATCAGTCATGTATGTATTCCTCTCTCTCTTATCCTTTCTAGGGTATTGATCACTTGAATATTAATTAGATTAGGTCAACTCCTCATTTAGGTATACACACTTAGAGTTAGTTTAGTATGTTGGGATGTTTCTTCCATAAGAATTAAAGATTGATCATTCAAAAGGTACTAATCACTTAAGTACCTTGAAGGTACAACCATTGTAATTAATCACCTTTGATAAACATCATCAACACTCATGGGGTTAATTATACTCACATGGTTTGAGCCAGGTAGACCTTCAAACGGTCTTGACCAGTTGTAAAATAAATCATCCCATTCAGTTTTGAAACTGAATGCATCCATTCGATCTTGAAATTGAATCTCTCCATTGAATCTTGAAACCGAATCATCAACCCTTATATTCAAATCGAATGGACATCCCAACATTGAAACTGATTTGGTGTTGAAACTGAATGAGCAAATTAACATTGAAACTAAATGAACATCTAATGGTTTGAGATCATTTGATCTCCAAATGGTCTGAGGACCGTTTGATCCCAAATGGTATCAAGACCATTTTGACTCAAACGGTCTCAATACCGTTTGGTCCAAACTACCTTGAAACCGAATGGACCACAGAGGGTTCCTCCAATCAAATTGATTTAGGGTTTGTACTAATTGAATCATCCATCGATTGAACTATTGAACATACATCAGATAGTAGCCCTTGGATCTTCAACCATCATCATAATCAACCATTGACCTCCAAATGGTCTTGAGAACATTTGAGACAAACAACCTCAAAATTGATTCCCTCAATTAGGGTTTCACTCAATTCAATTGATTAGAGTTTGCAATTAGTGGATCATTCATATATGGAGCCTTTAAAATCAAATCAATTAATATCATTGGATCATCAACCATTCACATCATCATTGATCCTTCAAATGGTTTGAGATTGTTTGATCTCAAACGGTCTTGATATTGTTTACTCCCAAACGGTCTTGAGACCGTTTGGTTTCAATCGATCTTGAAACCGATTGGTCCCAAAATTGAAACTATTTTCCCAAGATATTCATTAAGGTGTGTGCTTATGATGATTTAATCATAATCATGCTTCGATCCTTCAAAATCTACTGTCATTATTATGGAAATTTCATCAATTATTCAAAGGATTTTCAAGAAGAACAAAATAATCAACAAGTGATGAAGACTTGAATGTAATAATAACATTTAAGGCTTCAAGTTATATAACCCACATTAAAAGTTGAAACCAAGCTTCAAGCTTCACGTCTCTAATGGTTAATGAAGCTTTCTCAACCTCCCAAGGTCCGTCCTTAAGCTTTTGAGTGAAAAGAAATGGCTAGGATTGAAGATTGCATGGAGAAAAGAAGAAATCAAGCATTGATTTTTGATTTCCGTCGTGAAATCAAGGTTGAAGATGATTATGAAGCTTACCTACAGGCTGGGGCACGTTATCCTATTGCTCCTAAGCTCCTTTGTGCATGGCCAAAGAAAGGAAAGAAAGAAGGATCGAAAAAGCCTTTCATTTGAGTTGGAAATAAGATGTTTATAAGGAAATTCCAATGAGATAGAAAATGTTAATTAATTCCTTCAACTCCCAAAATTGGTGCCACTTAACCCTCTCCCTTTCATGCATACAAATATATCAGCTCCACCTTCGAATTCCTCTTCATTATCCATGAATTAAAGGAAAGCAAATTAAGCACCTTAACCATTATAATAATAATATCCAAAATTGAGTGGATATTAGTTTTTAGTTAACTAATGTGAGTGGGCTCTCCACTCACTCTAGATATTTCGTGGATTTTTCAAGGCATAAGGACGTCCAAACTTATACAAACTCAACCATTTGATTTTTGGTTGAAGGGCACTTCAATTAATATATTTATTTTTGCATTAAATTAAATTAGGGTTTCAATTATGCTTAAATCTTGATTATTTTAATACCAAGATTCTCTCTCCTCCAAAGTGATTCAAATGAGACGCCCCTCTAATTTTATTTTCTCTACATGATGTCAAGAACCATAAGGGACTCTCTAGATGTGGTATTTTGCATAATGAACCCTAGGTTTTGGGTAAATTGCACATTACACCAAAACTAGGTTTTAATGCACAACATTGCTTAATAAGTTCTTTCTTGGTGCCCAGGCTACCACAATCCATACCTCTGCATCATTTTCATTCTTATGATACTTCAACACTTGAGGAACATTTAATCATTTAATATTTTCAAGTTAACCCCTCAACATGGGTAATTTACACTTTAGTCCAAAACAAGCAAAACATTGTTTTAACATTATTCAAAAAGGACTAAAATTGAAACATACATTCCTCTTGAGCCTTAATTAATTTTCAAAAGATATGAGCAAGCATATGATTATATTTCTTAATCAAAACATCTAGGATTAAAGAAAAACCCAGGTCAGGGATGTTACATGTAAGCACAAATCAAAACATGATAGGATATTTTCTTTTCATAGATCTCTACCCATGTGTTATTCTTACCCAAATATCTCTCTTACATGTGCCACTAGAGTCCTATACAAGGAAACACCAACTCGAGCATGAGGCTTCTCAACATACTAACATCATTTACCTCCTCCAGGGTATAGGGACTCTCTCTCCCTCACCCAAATGGTAGGTTCTCACTTTTGTTTTCACATATGCATACAAAACTGACCTCTCTCTGACCCTAGGGTTTGGTCCTCCCAAGACCATCTAGGGTTCAACAAGACTATAGGAATCATGCATAGAATGACTCAACACAATCACTTAGCAGTGTTCTAGTTTATGACACATCATAACACAACTTTCTCATAATTCTCATATCTTGGAGTTTAGGTTC
The DNA here is from genome assembly GCA_963693085.1 of Alisma plantago-aquatica. Classification (NCBI taxonomy): domain Eukaryota; kingdom Viridiplantae; phylum Streptophyta; class Magnoliopsida; order Alismatales; family Alismataceae; genus Alisma; species Alisma plantago-aquatica. The sequence goes on from OY856414.1 coordinate 211,348,502, forward strand.
TTTAACCTTCTCCCTATGGGTCTCACTCTCTCTAGAGTTAACCCTATTGTTGGTCCCAACACTAGAGGTCCTCCTTTGCAAAAGCAGAGGCTCTTGTCGATTGACATCATGTCTTAACTTATCTAAACATATCTTAACTCATCTTAGAGAAACATACATACTTGCTTCATCAAAACTTATCTCAAATCCTCTAAACTGAACCCTAATCATTAAAGACAACATTTATCATCATAAACCATCTTATATCATCTATATAAGACGTACATCCTATCATCAAAACTTATTTCATCTTTTCCATCAATCATATATTTAACGAGGCTCTAGACATCTAATCTAGAACTACTCTCTCTTCTAGATAGATGTCATTCATTTTCACTTAGGTTGCATGACCACCTCATACTCGTACATGTGTGGGGACACATTTTTATAATACTTACATATATAATAAAATATTACATAGTTTCTCTCCAATAAACCAAGCGTTGGAGAAAACTATTGAGTCTCGATCTGATTGGAATTAAAAATGAAATCAAGAAAATGAGTGTCCCACACATAGTTGAGAGTATAGTGCCATGAAAACTAGTGAATAGGATGAGAACAAGGTGTAGAATGGTGCAGCTACCCAACACATAGAGGCATCATATGTCAAAGGTTTCTTTTCACATGATGTATGCCATTTCCAAATAATGCAACGTCCCATACCGCTGCACCATAAGGAAATAATGACACCTAAGGACTTGTTATATAACACACACTAGTCTATGCCTAGTTCATGGACATCTAGGTGCTAACCTAGAGGCTACATCAGATCTAGTCCCTAAAAGATCTAATCTAACTGTAAAGATTTTTATAGTTCAAGGTTCTTTAGCTTTGAGTTGTATAATGAGCAAATGTCAGGCTTTGCTATTGTTCATGCTCTAATACCACCTGTGACGTCCCCAGATTTTCTAAAAATTAATCTGATGTGTGATGTCTAAATTGAACCTCACCTTAGTGAGAATTTCAATTTAAACACCCCACACTAGGCTAAGAAGAAGAAAATCAGAGGAAGTCTAAAGGAAACAACAGTAGCACATGTACATGAACAATAATAAAACTATACAACACATGTTCACCATTCAACATATAATTACGTAATGAATTGTTACAACATTTTATATTAAATTTAGAATAGTAACTGCTACATATACATCTACTACCACTCTACAAAGTGATCTTAAGACAACTGGTCCACCTGTACATCAGCTCGCCACATAACTCTCAACTATCCTGATCTTCAAAAGCATATGTCAACAACCTAAACAAAAGATTACATGTGGTATATGTCAACACAATATTCAAGAATATTGTACTGAGTATGCCTACGTGTCTTTTTTTATACCTCTCATTACTAAGATTGGCAATAAGATACAACTAATACTTGGCAGTTATAAAGAAATATAACAAAAGGCATATATTTGAACAATGTTGTTTATTAACAAAAGAGAACACATATTTTAAGCTCATTTTCCATTATGTGCTCGTGCATCTACCTACCAATGGGATAGATGCATTCAGGCCTTATGATTTGCTTACCAAAGAGATAGATCATTGTACATGTGATCTGCTTACCAAAGAGATAGATCACTTACTGGCACTATGCTTACAAAAGAGATATAGTTCCTTCATATAATAGAATAGATATATTATGTTTCATGTGTTCATAACAATAAGTATGGAAAAACAAGAAACATATCACACAAAAACAATCATTTCATCCAATATCACATGCCAAGTATTTTACTACACATATACCACAAGCATATTGTATAATAAGCCAAGTAAGAGGTAATGGCGTACCTTGATCAAGGGATATCCTAATAACATATTCTTGATGTCATCTATATCTTTTTCAAACCATTTTGTGAGCCAATCTATTCTTGCCACGTGTCCTTCAAGGGACACATTTCCTTCTTCTTAGGACACAGGTGGGCCGGCCAATTCTTGGTTGGTTCAGCGCCATGGGTCACAACTTTCCTTGATTGACATGTTTAGGATTGAGTCAGGCGGTTCTCTTGGCATTTTGATTGGTCTGACCTCTTATCTCTCTCATCCTCATGAGTCCACTAAGACTCAGTTCTACAAGGTGCCATCATAAGCTTGATCTCCGGTGAGGAATCAACAGAGACTTGGTGTTCCTCGTCAGCTCCTAGGACCTCCATAACCTTTGACCTTTCTCCCCAGGTGCCTTCATCCTTGAGGATTTCTATCCAAAACTCCTCCTCATGAGTTCAAGGAGGTCACCTCTGCTTTCTCCTGATGAATAGGAGTAAAAGAGGCAAAATGAATGTTCTTGAGGTATCTCAAAGATGATGCCTCCAGGAGCAACACTCGACCTTCACGAACTAGATCTCATCTTGAAAATGTTGTGAGGTGTAGCTTAGAATACCTCCCTAGCTTCTCCTCCATCTCTGAACAAGATGAAGGTCATCAACCATGGTAGATGAGATGGGAGGGTAGTACAAGCATGTCTGTAACTTTGTCTAATGGTTTGGAGTGTTTTCCACTCATCATCTTCTTTGAAACGTACCTCTTTTGTTCCTTCTCCTTTCTTCCAGCTACCTTCTACAAAATGTAGTGGAGACCCTACGAGGATGGTTAGGTCGATCTATCTATACAATGGACTAAAGATTATTAGTAAAGGGTGAAGGTACTCCTTATGATGAGGAGAACACAACCGTCCAGCCAGCCTCATTCGTACCCTCCCTTAATCATGGTGTAGGATCGTGGGAGAGTGTGGCACAACTAGCTCCCCTACCTTGTTCTAACTGTAAGGTAGGAGATGACTAAGATTCGTCAGATCTATTCCATTGTTACAAACCCAACTTTTGGGTTCTTTTATGTGGAAATGCAATTTTCCAATAAATATGTGATTTTGTAATTTGAATGATTTAAGTAAATTGAGTGGTTTCTTTGATAAATAGCCTTGTTTAATTTGGTGGGCTTTATTGGCTATTGGGCCCAATAATAAGAAGAAGGAAATACAAAGGAAAGGAAATAAAGTAATAAAAGGATTTTTGTTTGTAATAATCCATTAAAATGTTGAATACGAGAAAGAATGGAAAATTCTAGAAAAGGATATATCGTGGGAATATGCTTGGTATGCAAAAGGTATCACATTAAATCCCCCAAAAATAAATATGATATGGAAAGGAAATTCATAAGTTCCTAAAATTGATGCAAAGATATATCAAGGAAAGATGGGGAATTTAGAAATTAAATGTTTGGTTGACTTTGCAACCACATTCTTTTATAGAAAGGTAAAGATACTATAACCTTACCTCTCCTCTCAGTCCTACCCTAATAGAAAGGATCTCTATATAAGGACGGATCCCACATTGCTTACACAAGCATCCTCGCTGGGTTTCTTAGACCGAAAGCGATGAGAGAAGAAGAACCCTTGTTCATGTTGGTTCACCTTGACATGGTGGTGGCGGATGGAGGAAGTTGGATCTCATATCTATACTTTCACCCACTCCTTTTCCTTGGGGATATGACTGCTATGAAAGGGGACTCCTCTAATCGGACCTATGCACAAGGTTAGAGGGTGGAGGTGTTGCTGGAAAAGTTGAGATGGTTGTAGAACATGTGGTGTGTCAATGATATACAGACCCACCGGAGCAGCCGCTCCTTTGATCACATGCGCGGGGGGAAGTTTGGGAGGCTGTTCCTCATTAGGGAACTAAGGGAAGTTGAGGACGGTGCTAGTTCTCACCACAGACGAGGGTTAGAAGGTCCCACCGACCTAGATGTGCTGACCTCGATGGGGAGAGCATGTTTTAATCGAATCCATAAGGAGGGATGGGCGAAGCTGGGGATGGCATCGGCTGCGACCTTGATGTCTGTAGGGAAAGTGATGCCCCGTGCAGAGACAACATGAAGGGGAGGTGGCGCCGAAGCCATGACCTCGCTGCATTGTACACACATGAGAGAGATCACAGACGCAAGACGCTGCGGCTGGCGTCTGTGAGAATCGGGAGGAAGGGGATGATTAGGAGCAAAATGACGCAAGGAACCCTGGGACTACACATTACCCATAAGGGTAAAGAGGTAAATTGATTCTTTTACTTAGCCAGCCTGCCAATAAATGAATATTCACTGAAACTGACGTGTCAAGCTAGGATTGGTCAGTTAATGCATGTCTTGAAATAATTATAGAAATTTATTGGTAGCTCAGATTGATACATGTTGTTACAACCCCAATTTTGGGTTAAATTTTTGAGAAATGTAATTTCTCATACAAAAAATTATTGGACAAATAATGATGTAATTTAGTTTACAATAGCCTTGATGATTGTGTTGTGGGCTTTATTGGCTATTGGGCCCAATAACAAGGAAATTCAATTAGTAAACGAATAATTGAGTTTTTGAGAAAAGAATGATGTGGAAACCTCTAGAAGGCAAATCCAAAGAGGGATTTCGTGCCTCTTGGGTTCCTTGGGTTCCAAGGAGTCCAAAGTTGCAAGGAAAACAATAATAAAAGAAAATATTAATAAAGTATTTCTTTATTAAGAAAGAAATCGAAAATAATGATAAAATGAGGAAAACAAGTGAAAAGATGTATAATTGAGTTATCCTTTGTTGAATTTCGTATCCCAAGGATTTCTAATGTTAAAAGGAATACTAATGAGGAAAATAGAAGATAAATAAAGAGAAATCCTCAAAAGGAGATATTTTAATAAGAAATACACATGATAATGAAGAAAAATGCATGTAGATGCATCTAGAAGAATAATGAGTATCCAATAAAAAGGATTTCGAAATAATAGAGTTTCTTGGGATCCAAGGAGTCCCAATGAAGAAGGAGGAAAGAGAAAATACCTATAAAAGAAAATAAGAATATAATGTGAATACTTTCCTAATGGATTATGTGGTTTTGTTAAAAGGGAGATGTTTTCTACTTAAGGAAAACATAAATTCTTGATTAATGAATTAAAAAGCAAGTGAAAAGATAATAAGGGAGAATATTTTCATTTTCCCAAAAATCCAATGAATATGTTGTTTTAAGGAGATGTTTAAGAGAGAGAAAGTTGTTTATTAGTAAAGGAAACACTTTCCTAATTGAAAGAAGGCTTGGTTGCTTTGTGGACAAGCCTATTGGAGCGTGGATACCCACCCTTATATAAAGGGACAAACCCTTTGGCAAGGACCAGAGAGATCCCACACAAGTATCTATCTCTCTTCTTCACCTTCTTCGCCGTTTCCGTCCACGAACCCTAGTTGAGGGATACCTCAATCCTTGGAGCAAGGAGGATCCAGGGACGGGGGAAAGGAAGGCCGCATGACACTCTCACAATAGCGGGAAGGAAGTTCGACTCCACCTACTCTCTCTGGTTCTTGCGCAAGGTCTGCAAAGGAAGAAGCAAGTTTACCCACTGTCTGGGGAGTAGCAGGTGTGGATGGGCCTTCTTGTCTATGGATAGAGGACGCTCCCTGAGCGCAGGGACCTGTTAGAGCCAATGGCACCATCCGTGGTGACCATCGGGGTCTGGGGAGGGAGCAGCAGCGGCCGCAGGGTTGCAAGGTGTGATGTGAGTCGCAGGCATGGCCAACACGAACCAGCCCCCTTGGGCGCAAGATGGGGACCACCCTGAGTGCAGGGAGAGGCGACGGAGGAAGAGGCATCATTCCCGAGGGTCGCTGGACCTTGGAGAGGAGGGGTGCACACGTGGTTGCTGTAAAACCGGCGGCTAGGGCAGCAGGTGTCGACCTGCTCAAGGTAGAAGAAAAGGAAAGTGGCGCTGGACGGATATGCCCTTCACGGGACCAAAGAGTTGCCAACTTAACCAGGGGTAAGAATGTCTTTTCGAAATGTTTTTCCAAAACAAACGTGTTGCAAGTATAGAGGCTATGTGGCACCTCCCTATTGGCCTAAAATAAGTTTAATTTGCAAAATTCATATCTCGTGAACCGTAGCTCTGATGAATATGCATAATATATGAATTTTGCTCAGCAAAACATGAGGAATCCATTAAAAATATGATTGAAGCCTGATTTCTTATTGCAATTCAAAAAATAATAGAAGTTATTAACTTTAATGTAATGATGATTAAGAAACTCTATTTTGATATGAATAATGTGATTAGTAGGGTTTAATTGATGATATTATCTTTTTAATGATAAAAAGGAACATTAGGAAGAAAAAGGATGAACTTTGCATATAATTATTGAATTTAGAGTTTATGTGCATAAATAGGCTTTAATGGGCCTTAAACCCTAATGTTGCTAATTAGGACTATTAATGGCTTTAATTGATTAATTTCATGATTAAAGTTGGAATATGTTGAATCTAAGATATTTCGAGCACTAAAGTTCCTAATTTGTGAATAAATACCCTGAATATAGTAATTAGGGTTTTCTCATGAATAAAAGGTGGAATTAATAGCAAATCGAGTTCATATGTGATTTAGACCATAATGAACTATGGATTGATGATAAATGTGTATAATGATATTGTCATGGATTAAAAGGATAAAAATAGTAGCTTTAATAAAAAAGAAGCTTAATTGATGATTAATGTGCCTGTGATATGAAAATAGGGTTATATGTTGTTAAGATAACCTTAATGTTGAAGAATAGACAAGATAATTAGGGTTTATGAGTAATGGCATAAAGTTAGGGTTTAATATGGTAAAAGATGAAGGGAAACCCTAGTTGCAAAAAGAAACCCTAAAAAGGATACAGAAACCCTAGAAAGTGAATCCAAGTTAATAAAGTAGGTTCTTGATAAAGTGTGTAATAAATAGAGTACATATTATTTTCAGGAATTATGTGATTGTTGAATTACTTTGATTGCATGCTTGGTTGGATTTTCTTAATGCTTCTGAAATCATCAAATCAGGTATGTGGTTATGCTTATGATTATCTCGCATTAGTTTGTCGAGGATTTTATCGATGTTTACATCGTGGCTTGAATTAATTGTTGGATGAACTTAATTCAGGCAAATTATAATGTGAATATGACTATCACGTAAGGGATGTGTCTACTAGCTCAGATCCTAGTCCCCTCTTTAGCTTTATAGATTGACCTAGTAAATGGCTACCAATGGGGGTAGGTCCATCAGGTCATTAAATGACTTAGTAAATGGCTACCAATGGGGTAGGACCATCAAGTCATCATGAGTTAGGGATTGGGCTACCTTTGGGTCGGGCCATGCGACTCCATAACCCTAGGAAATGGCTACCTATGTGGTAGGGCCATGGGGGTAAGGATCTACCATATGAGAGGGGTAGTATCCATGTCCACTACAGGGACAGTACAGAGATAGGGGATAGGCAAGGATTGAGTAGTATTGCCTAAAACATAATCTTGGATGTTAAATGATATTTTTGGTTGACTACATTGTTATTATAGTTGCACGATTATTGTTTCCCCCACATACTAGCTTCTTGCTGACTGACATTTTGTTTGTCGGCGTTTTAGGTACAAATGAAAAGAATAAATAGTAAAGCGGCATATGTGCAATTAAATGAGAAATAAAGTGCTCAAGAGGATTAGTTAGATTAGCATCTTCATGGATGGAAGTTTAGAAATCCCAGTTTTTCCAAGGTAAGAAAAGTTTTATTTTATGCCAGTTTTCAGTAGAATTTCATAATTATTATTGATTATTTGTTGAACATTTGATCCGGGTTATTAGATAACGGCTCTGATCTCTTGGTCTCCCTTAAGTGGGGGTTACTGGGAGACGGGATCGTTACAATTTGTATCAGAGCGAAGGTTCCTCACTTAATCTTTAATAATTATTAAATTTTACAAATTTTGTAGAACCCAAGGGAGTTATTAGAGGATTATCTGAAAGATAGAGGCGTCTAGAAAAGGATCACGAATGGGGGCTGGCAATATTTTCCTCCACACCGCTAGTCAGAATACGAGGACTCCCAGATCCATGTGACTGCCTGGCCAAAGTCTTAGGGTATGAATCGAAATAAGATACCTTTAGGACTCTCTCATCTTGTTCATCCCTTCTCAACTCAAATTCTATTAAGGACCTTAAGGATTAGGGTTTTCTCTCTTCTCCTCACCCTCTTGAGGTATTGGTAAGGTTGATAAGGATTAAGGAATCCTCCACCAAATTAATAAAAAGCATGTAAATAAGATGCCATGGACATAAGCTTAATAGAGTAAGCGTAAAAGGAATAGATACATGCTTAGGTCGTATGACACGAGTTGTCATTGCCCTCAGGAGAGACCTAAGGATAGACCTCCTTGGTAGGAAGATGAGTAGAGAGAGTTAGTCTTGGAGGTAGAGACTTCCATTAAAGGTAGAGACCTAGCAAATCCTTTGAGGATGATGGTAACCCTAACCCTAAGTGAAGGTTAGAGAGAGAGATGGCACAATGAGTTAGATGTCTTAGTAGATCGGGTGTTTGGATGGACATGCCTTTGGATTGCCATATGAACCATGAGAAGTTGATGACCAAGTACCTTTGGAAACCCAACCCTGGGAAGGGTCGTGCATGCCATAATGAAGGATAACTCCTTCGTGGATGAGGTTAGAGGAGAACCTATAGAACCCTATGGGCTTGTGCAAGAAGAGTGTAGCTTGCACCCATGATACGTCAGTGGTGCTGATAGTAGGATGAAACCCTGGACAAGGAATCATGGTGGGTGTCTTATGAGAGCTAAAGGCTTCACCCAGGTAGGGATATGCTGGTAAGCTTGATCCAACTTCATAAAGAAAGGATTGATCTAGAGAGAGAAAGCAGGACCTAAGAAAGGAGGTTGGAAGCTTAAATTCTGAGACATGAGGAATAGTGGGGATGCTTCTAGTACCTATGGTATAGGTAATTACCTACTGGATGAGATAAAGTGTGCTTTAGACCTTGAAGAGGATGAAGTAGCATGTTGTGAAGCCTTGTACCTAGTTGGCTGTCCTGGAAGAGGACTCAACTCTGAGGTGTTGCTCGTATAAAAGGTTCATGGGAGTACATGACATACCTTGGACATGCTTGATTCGTGGTTAAGAGTTTGAGCATGCAGTTGGATATCCAAAGGAGAACCTAGGGTTCCTAGGGCTAAAAGGGGAAGCTGTGTACCCAATGCTCATGATGAAATTTGAGTTTCTATAGTTTCGAGCATAGTACTCCTTATGTGTAGAGGTAAAAGAAATCCCTTAAGTTAAATGTATGTTTTATGGACCCTTCACAACTAAGTTGATCTAATGTTGAGGATGAGAACAAGTGTGATCTAGCATGGTTTAGTAGGTACTCTGGTGCCTTAGTAGTAGTTGGATTAAGCATGCTCATGTGAATGTAACCCTAAGGACGCTTGTGACCTTTGTTATCAAGGTATAGTTTCCTCCCATCCTGGGAGAAGGACCCCTTTGGTAGGGGATTTACCAGTTTTGTGGGTAAGAGGAAACCTAAGGAGGTTTCATAGGATCTTGAGAAGCTAAGTGAAGAGTACATGACATGAGGATGAACCTACAAACCCATAGATAATTTAGGTTCCCTAACATTCTCATATATTGGAATTTAGGTTCCCTAACATTCTCCATATGGGTCTCACTCTCTCTGGAGTAAACCCTTTAACTGGTCCCAATACTAGAGGTCCTCCATTGCAAAAGAGATTAAGGATCTTATCGATTCACATCATGTTTTAACTTATCTTAGAGAAATATACATACTTGCATCATCAAAACTTATCTCAAATCCTCAAAACTCAACCTTAATCATTAAAGACAACATTGATCAACATAAACCATCTTATATCATCTATATAAGACGCACATCTTATCATCAAAACTAATTTCATCTTTTCCATGTATCATATATTCTAACAAGGCTCTAGGCATCTAATCTAGAACTACTCTCTCTTTTAGACTGATGTCATTCACTTTCTGTTAGGTTACATGACCACCTCCTACTCGTACATGTGTGGGGATACACTTTTATAATACTGACATATATAATAAAATATTATATAGTTTTTCTCTGATAAACCAAGCGTCATAGAAAACTATCGAGTCTCAATCCGATTGGAGTAAAAAACCAAATCAAGAAAATGAGTGTCCCACACATAGTAGAGAGTACAGTGCCATGGAAACTAGTGAAGATGGTGAGAACAGGGTGTAGATTGGTGTAGCTACCCAAAACATAGATGCATCATATGTCAGAGGTTTCTTTTCCTGTGATGTATGTCATATCCAAATAATGCAACATCCCATACTGTTGCACTATAAGGAAAGAACGACACCTAAGGACTTGTTATACAATAAGCACCAGTCTAGGCTAAGTTCTCAAACATCTAGGTGCTAACCTAGAGGCTAGGTCAGATCTAGTCTCTAAAAGATGACTAGTCTAACCCTAAATTTTTTTATAGTTCAAGGTTCTTTGGTTTTGAGTTGCATAGTGAGCAAATGTCAGGCTTTACCATTGTTCATGCTCTGACACTACCTATGACATCCCTAAATTTTCTAAAACATAATATGATGTGTGACGTCTAAATTGAAACCTCACCTTAGTGAGCATTACAATTTAAACATCCCACACTAGGCTAAGAAGAAGAAAATTAGAAGTAATCAAAAGGAAACAACAGTAGCACATGCACATTAATAGTAATAAAACCATACAACACATGCTCACCATTCAACATATAATTAAGTAATGAATTGTTACAACATTTTATATTACATATTGAACAGTAACTTCTACATATACATGTATTACCACTATACAACATGATCTTAAGACAATAGGTCCACATGTACGTCAGCTTGCCACACAACTCTCAACTATCATGATCTTCAAAAGCATATGACTACAACCTAAACAAAAGATTACATGTGGTACACATCATCACAATATTCAAGAATATTGTACTGAGTACACCTACACGTCTTTTTATATACCTCTCATTACTACGCTTGGCAATAAGACAAAATTAATACTTGACAGTTATAAAGAAACATAAAAAAATTTAAACAAAGATGTTTATTAACAAAAGAGAACACACATTTTAAGCTCATTTTCCATTATATGCTCATGCATCTGCCTACCAATGGGATAGTTGCATTCATGCCTTATGATATACTTACCAAAGAGATAGATTATTGTACATCTGATCTGCTTACCAAATAGATAGATCACTCACTAGCACTATGCTTACCAAAGAGATATAGTGCTTTCTTATAATGGAACAAATATATTATGTTTCATGTGTTAACAACAATAAGTGTGGGAAAAAAGCAATGTATCATAAAAAAACAATCATTTCATCCAATATCATATGCAAGTATTTTACTACACATATACTACAAGCATATTGTATAATAAGCCAAGTAAGAGGTAATGGCGTACCTTTATCAAGGGATATCCTCATCACATATTCTTAATGTCATCTATATCTTTATCAAACCCTTTTGTGTGCCAATCTATACTTGCCATATGACCTTCAAGGGACACATTTCTTTCTTCTTGGAACACAAGAGGGCAATCCGGTTCTTGGTTGGTTCAGACGCCACTGGTCTCAACTTTCCTTGATTGAACCGGTCAAGGTCAGGATTGAGTCAGGCAGTTCTCTTGGCTATGTGGCTGGTCTGGCCTCTTCTCTCTCTCACCCTCGCAGGTCTGTAGGGACTCAGTTCTATAGGGTGTCACCATATACTTGATCTTCAGTGAGGAATCAACAGAGACCTGGTAGTCCTCATTAGCACCTAGGACCTCCATAACCTTTGACCTTTCTCCCCCAGTGCCTTCAGCCTTGAGGCTTTCTGTCTGAAACTCCTCCTCGTGAGTTTGAGGAGGTCGCTGTCGCTTGCTCCTGATGAAGTGGAGAAAAAGAAGTAAAATGCCTCTGCTCATGGTATCTCGAAGATGATGCCTCCAAGAGAAATGCTCGACCTTCACGAACTAGGTCTCATCTTGAAAACACAACGAGGTGTAGCTTAGAATACCTCCCTAGCTTCTCCTCCATCTCTGAATACGATGAAGTTCGTCGGCCATGGTAGTTGCGATGGGAGGGTAGTACAAGAATGTTTGTAGCTTTGTCTAATGGTTGGGAGCATTTTTCACTCATCATCTTCCTAAAAACCCCTTCCGTTCCTTCTCCTTTCTTCCATCTACCTTCTACAAAATGTAGTGGAAACCCTGCGGGGATGGAGAGGTCATTCTATCTATAATTGGACTAAAGGTTATGAGTAAAGGGTGAAGGTACTCCTTATGATGAGGAGAACACAACCATTCTTCCAGCCTCGTTCATACCCTCCCTCAACCATGGTGTAGGATCGTGGGAGAATGTGGCACAACTAGGTCCCCTACCTTGTTCTAACTGCAAGGTAGGAGACAACTAAGAGTCATTAGATCCATTCCATCCTATGGTCAGGAAAAAGCCATGCTATGAATCCATGGCTACCTAAGCCCTTAAGGCACATGAACTCTTCTTTGATCAACCTTAGAGTATAAATATTATACTTAGCTCCATGAATCAACGTAGTGCACATTATATCATCATATTCAAACTTGAATAACTTCTTCTAGGGTACTCCAGTTGTCCCCAAATTTAAACCATAACTTTAACCTTGCAAGATACATTCTAGAAAATTTTGGTGACATAACTCAGATATTTTATTTGTCTATTAATACATATATAAAGAGGTATAAATTGTAGCATCAACATCAAGGAACACTTCAACCTTACCAAAAGACTTGGACTCTCAAAGAAACTGAACATGCATGAATTCCAATATGTTATTGGAGATTAAAGGTTTCAAAAGAGTAGTCTATTACATCCACACACCTTAAAAGAAATTTTGTCCTCGAAATTATGTCAAACTCTATCTATCTCAGTTCTCATAAAATAGTGAAAGCTTTGTGTCCTTTAAAGACCATTGCTAAAGGAACCTTCTCCAAATGTGCCTACGACTAAAATGGGTGCTTACTTGAAGCATGCCAATGATGCCATGGACATTTGAATACCTATTGCTATGTTGTATGACCTAAGAGTTGCATGAACAACATGAAAGACATGGACATTCTCGAGATGGTAACACATATTAAGAATAATGTAAGGCAAACAAGGTATAAGTTCAGTGCAAACTGACAAAGAGATGTCCAGTAAAACCCCATGTACTCAATATGATTGGGTATATGGAGTGATTGGGATTTCTCTTAGTCAGTTTATCAAGTGCTTGGCATGGTGATGCCAAACCAAGGAAGAAGAAGGACAAATCCGTGATGGTGATCAATGGAAGTGAGTTATAAGGCAAAAGAAAGGCCAACAAGTGTTCTGAGGCTAAAGATGAATCCCACGTCTTCTACAATCAATATATGGAGAAGGGTAAGTGTAAAAGGAATATGTCCTTAAAGGATAAAGAAAAGAAAGTGCCATCATTGTCACATGTCTGGAAATTGGAAAGAACCTTCCTCCTTATAGAGGATCTTAGCAAGAAGATGGAGATAGATATATATACTTTAGGACCTAAGAAGTAGTAAGCTAGAACTATGCAGAGCAAGGCTCATTGCCTTAACAGTTGGAAGTTGTAATTCATTAGCAAATAATAGAATTAGTGAAGTGCTACTATGTACTTGTCATTGATGGAAATATGTTTTGTATGAAAAGAACATTATGTTTCATTTTAAAAAATATCATCTTTTATAACAATGGACTATGTCTTGCAAAACTATGCTTGATAGTTCTAAAGACAAATATGTATGTGACACATATACTGAATGACTAGTTAAATCAAACATTGAATACATGTGTCATTGTCATTTAAAGAGCATAAATGAGAAATGCATTTCTAGAATCCATATGATGGTTGTCTAGACTCTTTTGATTATTGAACCAATAGATACATGCTTGTCTTATTTGTTGTGCATTTTGACAAAAGTATCTTCACTAGATGTAGTGGGAGATCGACTATTCCATTAGGACTAGTACATATTGATGTACATAGACTTTTTAGAATGAATGCTAAAGGTAAGTATTAAGATACATCGATATGATCAGTGTTAAAATATTTTAACCAAGAGTTTGAGGACCTTCTGTAGAGATTTTGATAGTGTATCACAATGAACTCCACCTAAAACAATGTGTCAAAAAGAAGGCATCACACAGTACTAAGTCATGGTGAGATTACCAATAAAATATAGATGATATTACAACTTATTTTGGGGACATGGTTTACACTAAAACAATGTACCGTATAAGATGGTTGAAAAGAAACCATATGAGATATGGCATGGGAGGATTCCCGATGTGTCCATTATAGTGATTTGGATTGAAGGCTTACATAAGAAAATTGTTTCTTAAAATGTTTGTCCATAAAATCACATAAATGTTATTTTGTTAAATAATACTTTTATCCCAATCCAAAGACAAAGTGTTTGTTAGTCTAGATGATTAATTTCCTAAAAGGGAACTTAGTTTCAAAGGAATCAATGGGAGTAAATGTAGAACTTGAAATATTCATGATAAAAAAGAAAACATTGAACCTAAAGAGGTACAACATGAATAACGAGAATCACAAGCTATTGTGGAATATCACAGTTCGTTATGCAACACAAAACCTTATAGTTCTAGTTGAGAATGCTTTGAGTTTGAAAGATTATGATATCTTATAACTCAAGAAGGCAATGAGTTGATCATAGCAATGAGTCAACAACCTACCTAGAAACTACTAAGGGACCGGAATCTGAAAAATGACTTGAGGTCATGAGATCAATGATGGACTCCATGTAAACCAACAAGGTACGGCCTTGGTGGATCCACTTGAAGGGGTAGAACCCATTGGGTGCATTTGGGTCTCTGTAAGAAGACCAACATGGAAGTGTATATTGGTTGCAAGGAGCTTCAAACAAGTTCAAGGTATTGAACATGATGAATTTTTTCACCAGTTACTATGGTTAAATCCATCAAGATCATGATTTCTATTGCAAATTATTATGATTAGTGTGATTATGGAGTGTAAAAATTGCATTATTTAAATGGAATAATTATAAGGACGTGTACGGGACACAACTTAAAGGTTTTATAAGTATATAAGAAACAAAGATCAATCTTTGGATTGAGCCAAGCATCTCAGAGCAGGGATCTTCTATTTGACAAGATAGTCAAAGACTTTGACTTGAGTTAGAATGAAGATGGAATTTATGATTATAAAAGGTTAATTGGAAGCATATTTATATTCCACATAATGATGGGGAAATATATTCGTATCATGCATATGTTAAACTTGGCAAAGAAAGTACCGTCTATATAAAGGGTTTAGGTGAAGCATCTTATGTGATATAGATCGAGGTCTATAGAGATAGATCTGGAAAGTTTCTTGACCTAAGTAAGAGCACATACATTTGCAAGGTGTTGAAGGGTTCGACATGAAAGACTCATTGAGAGAAAAATTGTCCATGTTCCATGGAGTTAGTAATTCAAGATCCTAGTGGGTCATCTCTTGTAAAGAACAGGAACACATCGATATATGTTATATGCATTTGCAATTGGATCTATCTTGAATGCAATGTAACATACTTATCTCATTATCTCATATGTATTGGACATTACAAGAGGATGTACAATTATCTCATATGTATTGGACATGAAGAGAGGATATCCAATCATCTCATATGTATTAGACATGATGAGAGGACATATATATACCTACCTAGCAATCTTGTATATATTTGGCATGACAAGAAGGTATATGTCAGATGCCAGTGAGAGTCACTGGACTACCATAAAGAACATCCTTAGGTACTAGTGAAGTGCTTAAAGGATTAGTTCCATGGTTATGGTAATAAGGAAGAGTTGTGTGTAAAGAGTAATACTGATGCAAGCTTCTAAACTGACACATAAATGATCACAATCTAAATTAATGTTTGATTTTTAACAAGAACTATAAGATAGAAAGGGTTCTGAGCTAATGATAGTTGTTCAAATCTACAAAAGAAGCCGAGTATCTCTATGTTATAAGAACAACAAAGGATATTGTATGGATCAAGAAGTTTGTATGGGTGAACTTGTGAGAGGTTCCAACCATTGATGACACAATTTAAATATTGATGACAACAATGGAGCTACTAGTTGGACTGAAAATTTTAGATAGCATAATACGACACTTCCATCTCATACGAGTAGTCATACCGTGAAGAGATGTGAAAATTAAAAAATACCGACTTAATGAAAATGTTGCTAAACCCGCTATAAAAGCACTTGCATAGTAGAAACATGATGGACATGTTAGGTCACTCGGAAAAAGATTCGTGGGTGATTGGCCCTAAGTGCAAGTGGGAGTCTGTTGGTATGTATGACTAGACAACCAATAATGTGATGATTTTAGTGGCATAAATTATAAATGATTTGATTATTAATAAAAGGTATGCTTCCACTTTATTATGTTTCATTCAGTTATGAGATAATGGTGGAACACAAACAATTTCTATAGAATGATATTAATCAATGACGTATGTCTTCCGGTACATGACTTGGAAGAAATGAGATCATATAGATGTTAAGAGTACATATATACATTCTCATTATGTCCCTAATCAATTGTTGTTGTAGAACGTTGATAGGAAACAATAACACATAAGATCAGAGTGTGAGTTGGTTGATGATAGAATCTCATTAGTCATGATATGGCAATATCAAACCAAGAACACATATACATGTTAGGGAACAATGTATTAGACCCACTATGAGACTAACACATGGAATCCATCATCATGGAAGTCACAGTCAACTCTCACAATGATTGTGGTGGTTGTGGTTCATAGACCTGAAATCACTACACCCATCCCATGTCATTGGGTATGATTTGACATCGTGAAACGTAGTCCTGAAACATGGGTTGTTATAATGGTGATGATTAGGTGACTTTGGCACATGAGGACTGACTTTGTTACAACCCCAATTTTTGGGTTCTTTTGGGTGAGAAATGTAATTTCTCCTATTAAATATATTGAACAAATAATGATATAATTTGTTTTGAATAGATGGATTTCATTCAAAATAGCCTTGTTGATTTATTTGTGGGCTTTATTGGCTATTGGGCCCAATAACAAGGATAAGACAAAAAAAATTCCATTATTAATAAGAAATGGAGAAAAGGAAGATGTAGAAATCTCTAGAAGGAAAAATAGTATAATCCAAAGTTGGATTTTGTGCCTCTTGGGTTCCTTGGGTTTAAAGGAGTCCAAAGTTGCAAAGATAATGCAACAAGAAAAGAAAAGATCAATGAAATATTTCTTTATTAAGAAAGAAATTAAAAACAATGATAAAATGTGGAAAATAAGTGGAAAGAGGTATAATTGAGTTATCCTTCATGGATTTTCATATCCAGAAGATTCCTAATGTTAAAATGAATGACAATGAGGAAAATAAAAAGAAAGATAAAGAGAAATCCTTGAAAACAGATATTTTAATAAAGAAATAAATTAGATAATGAAAAATAATGGACATAGATGCATCTAGAAGGATAATGAGTGTCCACTAAAAAGGATTTCAAAATATTAGAGTTTCTTGGAGTCTAAGGAGCCCCAATGGAGAAAAAGAAAGAGAAAATACCAATAATACAAAATAAGAGGATAATGTGATGCATAATTAATGATTTTGGTGGCATTATTAAAAAGGAGGTATTTTCTACTAAAAGAAAAAAGAAATTTTGTGTCAATGGATTAAAAAGCAAGTACAAAGAGAATAAGTGAGAGGATTTTCGTATTTCTAATTTTCCATGAAATAAGAAATATTAAGAAGATAATTAGGAGAGAGTGAATTACTTCTCCTTTAAGGAATAGGGTTCCTATTGGGAAAAGGACTAGTTGACTCATAGGTGGTCATATTAGGGTGTGGATATCCAGCCCTATATAAAGGGTAGAGCCTCTAGTTCGAAGGGAAGAGAGATCCCACATATCCCTCTCTATTCTCCTTCTTCTTCTTCTTCTTCTTTCAAACCCTAACCATGACATGGAGTTGTCCCTAGAGCCATGAGGCGGAAAGAGGGAAGTTGCGAGGGAAGCCTGATGACCCATGATACCAGGAAACGGCTTCGCCATCATGGCCATGCCCTAACCTAGGCACAACGGAAGCCGCATGGCTACAACACTGGCTGTGGGTTGCAGGTATGCCCAGCCCAACCCAGTCGCTCTAGTCAAGAGTTGGGTGGTACCCCAAGTGTAGAAGAAGGTGGTTGTAACATCCCAGGATTTGAGGCCTCGGATAAGTTGATCTTAAAAGGAATGGTTGGACTACCCATATCACCAAGGTGCACCTCCTTTTCTAGGAGCCCATCACTAAGAACTCCATAGTTAAGCGTGCTCAGCTTGGAGTAGTACTGGGATGGGTGACCTATCGAGAAGTTGATCATGGCATGCGCATGACTGAGGATAACGTGCCTAGTTAAGGCTAGTGGTGGTCTGTGGGGACAATCATCATTCTAAAAACTCTACTAGGGCCTTGGGAAGTGGGCCCGAGCATTACAAATGGTATCAGAGCCATAACCCCTCTAGTAGGTGGGGCCCACATAGGCATGTGACATGCCAGTCTTGATTCGTGCAGTCCAGGAACGTAGGAAAGGGTTGTCCATGGTAGACGTAGCCACCCTTGCGCTGGTATTCCATGATCGGGAGTTGGGTGTCCATGGGCCATTGTGGGTCTGCACTAAATGGGGTCAGATTATGAGGCCATCTAGTTGAGACTTGATGAGGACGTTAAGAGTCTAAGTGGGGGATATTGTAACATCCCAGGATTTGAGGCCTCGGATAAGTTGATCTTAAAAGGAATGATTGGACTACCCATATCACCAAGGTGCACCTCCTTTCATGGGAGCCCATCACTAAGAACTCCATAGTTAAGTGTGCTCAACTTGGAGTAGTATTGGGATGGGTGACTTGTCAAGAAGTTGATCCTGGCATGCGTGAGAGTGAGGACAAAGCGTGCAGTTAAGGCTAGTGGTGGTCTGTGGGGACATCCGTCATTCTGAAAACTCTACTAGAGCCTTGGGCAGTGGGCTCAGGCATTACAGTGGTGGAGCAAGGGGAACCATCACTGATGGCTTTTAGGTCCAGGAAGAGGAAGAGAAATCGCGCCAAATGCGGTTAGGGCGGCAGCAGAGCGCCGTCGCGAGGAGGAAGATGACCCTTGGTTGATTAGACGGTTTTACCCCTCCTGGGTATGCAGAGCCAACAACTTACATGGGGGCATAATTGACTTTTAATTATGTTTCTAAATTAGCCGAGTCACTATGCATGGAAAGGGACACATGGCGCTCTCTGATTGGCGTTGGTAAGTGATTTCTCACAAAAATCATATCTAAATATTGGTAGCTTGAATCGATACATGTAAAACATGAAAGTTCCATAGAAAAATGATAGGAATCCTTTAAAATTAGTTTTAGAAACTAATTCCTCTTACAATTCGAAAAGTAATGGAAGTTATCAACTTTAATGTATTAGTGATTAAGAAACCATATTTTGAGATGATTAATGTATTTAGTAGGGCTTTATGGATGATTAAAGTTGATATTAACCTGTTAATTGTAAAAAGGTACATTAAGAACAAAAAGGATGAAATTTGCACGAAATTGGTTTAATTTAGAATTTCATGTGCATAAATAGGCTTTAATGGGCCTTGAAACCCTAATGATAGTAATTATGACTCTTAATGGCTTGAATTGTTCAAATTCATGAATATGGCTGAGATATGATGGTTCAAAGCTATTTTGAGTATAAAGGATCCTAATTGTGGATAAATACCCTTAATATAGTAATTAGGGTTTTCTAATGGATAAAGGTGGAATTAATGATAAATAGAGTTCATATGTGAATTAGATCATAAGGAACTATGAGTTGTTAATCCAGAAGGAACCAAAGATGATAGTTGGGCTTAATGATCTTGTCATGAATTAAAGGGGCAAAAATGGTAGTTTTAATGTAAAAGAGGCATGATAGACTAAATGAACATTTAATTGTGCCCTTAATCCGATATTAAGATTATATGTTGTTAAAATGTAACCTTAATAGATTTTGTGAATAATAGATGAGATAATTAGGGGTTGTGAGTAATTTTATAAAGATTAGGGTTCGAAATAGAAAAAATGAAGTGAAACCCTAATTGCAATGGAAACCCTAAAAGTAGACTAGAAACCCTAGGAAGTGAGCTAGGTTTAATAGATCTTGATGGCATGATCAACGATAGGAAATTGGATGCCTATTTCAGGATCAACTTGGGTGTGCTTGCTTGGTTTCTTGATTGATTGAATTATTTCTGCATTCAAGTTAGCTTGACAGGTATGTAGTTAATTATGGTTAATCACATTAGTTTCTCGAAGAGTTTCTCAGATGATTCATCATATTGAATGTAACTTATCAGTTGGATGTTCATACTTGCAAATTATAAAGTCAGTATGATTATTACAATTGTAAAATAAGTGTGTATTCTCACACCTACATGCCACCCTGATGGATAATGCAAAAAGGTCAAACCCAGGAGGGAAGATGTCGCACATTGATCGAACAAAACATTATTAACCAATTGGAAGAGATCGTTAGCAGCGGATTACTGAAAATCACTAAAAATGAAAACCTTTTATAAAGAGATCCAACAAAGGAAAACTCTTTCAAAAAGAGCCAAAACAATTCCATTATATTCTGGTTCACAAGTACATATCTTATATCATCTCATCTCAAGATTTCAACATCAACAACTCTGTTAAACTGTACACAGGCAACATCAGAACCTTGAGGGATTAAGCCAAAATCTCAGATCGATTCATGAAACTAACTATTGACTCTGAGGACTTGAGAGTACAGAGACGACTCATAGGACTCTATATATACAAGACATGACAACCACTGTCTCCACCTGAGAATTCACTATTGTCCCTACTGCTACTGCTGTTCTTCCCCTACTGTAAGGTTTCTGCCACTTCCTTTGCATCTACCTAAAAAGACAGATTCCACAGGGGTGAGACAATTTGAAATTGCCCCAGTGAGAGATATAACTCTCCACCAGAAACATTATTATTGTAGTTTAATAGAATAAAATTGATTAGAGGAATTATATATATTCAACAGCAATTCAATCAATGTCTAAATAGATTAGAGTAATATTCTTAATCAAAGCATTTCAGCTATAATTTGATGAAGCAGCATGTCACTTATCCAATAAGGAATATGAAGAACATGTATAACTTTTATTCGATAAACTAAGCAAGATAACATCAACCAGTGATTCTCATATTTCAACTTTAAGCAAATACGCTACACGGCTGATTACGTTTAACAATCATACTTAATGCCCTGAAGAGATGAAGTATACCATTCATACTCCAACCGACCATGATTACATTAAGTATCGATACCACACAAGGTCAATGGAAGAGCTGGATTCCAAGACATCAACATTCTCGGTCAGTATGAGATTACATGGCAGAGACATCATGTGTCAAACTACAATTAGCTTTCTAGGGTATATTGGCATCTTCGCTATAGAGTTATAGCCCACATCATATACTCTCTTCAGGGTTATGGCCTGTAGCCAATGCCTGGTATCATATTATGGAGTCATGGCCCGTAGACATACTCATACTGGGGTATGGTCCGTAACCAATCTTGTGCATACGATATAGCCCGTAGCCATTCCTATGCGGCATGAGGATATAATTGCCCAATTACCCCCACATATTCAAAACTATGTGCTCCGAGTTAAACTCGTTTCACCATTCAGCAACTTCTGACGCTGATGGATCTATCGTCAGGGCAACTACATTATATGATATCACTTGATTAATAGGTGTATTACCATATCCTTTTAGCATCAAAGAAGTTTCCAAACAAGAACTATTATAATAATTGCTACAAAGAATGTGTAATACTTCCATCAAGTACTGTTCAAATTTTTAATAAAGCATTGGGATCTCAATCCCTCATCTCATCATAAGTATTCTCATCCCTCATCAAACTCATCATGGGTATTCAAACCCTCAGATCATCATAGAACACTTGTTACCACTTATCAGGTAACTAAATACCTTCAGGTCATATGATTAAGGTAAACATGATACTTGCTACACAAGTATCTTACATGGCTCAAAAGGCCCATTTCATCTCTTGTTACCTCTCACTAGGCAAAAAAGCATGTTATGGCTCACAAGGCTAATTAAAAATTTCAATAAATGAAACATCATAGATCATACCTGGCTATGGTCATCATCTCATGATACATGCATGGCTAGTATACTTGATAACAGTTATATCAATTACATTTTAGCACCATGCTATACAAAGTAACACCACTTATACCCTTATTAGGGTTAGGGTTTCCCAATTCATATCAATCAGGGTTAGTCATCCCCTTACACAAATTAGGGTTTCATAATATATAACATCACCTTAGATTAGGGTTTCATATCACATTATCATGTATCAGGGTGTCACATTACATTCTTACCTTAAATTAAGCTTTCTCATAACATTTCCCCCAAAAGTAGGGTTGCAGGTAGCTTCACCCAAGATTAGGGTTTTCATGAAGTATTCCCTTAAATTAGGGTTTTTCACTAAAATATCCTGAATTAGGGTTTCTCATATCATTACCCAAAATTAGGGTCACATTATCACCCTAGATTAGGGTTAGGTTTCATTACCCTTCTCAATTAGGGTTTCATGATCTCGTCATCATGGATCAAACCCTAATTACATATTTTAATCATGTTGAAAGTATTGAGGATCAATCACTACATGATTATCACTCATTTAGAAGTTCTCTCTCTCTCTCATCCTCTCTAGGAGTGTAATTTTATCACACTTGATTAGATTAGGTTAATTCCACTTGAATGAAGGGTTGGCATAGTGTATTAAGTCATTGCTTTCATAAGCATCAAAGGTTAACCACTCAAAAGGTACTAATCACTTAAGTACCTTAAAGGTACAACCATTGTAATTACCTTTGATGAACATCATCAACAATCATGGGGTTAATTATACTCAGATGGTTTGAGCCAATTAGAACTTCAAACAGTCTTGAAGTACCTTGACCTTCAAACGGTCTTGACCAGTTGTAAATCAAATCATCCCATTCGGTTTTGAAACTGAATGCATCCATTCGAACTTGAAACTAAATCTCTCCATTCAGTCTTGAAACCAAAACTCTCCATTCGGTCTTGAAATCGAATCTCTCCATTCGGTCTTGAAACTGAATCATCAACACTTGAATTGAAATCAAATGAACATCCCAACATTGAAACTGATTGAGTGTTGAAACTGAATGAGAAACTTAACATTGAAATCAAATGAACATCTAATGGTTTGAGATCATTTTCTCTCAAAGTGGTCAGAGGACCGTTTGGTCCAAACTACCTTGAAACTGAATGGACCAAAGAGGGTTCCTCCAATCAAATTGATTTAGGGTTTGTACTCATTGAATCATCAATCGATTGAACTATTCAAGATACATCAGATTGTAGCCCTTGGATCTTCAACCATCATCATAATCAACCATTGACCTCCAAATGGTCTTGAGACCGTTTGACCTCCAAACGGTCTTGAGTATGTTTGAGTCAAACCACCTCAAAATTGATTCCCTCAACTAGGGTTTCACTCAATTCAATCAATTAGGGTTTGCAATTAGTGGATCATTCATATATGGAGCTTTTAAAATCAAATCAATTGATATCATTGGATCATCAACCATCCACATCAGCATTGATCCTCCAAATGGTTTGAGACCATTTGATCTCAAATGGTCTTGAGACTGTTTACTCCCAAACGGTCTTGAGACCGTTTGGTTTCAATCGATCTTGAAACTGATTAGTCCCAAAATTGAAATTGTTTTCCCTAGATATTCATTAAGGTGTGTGCTTATGATGATTTCATCATCATAAAGTTTCGATCCTTCAAAATCTACTGCCATTCTTATGGAAATTCTATCAATTATTCAAAGAAATTTCAAGAAGAACAAAATGGTCAACAAATGATGTAGAATTGAATGTAATAATAACATTTAAGGGTTTAAGTTATATAACCCACCTTCAAAGTTGAAACCAAGCTTCAAGATTCACGTCTATGATGGTGAATGAATCTTTCTCAACCTCCCAAGGTTCGTGCTCAAGCTTTTGAATGTAAAGAAATGGCTAGAATTGAAGATTAAATGGAGAAAAGAAGAAATCAAGCATTGATTTTCGATTTCCACCATGAAATCAAGGTTGAAGATGATTAAGGAGCTTACCTACAGCTTGGGGCACGTCCTCCTATTTCTCCTAAACTCCCTTGTGCACGTCCAAAGTAAGGAGAGAAAGAAAATCCGAAAAAGAGTCTTTGGTTGAGTGGGAAATGAAGTGCATATAAAGGAATTTCAAGAGAGATAAAGTTTTATAATAATCCTTCAATTCCCCAACTTGATGCCACTTATCCCCCTCACATCCTTGCATACAAATCCGCCTTATTTTTCCTATAACCCCTCTTCATTAACCTTGAATTAAAGGAAAAGCAATTAAGCACCTTAATTCATATAATACTAATATCCCTTTTTTAGTGGATATTACTTTTTAGTTAACTAATGTGAGTGGGCTCTCCACTCACTGAGGATATTTTCATGGACTTTGCAAGGCACAATGACTTACACTCTTATCCAAATTCAACCTTCACATATTTTGTTGAAGGGCACTCCCATTAATATATATATATATATATATATATATATATATATATATATATTTGCATTAAATTGAATTAGGGTTTCAATTATGCTTAAATCTTGATTATTTTAATATCAAGATTCTCTCTCCTCCAAAGTGATTCAAATGAGACGCCCCTCTCATTTTCTTTTCTCTACATGATGCCAAGAAACATGAGAGACTCTCTAGAAGTGATATTTTGCATATTGAACCCTAGGTTTTGGGTAAATTGCACATTACACCAAAACTAGGTTTTAATGCATAAACATTGCTTAATAAGCTCTTTCTTGGTACTCAGGCTGTCACAAGCCATACCTCTGCATCATTCTCATTCTTATGATGCTTCAACATCTAAGGAACATTTTATCATGTATAATTTGCAAGTTAACCCCTCAACTTGGGTAATTTGCACATTAGTCCAAAACAGACAAAACATCATTTCAACATTATTCAAAAAGGAATAAAATTGAAACATAACTTCCTCTTGAGCCTTAATTACTTTTCAAGAGATAAGAGCAAGCATATAATTTAACTTTATTAACAAAAAATCTAGGGTTAATGCATAACCCAGGTCAGGGATGTTACAAATTATCCACCCCTAACAGGGATTTTGTCCCTGAAATCATAAAGAGAAAAGAGAAGGGTACTTTCCCCTCATCTCTTCCTCAAGTTCCCATGTAGCTTCTTCAATGACACGGTGATGCGAGAGAACTTTCATAAGACATATGTCTTTCTTTTTCATCTTTTTAATTCTTTTATCAAGGATCATCATAGGTCCTTTAACATATGATATATTATCATTTAATTCTACCTCCACAGGTTGCAAAACTAGTTCTGTATCAGGATGACACTTTCTCAACATGGAGATATGAAACACTGGATGCAACTTATGAAGAACAGGTGGTATCTCTAACTTATAGGCTACCTTTCCAATCTGTTCAATGATTGGATAAGGCCCCATAAATCTAGGAGCTAACTTTCCTTTCTTTCCAAATCTAAGAAAACCTTTCCAAGGTGAGACCTTGAGATATACTCTGTCTCCAACTTGGAATTCTAAGGGTCTTTGCCGTTTGTCGGCGTATGACTTCTATCTATCCTGTACATCCTTTAACTGTTGTTGGATTAGTTTAATCTTCTCAGTTGTCTACTTCACTAGCTCAGGACCCAGAAGTTGATATTCTCCTGTTTCATACCAACATAAAGGAGATCTACAATGTCTACCATATAATGCTTCATATGGTGCCATATCAATACTATGCTGATAGCTATTATTATAAGCAAATTCTATCAAGCTCAGGTGTAGATTCCAACTTCCTACAAACTGAAAGCAAATCCTCCAAGGTTTGTATGGTCCTCTCAGATTGTCCATATGTCTATGGGTGAAAGGTTGTACTAAACCTTAATTGCGTACCCAAAGCTTTATGTAGTAGTTCCCAAAAATGACTCATGAACTGGGGACCTCTATCAGAAATGATAGTAGTTGGAACCCCATGCAACCGCACTATCTCATTGACATATAATTGTGCCAGCTTCTCAGCAGTGTAGGTTATTTTGACAGGAAGGAAATGTGATGTCTTAGTCAACCAATCAACTATCACCCATATGGAATCATGACCTTTGGTTGTTCTAGGCAAACCAACCACAAAGTCCATGGTCACATGATCCCATTTCCACTGTGGTATAGGCAAAGGTTGCATTGTTTCTGTGGGCTTCTGATGTTCAACTTTAACCTACTGACACACTAGACACCACATAACAAACTCAGTTACATCTTTCTTCAATCCTGGCCACCAATACATATCCTTCAGGTTATGATATATTTTGGTGCTCCCTGGATGCATTGCATACATCAAAGAATGAGCTTCCTCCAAAACCAATTTCCTAAAGCCATTGACATCAGGTACTACCATTCGACCATGGTAACAGACTACCTGATCCTCTGATTCATGAAAGCCATCCCATTTCTCACTACCATAATCTAACCTGATCTGCTGAACCACAACATCAGCTTGTCGTGCTTCTTTAATCTGTTGTCTCAGAGTAGGTTTCACTTGCATCTCAACTAACAGCCCAGCTAACAACGATACTTTAAGTTGTATATTGTTTTGCCTCATAGATATAAGCATATCTCTCCTAGAGCACAATAAGGAGTTTAACTGTGCTTTATCTAAAGCTGGTGATGATGATTTTCTACTCAGTGCATCATCAACTACATTATCCTTCCCAGGATAATAATCAATTGTACAATCATAGTCCTTGATTAACTCCATCCAGTGGTGTTGTCTCATATTCAACTCATGATGTGAAAATATATATTTTAGATTCTTGTGGTCTGTGAAAATCTAGAATGTTTCTCCATAGAGATAATGTCTCCAGATCTTCAAAGCATGTACCAAAGCAGCTAACTCTAGATCATGTGTCGGATAATTCTCCTCGTGTTTCTTAAGTTTTCGAGAGGTAAAAGAAATCACTTGATTATCCTGCATCAACACACCTCCTAGACCATTCTTAGATGCCTCACAGAAAACTATGTACCCCTTCCCTTGCTCAGGTAGCACTAGTACAGGTGCACTTTTTAACCTTTCTTTCAATAGCTAGAAAGAATGTTGACACTTGTCATTCCAGACAAAAGGAACCTCCTTCCTGGTCAACTTGGTTATGGGTAAAACTATAGAACTGAAGTTCTTAATGATCATCCTATAAAAGCTTGCCAGTATAAGAAAACTACAAATCTTCGTTGGTGTCTTGGGCCATTCCCATTGCAGGATAGATTCTACCTTCATAGGATCAACACAGATACATGAGGTAGATATTACGTTTCCTAGAAATGAAACTTCTGGTAACCAGAACTCAAATTTGCTAAACTTAGCATACAACTTATGCTCTCTTAGCAAAGTCAAAGCCTGACGGAGGTGCTGCTCATGCTGTTGAGCATCTCTACTGTATACCAGGATGTCATCTATGAAGACTACTATGAACTGGTCAAGAAAAGGTCAAAAGATTCTATTCATGAGTTCCATGAATGCAACTGGTGCATTAGTTAGTCCAAACGTCATAACTATGAACTCATAGTGACCATACCTTGTCCTGAAGGAAGACTTAGGTATGTCACTCTCCTTGATATGCAACTGATGGTATCCCGACCTCAGATATATCTTAGAGAAGATAGTTGCACCACACAACTGATCAAATAGGTCATCGATCCTTGGTAGAGGATACTTATTCCTTATGGTTACTTTATTTAACTGCCAGTAATCAATGCATAACCACATTGATCCATCCTTCTTTTTAACAAAGAGAATTGGAGCACCCCATGGTGAAGTACTCGGTCAGATAAAACCCTTCTCAAGAAACTCCTATAGTTGTTTCTTGAGCTCTGCCATCTCAGTAGGTGCCATTCTATATGGTGTTTGTGCTATTGGTTGTGTGCCCGGGATTAGATTAATCTCAAAATCAATCTCTCGGGGTGGAGGTACACCTGGAAGATCCTCAAGGAATACATCTTCAAACTCCCTAACTATTGGAACTTCAAAAGGATTAGAGCTCTCCATTGTGGTATCTACCACATGTGCCAGGAATGCAAAGCATCCTTGTCTCATCAGCTTCTCAGCTACCATAGCTAACACAAGACAGGTTGGAAGAATCTTTCTATCTCCCTGAAAGATCCATGTGTCACTATCATCTGTGAACACAACTTGCTTGGAAACACAATCCAAGACAACCTTATACTTTTCTAGGGTTTCCATCCCAAGAATTATGTCAAACCCGTGCATCTCAAGTGGTATAATATCCACATGAATGCGATGTTCAGAAAAGGAAAGAATGCAGGGAGAACACACCTCCCGCAACAGTGTAGATACAGGCAAAGGAGTTTCTAATAACAAACTCTCTGCCCTATGACCAACTGTCATATTATAGTCAAGAATCACTTCTTTAGTGATAAAATAATGTGTAGCACCCAGATCAATTAAAATAGATATGAAGCAAGATGTAGACATATCAGAATGAAATAGTTCCATCTGACATGTCACCACTCGAGGGTTGACTACTTCTTCAGGTTGATTCATGGTATAGAATCTCGTCGTTGCTTGTTGTTGACCCTGTGCTCGGTTGCTTAGTGTCGACGAACCAGCTTGGGATGCTTGACCACATCCTCGAGACAACTAGAAAATGGTCTCCTCTGAGATCCTTACTGACTCTACCTCTGGGGTTGAGTCACCATTGTGTTTCTGACTGGACAATCCCTTACCAGATGTCCCACTTGTTTACACTGATGATAGATCCTGGGCTCAGGATAGGGTCTATGAGGTCCAGTCACTAATGTTGATGTTATGTTGGGGGCTCTATTTGGAACAAAACTACGGCCCCTACCTCTACTAGATGTCCATTGTGACTGGGTATTGAATCTTGATGGTGCTGTCGGTGCAGAAAACCTTAGCTTCTTAAAGCCCTCCGACCTTTGTCCTTGAAATTGAGTGTACACCTTCTTACCACTGGTCTGTCACTTCTCGATCAATGACCTCTCTGTCCGTGTCACGGACTCCACAAAGGTAGAAAAGCTCTCCATGTTCTCTAGAGCAGATACATGAGTGGTTAATTCAGCGTTCAATCCTTTCTCAAAATGCTGAATTCTTTCCTCATTAGTAGCTGCCATATGCAGACAGAACTGCAAAAGCTCCATGAACTTAGCCTCATACTCGCTAATGTTCATCGGTCCTTGTCTTATCTTCTCAAACTGAGATATCTTTTCATCTAAATAAGTCTTAGGGAAGTATCTAGTGATGAATTCTCATCATAATTCTTCCCATCCGACCTCAACACCTGGCCTTTTACCTTCTTCAATAGTCCACTAATGACCAACACTCCCTTTCAGCAGGTACACTGCATGCCTCACCTTCTCGGCTTCAGGAATATTGAGGATTCTGAAAGCCTTCTCTAGCTTAGTCAACCATAAGTCTACATCTGCTGGGTCAGCTGTACCATCATACTATGTGGCTCCTACCCAACAAAGCCTCTCAAAAGTCTTGCCAACTCCCTATCCCTCATTATGGGTTGGTGCACTAGGTGCAGGTGGTGGCATCCTATCCATCATGTGCGTCATAACTGCCATGAACTGCCCAAACAGAGCATTGAAAGTTGGATTCTCTATCATGTCTGGGTCAAACTGGGGTTGTTCAAGTATGGGTTCCTCCCTAGTCTGGTCCCTTGCACCTTTTCCTGGTGTGGCAATGCTGCTCTCAGCAGCATGTTCCCTGTGTGATCCAAACATCTTCAAGTTCTTCTTCTCCTCCTATATGAGCAGAAGACACTATCAGATTACTTGATGACACTAGAACAGACTCAAAAACCTTAATCCTATGTCTCTGTAGACTCAACGAACCTAGAGCTCTGATACCACTAAACTGTCTCACACCGATCGAACAAAATGTTATTCACCAAGCATAAGCGATCGTTAGCAACAAATTACTGAAAATCACTAAAAATTAAAACCTTTTATAAACAGGTCCAACAAAGGAAAACTCTTTCAAAAAGAACCAAAGTAATTCCATTACATTCTAGTTCACAAGTACATATCTTGTATCATCTCATCTCAAGATTTCAACATCAACTGCTCTGTTAAACTGTACACAGGCAGCATCAGAACCTTGAGGCATTAAACCAAAATCTCAGATCGATTCATTAAACTAACTACTGACTCTGAGGACCTGAGAGTACAGGGACGACACATATGACTCTATATATACAAGACATGACAGCCAGTGTATCCACTTGAGAATTCACTGCTATCCCTATTGTTGTTGCTGCTCTTCCCCTACTGTAAGGTTTCTACCTCTTCCTCCACATCTACCTAAAAAGATGGATTCTATGGGGGTGAGACAATTTGAAATTGCCCCAGTGAGAGATATAACTCTCCCCCAAAAACATTACTATTGCAGTTTCATAGAATAAAACTGAGCAGAGGAATTATATATATTCAACAACAGTTCAATCAATGTCTAAATAGATTAGAGAAATATTCTTAATCAAAGCATTTCAGCAATAACTTGATGAAGCAGTATGTCACTTATCCAATAAGGAATATGAAGAACATGCATAACTTTTATTCGAAAAACTAAGAAAGATAACATCAACCAGTGATTCTCGTATTTCAACTTTAAGCAAATATGCTACACAGCTGATTACATTTTACAATCATACTTAATGCCCTAAAGAGATGAAGTATATCATTCATACTCCAACCGACTACAATTACGTTAAGCATCAGTACCATACAAGGTCAATGGAAGAGCCAGACTCCAAGACCTCAACATTCTCGGTCAGTATGAGATTACATGGCAGAGACATCATGTATCAAACTGCAATTAGCTTACCAGGGTATATTGGCATCTTCGCTATAGAGTTATAGCCCACAACATATACTCTCTTTAGGGTTATGGCCTATAGCCAATGCCTGGTATCATATTATGGATTCATGGCCCGTAGCCATACTCATACTGGGGTATGGTCCGTAACCAATCCCGTGCATAGGATATATGCCGTAGCCATTCCTATGAGGCATGAGGATATAATTTCCCAATTACCCCCACATATTCAAAAATATGTGCCTCGAGTTAAACTCGTTTTACCATTCAACAAATTATGACGGTGATGGATCTGTGGATAGGGATACTACATTATATGATATCACTTGATTAATTAGGTGTATTACCATATCCTTTTAGCATCAAACAAGTTTCCAAACAAGAACTATTATAATAATTGCTACAAAGAATGTGTAATACTTCCATCAAGTACTATTCAAATCTTTAATAAAGCATTGGGATCTCAATCCCTCATCTCATCAGAAGTATTCTCATCCCTCATCAAACTCATCATGGGTATTCAAACCCTTAGATCATCATAGAACACTTGTTACCACTTATCAGGTAACTAAATACCTTCAGGTCATCTGACCAAGGTAAACATGATACTTGCTACACAAGTATCTTACATGGCTCACAAGGTCCATTTAATCTCTTGTTACCTCTCATTAAGCAACAAAGCATGTTATGGTTCACAAGGCCCATTAACAATTTCAATAAATGAAACATCATAGCTCATACCTGGATATGCTCATCATCTCATGATACCTGTATGGTTAGAATACTTGATAATAGTTATATCAATTACATTTTAGCACCATGCTATACAAAGTAACACCACTTATACCCTTATTAGGGTTAGGGTTTCCCAATTCATATCAATCAGGGTTAGTCATCCCCTTACACAAATTAGGGCTAGGTTTTTAAATTAGGGTTTCGTAATACATAGCATCACCCTGGATTAGGGTTTCATATCACATTAACATGTATCAGGGTTTCACATTACATTCTTACCTTAAATTAAGGTTTCTCAAAACATTTCCCCCAAAATTAGGGTTTTAGGTGGCTTCACCCAAGATTAGGGTTTTCATGAAGTATTCCCTTAAATTAGGGTTTTTCACCAAAATATCTTGAATTAGGGTTTCTCATATCATTACCCTAAATTAGGTCACATCACCACCCTATATTAGGGTTAGGGTTCATTACCCTTCTCAATTAGGGTTTCATGATCTCATCGTCATGGATCAAACCCTATTTACATATTTTAATCATGTTGAAAGTATTGAGGATGAATCACTACATGATTATCACTCATATAGAATTTCTCTCTCTCTCATCCTCTCTAGGAGTGTAATTACATCAGACTTGATTAGATTAGGTTAATTCTAGTTGAATGAAGGGTTGTCCTAGTGTATTAAGCCATTGCTTTCATAAGCATCAAAGGTTAACCACTCAAAAGGTAGTAATCACTTAAGTACCTTAAAGGTACAACCATTTTAATTACCTTTGATAAACATCATAAACAATCATGGGGTTAATTATACTCACATGGTTTGAGCCAATTAAACTTCAATTGGTTTTGAAGTACCTTGACCTTCAAATGGTCTTAACCAGATGTAAATCAAATCATCCCATTCGGTTTTGAAACCGAATGCATCGATTCGAACTTGAAACCGAATCTCTCCATTCGATCTTGAAACCAAAACTCTCCATTCGGTCTTGAAACCAAATCTCTCCATTTGGTCTAGAAACCAAATCATCAACCCTTGAATTGAAATCAAATGGACATCCCAACATTGAAACTGATTGAGTGTTGAAACCGAATAAGCAACTTAACATTGAAACCGAATGAACATCTAATGGTTTGAGATATTTTTCTCTCCAAAAGGTCTAGGGATCGTTTGATCCCAAATGGTATCATGACCGTTTGGAATCAAAAAGTATCAAGACCGTTTGGTCCAAACTATCTTGAAATTGAATGGACCAAAGAGGGTTCCTCCAATCAAATTGATTTAGGGTTTGTACTCATTGAATCATCAATCGATTGAACTATTGAAGATACATCAGATCGTAGCCCTTGGATCTTCAACCATCATCACAATCAACCATTGACCTCCAAACGGTCTTGAGACCATTTGACCTCCAAATGGTCTTGAGTCTGTTTGAGTCAAACCACCTCAAAACTGATTCCCTCGACTAGGGTTTCACTCAATTCAATCGATTAGGGTTTGCAATTAGTGGATCATTCATATATGGAGACTTTAAAATCAAATCAATTGATATCATTGAATCATCAACCATATACATCAACATTGATCCTCCAAACGGTTTGAGACCGTTTGATCTCAAACAGTCTTGAGACCGTTTACTCCCAAATGGTCTTGAGACCGTTTGGTTTCAATCGATCTTGAAACTGATTGGTCCCAAAATTGAAACTGTTTGCCCAAGATATTCATTAAGGTTTGTGCTTATTATGATGTCATCATCATCAAGCTTCGATCCTTCAAAATGTACTACCATATTTATGGAAATTCTATCAATTATTCAAAGAAATTTCAAGAAGAACAAAATGATTAACAAATGATGAAGAATTGAATGTAATAATAACATTTAATGGTTTAAGTTATATAACCCACCTTCAAAGTTGAAACCAAGCTTCAAGATTCATGTCTCTAATGGTGAATGAAGCTTTCTCAACCTCCCAAGGTCCATCCTCAAGCTTTTGAATGAAAAGAAATGGCTAGAATTGAAGATTGAATGGAGAAAAGAAGAAATCAAGCATTGATTTTCGATTTACACCATGAAATCAAGGTTGTAGATGATTAAGGAGCTTACCTACAGGTTGGGGCACGTCCTCCTATTTCTCCTAAACTCCCTTTTGCATGGACAAATCAAGGAGAGAAAGAAAATCCGAAAACGAGTCTTTGGTTGAGTGGGAAATGAAGTGTATATAAAGGAATTTCAAGAGAGAGAAAGATTTATAATAATCCTTAAATTCCCCAAATTGATGCCACTTATCCCCCTCACTTCCTTGCATACGAATCCACCTACTTTTTCCTATAATTCCTCTTCATTATCCTTGAATTAAAGGAAAAGTAATTAAGCACCTTAATTCATATAATACTAATATCCCATTTTTAGTGGATGTTACTTTTTAGTTAACTAATGTGAGTGGGCTCTCCACTCACTTAGGATATTTTCGTGGCCTTTTCAAGGAACAAGAACGTCCACTCTTATACAAATTCAACATTCACATATTTGGTTGAAGGTCACTCCCATTAATATATTTATTTTTGCATTAAATTGAATTAGGGTTTCAATTATGCTTAAATCTTCATTATTTTAATATCAAGATTCTCTCTCCTCCAAAGTGATTCAAATGAGATGCCCCTCTCATTTATTTTCTCTACATGATGCCAAGAAACATGGGGGACTCTCTAGAAGTGGTATTTTGCATATTGAACCCTAGGTTTTGGGTAAATTGCACATTACACCAAAACTAGGTTTTAATGCACAAACATTGCTTAATAAGCTCTTTCTTGGTACTCAGGCTGTCACAAGACATACCTCTACATCATTATCATTCTTATGATGCTTCAACATCTAAGGAACATTTTATCATGTACAATTTGCAAGTTAACCCCTCAACTTGGGTAATTTGCACATTAGTCCAAAACAGACAAAACATTATTTCAACATTATTGAAAAAGGATTAAAATTGAAACATAAGTTCCTCTTGAGCCTTGATTACTTTTCAAGAGATAAGAGAAAGCATATAATTTAACTTTATTAACAAAACATCTAGGGTTAAGGCATAACCCAGGTCAGGGTTGTTACAGAAGACCCATGGGCACCATGAGAGGTGACCCCAGACACCAAGCTCGGGATTGAGAAGGTGGCCTATGATATTGCATGACTAAAGGGCTCCATGAAGGGTGACCCCAGGATCCAAGATTAGGATTGCGAAGGTGGCCTTAAGTAAATGGAAAAAGAGAAACCCTTGAGGGGGTATTCCAGGGTTAGGGCAAAAGCGGTGGAGAATGACACATTGAAAATGTAAATTGGCTTGTTAATTACTTGATTGCGATAATTAGATTATTAGACATATTTGTGAAATTTTGGTTGTCTCCACATATCAGCATATTCAATTATGCTGATCAACATTTTGTTTGTCGGCATTTTAGGTACAAGATTGAAAAGGACAAACAGTAAAGTGGGATATGTGTAATTAAATAAGAATTAAAGTACAAAGGAGGATTAGTTAGAATAGACTCCAGATTTGGATAGCGGTAGATATCCAAGTTTTGATAAAGTTATGCAAAATTTTATTTTATACCCATTTCCAATTTAGTTAGTATAATTTCATAATTATTATTGATTATTTGTCGAACCTTTGATCTTTGTTAATTGGGATAACGGCTCTGACCTTCGGGTCTCCCTTAATTGGGGGTTACCGGGAGGCAGGGTCGTTACAGACTTTGAGTGATACAGATGGGATTTGACCCTCCTATAAAAATATGATATCCAAGGCCTCTTGATTAGTGAGATTGAGATAAATATGGCCATATGAATGTGAGTCATTATATGATATTGAGCTTATATCAAGAAATAAGATTGGATAATAATGAGGATGACTACTCCATGCCTCTAGTTCAATCTGGATAATAGTGACAAAGGAACTATATATAAACTGTAACACCATACACAGATTGTAGGTTGAAGTTTCCCTCCAACCTTCCATTCACTTGGGTAGCATTGATGTGGGACTAGGCACCACTCTTTACTTACAGTGTCATAAGTTGTTATGGACATTCACTACCAATGTGATAACAAACCTATAGGGTGAAACACAATTGGAACCCATCTAGAAGAAGAGTTTGATCTTCAATGATGATTGAATTGATTACTAAAAGTGTTTAGGTATTTCAATTCACACAACGGATCAACTGACTAGTCTGCCTAATGATCGGTTCAAGTGTTGAGATAGTCGATTTGAGTGTTAGGTTGACTGTATCATGTATTAGCTAAAATTCAGCCTGACTCAGTGTTCCAGATGACCGTCTCACTTGGTTTGAGATGCCCATATCACATACACCAAATGACTAGTTCAGGGGTGCAATTAAATTACACACATGATTGGTGTTGACGTAATGATGTACACTAATTGGAATTGAATTTTCGACATATGTGCAAAACTAGAAAATGTCAGATTACCGACTGACATGTCGGACAACCATCTGGGTTGCCAGAAAACTCTCTTGTTTGTCACAGGTTGTGAAACTTCTAGAATTGTTGTGAAAATTTGAGATATTTCAGTCCCATCCACTCCCGCACAGTCTGGGAACCTTGACCCTGGCCCCTATTATAAAAAGAGGGGTATTGAGGGCTTCCCAGAGAATAGCATAGTCAATTGAGAAACTATTTCTCTAAATATTGTTTTCCTTTGTGGTTATGGTAACCACGAGAGACCAAGCAAACCTTACCCAACTAGGAAGGGAGAGAAAGGGAGAGACCAATTGAGGATCACTAGTGTGAAAGAGCAGTTTGGTGACTAGTACACCAACAGGAGGGACAACTCCTTCCTATCCATTCTAGCATGAATACATGAATTCTAGGTGCTCTGTTTGGACTACTCTAGAGGAAGGAGTCCTTCGGCTACTGCTAGGAGGGCAACATCAACTCACATTCTGTGGTGAGATATCATGAGTTGATGCAGTTGTTGTCTGAGTCTATTATCTGTGGAGGAGTAGTTAGATGAGCCCCAGTCCAACTAGGAGCTGCATAGACACCATCTAAGATAGAGTGCACATCTACATTGATGAGTATTGTCACTAGACTTTCTCTAGAACTAGGTATATCTTCATGAAACCATACTTTCGATGTAAGGCCCCTAAACTTGCTTAATGAGTTGAACAAGCATAATTATCATAATCAAATTATTATAACCCTAATATAACCTTTTGGTATGCTTTGAAATCATAATAAAAGCTTAAGTTTCAAATTTGGTCCATTTTGGACAATGATTGAGCAAGTTATGCAATTTTATGCACATTTGGGACTTTTCTACAAATATACCCAATTGATAGGTTTTGTTTGCAATTTATCACATTCATTATGTTCCTAGGATATTCTCACATCATTATGGATCTTTTTGAGCCATGGGGTGCCTATTTAAACCTTGGTTTGAAGGTGTTTTCTCCAAGGGTATTTTAGGTTTTACCCCTTCACAGATGAGCTACCTTTAGTAGCTATCAAGTAATAAATTATTTGATTGGCTGGGAAATTCGAAAAAGGAAAGATAAGCAGGTCTATACACATGGTGGGGGAGCTGATTGTGTGTGTGCTTGTATATTCTTAATAAATTAAGTCCATGGACACTTGGATAGATACTAGAACCAACTTTTTCTTTTTCTTTATCTTATAGTTTCATATACTTATCCCTAAGCACCAAAATGAGCCATTTTCTCTCCACCACTTCCCTCCTTATCCCAACCTCGTTCTCCCTCTGTGCTACTATGAACTTTTCTGTCCAAGGAAGAAGAAAGTGGGGATCTTCTTGGAAAAAGGATATAAGGTTGCAAATGACTTCATTTTAGGGTTGAAAAAGCTTCCTTCTAGTGATCTTGACCTAAAAGTGTAAGAATTCCCTTCTTTCCTCTGTTTATTTCTTTGTTATCCTTCCTACTAGCTTTCTCCAGGTTGGAACCTTTCTGTTCCATGGTATAAATTGCTCTAAAGCTCTAAAACCCTACTTTTCTTGCTCCTTATGCTTAGGGTTTGCTCATTTGATGAAGAAAGGTTCTAGATAGACGAATTCATAGCTTTTTCTTGGATTTCCTACCCTACCTACTCAAGTTTTCTTCTGTGTGGGGTTTCATATTCTCATTAGAGGGAAGTTTTACAACTTGATCCACATTTATTGCTTTCCATAAGCTTTCTAGATCATGTTCTTGCTTCAAAATGATGATCCATGCACTAAAAAGATATGCTTGACTTGGATTTTGATTTATATATTGTTCCTTGTTATGATTTCAGTTCCAGATGAACATGTGATAATGTGTACATTATTCCTAAGGTATAATATTACTTGTATCAGGTTTTTTTGACATCCTATCATGCTAAGCACCTATCAACCAATGGTCAATTTTAGGGGTTATAGTTGATTTCTTCTATAAACCCATGACCCGATGATGGTACCATTGCAATAACCCTATGGTTTTGTCTTCATGATAACTAATGGTCAATATGAAAGGTTTTAGATGATGGTGACAACCTATGGTCACCCCCTTAGGTCAGGTTTTGGATCAATTAGAAGTTTAATGATCAACCGTTAAGTACCCTACTGATGTTATCAATCAATGATGACATTTGCTTAATATTTGATGTTGATTAATGAATATAGTGTTAATCGAACAACCTATGGTGGCTTAATGGTCACTAATGATGGTGGATCAGATCTCCAAAATCTATGGTGAGCTAATCATATACTTGTAGCATCAATTAAGCCTTAGACCAATGGTTTGTTGGGTCACTTGATGCAATATGGTCGAACCTATACTTCAATTGATGGTTTTAACATATGATCAGATCTAATGTTTATTCCTCAATAAAGTGGAATGATGGATAATGTAATACGTTGGTCCTAATAATGTGATTTAGATGGTTTCCTTTATATTATCAACTTAAGGAGCTTACTTGTTGACAAAGGATGGTTTGTTTTAAATGCGCAGTCAATTGTGGGTTTTACCCTACTCACAATGGAACTTTTTGTGTTGTTAATCAAGGTATGTCTAGGGTTAAATGGTGACTCTTTATAGAGAACAAATCAAGGACTTCACATGTGGTTTATCCAAG
The DNA here is from genome assembly GCA_963693085.1 of Alisma plantago-aquatica. Lineage (NCBI taxonomy): Eukaryota > Viridiplantae > Streptophyta > Magnoliopsida > Alismatales > Alismataceae > Alisma > Alisma plantago-aquatica. The sequence continues at coordinate 211,387,359 of OY856414.1, forward strand.
GTGTTTACTTATTTAAACAACCAATGGTCTTACCTTTTAAACATCCAATGCTTTTGGGTGACATTGTGGTATGGGTTGATGATGGAACAAATGGAGGGTTACCCTTAATAAGGTAGTCTTACCTATTAACTCATATGAATAGAAGGGATGATAATCATATTGTGTTGATATGTAACCCTAAAGAGGTATATCTTGTTATACATAGCTTTAATATAACTAAATGATGGTAATTGGGTATGAATAGTCCTTGAATGACTAATATAATCATGGAGTACTATGTTACTGTTGTTGAAACCCTAGTATGCTATAACCCGATGGTTACACCTTGATTTATGTGTGGGTTCATACTTTAGAATAGTATGTAATGTGATTGTTATGCTTCACCTTATGCATCCATGATCCAATGGGGATTCCGTGAGTTAGGGATTGGGCATGAGTGTTGATTAGTAACATTAATATAATTTATCTTGTGAACCTAACTCTAATGCAAATAGATAAAGATGAGTATTCATGTTTTACATTCTTTTATGATGGAATGATGGAGGAATAACCTCCTTAATATGATCATAACCTTGATATGTTAATTGGTGGTTATCATAGCCACATGGTTGATACTTTCTTATGCTAAACATGTGCATTATGAATATCATGAGAGTTAATCATATCAAGATTCCTTGCATGTTGATGTAATAAAGGAATGTTCTTAATGTCAATATAACCCTGCTATGATTGTTTATGAATATCTCCTAGCTCATCAATGCAATATTGTGTTGATCTGGTGTATTACATGTAAGTGATGTTGTTAAGCCTTGTTATAAGGCATGCAAAGATAATGATGATCTTGTAAGGAATAATATGATGGTATTAATGACCTTTGGGCATGGTTGAGCCCTAAATGAGGTGTAATCCTTTTGTGTTGATAAGGGTTTATACCCTATGATATTGTAAAAAGGATTTATATCATGTGATAGTATGATTGTCTTAATGACCTTTGGGCATGGTTGATCCTTGAATGAGGTGTAATCCTCTTATGTTGATAAGGGTTGATACCTTGTGATATTGTGAAAATGATTTATATCTTGTGATGTATGATGACTAGTGTGGTCTCAAGAATGGCAAGTGAATAGTACCATGTGATGATGAGAAATTATGTTTCACACATTTTTTATATTTTCAATGTTTTGATATTTATGTGCTTGTTTGAAGTGAATTAGGGTTTGTATGTCCACTTGTTTGATGGAGCCTTAGTTCACCCAATTGGCATAACTAATCAAGTGAAGTTTTTTTTTATTCATTTGACCCATTAGTTATTAGTTAAAAGACCATGTGTCATAGATCCATGTGAGTGTCAGAATTTGCCAAATGGTGAAATGAGCATTCCTAAGGGAAACTCAGAGCGCATAGTGTTGAGTATGTGGGGTGGCAAGTTGAGGATATATCCTTGTCATCCACAATGCAGATTATAGAGGTTTGCTATGGTCATTCTTCATACATCTGGTGTGATTGAGAACGGATAAGGTCGTGTCTCATTGATTATATATGTGATAAGATTGGAGGACAACTGCGGTTGTACCTTAGATGGTAGGGTATGCATACCCATCTCCTTTCACTAGTGTCGTGACCTATACCAAGGACGGACTAGGTTGTTAGCAGCTTGACCTTATGTGTCACTATGGCAGACCCGTACTGACTGGGGGCAGAGAAGATATTAGGATTTTGGATCTTCCAAGATCTTGTATGACACTAATTTCAACTTAGCATTGGTCATTTGGATTTTGAGTGGTATCCTCAAATTCCTCAGGACATAATAAAAGATGTAATACATCTGTATAGCATATCTGTTTAGGATTATACACAATGATTCACATTGGATGATAACCCTTGTTTGTTATATTTACATAAAGACGATGCTTAGTGCAATTAAGAGATAGTAATTCTACTTGTGTTGTGGATATGCATAAGATTGTAAATGTGTACATATAGTAGTCATGCTTATGTTGATTCTATTCTGCTATTGCTGATTATAATTAGGATGATAACTATATCATGTTGTTAGTTATGTTTAGCATGCTAGCCATGCCTCTATAATTTGAAATGCCTATAATGGTAATCATGCTTATGCAAATACTCGTGCTTATGTTGATAGCTCTTCGTATGATATTGATATGTTCAAACTGTTAGACATGCTAATGTTGTTAGATATGCTTATGATTCTAGACTTATTCATGTTAATAGAGATAATATGCTACTAGACTTGCTTATGCTAGTTATGCATATGATATTAAATCTCTTATACAGTTAATAAGGAAAATTATGATAGTCAGCTTGATGATGATAATTCTTATCAGCTCCTTTATGTATTTTGTTGATCATTATTATTGTTGAGGCTATTTGTTATGTATGATTAAACTGCTTAAACTGTCTCATTACCTAAAATGTTGTAATCAATAAGCGTTGTTGGAGGTTATATCTCTTGCTGGGACATGGGTCTCACCCTTGTGGTTCACCACATTGTTTTTAGGTAATCAAAAGTGACAAAAACAAACATGTGGCAACAAGGAGGAGCTATAGTAATGAATCTTTGAGAAAGTTGATTAGATGTCTAGTGTGTCCTCGAGTCATCCTTTTACTCATAGGTCCGGGCCAGAAAAAGTTTGTATATGGTGTTTCAAACGAATCAGACTTTTGTTAGCATATTAATGCTTGTTTGTGTGACATATATGAATATTGTTCTCCTATGCATACATGTGGTGTCTAAGATGATAAAACAAGTTGTATCAAATTCTTGGCATAGTATGGATATAAGAAAGATTTTGGGCTCTTATGCAAATGTTTATGAGATGGTGCTGACGTTGAAATTGGTTTTAATCTACCCATATTTTTGGGTATGTGATTAATTAGTGATTGATTGTGTTTTATGTTTTGAGTAATCTCGTTTAGTGTAATGGGTTCTCACAAGTTGGTATCAGAGCATTAGGTTCACTAAGTCTACAGGGACACTAGGATTTAAGACTAGGATGATGTCTAAGTTAGGAATGTGATACAAAAACATGGTGCATACTGTCTAATCTCGGTACTTGGTTGCTCTGGCCAGGTATTCAATTATTGAAGAAAGGTAAGTATGGAACTCTTAGATTGTTATCTTTCTGATCACTCTGATCAAGTAGTCATTTTGAGAAAATCTAAAGAGCATAAAAAATAACAAATCATGGTGGGAATATCTCATTTTCAGACAATCTAAAGAGCATAAAGAATAAGAAATCATGGTGTGAATATCTCAATCCTACCTTAAAGAAGATGAGAATTGCATCATTATCTATCAAAACTTGAATGTTTGGTAACTATAAGAGAAAGATACAACACCATGAAATATAAATCTGAATAAAAATTAGAAAAAGAGGAGTTTTTAAGATGTGATTCAAGAATATAATAAAATAAAAGACAGATAAGTTTATGCTTATATAGTGAAGCAAGGTATGAAATCCACATAAGATGGAAAGAACTCCTACAACAAGTACAAAATGAGAAGATAAATGGGAACAATGACAAAGGAATAAGGTGGAACTTGAGTTAATATTAGACCAACCTATGTGTGTAAGAAAGTGTTAATGTAAAATAAGCATAGCATGCGAAAGAAATTAAGGCTGATGATCCATTTTTAATGAAGAAAATGTGGAATATGATGATTTACCTGTTGATAAGTGGTTGAAAAACATAATAAAATAAGAGAACATACCCAAGTGTGATAAATAGTCATCAAGGAATGAGTAATGAGATATGTTAATCATGACGATTCCTATGCTAATGGAAAGGAACCAAAAATGAAAAAGGTAAAATGATGCATAAGAAGTTCTAATATGCATCATGAAAATAGAATTGGTTACCTTTTTGCTAGTGACCCCTGAACAATGTTGCTATGATGTGGGAAGTATGTTTCCCTTTGTGTCTTTCCTTTCTAGGGCACAACTTTCAAGTGGATCATTTCCACTGGGTACATGTGGATTCCCTGCAAACATGAGGGTGGATAGCTTATTACAACATAAGTTTTCTTAGATTACAGTTCCAAGATCATAAAGTTTGTGATGACTTTGCTTTTGAGGCTTCCAATAATTAGGAAGAGTCCTCTTATATGTCTTGAGATTTGATTATGTTCCTTATAGCACATGAAGTGGATACCAAGGTAATGAATCCCAGTATACAAGAGGTATCAACGGTATGATAAATATGTGATGGTTGTAGATGTTTACTAATTGAACATTCCAAGTGTTTCTCTCCCTTAGAGAGAGAAAGAGAGTTGACAATGACCCTCTAAATGTTGTTTGGAAAGAAGAAGAAAAAAAGTGATTCTATAATGTTGTGTATGGTTCAGTGATAGCTGGGAAAAGACCACTATCAAGGATATATGGTTTGTAGGTCAATAGATATGTGATACTGTGTTCCTTTAAGATAAACCTATGATCAAATATCAATGCATAAGATTTATATTGGATGACATAATTCACATGACCATGATGAGTTTAGAGTTATGTCTTTTAACTAACCAATGTACAAATAGAATTTATGAATAGGAGGAACAGAGTGTTCCAGTCATGTCATACAAGTTATATCAAGCTTTAAATGATTACATGTGAAAGTATTTGGTCAAAAATATGATCAATATTTATTCAAAAACATTAGGGTTCCTGAAGCAGCAATAGCTATGAGAATAAGTTGAACAAGAATGAGATGGGTGGTCTCAAGAATGGCAAGTGAATAGTACCATGTGATGATGAGAAATTATGTTTCACACATTTTATATATTTTCAATGTTTTGATATTTATGTGCTTGTTAGAAGTGAATTAGGGTATGTATCTCCACTTGTTTGATGCAGCCTTAATTCACCCAATTGGCATAACTAATCAAGTGAAACTCTAATCATGTAATACCATGTGCCATATATCCATCTGAGTGTCAAACTTTGACATATGGTGAAATGAGTATTCCTACACGAAACTTGGAGCGCATAGTGTTCAATATGTGCACGTGGCAAGTTGAGGATATATCATTATCATCCACAATGTAAATTTTGGAGGTTGACTATGGCCATGCCTCATACATCTGATGTGATTGAGAACGGCTATGGTCATGTCTTAGTAATTATATATGTGACAAGATTGGAGGACAACTGTGGGTGTACCTCAAATGGTAGGGTATGTGTACCCACCTCCTTTCACTAGTGTCGTGACTTGTACCAAGGACAAACTAGGATGTTAGCAGCTTGAACTTATGTGTCGTTGTGGCAGACCCGTACTTACAGGGGGCGGAGAAGATCTTAGGAGTCTGGCTCTTCCTAGATCTTGTATGGCACTGATTTTGACTTAGCAGTTGTCAGTTGGATTTTGAGTGGTATCCTAAAATTTCTCAGGGCATAATAAAAGATGTAATACATCCATATATCATATGTGTTTAGAGTTATACACAACACTTCACATTGGATGATAACCCTTGTTTTTTCTCTTTACATAAAGATGATTCTTAGTGCAATTAAGAGATAGTAATTATACTTATGTTGTGGATATGCATAAGATTGTAAATGTGTACATACATTAGTCATGCTTCTGTTGATATCTATACTGCTACTACTGATTATAATTAGGATGATAACTATATCATGTTGTTAGTTATGTTTAGCATGCTAGCCATGCCTCTATAATTAGAAATGCATATACTGCTAATCATGCTTATGCAAATACTCGTGCTTATGTTGATTGCTCTTCTTATGATATTGATCTGTTCAAACTGTTAGACATGCTAATGTTGTTAGATATGCTTATGATGCTAGACTTATTCCTAGAGGAGCTATAGTAATGAATCTTTGAGAAAGTTGATTAGATGTCTAGTATGTCCTAGAGTCATCCTTGTACTCTTAGGTTTGGCTGAGAAAAAGTGTGTATATGGTGTTTCAAATGAATCAAACTTTTGTTAGCATATTAATGCTTGTTTGTGTGGCATATTTGAATATTGTTCTCCTGTGTATATATATGGTCGCTAAGATGATAGAACAATTTGTATCAAATTCTTGCCATAGTATGGATATAAGAAAGATTTTGGGCTCTTATGCAAATGTTTATGAGCGAGTGCTGGCGTTGAAATTGGTTTTAATTTACCCATATTTTTCGGTATGTGATTAATTAGTGATTGATTGTGTTTTATGTTTTGAGTAATCTTTTTTAGTGTAACATGTTCTCACATCCGATTGCATAGTTATTGACGTGATCTGTTGGTTAATGGAAAATATGTCAATAAAACTTTTGTTTTTGTTTCCTGTCTGATGTCGTAATTCCCCACAACTCCATTGTTGATTAAACTTCAAACATAGTAAAGAAAAATTTTCCATATTTTATATGTACCATAATCATGCCACAAAATGACCTTGTCTTTGGGACCCTAGATCATGATGTGAGAACTTTCTATAGGAGAAAGTCCCCTATTGACTATTATTCCTCTTTGTAGACTCAATTTGAATGATATGTTAGACCTACTTCTGAATCTTACACTATTATGCTCAAACTCTTGAGTTCTCAATTTGACTTCTCAATTTCCAGAATCTAAAGGATAGGGAATGTAATTATGACCTTGAACTCACAAAATATCAAAACATGGTTGCCCTATTAATGATCTTGATGTTTGATTCTTGTCCTTGCAAAGTACATTTTGATATTTGATACTCTACCTATTAAGATATACTTGGTGATTCACGATTGATATAGACTAGTGTGCTAGAATAGGGTGGTAGTTGACTTATTTTAATGACCCCACTTCCCGATAACCCCCAATCAAAGGAGACTAAGAAGTCAGAGGTGTTATCCCAAAATCTAGGATCAATGGTTTAGCAAATACTCCAAAATAATTATCAAATTCTACTAATATTAAACTAGAAAGCTGGAATGAAATAAAACTTTTGCATACCTTGTAAAATTAGGATCTACAATTTCTATCTGAGATGAACTCAATCTATCTAATCCTCCTTTGGATTACTTAGATTTATCTTCACATATTTCATTTTATTGTTTGTCCTTTTTAAATAATACCTAAAGCACCGACAAATAAAATATCGGTCAACATAAATGAATATGTGAGTATGTGGAGACAAACAAAATATTGCACATAATTTCTAACAACATAATCACAACAAATAGTTGTTAACAATGTAAGATTATGTCTTCAATATGACTCCACAATGAAGAAGAAGAAGATGGAAGGAAGGGGATTTCTTCCAGTGTTCCCGGGCTCCTCAAACTCGTGCGGGTTCTCCTATACTAGCCACTTTATCGCAAAGGGGGGTAGAGCCCTTATATAGATCTGGTATCCAGCATCCATGGAGTCCTGAAGCAACTGAGATTTGGGGAAAATCCCAAACTCACTCAAAACCAAGTAAAACCAGGGATGATTGGCTTTGTCCTAATCTCCTAGAACCAATGGAGCAATCCCCAGCCTCGCATAGGGAATGTACGTTGAGAAAATTGATTGGGAACCCCCCCTTAATTGTTCCTTTTTCCAATTCCTAATGAGAAACAACCACCATTAGATCAAGGATCCAACGGTTATGAGGCCTTATATTAGAACATAAGTCACAATTGAATTATGACATTTAATGTTCTCCTTTACACTTTAGGAAACTTACTAAATTTACATCTCCCAAACCATTTGTCCTTTTAATCCCAAATTTTAGAGGAAAGTCCATAATGACTTAAACTTCATCTGTGCAAAGTTTGGAACTCAAATTCAGAAGTATGAGAGAATTTTTTTATATGAAAGTTATCTCTTAATAAGACATATTTTAAGCATATTTTCTCTCTCTTAATCCTTTATTTTATTTATTTGGATTCCTTTTACCATTAAGAAACCATGTGGACTCAAAATTTCATCCATGATGATTCCATTATCCACATTTCCACATATTTCTCATATTTTCATCATTATCTCAAACTTCCTTCGTAATATTTCCTTATTTGATTTCTTCTTTTTCTTTTAATCATATTGGACTCATTAATATATTATGATCCATGAAATCACATGTATAAAGGAAATATTGTAAAGGGAATCCATTTAATACATATAATTCATACAATTCCCTTAATCATACATTTATTGGAGGAAATTGCATTTCCAACCATATGAACCCAAAAATTGGGGTTGTAACATCCTTCCCCTCTTATAGGAATTTTGCCCTCAAAATTACAACAACCATACAAAAAAATCAAGATAAGACTTTCCCATGTCCATCATCGGCTCCTATGTGGCTTCATCCTCTCCATGGCGCTTCCAAAGAACCTTTATCATCTTATACTCTTACATATGCATTATCTCTCACCTTGGTATCTCATACTCTCGTAGGTGACTCAGGATATTTAAGCCTCCCTAGAAGCTCAATAGGTTCATGGCTCAGTATATGGTTCGAGTATATCACATAGTGTATAGATTGAACTCATGGAACATATCACACATTGTGTCATTTTGAAGGGGTAAGACTAAACATAAGCATATCCACCAATCCAACTCAAATGTACCCTTGTATCGGGGACTCAGCTTTCTCATCCATAGCTTAGAGGAGTCGGGTTTTCATACCACATGTTCTCCCACAGTGAACTGCATTTAGTCTGCTTCATATCAGCTCACAACTCCTATTGCCCCAATGCTTTCCCAGCCATTGCTCGATCAAAGAGACTTCATCTACACACATTGTGGTCTCTCTAAACTTCACAAGGTCCTCTCACCATCATCATCCTAATGAAGCAGTGACCAACACAACCTCCCTTATAGAGATTCCTACATCTCGATACTATCTATGGTGGCTATCATCACAAGCTCACTCTTCTAGGGTGAGGAACTGCTCCCATGTATCACCCTGAATGAGCACACATGCTCTCATCAAACCCTCTATTCTGGATCATACTCTCTTGACCGTTAATCAGTCAGGGGTGATAAGCTATGCTAATCTTCAAACTAGTATCGAGTTATTCATGTACCTACTTCCACCGCATGGAAGTGAACTTGAGGTCATGCTCAAGAACCTTTTAACTCAAATCAAAGTAGTTGAGTTGTCTCTCTTACATATATAGTTCAATCACATCTATCACACAGATAGTGCTCTCTCTCTTAGGCAAGGGATTAGGTCATCTTGGAAAAGTGATCTACCATAACCCATATTGCATCCTAACCTCTCTTGGTCTAGGGGAGACTCACCTCAACATCTATGGTGAGCTAATCCTATTCCCTCTTGGGGACTCTTCACTATCCGTAGCAACTCACTGGGTTACTAGTGTCACCTCTTGGCATGCATGACAACAAGCCACATGCACTCTATATACTTCTTCATCTCAGGTACTCAAAACATACTTTTATTATCTTAGTAGTACCACTGTATATACCGAACTTATAATCATGATCTCCTACATGCCACGATTCCTCTAGGTTGACTCCTCAGAAACCCTAAAACACTCTAGCAGTGGGTTTCACCATCTTCTTGACTAGAGAGGTGTATATGAGGTTCTTATAATCATCCTTCTATCCCATCAAGCTCTGGGCTAGCTATCTAACCAACCACCAACTTGACCAACTGGACTGGTTGTAACAGAGTGTTAGCCCTATATGTCTCACAAACTTAGTTCACCTAACCACCTCACCTATCCTCTCTACTGGCTAAATGAGATAGCTACGTCTCGACTAAGAGAATCCATTACCACCATACATCCTTAGCTAGGTAATGGTGAAGACATAAACCTTCATATACTCCACTCATCATCCTCATCTCTGATTTTGGTCTAACTAAGTCGAGAAAACATGGAGCTCTTCATCTTGGTTATCAAACTCAAACTTATATAACTCATAAATTCCATACTTCTCTTGATAAGAACGTCCTCATGATGACTACCTTAGTTCTCGTCGTGTTTGTAAACCATCCATCCCATGTACTCTCCAAAAATGTATGATACTTTCCCTATCCTCAAACATCATCTTTATCCTTAGTGTATGACATGCATTTTGCCCTATCTCTCACACTCATAATGAGAAGAAATAAGAATTTGGTTGCAGTCCAAATACATAGTTCATCCCATTCCAAGAGTAGAGATGGTGCACCCCACATTGCCACCACACTTTCCAATCTACGTTGAAGTGTGCATCCCATGTTAGCACATCATGAATGTCTCCAAACTTTGTTTACATCCAGGGAAAGGTTGTTCCCAAGCACACTCAGGTCTACATACTCATAAACACAATACTTAGTCATCTTCTCAAGGTTTGTAGGGTGTCAATACTTTTGGGGTCATCCCTTTCCCTTATGCATCTAGGGAGTGCCTACCTCAAATTGCCATTTGGGTCCCATGAACTCATGAAGTGATTAATCTCCTAACCCATGGTCCTTGGGCAAAGATAGTTGTTACCTCCCGACCCTATGGTCCTGTGCGTCTAGGAAACATACAATTCCAACTCGCATTGGTCTTATCCCCACCTGACCTGAGTATTGACTTTGGATTCTATAATGGTATATCTCAAACTTGAATCTTTACCCAAAACTCCATCATCTCTCTGGGCACTCATGGTCAAGCTTACATCCTTTCATAGGGAACATGGCGAACTACCTAACTTGGTCAGGCCCCATAAGGTTACCTCCATGGCAACATATCTTCATGCCCCTTAGAGATGGTCACACATGGGTATATAGGTTCATGCTCTATTATCTCCACTTAGCTGATCAAGCTCCTATGAGAGACCTCCTTAGGTTACATCGAACCTAAACAAAAGCTGGTATTCACCCTACAGAAGGGTCCCTTCTCAGGATGGGAGAAAACTATCTCTTAATAGTAGCACAGGTCACAAACACACTTTCTTCCAAGGTTTACATTATCATGTACTTGCACAGCCCTATTATGCTACCTATACATGTATCTAGAAAGAAGACAACCTACTAAGCCACTCAGGGTTCCTTGGTATGTCCTACTTGTTCCTTATTCCTCAAAGTTGGCCAAACTCATACATATGTCACCAACATATGTGTGAGGGGTTCATCAAACATATACCTTAGTCCAAGGGGTTTCCTTTTCCTCTAATTATGAGGGGGTGCCATGCTCGAATCCATAGGAACTCAATCATCTTTGTGAGCATCAGGTGCACCAGGTACTACTGCTTCCCCTCTTATGTCAAGGAACCCTAGGTTCACTTTTTATGCATCAGCTGTCCAACCACAAACAAAACATGCATCAGGTAGGGCATTCACTTCCCACCATTCTTCCACGTGAATAACACCTTAGATTCCTACACAAGGACAATGAACTCAGTGTGAGACCACATAACTTGTTACCGTACCTCCCCAGGGTCTAAGGAACTTTCCTATAAGGTAAGGTAGGCACCTACAACTCTTGTACATCAACTCAAGAAGCCTCTTCCTCTTTCTAGGGTTTGGTTCCTATAATGGAAACCAAGATACAACAAGCCTCCAAGGAGCATCCCTAAGGAAACCACGTTTATCTACTCAGGGTTGTCTAAAACAGGTCATTATAACCCAATTGTTCATGATTCTTCATGTCTGGGAGTCTAGGTGTAACATCCCTGACCTGGGTTATGCTTAACCCTAAATGTTTTGCTTAATGAAGTTGATAATAGGCTCTCTCTTATCTCCCTAAAAGTAATTAAGGCTCAAGAGGAATTTATATTTCAATTTTAGTCCCTTTGGAATAATGTTGAAACAATGTTTTGTTAAGTTTTGGACTAAAGTGCAAATTACCCAAATTGAGGGGTTAACTTGCAAATTGTACATGATAAGATATTCCTCATGTGTTGATTCATCATGACAATGAAGATGATGCAGTGGTATGGCTTGTGGTAGCCTGAGTACCAAGAAAGAGCTAATAAAGCAATGGTTGTGCATTAAAACCTAGTTTTGGTGTAAAATGCAAATTACCCAAAACCTAGGGTTCAATATACAAATTATCACTTCAATAAGCGCCCTAATGTTTCTTGTAATCATGTAGAGCAAATAAAATGAGAGGGGTGCCTCATTTGAATTAAGTTGGAGGAGAGAGAATCTTGATATTAAAATAATCAAGATTTAAGCATTATTGAAACCCTAATCCAATTTAATGGAAAAATAATTATATTAATTGGATTTCCCTTCAAACAAAACTATAATGGTTGAGTTTGGTTATGTGTGGAAGACCATGTTCCTTGCAAAGGCACGAAGATATCCAAAGGAAGTGGATAACTCACTAACATTATTATAAGAAAAAGTAATATCCACTCACTTATGAATATTATTATTATATGATTTAAGGTGCTTAGTTTGTTTTCCTTTAAAACATGGATAATTGAGAGGAATAAGAGGCAAAGAAGATATCCTCGTCCCTATGGAAGAAAAGGGGGCATATGGAAAGAAAGTTGAGGAGATAATTCCTCATTTCTCTCTCTTATATGAATTTTCAATAAAATTCATATATAAGCTCCTTTATCTTTGAGGTGAAGGGATAATTTCGAAACCCCTTTCACTTCTTTCTTGCAAAAACGACCAAGGGAGCTGGGAGAAATAGGAGGACGACCCCCAACCTTTTGGTAAGCTTCTTGACCTTCATTCACCTTGATTCCATGGTGGAAATCAAAAATCAATGCATGATTCCACAGAAGAAGAAGAAGATGGAAGGAAGGGGATTTCTTCTGGTGCGCCTCGGCTCCTCAAACTCGTGTGGGTTCTCGTGTACTAGACACTTTATCCCGAAGGGGGGTAGAGCCCCTTATATAGATCCGGCCTCCAGCATCCATGGAGTCCTAAAGCAACTGGGATTTGGGGAAAATCCCAAACTCACTCGAAACCAGGGAAAACTAGGCATGATTGGCTTCATCCTAATCTCCCAGAACCAATGGAGCAATCCCCAACCTTGCACAGGGATTGTACATTGAGAAAATCGATTGGGAAAACCCCCTTAACTGTTCCTTTTTCCAATTCCAAATGAGAAGCAACCAACATTGGATCAAGGATCCAATGGTTATCAGGCCTCGTATTAGAACATGTCACAATTGAATTGTGACATTTAATGTTATCCTTTACACTTTAGGAAACTTACAAAATTCATATCTCCCAAAACGTTTATCCTTTTAATCCTAAATTTTAGAGGACAATCCATAATGACTTAAGCTTCATGTGTGTAATGTTTGGAACTCATATTCGAAAGTATGGGAGACGTTTCTTTATATGCAAGTTATCTCTTAATAAGGCATATTTTAAGCATATTTTCTCTCTCTTAATCTTTTATTTTCTTTATTTGGATTCCTTCTACCATTAGAAACCATTTGGACTCGAAATATCATTAATGATGATTTCATTATCCACATTTCCACATATTTCTCACATTTTCATCATTATCTCAAAGTCTTATTTGATTTCTTTTTTTTCTTTTAATCATATTGGACACATTAATATATTATGATCCATGAAATCACATGTAAAAAGGAAATATTGCAAAGGGAATCCATTCAATACATATAATTCATACAATTCCCTTAATCATACATTTATTGGGGGAAATTCCATTTCCAAACATATGAACCCAAAAACATACCCCCCTAATCTAAGTCACGTCCCTATTATGATTGCCTCTAAATTTTCATCTCATTGATTATTTAGAGTTTGGAAAGGAAGCCCCTTCCACATGATTTGATTTCTTGAGCTAAGTCTCTAATAGGTCAAATCCATGATGATATTTATACTCTATCTTGAATCTAAATTCAATGATGATCTTGAAATATGATGATGTTGACTATAGTTAGTGGTTAAATTCCTAGAAAGACCTAGTTTTAGACATCCATCAACCTTGTAAATAATGGCAATGAAACTTGATGCTGATACTATGGAAGGTTGCTTGATTGTTTCTTGATTGATGTATATGGATGAATGATCACACCGAAGGTCTAAATAAGAACCTAGACCGTAGCCTAGAAATGTTTGGACTTATGAGTTTGACGTCCAAACTTGACTATCAATATTGATGTATGAAATCTTGACCCTTGATTATTGATCTTGATATTGATTTGACTCCTAAGATCACCCTGTTTGGATCTTGAGATCACCCTCGATATATCAGTGACGATATTCAAGTTTTCAAAACTCAAATTTTGAAATGATGATTATGTTGTCTCGCTCAGTGTATGATTTAAGGTTAAGCTCCACATAGACTATGTTGGACCCTTCCAACAATTTTTAGCACGAAATCATGATGTGTAAATATGGTGTTTATCTCGAAGTTTTGAAATACAAAATCTCAATCATGCATGTATAACCCCATATGGGCCAATATATAATCTGGGACCCTAAAATGTTCAGATAGAAAGTCATTTTATACTCTTGATTCAAGAGATCTATTTGTCTGACCTAAAATGTGATCTCTTCGAAGGATGATCTCCCCAATTCCATCATCTATTGGACTATTAATGATCTTGATGCTCAATTGCTCGATTGTGGAATGATATTCATATCGAAAGTGATGACAATACTATATTGACAATTTTTTATATGGAATATGAAAACTCAATCTTGAATGATGAAAAGTTCTACTTTTGGGGATAAAATTTCTTTTAAGGTGGAGAGTATGTTATATCCTAGACTTTTCTCTTTCATTGTTAATGCACTTCATACTCTCTCTCTAGCCTCAAATCCAAGTCTTGAGGTGTTTTAATGCATAATTGACTCCTACTAAGTGCAATTGATACCCTGGTGACACTCAATTTGACCCGAATATAGTTTATAGTCATATTGCACATCATTTATTTTCCCTTGAAATTTGATCATATCCTAGTAAACTTGTGTGCTGCTTTCTTGTACTCATGTTAAATATTTCTTTCTTACATTTCCAAGACACCAACTTTCATCCAATTCTAAGTTAGTATGAGGTAGATATGTCCATTTGAATATCACTTCCTTTTAACCTTGTTTTAACCCTCTAATTTTAGGTTTTAGCCCTATTGGACCCAAAATCTAGGCGCGCAGTCCATTTATGTTTTCCCTTGATACTAGGTGCTTTGGTTCCAACTCAATCAACCAATTCGAGTCTTGTTATGTTCTACAACTAAATCTTGACAATTGAACGCTATTGCTGCAAATTGAAGTCCCAATCTAATGGTCGAAAGATCATCCTGAAGCTTTGTACTGCTCCTCAGTGTAAAGGTCATCGATGATCTACCTACTGCACACCTTGGCACCTCCTTTTCGTGCCATCTTCCTCCAATTCAACACTTCCCCTTTCTAAAAAAATCCCCCCATGACTCTTTGCCTATTTTTTCCTGATCTTTTGCAAACCCTAACACTTGAATTCCTATTATCTTCTCCAACCTTCTTCTTGAGGCACCACCAACTCCCCATTTTGGGCATCCATGCTATAGGCCCCTCCAGTCATGATTGGGACCTCCCCTTGGTCATATGACAACTTAAGATGGATGACATGGTCTTAGGTCTTTCTGCTACTCCAACCCCTCATTCCTCTACGACTCTGATGAGTGGAGATAGTTGTAGGCTATAGGTTGATCCAGGAGTAGCACCACATGAGGAAGTGGTGCCAATTGACCATCTATGGTGGGCACCCTTCCACAGTAGCTTGTGGTAAGTTTACAACATTAGTAGAGTGCAGATGAATGCTCCTAGGGTGACTGGGCCCATATGCTAGTCGTAGGGGACCCGACACAACCGTCGAGTGGGGGGTCAACCCCCATCCTTGCGGGCCATCTCGTGAGATGCAAATCTTAGATCTGATGGCTCCTAATCGCCACATGATTTTGGTAGCTCTCAAATCTCTTTTCCCTATAGTTCAGATATGAATATTCAAAATTTGACAACTCTCACATCATTAGGCCAAATGAGGCATACAATATATCATCTTTGATCTAGAAAACATTCTGTGTCATATTAAAATAGTTTCAAGATCTAATTTTTCTCTTAGATCCACATTTTCCCCTATTTTTTATTTCTTAATGATGATTCATGCTACTAAATGATCAACCTTGATTCTACGAGTGGTAAAACTTGATGATACCTCGTGATCAGTAACTTTGCTTCACATTTGACATAATGTTGTCTTAGACCATCTATATGCACCCCAAATATCATTTTGACCTTATGTGTTCATTCTTGACCTAATCATGACCCATTTATGTAATTACATGATATAACTTGAACAAGTCTTGAACTTTAGATATAATTTCCATCATATAACCTTCCAATCTATAAATTAGTAAACCTTATGTCAATTTGAGCCATGTTTAACTAATACCTTACCCCTGTTAGTCTTGTTTTACTCATATGTTATAAATGAACTACCTTTGCACACCTTTATGCCCTAATTTGAGATGTTTAGTACTTATGTAGATGGAACCTAAATGCTTGTGCTAAAATGAATCCTTATTATTTAAATCTCTATATTCACTTCCAAATTAGTCCTTAAATGATGTGTCTTACTAAATGCCAAGTAGCATACTCATGTACTCCTATGGAAAAAATGTAATATGTAGTGTGCTCTATATGCATATGTTATGTTTTGGGTTCTAACCTTTCTAGATCTTGATCTAATACTATCCATGACATCTTAATGACTCTAAATTAGTAGAATCATCATTTTGAGATCTACATCCTTACTTGTCCTTCTTAATGCTCCTATATGTGGCACTGTTGCATTAGATGAATCTACTATGGCCAACTATGATCTTTCCTGAATATACCATGATAATACTCCAACTCTCATCTTCCTCAATTAATAATATAGACTTTATCTTTATCTAGTATTACTCATGATTTGGATGTATCACCTTGACCTAAGAAGTTGATGTGACCTTTGAACTATGGTTGACTGATTGCTTTCATGTATGGAACTTCGGAGCTAAGTTGATCTATTTGAAATCTAGTTCTAGGGGAACATCCAAATGACTTAAATCATCTTTTCTTAATCAAACCTAGTTATCTAATAGACTATTTTGTTTATGTTTACATCCAAGGTCCATGTTGGTTGGGCCTTCTCTAGGTATCTTGCTCAAGAATCATAACTCTTAAGGCACGCTTAATCTCTTGATCCTACTATGTTAATTACTTGTTTATATGTATGCTCATATGAATGTTGGGCTAGATAATTACTTGTTTGAGCTACTTGTTCCTTATGATTAGTACATTCCTTTTGCTTGAAATATGTTGAACGTACCTCAAACATAATCGAACTTGTCCATTATACAAACCTTTTGTACCTACTTGTATTCTCAGGGAAAGGGCACAAGGTTGGTTGACTTACTTGAGATGTCAAGATAAGGCATACCATGTCGATAGAAGGGTTGTTTAATCTTGAGTATCCTTACGGACCCTCCCAATGGGAAGTTGGTCAATGGCCTTGGTATGTTGTTGATTATAATGGAAATACACTTAAAACACTCTTTTTATAAAAGAATGTTGTTAAGTGTTTCACACCTTTTTTCTACTTCTTACTTAATATGATATTTCTAGATAAGAAACTTTTATATTACTTTTAAACTATCATTACATGTTTTTAATAGAGTACTTAATGCTTTAGGATTAATATGTTTTGTTTATTGGATTTGTAGTTACCAAATTCAGATCCGCTGCACTCATGACTCTAATATCTGAAATGAAACACCAATAGGTTATGCTTGAATATAGAAATCGACACATGCTATCTCTTATCTCTATTCTTATTATCTTGTTATATCTTTTTGTTACTGCTTTTACATATATATTGCCTTGTTGGCTAAATGGACATCTGTAAATCCCTTTGTTTTGATAATGACAAACATTTCATTCTTGTTAATCTAACGTGCTACTTGAGTGTTGCAGGAATAAGGTGGATGACAAAGCACTAGGGAATCTATATGCTTGAATGATTGTAAATGTCATGAAATGTAATCAATTGTAAACTTGTACAAATATATAATGTACAAGTACTTAGACTTCATGTAAATCAAGCATTAGATCTTCCCTAGCTAAACACCACATTTAGATAGGTCATTCCCTTCAATAGTGTCACATATGCACACTCATACACACATTTAATGTCTTCATTTGAAACATTGAAACAGGGTCCATCTCGGTCGACAAAATCCTCGACTGAGACACTCTCGGTCGACAATCTTCTCGACTGAGAAAGACCCAAGTAGCCGTTAGACACAGCTGACAAGGTAGTTGGCAGTTGGAGATAAACGTTGCATACACTTGATCCAGAGAGCCTGTTGTTCGACAAAACGTCGACCGAGTAGGTGTCGGGGTCGACCATTTCTCGACCGAGATGGTCTCTGACAGCAACTGCAGAATTAATTAACTAGTCGTTGTTAAAGTAACTAACTTATATCTAACGGCTAGTTAAGCACTTAGAAACCCCTAGAAAGTGTCTAGAACGTCCTTAAGCACTTGTAGGACATTCCTATAAATAGGACATGCCTTAGGACACCTAAACATACTTGATTTTACACTTGAGCAATCTTTGAGCATACATTGACATTGTGCAACCTGTTTGTGAGAAATTGAGCATTGTGACAATTGGCTACTTCCCCTCTTAGCTCAAATTTCGTGTCCTATAGGCTAGCATCTCCTATCCACTGCAATTACTATTCCATACACTTTGGTTAGGAGATCTACATGCTTGATCTAGGCAAATCAAGCCTTGTGCTACAAAAGGATAAGTTGTAATTTCCTTTTTCCTTTCTTGTTCTCTATTATTGTTTGTACTCTCCTTGCTACTCCTAGGTTGGAGGTTGCAGATTGGAGAGGTTGGAGATCTTCTTGGTGAAGAAGGGGACCTTGAGATACTTCAAGAAGGCTGGTGCAACGGGAGGTTACTTATAGAGAGGAAGGCTACTTCAAGGGGGAGTTTGGAGTTACTTCAAGAAGGCTACCTCGGGTTGGTGCATCTACTTCAAGTGAAGGTTGTTCAAGGGGTGTAAGAAAGTATTGTATTTTTTGTAAATCCTTTAGCTTCTTGGGGATGAAGAAGCTAAAGGATTGCACAAGAATGCACTAGAGAGAAGCTATGGAAGTAAGAATATAAGAGTGTGTAACAATGACCCATTTTTGGTCCTTTTTATAGCAATTCAGTGACCAGGTTGGTCGACAATTTGTCGACCGATCGACCGCAACGGTCATATCCCAGACGCGCCACTCGCCCCCCCAACGGTCGACTGATGGGTTGCAACAGTCATAAAACGGTCGATTTTGCAACAGTTATATCCCAACGGTCAATTCTCGGTCGAGCAATTGTCGACCTACATCCGCTCGGTCGAATAATTGTCGACTGGATGTGTGTTCGATGTAATTTTTATCTGAGGTCTGTCAGTCGAAAGAGATAGGCTGATCGAGATATTTTCGGTTGAAGAATTCGTCGACCGACAGACTTTCTGTGAATGAATTTTTAAGCTGATTTTTAATGTAAATGATAGACTGAATTTGTAGAGCATATACATATTTTCTAAGGGAGTAATATTGTGATTATTATTACCAATATTTGGACAATATTGTGATCATAAATTAATTGTTCTTTTGATCACAATTTTTATATAGAAAATGATATTCAAATAAGTATGGTGCCAAACTTATTTTAGGTCGACTTTGACTACAACCATAGCGCCCCTTGGTCAAATTTTATTTCAACCAAGAGGCAAATTTGCAGATTTCCAAATTGAACATTCATATATCTATATGTAATTTGATTTGATATAAATTTGAAGCATTTAAAAAAATATTCGTCCTTGATTTTTCTATGAACTTTGTTGTAGATATCAAATTCTATTTCTTCTTAAA
This sequence comes from Alisma plantago-aquatica, assembly GCA_963693085.1. Lineage (NCBI taxonomy): Eukaryota > Viridiplantae > Streptophyta > Magnoliopsida > Alismatales > Alismataceae > Alisma > Alisma plantago-aquatica. Next base: position 211,407,167 of record OY856414.1, read on the forward strand.
AAATGAAAACATAATTAATTTCTCAAGTCTTTTAAAAATAACATTGTGCTCCTGCAAGCATTAAAGTTCTAAGAAACATATTACTAATGAATTATTATGCATCATCAAGGATCAATGCATACAATTATCATTCTCTATTCGTGCTAACATAGCATCTTCTTTGAAATCATATCTATGATGTAATGACAGAACAATAACAACATATAATGATAATTCCATGAAATACAATGATTGTGATCATTTAAGCTAGATGTCATGATTTCTAGTGAATAAATCAGGAAATGCTTTAGGAAAATCATGTGAAACAGTAATTTATTTTATTGAGCCAAGCATAATTTTCAGTTTTAACTTATTTAAAAAATAATCTCATTTATATTTCAAACATGGTCTTCAACTTGTTTTACATGTAACATCAGTTATTAATAATGAATAGATAGCAATTTGATCAATTGAAAACACATTCAGCAGATTTTATTGCAGACTGGAAATATTGCCCTGCTCGGTCGACAATTTCTCGACCGATGGTTCTCTCGGTCGACAGTTTCTCGACCGACAAGGTTTCTGGAATGTTTTCAGAACTGTTAATTGCTTCCAAGTAAAACAAAAATTATGCAAGTTAGAGCTCGATTGTTGAGACATGATATTTGTATATCAAGAATTAATTTAGGTCAAATCTCAATTTAATTCCGTTCATTTAGTTTAAAGGTTTTGGAACCCAAACTAACTCGACATTCTTTTTCTTATAAGGACATGAAAAAGAATAGTGACCAAGGCGCAAACAGTAATGACAACATATAGAATCAACCTCATATCTTTTTCTATGATTTTGGTCTAGGTTGTTCTTGGGTATATATGTATTTGTGCCTTTAGGTACATACATAGATTGACTCTTTGGCACTTGTGTTCTTCCCCAACTAGGATTTTGATAAGATTTTCCTTTAGGCTTGTAACCTAGTCCTCTCCTTCCAATTTGATGGCAAGAATTATCTTAAATTTTATCAAGTGTATCATTGTTATTCAACCTACTAACTTTTTGTTGCAACTTAACAATCTCATCCATTCTTTTATTTATGTCTAACTTTGCTTGATCTAGATTAGATAACAAGGAATCTCTTTCTTTCACAATAATATCATAATCTAGATGTGTACATAGAACAAGTTGTTTTTGAAGATCATTTACTTGAGTTTGCAAATTTAACTTTTCTAGAGAAAGAAGATTACAATTTGTTTCTACAGATTTTAGCTTAATATCATGATCTTCAATAACCTTTTTGAGATCTTCATTTTCAGATGTAAGAGCAAGAAGCTTAGCATGTAACTCATCATTTTCTTTATTATATTTCTTTAATTTCTTCTTGCACTCAATATATTTATTGTGTGTCTCTTCAAGAGTAGAAACTAGTTCTTCTTTAGATAAATCAAAAAGGCTTACCTCTTCTTATTCTTCTTCACTTATTGTAGCAATAAGACATTCTTTATGCGTATCTTCCTTCTTTGACCTCCATGGGCAACCAAGTGTTGTGTGGCTTGTTCCTAAGCACCAACTGCAACTTGTTGAAGATTGCTCCATATTTTTCTTTTGTTTGTGGTTGTAGACACCACCTCCTTTCATACTTCAAGACTCGATTAGAGCTCCTTGAAGCCCAAGACATTCTTGCTTCTTCTCCACCTTAAAGCAAAGAAATGGCTTCATCCTCTACACGTGGAAAGAAGAAAGTTGCTAGCAAGAAAGGAAGGGCGGCTACTCCTCCATTAACGATCATCAACGACATCCCCTTCGTCGACGCAGATGCTGGTGATCGCTATCTCGGGCTCTCCTCCAAAACTCCTCTTCCACGACGGCCGGTTGACGTCATGGACTTCCTCAGCATCGTCGACATGGAAGATCTTTTTGAGGTGCAAAATTTGAAAGAATTTCTTAACCCTTCCTTCCCTTCCTATTCTTCAAAAGTGGTAAATGAGTTCTATGCAAACCTAATCTCCCATTCCGAAAATGAAAATAACTTCTTCTAGTCTATGGTCAATGGGCATAGCTTTCGATTTATTGAAGAGGATATTCTTGACATGCTCAACATCGACTTAGATGAATATCAAGACACTCTTGACCTTACAACTGGAAATCCACTCAATACATTCTCCCAAGGTGATCATACCGTCAGTCTTAGTGACATTAAACGAGCCATTTTTCAATCTAATACTACTTGTCATGAAGATAGGGGTACCTACTATGCCATTAATCTCAAACTTGCAGCTAGGATTGTCAACCTTATTGTTTCCACAAACATACATCCTAGAGCTAACAAGTCTGAAGTTCCTATTTTTCGCATGTGTTTAATTTATGCCATTATCAAACGTATTCCCACAAATTTTATCCGCATAATCCTTAAGAACATGCTTGAGTTTTCTGGCAATCCCCCATATGGTGATTTTGTATGCCAAATCACTCAACACTTTCTTAAAACACAAATTGAGGATATGGGATACACATGGGAAAGAAGACCACAAAAAATAAGCAAAAACACAGTAGAGAAAATGGGAATTGATTTTGGTCACAAGAGGGCTAGGACGGAAGGTGAGACATCTACTCAAGATATACCACCACCACCTCCTCCTACCAACCCATCCTATGATCCCATCCAAAACACCCTAACCTATGTTGCTGGGTCACAATATCATCTAAGCAGACAATTAGACTATAACCACCATGCCATGACCTACCTAAATCAAAGGATGCAAACCCTCTCTCCAAATCAACCAGATGAATATCCTTATTCTTTAAATCCTGGCATGCTCAACCCATATAATCCATCTTACAACTACTACCAACCTCCACCTCCACCATCTACAAATCTCACACATACTCAGTTCTCCTCAATACAATTACAAGACATTGCTGCTCATTTCCGTTTTGATCGTGTTCCTACCTTCTTGGAAGCATATGCTTTAACCAAGACAGGTGCTTTGGAGTGGCAAACTTTAGTCCAATATTATGGAGCTGAGCCATTTCTTGGAAAAGACCCTGATATTGATGTAATACTCAAGTCTTTCCAGTGAGATTTAGAGTGTCCGTTGTATTAGTTGTAATGAAATGATTATATTTGCATGATTGTAATAAAATGGTTATCTTTGCATGATTGTAATGAAATGGTTATATTTACATGAAATGGTTATCTTTACTGACTATATTGGATATTCCTCTATGGCATCATTTGAATATGGCTTATAAGACTACTCGAGTAGAGCATACAAAGTAAGGGGAGTAATACTTTTCATACATGAAATTTAAAAATTGTGGCTAAATTGACCATCTATTGTAAACATATATGTATTTAAGGGGGAGCAATACTTTTCATACAATATTTATTCTTAAACAGATATCTTTTTGAAATGACAAAGGGGGAGAAATAAATATAAAATTTAGTATTTGTGCAAAACTCAATCAATGAGTTTCATAAACTCTTGGCTTTACATTGAAAGTTGCTATATTCCCTAAAGGATTGGATTTCATGTTCTATAATTCATGGGGAATAATAAGCACACATCTTATAAATAAGAGAAGAAATTTACAAAGGTAATTTTCAGGTATGAAACTCACATGTTTTTATACTTTCTTATTTTATATTTAGGAAATGTTTGTCATCTTCAAAAAGGGGAAGATTGTTGGCTAAATGGAAATCTGTAAATCCCTTTGTTTTGATAATGACAAACATTTCATTCTTGTTAATCTAACGTGCTACTTGAGTGTTGCAGGAATAAGGTGGATGACCAAGCACTAGGGAATCTATATGCTTGAATGATTGTAAATGTCATGAAATGTAATCAATTGTAAACTTGTACAAATATATAATGTACAAGTACTTAGACTTCATGTAAATCAAGCGTTAGATCTTCCCTAGCTAAACACCACATTTAGATAGGTCATTCCCTTCAATAGTGTCACATATGCACACTCATACACACATTTAATGTCTTCATTTGAAACATTGAAACAGGGTCCATCTCGGTCGACAAAATCCTCGACCGAGACACTCTCGGTCGACAATCTTCTCGACCGAGAAAGTCCCAAGTAGCCGTTAGACACAGCTGACAAGGTAGTTGGCAGTTGGAGATAAATGTTGCATACACTTGATCCAGAGAGCCTGTCGGTCGACAAAACGTCGACCGAGTAGGTGTCTCGGTCGACCATTTCTCGACTGAGATGGTCTCTAACAGCAACTACAGAATTAATTAACTAGTTATTGTTAAAGCAACTAACTTATATCTAACAGCTAGTTAAGCACTTAGAAACCCCTAGAAAGTGTCTAGAACGTCCTTAAGCACTTGTAGGACATTCCTATAAATAGGACATGCCTTAGGACACCTAAACATACTTGCTTTTACACTTGAGCAATCTTTGAGCATACATTGACTTTGTGCAACCTGTTTGTGAGAAATTGAGCATTGCGACAATTGGCTACTTCCCCTCTTAGCTCAAATTTCGTGTCCTATAGGCTAGCATCTCCTATCCACTGCAATTACTATTCCATACACTTTGGTTAGGAAATCTACACGCTTGATCTAGGCAAATCAAGCCTTGTGCTACAAAAGGATAAGTTGTAATTTCCTTTTTCCTTTCTTGTTCTCTATTATTGTTTGTACTCTCCTTGCTACTCCTAGGTTGGAGGCTGCAGATTGGATAGGTTGGAGATCTTCTTGGTGAAGAAGGGGACCTTGAGCTACTTCAAGAAGGCAGGTGCAACGGGAGGTTACTTCTAGAGAGGAAGGCTACTTCAAGGGGGAGCTTGGAGTTACTTCAAGAAGGCTACCTCAGGTTGGTGCATCTACTTCAAGTGAAGGTTGTTCAAGGGGTGTAAGAAAGTATTGTATTTTGTGTAAATTCTTGTGAAGGTAATAAAATTAAGACATTCTTTATGCGTATCTTCCTTCTTTGACCTCCACGGGCAACCAAGTGTTGTGTGGCTTGTTCCTAAGCACCAACTGCAACTTGTTGAAGATTGCTCCATATTTTTCTTTTGTTTGCAGTTGTAGACACCACCTCCTTTCATACTTCAAGACTCGATTAGAGCTCCTTGAAGCCCGCTCTGATACCAATTGAAAAACACTAGAGGGGGGGTGAATAGAGTTTTTAATGCATGTGTGAAATATTTGTGCCATTCTACATTTGGGTGCCCAATTCCACTCACCTTTGGCTTTGTAGCCATTAAGAGTGTGGACTTAGGGTAACAAATAGTTTTGTGATATCCACCACCTCAACTCCTCCATCTAGGATGCCAATGCTCTAGATTTAGGTGAAATGGTTATGATGCCCTCATGCTTTAAGTACTTTTCCCAGGGAATCTACACTAGGTGTTAGAGATTTATTTGTAATGACAGGGCCCACTACCCATTGCTCTAGTAGAGTTTCATGAATTATGATTAGCCCCACAGACCAACACTAGTCGTAAGACATGATACAAATCTTGACTACTCACCCATCCTAGTATTACTCTGAGTTGAGCATGCTTAACCATAGAGTTCTTTAGTGATGGGCTCCCTACAAAGGAGGTGCACTACGATGATATTGGTAATCAAATCATTCCTTTTAAAATCATTTTATCTAAGGCCTAAAGTCTTAGGATTTTACATTCTGCCCCACTTAGACTCTTGAAATCCTCATCAAAGCTCAACTATATGGCCTCATAATCTATCCCCATTTTACTATACAAACCCAAATAGTACATGTACACCCAGCTCCTATCGACGACAATCGGTGCACGGGTGGCTCCATCAACTAGGATAGCCCTTTCCAACATGCCTAGACCACACATCTTAAGATTGGAGTGTCATGCCTACATGGACCCACCTAGTGGAGGGGATCCAACTCTAATAACATTTGAAATACCAGGGCCCACTTCCCAAGGCTCTAGTAGAGTGTCAGGAATTTCAACTGGCCCCACACACCACCACTAGATTTAATTGCACACTTTTTCCTCACTCACACACAAGCCAGGATAAACATTTTTATTGGTCACTCATTCTGGTACTACTCTTGGTTGAGAACGCTTAGCCAAAATGTTCTTTAGTGATGGGTTCCCTGAACAGGAGGTGTACTTTGTGATATGGGTGATATTATCAATCCTTTTAAGATCATTTTATATGAGGCCTAAAATCCTGAGATGTTGCATCTTTCATCCCTATAATCCCATAGAATGTAACTCAAGGATTCATCTTTCACAATATTATACATAATTGGATAATTTTAGTTTATGTTATGGTGAAAGAGAAGATGTTATGCACCAAGTGATTTGATCGACTGGTAGTCAGGTCGATTGACTGGAGGATCGAAGAGACTATTGTTTAAAGGAACAAATTGATCAACTAGAAGTCTAATCGAATGATTGGAGAAGTCAAAATAGTCACTTATGATAGGTCCCAATCGACTGATTTGACAAAGGCCAATAGACTGAGCAGTGGACAGATCAATCAACTGGAAGAGTCCAATCGACCGACCAACTTGTTTTGAGTACAAAATTTTCTTTACTGGTTGTAGCATGTGATGTTTGACCTGAGGTGGATAGCAATTATTTGTGGCTATAAATAATTGCATTAATGCGTCCATAATTCATGTTTCATTTGTGGATATAGTATGTATATGGTACATCTTATATATATGGTGATTGGATATGAATATGTATTTTTCATCATCATTATTATCATCATCATCATCACCATCTAAGCCTTAGTCCAAAACTATGTTGGGGTTGTCTACATGGATCATTCATTTCCATTCAACTCTATCATGGGTCATATTGTGGTCAAGATATAAAGATTCAAAATCTGTCTTTATAATCTCTTTCCATGTTAACTTAAGCCTTCCTCTTCTTCTATTAAATGTGCTAGACTCAATAGCATTACTTCATATAGGCACATTGGTCAGTATGTGTTGCCCATGTCCATACCATCTAAGTCGCCCCTCGTGCAACTTGTCCTCAATGCTCCCTACCCTCACTTTATCCCTGATATAGGCATTTCTGAAGCAATCTTTTCTTGTCTTCCCACACATCCATCTCAGTAAATAGATTTCAGACACATTCATCTTGTTGAGACCTTATTTCTATTATTCATATGGTCTGGACGGAAAGGAACTTAAGAGTTCATGAGAACAAGTCTATGGAGGCATCCATGCTTTGGCGCTTAGTGAAGGCTTGTGCCAATCAATTTATTGGCTAATGGTTTTCTGCTCTTCGATGGTGCTTTTCTTGTTGGTCTTTTCTTTTTTCTTTGGCTTTTTAGCCTGTACAGTTAGCTTGGTGAGTTCCTTTGATCTCGCATGCCTTTTCTTTCCTTGTATAAAACTTTACAAAAAAACAATACAGGTCTTGATTAACCAAAAAAAGAGACCTTGTTTCTTCACAACCCAACATTCACTCCCATAGAGCATGGATGGCCGTATAAATTTTCTATAAAACTTACTTTTTAATCTGATAGGTCTCTTCTGGTCACATAAAACTCCAGTTTCACTCCTCCATTTCAACCATCCTGCAATGTTCATGTGACAAACTTCATTTTCAACATCCCCATCTATTTGAATAATAGAACCCAAGTAATAGAATTTATCACATTTTGTTATATCTACTGTGCCCAACTTGGCTCCACCATTTACACTGTGAGATTGACTGGAATTGCAATGCATATACTCAATTTTTATCCACTAATCATCAATCCATTTTGTTCCAATGCCTTTCTCCTAACTTCAACATTATCATTCAATCCATCTTTAGTTTCATCAATCAATACAATAACATCAACATAACATACACCAAGGAATATCATCCTAAATATTCTTTGCCAACTCATCCATAACAAGAACAAACAAATATGGACTGAGTGTGGATCCTTGGTATACCCCGACTATTATTGGAAAAATTGGTGTCTCTCCTGCTGAAGTCTTCACACATGCAATATAACTATCATACATGTCTTTAATTAGGTCAATGTATTGGAATGGAAGACCCTTTCTCTTCAAAACCATCCACAAAACATCCCTGGGTATTCAATCTAAGCCTTTTCTAAATCAATAAAAACCATATGAAGATCTCTTTTGCTTTCTCTATACTTATCGATAAGACTCCTAATTAGAAATATAGCATCTATTATTGATCTTCCAGGCATAAAACCAAATTTGTTGTTTGATCTATGCCTTATAGATCTTAGCCTCTGTTCAATAATCTTCTCCCAAAGTTCACTCTGTGACTCGTCAACTTGATACCTCTATAGTTTTTGCATCTCTAAACATCACCTTTGTTCTTGTAGATGGGGACTATAGTACTATTTACCACTCGTATGTCATCTTCTTAGTCTTCAAGATGTTGTTAAAGAAATTTATTAAACTCATAACTACTTAATTCCACATACTCTTCCCTACATCAATGGGAATACCATATTGTCCACATGCCTTTCTCATTTTCATCTTTTTCAAAACATTCTTGACCTCAAATAGTGAAACTTGTCATGTGCAAATGATATCTCTTATGTTCATGTCACACGAGTCTCCAACATTATTTATAGTATCTCCATTGAAAAGATTATGGAATTAATTTCTCCATTGGTTTGTGATATCATCGTACTTCACCAACACTCTACCATCTTCATTCTTTACACATTTTACTTGAGTTAAGTCTCTTCCTTTCCTTTCCCTTATGCAAGCCATTTTATATATATCTTTTTCCCCTTCTCTTGTATCCAACTTCTTATAAATTTCATGAAAGTATCTAGACCTTGCCTTCTGAACAAACTTTCTAGATTCTTTCTTTGCTTGCTTGTATCTCTAGAACATTGCATCATCATAAGATTTGGGCCAGCTCCTACAGATCTCCCTTTTCAGTTTAGTAGCCTTATGTACTTCATCATTCCACCTCCAAGTCTCTTTTTGTGGAGGCTCGCAACCTTTGGACTCCCCCAAAAACTCTTTGGGAATTTTTGTTATGTGGGATCTCATGTTATTCCACATAGTATCAAAATTGGACTCCAAGTTCCAAGTTCTCTCCTTGGTTGAGTTTGTCATAAAAAGTCAATTTCTTTTCTCCTTTAATATTCCAATAGTTGATCATGCTATCTTGGTTTCTATTATGCTTGCCTTAATATCACTTTACAATCATAATATCAACGTAGGTTGGGTCATGAGCTCTTTGCAAAAAATCACTTTACAATCCTTGCATCATTTACGATCCACTACCTCATAAGGTGGTAAGAAATTTGGCTATAATTGTGCCCATACTTGAAAGTAATATTATGAGATTCTCTTTAGATGAAATTGATGTTTGCCAAAATCATATCATTTGAAATTGCAAAGTCTAATATCATTTGTCCTTCTCTATTTCTTCTATCATATCCAAAACCTGGATGAAGTCTCTCATATCCAACATTGCTACTCCCCACATGGACGTTTATATCACTCCCAATAATGATCTTCTTATCTATTGGTATTCCCTATATCAATGCATCCATGTCATCCCAAAACCCCTTCTTATCCTCCTCTCTAAGGCCAATTTAAGGGAATAAGTGATAATAGTTTTAAAATCTTTCCCGCAAGAAAAACCTTGATAGCTATGATTCTATCACCCATCTTTGTGATATTAACTACATCATACTTCAACACCTTATGAACAATAATACATGCACCATTTCTATGTACTAATACCTATATACCATATTTTTTATCTTATGTCTTCAATCTCTCTACAATGTTCTCCTATCCATTTGGTTTCCTACAGGAAAACTATACTGCCTTTTCCTTCTCATCATGGTATCTACTATCTGCAAATATTTCCCTATCAAAGAGACAATATTCCAAGATCCAACCCTAATCCTTTTTGTGGATCTTTCTTCTTTACCTGCCTTCATAAAAAAAATTTCCCATGAGAATTTTTCACTACATTCAGGCAATGATGTGGTGGGACTAGCTTCTTTACCCACACCCATCCAAGATGTGGTAACCCTTGCACATTTTTCAATACATCCAAGAAATGAGGTAATAATATTGGCTTCTTTACCCACACTCATCCCAGATGTGGAAACCCTTGTCTATCCTTTAACACAATGGAGAGTCGTTGCATTGAAACTGCTTGCATATTTATCATTGTACTGGGTGCTGATGCATCATGCCATTAGGTAGGTATGGTCCAATGAAATTTTAATAAGGATCCATATAATAGAACGAGAAAAAAGTTTTATGGTTGGTTGTCAACCAACCACCAACCCCCCTACTTTACCTGGGCTTGGGTCTGACTACATTTGCACAAAATGTAAAAAACAGAGGTGGAGTTACATGTATATGTACTTATATATAAATAGAATCAATCAACTACATATTAAGTTAGATGTTTTCCATATGCAGCACACATGACAAGCTTGATTGACCAAGCATGGGAACACCGAGCACGGTCCACCGTATATCTCATGGAAGTGTGATGGTAGTTATGTGGTCCTGCAAAGAAGGGTGCATTGCTATTGTGTTGACTTTTGGGTCAAGCTTAACTAGGTGACCTTAATGAGATTAAGTGCCTAGAAGCATATAGATGTAATATGATAAGGATTTATTCATATACACCATCTATCAAGGAATTGCATGAGATGCATTTGACAAATGTTGTCTACCTTAATAAATTGGTTATTGATGTTAGTATTGTTTGGGTAATAGCTTAATTATTTTGGGTCTTGGATCAGTACAAGGTTTTACAATGCAAGTTTTCAAACTGATAAGTGAGTTATATGAATTTGAACAAAATGATGGGAGCACTAATTATGGAAAGGCCTAATTCATATCGTTAAAATTTTCTTTAATTTAATCAAATCAAAATGATTTAAAAAAATGAAAATGTCTTTTGTAGAAATAAGTAGCAAACATCAAGAAGTTTTATTTTTTATTGGTCCTTGAGAAGGACAAGTTCAATGGAAATAACGTCCATTACTGGTTCAGGACATTGAGAATCATTCTCTCAAAAGAGAGCAAGCTCTATGTCCTGGAGACACCATAGCTTTTGATAACATAGCTTTTAATAATGCACCTTGGTCTCGTATGAAGATATAAAAAAATCTATTGTAGGGATACTAAGGGATGGGTAAACCCTAATGCCATGATGAGGTCACATTACAATGGAACACTAATTAATATGTATATATAATTGAAATGAGTACACCCCAGATGATGACAACCTAAGTGTGCATCCAATTGTGGGGAATGCTTTGAAAATCATGGTTGAATACCTAGACCTGATGGTTTTGACCCTGAATCTTGTTTATGATCCTAGATAAATTTCAAGGATGAAATTTCTAGTAAGGAGGGAAAGTTGTGACAACCTCAATTTTCTCTCTCCTTTATTATATTATTTATCTCTCTGTTAGTGACTCACATCACTCAATATGAGTTGAATCACAGTACTAGAGTGTGATGAAGACCCAATTTGATCACCTCGATGACTAATTTGATGATATATTGCTCTGTTTTGAGAAATTCAACTAGGTATCATGATATATCATGCCACCTTCTTACATAAATATTGAACCTCATTACTCTATTCTTTTGGATTCCTATTATATATCATGATGTAGAGTTTTCAATAACGAGTCCAATGGCACAAAAATCACATCAATCGGACTTTTAGAGCCCATCTATGAATTAAAGAAGATGACTCAAATTGTACTTGTTTTAACCTTTTTGCTAGACTTTTGAACCTTGATGGGCCAACTTTGAGTGGTGCGTGGTCCAATAGCCGCCACCCTCTTTGGGGAAACCCTAACCCATATTTCATGTCGTCTGTTGGATTTGGGGCCCTGCTAATCTAACGGCTGGGGACTTGTCTCCCCAACTCTATATGTGCCATCTACGCAAATGAAACTGCCGACACCTAACTCCCCCCTACCATGGAATAACAAATACACCCTTCTCACACCCCTTTTGTCTCAGTTGAACATCCCAAACCCTTCCTCCCTTCATTTCGTCCTTTTCCCCTCTCTTCACTCATTTTCATGCCTAGATGCACCCTCCTTAGCACCACCACCGACGACCACATCGATGGCAACACAACAGCTCTGGCAGAGCATTGCTCCTAGCCCAGGATGTGTGCAACAACTTTTGGGGGTCATCTAATTTTTCCGGCCACATGTGTGACCAACCGGCTTCTCCAAATCCGAACCCAACCTCACTTCCTCCATATTCTCTTCTTCGGCTGCTCAGTGTCGTCGTGCAGTGGCTGTAGACGTGAGCATGCTCACCCTGCATCATGTGATCATGTGCAAGAGAGGGGAGCCCATAGGTTTGGGCCAGAGTGCCCCGAGCACAAACCAAGGACCGTGTGCTCACATCTATTAAACTCAGCCTAAGTTCAAGAGCCCAGTGCTAGGCACCCCATCATGAGGGAGCTCGTGATGCATCCACGACCACAATTCTAGAATCAAAGGACCCATAATCAATCATGTCAAGGTAATCTTGTTAAAATCCCAATAATTGCCAAGAATATCCAATTTCTATAAATAAATAGTCCTTTTTGGTTAGATGAAAAAGATCTACAACTTGGGCATGATTTCAGGACCTGAATATGATTCTACCTCTCCTATTTTTTCAAACAAATGCCACCTTTGTATCTTCTTAACATATTTAATGCAATGTTATGATGAAATTTGGCACTTTCACCCATATATACCCACTTAAGAACCAAATCAGTAACTATAACGTTTTTGTAGCCCTAATGAAGGTCCTACTCTCCCTATTTCTCATAAATGACTCCTTTTGTACATATGTGACCATATTGGACTAAGATGATGTCCATTTTCTCTTTCGATGCCAACCTTGCTACCCAATGACTCCAAATTCTTAACCAATTATGAGATCAGTAATATTATGTTGTTGAAACCCCTGGGAAACCTTATAACCTTCCTTGTACTCTTGATAACATAAGTATGCTATTTTGCTAATTGCATGTATGATAGACTATTGGTACCCCATGTTAGTGGTTGGATGCCTAGACCCTAGTGAACATCACCATGTGTGTTTCCTATGTTCTTTTCTTGCTGATCTAAAACCATCCCTTATGCTTGTCTCTTCTTCCTTCGATGATACTTGATCTTGTTTGCCCTATTGTGAGTCTTATGACCTGGTTATGTACAAATAACTCAAAGCTTGCAATGTCCATATGAAATCTCGAAATGACTTAAAACTTGAACAACACCTTGACAATGACCTCTAGATTTATAAAAGATCATCTAATGTACTAATAAGTAACTATGAACCTAACTTGGCCAAAACACTAAAATGCATCTAGTTAGAGTTAATGGTGAGAATCTAATGCATGTATACAATCTTGTTCATAATCAGGTTTGGCATGTGGCTAGATGATGAAGGATAAGTTAGGTTATGATATCTCTTAATCAGGTATAGGCCTTATCTAGTTATCTGAATATCACTTTCTTGCTTGAAAAGACATGTTTTGTATGCTTGCTTGTTTAGTTGCTCAAATATTGCCATGTAGTATAGTTATGTCTTACTCAGTGTTTGCCTCATTGATTTTATAACATGAACACACACACACACACACACACATACACACACACACACACACACACACACACACAAATATATATATATATATATATATATATATATAACTCCATTATAATATTGATTGATAAAGGGTTAGCTCTTGGATATGACCTTGAGGTCCCTCTTGTGTAAAAGGGTTGGCTAATCTTGAGCACCCTTACGGACCCTGTCGACGGGAAGATGGTGAAAGGCCTTAAACATGCTTGATATTGTTGGTATAATGGAGTGAAATGACAAAATATGGTTTCACATTTTTTTAAATAGTTAACATGTTTATTATTGTTTGTTTAGTCTTGAAATATTTTCAAATTTTGCAAATCTTATGCATATATATGTGTCTTTCTTCCACATACTCAACACCTCATGTGTTGACCTATTTCTCATATTTTGTTTTTAGGTTTAGAGATGGCTAGAAGGTCGATGGGTTTGGTGACCTATGCTAGGTGTACTTGTTGTAAGATCCAAATTTAGTGCACATGAATGACTTGTACCTTGACTATGGAAATATGTAATTGAACTCATGAATATGATGTTACCTTGTATAATTTATGCTTGTTGAATGTTGAGACTATGGTGGTGCCTTTATTATTTGTTCATGTGTGCTAAGCTTTACACTTCCGCATGTTGCCTTTGGTATTCATTTTGTTCATGGGATTGGGATTCCAGTTCTGTGATAGTGCTCTACCCCACAACTATCTAGCATCACATCAACCATGTCTAGGAATTAGGTCATTCACATCTACATCATCGTTGAAAATTTCTTCTTCAATACAAGTAATGCTATCGACATCTACTGATCTCATAGTAGGAATCTTTCTTTACAAGTAACATTATGTGTAGCGTTGTACAATCCCATTGCACATGACATGGCTTCTAATTTTGTCAACAATGTTGACTTTCAAGTTGTTATTACAATTCCTACATGGAAAATAGAACCTATCTCCAGATCATTTATGATGTTCCTCCACAAATCTTATAAACTGATCAAGACCAGTAATACACTTTGGGGTGCATGAATTTGTAATGGACATCAATGATCTATCCATTCTATGATAAAAGAGAAAACAAGTATTGAATCAGGTGTTTATATATTAGGATTTAGAGTTTATGGTTTATTGTTTATATTTTAGGGATAAGAGTTTACATATTAGGGCTAGGGTTTACATATTAGGACTTAAGGTTCAGAAATTAGGGTTTAGGGTTTAGTAATGAATGTGTGTACCACCTATCACATTCTTGAACATCGAATCTCACTACAGTATTACATTTACGACCTCTAATGTCACTTATCCTGACATCATTTAGATTGGAAAAATGACACTATATAACAAACAATGTCGATTTACTAGCATAAACGTCACCATTGATCAAGTCTTTCTGATTTATAAAAGTAAAGAGTACCACTTTTTCTTTAATGTTAGTTACATTTTCACAAAACTGACTTCTAAAATAACCCACAAAATACATTTTGAAGAAAAATATTTCCTCTAAAATTTAAGATGAGCATCAGATGTCTAGGAACTGACGACATACACCTTGACACACAATAAATGTTTCCTCCAAAATACTTCTGACGTTAGTTTTTTCTCCACAAAATTGAGATTTACTTGTAGAAAAAACCACAAACAATTGAACAATTGGTCTCATTTTTATGTCAAGAAACCAATATCAGAGGGTTCACGCAGTGTCCCCGCACAAAAAGTGTTCCCCCCCAAATTGCACTATAGTGTCAGTTCTTCCAGAATAAATAGACGACTAAGGCCCTACTCAGGCTGATTTGTTTCATCTGGATAACGACCTCTTACATCGGTTTTTTACCGTGAACTGACATCTTAGTCAATACGTTAGGTGTCAGATTTAAGTTTACAACATACGACTCAGGCTGATTTTTTTCATTTGGATAACGGCCTCTTACATTAGTTTTTTACAACAAATCAATGTCTAAGTCACTAGGTTAGGTGTTTCTTGTATCCAACTAATGTCTAAGATATTATGTATCAGTTTTTTAGAACAACTGATGATTATGTGAAACTTAGTAGCACTAGTGCTGAATAGAATTTCCCCCAATATCTGTTTCATTGTTTGATTGATCAATTTTTCCCTAGCTCTGGCGATTCCAACCTCCTCCAATCATTGATGCTTCTCTACTTTCTGCCATCGCTAGCTGCTCAAGCTGCCACCACCATAGCCACTAGCTGCTCCTACTCCTCCCTTCGCCTGGTCCTGCTCCCACCACTGATTGTTGCTCTAGTTGCTGCTTCTGCTCCATCCTCTGTCGTCGTCGCCTCCTCCATCTCCTCTATCTGCCAACAACACTACCAACTGCTCTTGGCCCATCCTCTGGTGCTACATCCACCTGCAACTCCTCCTCTACCTTCTTGTAATGCCACTGTGATCTCCTTCTCCTACTCGAGTCATCACTGCTAGCTGTAGAAGGTGATCATCTACCTTTCTGGTTACTTGTTTTGAAAGTTTCTGCCATAGCTAGCATTTATTTGGGTTTGCATTGCATGTATAAATCAATATGCAAAAAAGTGTATGCTATACTTGGAATGTTTGTGTTTTAACAGTGTGTATGAATGAGAATGCACAAAAATGTATGTTATGTGTGTTGATGGTATTTGTTTGGGATTTTTATTTAAAGTAGGAAATAAATTCATTAGATGTAGATTTTCATGTCTAAATTCATGACTGGATGAATCTTAACCTTATTTGTGCTTAATTGTGGATGGAACATAAACATTAACATGAAAATTGGACCAAAGTTTCTAATAAATGCATGTATTATTCTAATCCTATCTTAATGTATATTTTTATTGCACATACAATATCAATGATGACACTAAGATCACAGATATATATTTATCTATTGGACTAGAAACCCATCTGAGGTTTACTCATTAGGAGTAAATCTTGGATAGTTCCTAGTTTGGGACTGTTCTGGAACACTTAATCTCACATAGGATTTAAGTGCATAATGTGTATTTAGTTTTCAAGATGTTTGTCAGCACCTCCCTATTTGTTCTCTAAGTACATATATAGGAAGATATTTTCCCATCTACATCAATGTTCTTGGACAATTGTCAGAAACACTATCTATAGTTTCTTGAAAATTGAATATACATTATACACTCACTAGTGAGATTAGGTGTTCTAGAATGGGATAGGTGGTGCACTCATTCATTGTTGAATCCAAAATCCTAATTTGTAAATAAAATAAACCCTAAACCTTAATTTTTAATCCCTAAACCCTAATTTGTAAACAATAATTTCTTGTTTCCCTCCCACAGTGTTGCAACACCTTTTTTTATTGCATTTTTTCATCTATGTCAAATATACTCTATAAAAGTTCATATACTTAATGGAATACTCTTAAACGTATAATTTTAAATGTCATTAAAAATAAAATTATAAATCATAATATATCACACATAGTTCCCTCCATATTAAGTCTTTCATGTCTTCAATAGTTTTATACCAAGATTTTGATGTTATATCTAATTTTCTACAAGTAAGAACCCCTAAATATTAGACACAAGAACTACGATTCTTCCCAACATGACTTCATACATCATAAGACTCAATGACAAGTTTGGTTCTTTACCCCTTTGCTTTATTGACTTTTTCATCATGGTGAGGCCTCTTATTTTTGCACGCTCACAATGCTTCTCAGCAAGCTCAATAATATCCTCAGGGTGCACATCCTTTACCCCTAGCTTTTCCTGTGATGCCATTATGAATGGTTCACCTTTCTCGCCAATCTTTTCAAAATTCACTTATGTGAAACCCAATTCATCTGCCACAACTCTTTTTGTGTTATCTACCCAATTACACCTAAAGACAAGAACTCTAAAATCTATGTAGTCAAACTCCTATATGTCTTCAACGACACCATAATATGACATTTTATTTTCACGTGGACTCATTTCCTTTGTACTAGATAAGTACAATGAAGTCGCTTGAAGGGTGGCCCCATTGTTTTGACGACACTATTATTGTCTTGATGTTTTGTGTAATATGAAAATCCATTTATGTCAAACCCTTCATAAGACATAACATTCATTTTTGGTCTAAAGGCTACACATTTGATATTTTCAACAACATTTTTTGGTGTTTGAGATAGTTGACTTAATACTTTATCTTCTAACCACCTAATAAATGGCTTATAATGCTCTCTAGCAAAACACATTGAATTGATTCTAGGATATTTTGTCTGCATGAAATTGGTATCTTTGGTGATGTAAATACTCACTTTGTCAATGTTGTATAAAATATACAAGTGTGCTTGTTCCCACAACTCCCGACTGATTACTTTCACTTGTGCTCCTAAAGTCCCTTTGCTGGAATAGTCCTTAACATTTGTAACATCCCAGGATTTAAGGACTCGTATAGAAAGATATTAAAAGGAATGATGGACCACCCATATCACCAAGGTGCACCTCATTTTCAGGGAGCCCATCACTAAAGGAGTTCATAGTCAAGTGTGATAGCTTGGATTAGTACTAGGATGGGCGACCAATCAGGAAGTTTATCTTGGCTTGCATGGGAATGCACACAAAGAACACCGTTAAGGCTAATGGTGGTCTGTGGGGCTAGTCGTCATTCTTGAAACTCTACTAGAGCCTTGGGTAATGGTCCCTATTACAAATGGTATCACATTCGATTACCCTCTAGTAGGTGGGACCCAAATGGGCCTGTGGCATGCCACTCTTTGAGCCGTGCGGTCCACACGTGTGGAAAGGGCTATCTGAGTTGATGGAGCCACCCATACACTGGTAGTATCCAGGCATGTTGGAAAGGGCTATCCGAGTTGATGGAGCCACCCTTGCATTGGGAACCATGGTCAGGAGCTGGGTGTACCTGGGTCATTTAGGTCTACACTGAAATGGGGAAAAGATTATGAGGCCATATAGTTGATCCTTGATGAGGACGTCAAAAGTCTAAGTGGGGAAGATTGTAACGTCCCAGGATTTGAGGCCTCATATAGAATGATCTTAAATGGAATTATTGGACTACCGATATCACCAAGATCCACCTCCTTTTTAGGGAGCCCATCACTAAAGAACTACATAGTTAAGCATGCTCAGCTTGGAGTAGTACTAGGATGGGTGACCAGTCGAGACATTTTATCCTAGCTGGCATATGAATGAGGACAAAGTGCACCGTTAAGGCTAGTGGTTCTCTGTGGGCCCAATCATCATTCATAAAACTCTACTAGAGACTTGGGTAGTGGGCCGGGATGTTACAATATTCTTGTAATATATAGGAGCTTCATTACAACTCAGAAAGTCATTGCAAAAGTACATAACCTTCGTAGACTCATAACCCTCAATAATACTCCCTTTAGGTCGGTAATAGTTTGAAACATAACCTTTAAAACACTCATGTCTATTCAAAGGATACATTCAATGCAATAAAACTGGTCCCAATATTTTCACTTCCCTAGTCAAATGGACAATAAGATGTAGCATGATATCAATGAATGAAGGGGGAACATACATTTCAAGATGGCATAGGGTAACAAACACTTACTCTTTGCAACATATCGAGATTCTCAGGATCATTAATGTAACACCCCTGACCTAGGTTATGGGATAACCCTAGAAGCTTTTTCTAAGTAAGTTTCTTAGAACCTTGTCTTAATCTTTTGAGAAGTAATTAAAACTTGAGAAGAGTTGATTTCTCGATTTTGAACTTATTTGCAAATTGTTGTAATTTATATGATAACTTTGGTAAAGATTGCAATTTATCAAAATGAGGGGTTTATGTGCAATATTATCACCTCTAGAATGTCTCTTCCCTCTCTTAGTATCTAATAGATGAAAGAGAAAGAAGAGGGTTCCTTGCTTGAATCTTGGTTGAATGATAACACTCTTTGTGGTGAAAGAACCAAAGAATGGTTGAGTGTTTTGAAACCTAGACGAGGTTGTATCGAGCTTTGATGTGTATATGGGAGTGTCTATCAGTTTGGAAGCCATAGATGAGGTTCCATATCTGTTTTTTAACCTTTGAAAGTGTCCATGATGGGTTAAGTACCTCAAATAGGTGAAACCTATCCGTTTGCATTTTCCTTGCAAAAGTGGTATTGGTTTGCATATAAAGTAATATTGGGTGATGATACCTTGTCAAGCAATATGCCCAAATGGTTGATATCTTTCCTATGGATTATCCTCAAGAGTTTTGCATGGAAATATAATTATGGTTGCATGAAACTACCCTATATTGACACATGTCACTTAAGTGCACATAGTGATGACACCTTACACATATTGTGATTCATAAACCTCAACTATATATACCTCTCTTTTCACTTCCAAGTAAACCTTTTGACTCTTTTACTATCTCTTTCTCGGAGGATGATCCAAGGAGCTAAAGGATAAAAGAGAAGGTTGAGCATCTTGCCTAATGTGAAGCCATTATCATCTTCAACCTTGGAAAGACTATGCTTCTTGGATCATGATTCTTTCCTTCTCTTATTTCTTCACCAAGTTCCTAACTATGATATCTTCTTTCATAGAGAAGTGTTTTGATTGAGTCTTATACTTTTGACAAGTCATCTTCAACCTTGGGAATGTGGATATTTGAATCTTGAAGCTCCTGATTTGGTCTTAACTTGAACCCAATTTTATTATTATTCACCTTCTATCATGCAATACTTGGTGATTCCTTTTCTACTTCAACATTTATTGTTTGATTGATGGTTGAGTTCTAATGGATGTATGGGGCTGCTGTCCATGAACTAGGGTAGTAATAGATGAAAAATTGGAGCTTGAAGATGATGAAACCAATATGCATAAAATGACTTTTATATGTGAAAAACCCTAACCCGATACAAGGGTAGAGACATGAAAACTAATAGGCATAAACTCCTATCCTTTTGGTTTGATTTCATGAGTAGAACTATTGTCTTCCTAATTGCCTAAACTGACATCTAAGATTGAGAATAGGCAGGTCGATATCTATAAGATATCCAAGTCGACACATACATATTTGCACCATGATATGGATGGCTGATATGGCTTGTGATGTTTTAAATGATATGTTCTTCTTAGGCCGATATGTTAGATGCTCTAAAAACAATATTCCTCAAAAGCATTAGTTTTCCATGACCAATGGACGACTAGAGAAAAGGGAATATTACATTATGATGTCTTATTTGAGTGTGGAGGTTGATTTGGTCAGTCAAAACCCTAATTTGATACCCTCACAATCCAATATCCCTTTAGCCAAACCCATGTGTGATGGATGACACCCTTAGCCAACATACTTGTGTAAAGTATAGGAAATACATACCTTAAGGCCTTGGCCGATATACCAAGTAATGGTGAAGTCAATAGTTGAAAGAATGTAAGGTGTTGATGAGGGTTCACTTGATACAAAACAAACCCTAGAGGTTGATGCCTCATGTTGAGAAACGATCGATACTCAAAGGGTAACCTAGGTTGATACCCTAGTTCATTATGTGGTTGAGACACTAGTGGATAAAGTGGTGGATACCCTAGTTGATGGTATGGCCGTTACTCTAGTTGATGGTGAGGTTGATACCCTATTTGGTGGTGAGGCTGATAAATAAGTTGATGATGCGAGTGATATACAATATGTTAGTATGGCTGATACACAAGAATACTCTTTGGTCGATATACCTCAAGCACTATGCAAACGATACTACTCCAAGCATCTCTAAAATGATAGAATTTGATATGCCTTGGCCGAAACAAGTAGATTTGTCTTGACCGACATAAGAATGTGAGTCTAGACCATCACAAGTGAAAGTGTCTGCACTGATACAAAGATTGGAATGAAGGTTGATACACCTTAATGAGTGAAGGTCGATACACCTTAATGAGTGTAGGCTGATACACCTTGAATACAAACAATGAATACACCATGATTGTAATGAGATGAATACATTTTAATAAGTGTAGGTTGATAACCCTAAAGAAGGTTAAATCAATATATAAGTATGTTGAAGTCAACATCCTAGTAAATATGTGAGAGAAACTTGTACTACTCACATGAGAATGATAATACTTCATGTTGATAATCAATTGATGATATTTGATGAAGTATGGTTGAACATTTATGGCAATTATATATCTCTTAAAATGTGAATAAGGGTTGGATTGATAAATATGCACTTGGAAACCCTAAATCAGTTATAAGGAAAAACCCTAATCCTAATTATCACAGGATTGCAATTTGAATGATTCTTTTTAGGACATGGTCATGATATTTACTTGATATTGCATTTTCTATGAAATCCTAACCATGTAGGTATTGTGAGATGATGAACATAGCCAGGTATGAGCTCTGATGATATAGCATAATATCGATTATATAAGGCCTTGTGAGCCATGTGATATACTTGTAAAACAAGTATGATGTGAATATGGGTTTGATGACCTAAAAGATGATTGTGGCCTAATGAGAGGTGACACTATTCAATAATGATCTAAGGGTTTGATACCCAAAACATATGATCATAATTATGATAATGTTGACGGATTGAGATTTCCAATAAAAGTGTTCATGGGACTGGGATCTGAGGATAAGTGTAACAAGATATGCACCAATTGATATAAGATCTCTTGAAAGTATGTTTCACCTTTCTATATAGCATTTATTTATAATTCATGCTTGTAACTTGATTGATTTTAAAAGATGTTTTAATGCACTTAATCTATCAGTTGAACTAAAAATGTAGTTGCCCTAGCCATAGAATCATTCCGTGTCAAGATTTGCTGAATGATGAAATGAGTTTTACTCAGAGCACATATTTTTGAATATGTGAGGGTGCAATATGAGTATTTCCTTGCTTCTTTCAAGCCCCAGGATTGGCATTGAGCCATTTCCTAAAATGTGCAGTTGTAGGTCATAGCTCTAATACAAAAGAAGAGTATGGCTACAAACCATGACTCAATAAGTAGGATTGACTGTAGGTCATACCCTAAATAGAGAACATGCTACACATTATATCTCTATAGCGAAGAGCCTCTATACGCCAGGCTAGCTAAATTGCAGACTTACTCATATGTCACTGTCAATGTTCTTGTACTAACTGAGGGGATGAGGTTGTAGATTCCGGCTCTTCCATAGACCTGTATGGCACTGATGCTAACTTTGTATTGGTCAATTTGAGATGGAAGGTATATTCCCATCTCCGCAGGGTATAATATGGAATGTTTAAAGATGTAATCAACCGTGTAGCATATTTGTTTAAGGATCAAATATGGAAACATTGGTTAAAACCTTGCATTGTTTTTATACTGTTTAGTTTATAACTGTTATACATGTTCTTCATATTCATTTTAAAAGTGATTAAATGATTTGTTGCTCAGTTGTAGATATTTGAACTAATAAGATGATGAGAATTCTCTACTCTGCATATAAACAACAGTTATACTTGTTTACTTCAATATAGGTTTCTTCTTCTCTCATTCATAATGTTTTGAATTGTGATAATAATATTGTTGGCGAAGAGTTATATCTCTCTCTAGGACTTGTTGTCTCACCCCGTGGGTTCTAAAAAAATTTAGTTGGACATGCATGATGAGGTAGATATTGTGCTATAGAGAGCGGGCTGCAGTAGCAATATCAGCAGTAATAGATCAGGTTGAATGTGTTGTTATGTGTCTTATAGATATAGAGTCATATATGTCATCCATGTACTCTCAGGTCCTTTGGGAGACAGTGCATAAATAGTTTTATAATCGATCAAAGATTTTGGCTAGTATGCCTTGATACATAATGTTTCTTTTGTGTATGTTTTGGTAAAGCAATTGTTATCTCACATCATTGCAAGGTGATGGAACAATGTATGTACAAGTGAACCATGATGTATATTTTTTTTTCTAAAAAGAGTTTCCTGGTAGTGGATATCTTGGCAAAAATATTTTAATTTTTTAGTGATTTTTAGTAATCCACGATTAATGATTATTTCCGCATAGTTTTATGCTATTATGTTGTAAGTATGATAGTGGTCATCACAATTTTTGGTATCAGAGCCTTAGGTTTGTTGAGTCTATAGGGACATAGGATTTAGGTCATTGAGTTTGTTCTAGTGTTCTCCAGTTTATCTTATAGTGACTTGTGCTTATATAGAAGAAGAAGAAGAAGAAGTAAAACTCAAAGATGTTTGGAGAACACGAAAAACATGTTGTTGAGAGAAACATTGCTACACTAGGAAGAGGTGCAAGGGAATAGGGAAGAGAAGAGAAAGTGCCTGAGAACCCCTAGGTGGATCAGACTATGATGGAGAACTCTACTTTCCATGCTCTATTTGGGCAGTTCATGATGACAGTAACACATATGGTGGATAGGATACCAATACCACTCCCTAGGGAACCAGTTGCCAATGAATCCTCAAGTTCTAGTAAGACTTTTAAATGGCTATGCCATATGGGAGCCCTAGAATATGCTGGAATAGCTAACCCAGTAGATGTATATTTGTGGCTCATTGAGTAAGAAAAAGCTTTTAAGATCCTCAGAATCCTAGAAACTGACAAAATTAGGCATGTTGTGTACCTATTGAAGGGAAGTCTTGGCCATTAGTGGACCATTGCCGAAGAGAAAATGCCTAATTGTTGAGGTCGATGGGAGGAATTTCAGCATGAGTTCACCAATATGTACTTTCCTTATACGTACCTAGATGAGAAAATCTCACAGTTTGAATGGATTAGGCAAGGGCCTATGTAGATTAATGAATATGAAGCTAAATTCATGGAGCTTTTGTGGTTTTGTCTACACATGGCTACAATAGACCAAGAGAGGATTATGTGTTTTGAAAAGGGTCTGAACGCTGAGTTGACCACACTTGCAGCTGCTCTGGAGAAGAGGGAGAGATTTGCTATGTTTGTGGAATCAATCAGAAGGATAGAAAGATCGGTAACTAAGAAATGTGAGGATAATTTTAGGAAAGGACCTACCCAGTTCCAAGGACAGAGGTCTGAAAGCTACAAGAAACTAAGGTTTTCTACACCGTCAGCACCATAAAGGTTTAGTCCTCAGATGCAGTGGACGTCAAGTACGGGTAAAGGCCATTATTTTCTACCTACTGGAGCCCAAAGTACGACATCAATATCAGTTATAGGGCCATCTAGGCCACAACAGGAGACTAGAATCTACTACAAGTGTGGGAAGACAGGACATCTAAAGATGGAGTGTCCAGTAAGAGATACTAAGGTAAGTCAATAACTAAGGTAGAGTCAGTAAGTCTCATAGAGGCAACAGTTTCCTTGTGCTGCAAGAGGATAAGGATGTGGACATACGTCTCAAGTATGTTCATATGTACAAGGTAATAGAGGATGTGGTCTGTAGCAGGCGATGGAGATATTCTATGCTATGAGTCATCCAGAAGCAATAGTCAACCCACAAGTCATGATAGGTCAGATGGAATTATTTCATTCTGATATGTTTTCATCTTGCTTCATATCTGTTTTGATTGACCCAAGTGCTACACACTCCTTTATCACTCTAGAAGTGATTCATAACTATCTTTTTCCTATTAGTCATAGAACATATAACTTGTTGTTAGAAACTCCATTAGTTGGTGCCACAGTGTTACAAGAGGTATGTTCCCCATGTGTTCTTTCTTTCTCAGAACATAAGATTCAAGTGGATCTTATACCATTTGAGATGCATGGATTTGTTATAATCCTTGGGATGGACACGTTGGAAAAATATAAGGTAGTCTTGGATTGTGGTTCAAAGAAAGATGTGTTCACATATGGTGGTAAGACATGGATCTTTCAGGGAGACAGGAAGATTCTTCCAACATGTCTAGTATCGGCAATGGTAGCTGAGAGGCTGTTGTGACATGGATGTGAAGCATTCTTAGCACATGTGGTGGATACCAAGGTAGAAATTCCTAGTATTCTAGAAGTGCTAGTTGTCAGGGAGTTTAAGGATGTGTTTCCTAAGGAATTTCCTAATGTTCATCCATCTCGAGAGATGGATTTTGAGATCAATCTAGTTCCCGGTATGCAACCAATAGCTCAAACACCTTATAGGATTGTACCAGATAAAATGGCAGAATTAAAGAAATAGTTACAAGAATTACTTGGCAAAGGTTTTATCTGGACAAGTACATCATTGTGGGCACTACTACAGAAACAACCTTTGGCGTCGGTTGTTTAACCCCCTTTGGCGATGGTTTTCAAGCGAAACCTATGTGGGCGTCGCTAAAGGTTGAACTCTTCAGCGTCAGTTTTCTAACCGACGCCTATATGATCTATAGACGTTGGTTATATTTAGTTGACTGACTTCTATAGGGTTCACGCCAAAAAAAGGGCACCACCTAGGACACTTTCTACGTCAGTTAACAACTGAACAACCGACGCCATACTCCCAGACAACACAGTCGTGCTTCGCTGCACGACCGTGTTTAGCACTATAGGCGTCGGTTTTATACGAATAAGCGACGCCTTTTCCACCACGGCCATGCTTTCCTGCACGGTCGGGTTGTTTGTCATATTAGGCATCAGTTTTTATCTAATAACCGACGTTGTAGGCCTTTGATGACGGTATTTTATAAATAACTGACGCCTATACTTTAATTTTTTTTTCTTATCAGTTTGCAGGCCTGCTGTGGCTGGTCAGCAGGATGAGAACCTATAGTTCAGTTTTCTGAACTACAAGTTTACGACATCCATTGATATCAGCCTACAAACAGGTCACAAACCTGCAAAATCAACACATATTTTTTCACACAAGTAGATACATTCAGACATCAATTCAATTCTCACATTCACACATGTAGAAACATTCAAATACATGTAGAAACATTCAGACATGTATAAATATTCAAAAATATTCATTTTCAAAATATCATTCAGCATCGCTATCAGCATCCCAATTATATCTTACAATCGCCACTGCTTGTATGGCTTTTGCTCATTCTTCTCTTATTTCATTTAATGCTTCCATCGTATATGGAGCATGTACATTTTTTAAGCGTTTACCTATAGTGTGGTCAGTTTTAAACACCTGCAAAGAGAATGATGTATATATATAAGTAATAATTTAAAAATAAAATTGATATATTTCATACTAACTAATGAGACTATATATAATACCTCATGTATGGTATTAATATCCAATGTGGCATGTCGGATAATCATCTGCATAAATCACATCACATAGTATGTGCATGGCCAACCGGTGTCTTGTGTAGCGCACTATAAATTGAAACATACAAAATATTAAAAAATACAACTAAGCACAATTCACATAAATAATATATACATTGGAGTCGGGAACTTACTTTTATGTTCTCCCAAATTATTGGTTGGTTCTTTCTCCTTGGGACATTTCCTCCAGCATTTTTGAATGCATCTAAACCCCTACATGTTAATGTAACACAGTAAATTGCATAATTAAATAGTAATGTAATAACAGATGTTAACAGATATAAAAATGAAATATTTCTCACCAGAATAATGGCATTCTCAATATGTGTCCAATTTTAGTGTTCAATGTACTTCCTGCAGGATCTAGATAATAAACAGTGAACGACCCAGGTACAATAACTAGTAACTCCCAATGTCTACCGCTAGAGGTAAAAAAGTTAAAAATTAATAACTCAAAATGCACAATAAAAATGGAATTTTCTTAAGTCCAAATTATAAATAAAGTAAACTTACTTGACATTGAATGGAGCTATTATTATCGTCTTCTTTTGCTGACCGAAAACTATAAAAGCATCTATACAGTATTGTTGAACACTATCAGGGTCTTTAGCTACCATACTAATCAATGATGGAATCAAAAATCCCACATGATCAAATGCAAATTGTTTGCATTGATCTTCGACTAAGTAGCTGCAAAACTTGTATTACATATGCATTAATATATAAGAAACCAGATCACCGGATATTACACAAGGTATATGGATGTATAAACAAGATCTCACCTTATCCATGTCTCTATCATTGATGTATTCAGCCAATCATACATAAACATCTCAATAATATCTTTCATAAATAAAGAGCTATCGTATGATTGACCTGCATAATCTGCTTCTAAAGAAACAATTATAGGGCAATGTATATTATGTGCCCGTAGCCAACATGCCATTCCCATACAAGCAGGACCTAACAAGTATTTTAGGTCAGTTGGAACCCAACTTGGTAATGCAGGAAGTGGAGGTGGAGGCCTAGGTGCTCCAGGTTTCTTCTTTTTAACTTGTATGTATAATTTCATATCAGTTGACCTCATATATACACATTAACAATCTAAAGTAATGTAAATTTATCTTATAATTTTAGTAGTGTAGACGACATCTGCTTTGGGCCACAATATCACCCCACCTTCTGCCTCACCAAGTGTATCAATATCTGGGTGGGCATATGGCAATGCAGCTTCCCTCCAATTGGGTAATACACATATCGGGCTCACACGAACGTAGCCCTGTGGCATGGGAGTCCCATGAAACGTTGCCCCAGGAAGGGACTGGTAAGCATTCGCCTCTACAACAACATAGTCTTGCATTCTTAAGCGGCATGGCTTCAATGCCTACAAATTTATGTAAAGAATGTTATACATATATACATATCACCTTTCGAATATATCATCTTGAAAAGACTAGCTACAATGTCATAAACAATACTTACAGCAGACGTGCTAGGAGATGGGTCTCCAGGATTACTCGCAGTCTGTGCATCAGGAGAAGAGTGGGTCGCCATAGGCTGATTGGAAGCCTGAGATGCCTGCCACCGCACTATTTCTTCCTTGACCTTCTCAGCAACTATATCATTGACCTTCTTAGCAACTATATCCTCGACTCTCTTATTCACCTATACATGGATAAAAGAAACATTAGCTTCTTATTATTGAATTCCCTTTTGCAGTAACATTCTAAAAAAAGAATAGGTTACCTCTTCTTGTGAAAGTCCCGTTCTGGGTTTGCGTTGGGATGGCCCAAAGAATTCTTTGATGCCCACAGCAGCGCCTGCACCCCTAACACGTCTAGGATGGTCTGGGTTACCTAGAGCAACTGTCAATTCATCCCTTGTGCCCTGAGGGATGAACGTGCGTTGTTTGCTCTGCTCGTGCAGCTCCCGCTAATCACCATCAATAGAAATTGGTAAGTTAACACCACAAATAATCAATATTCAAATGATTTCTCTAAGAGTTGTATTTTACCATTTTCGCAACCGCCTCAGCAGTTACGAGCTTCTTTATTTCACCCTTCTTGTTTTTCCTCCTAGCTATCCAGATATCATGGCGAGGCATGGGTGTGGCAGACTCCTGAGGAGGAGCAGACTGCTGAGTAGCCGCATAATCTGCCTGTAGTCTTTGGCGAACGCTTGCATAGCCCTTTGGACCCATAGTGTGGTCATTCACATTCAGTGCACGCCTTGCTTTTTGCGCTTCACTGACGGCCTAGTTAGTATGCACATTAATGATTTAGTTAGTAGCACTAAATGTTAATCTTGAATAGGTGAATAAAACATATATTAATCAAATTGGGAGTGAC
Source organism: Alisma plantago-aquatica (assembly GCA_963693085.1). Lineage (NCBI taxonomy): Eukaryota > Viridiplantae > Streptophyta > Magnoliopsida > Alismatales > Alismataceae > Alisma > Alisma plantago-aquatica. The sequence continues at coordinate 211,436,218 of OY856414.1, forward strand.
GCCTAATACCTTGAATTCTTCAGATTTTCTTGAAGCAACAAAATTGTCCCAATCTTCTTTGTCCAAGAAGTTCCACTGCTCAAGGGCTGACTTCTTCTTCTTATCACCATCTTTTATGTATTCTCTGTTCAGATTTGTCCTATAGTTCCTAAGCATCTTTCCAGCACATTGCATCACACTTTTACGATGCAGCTTCTCATCCAATGCAAACTGATTCTGTAAAATAGAATTCTTATTAACTAGTATCCAAAAATAAAATTGCAAATAATATAATTTGTAATCTACAAAATAGAATTGCAAATAATAATAACTCACGCATAAATCCTTCCATATCAAGTCTTTCTTCCCCTGAGGAACTTTATGTCAATTATCATACTTAACACCACAATGGCTTCGAGTGACACACCCAAGATAGTTTACAAAATTATTGTGGTTCACTCCAATTGCATTTCCTCCATTATCAAACTCCACAACCAATTTGGATCCACTGCCACTCAGCGCTATTAACTTCTTCAATAGAGTGATGCCCCTTTTCTTGTTAAGTGTTTGGTGTTGCGCATCAAGTTGCTCCAGTGCTTCAGTGGGTACATGTGCATCATCAACCTAAAATTTGACAAAAATAAACCCACTGAATTAGCGCAATATAGAAATATGGGATATATGACATAACTAGAAGATAATGAATTTTATAGAAATACAGGATATGTTTTTAGAACTTACATTGCTATCCTCATCCTGATCGTCATGGACAGCATGCTCATCATGGACTTCATGCTCATCATGGACATCATGCTCATCATGGTCAGCCATCTAAAAATGTCATTAAAAAGGCAAACATTTAGCATTTGTATTAACTAGAAAAAGGCAAACATTTAGCATTTGTATTAACCAGAAAAAGGCAAGCATTTAGCATTTGTATTAACCAGAAAAAGGCAAACATTTAGCATTTGTATTAACCAGAAAAAGACAAACATTTAGCATTTGTATTAACTAGCATTTGTAAAAAAATATAAACATACATGTCTCTAAAATTGTGATCTTTTATCAATTAGCAATCCTTCATTGTGATCTTCGCGCACATATAAGTCATCATTAGCTTCAATATTTTGTGGAGTTGGCAACCCAATTGATAATGGACTGGAGTCATCATACTTATCATAGTACTCTTCTTCATTTATAAGATCTTCAATGAACTGTCTTTGACCATGAAGAACAACCGACCATTTATCATTTGCAGCATCATCGATATAGAATATTTGTTTCGCCTGTGATGCCAATATGAATGGTTCACCCTTCTCACCAATCTTTTCAAAGTTCACCAAAGTGAAACCCAATTCATCCACTATAACTCCTTTGGTGTTATCAACCCAATTACATTTAAAGAGCGGAATTCTGAAATCTATGTAGTCAAACTCCCATATGTCTTCAATGAAATTGTAATATGACATTTTAGCTTCACGTGGACTCTTATCCTTTGCACTTGCAAAATACATAGTCGACGCTTGAAGAGTGACCCCACTGTTTTGGACGACACTCTTATCATCTTGGCACTTTGTGTAATATGTGAACCCATTAATGTCAAACCCTTCATAAGACATAACATTCGGTTTTGGTTTAAAGGTGAGGCATTTGATAGTTTTTGTAATATCATTTTGTGATTGAGATAGTTGATGTAAGACTTTATCTTCAAACCACTTAGTAAAAGTCTTATTATGCTCTCTAGCAAGCCACATTGAACTTGCTCGAGGATGTTGTCTCTTTATGAAATTGGTATGTTCCTCGATATAAACACTCACTTCGTCCATATTGTGTAAAATATACAAGTGAGCTTGTTCCAACTGCTCACGGCTGATTACTTTCACCCGTGATCCCAAAATTCCTTTGCCCTCCTCAATATTCTTGTCATTATCAGGAGTGTCATTACCACTGAGAAAGTCATTGCAAAAATCCATAACCTCTCTCTCCACATAACCTTAAATAATACTCCCTTCAGGCCGATAACGGTTTCGAACATCACCTTTAAAAACGCTCATGTATCGTTCAAAGGGATACATCCAATGCAAGAAAACTGGTCCCAACATTTTCACTTCCCTAGTCAAGTGGACAACAAGATGTACCATGATATCAAAGAATGAAGGAGGGAAATACATCTCAAGCTGACATAGGGTAACAACCACTTCTCTTTGCAAATTATCGAGAGTATCAGGGTCAATAACTTTGCTGCATAGACTGTTGAAAAAGAAACAAAGTCTGGTAATTGCAAACCTTACATGCTTCGGCAATATAGATCGAATTGCCACGGGCAATATTTGTTGCATTAGAGTGTGACAATCATGAGATTTAAGACCTATCAACTTCAGATCTTTCATTGATGCCAATCTACGGATGTTGGATGAGTAACCATGTGGCACCTTAACATTTACCAAGCATTCACAAAAAGTTTTCTTCTCCTTTCTAGACAACGTGTAACAAGCGGGAGGTAAGTATGTTCTTTTATTACCCATTTCACGTAATTCTGTTAATTCTGACCTTATTCCCATTTCACGTAGGTCCAGTCTGGATTTTATCCCATCTTTAGTCTTACCTGGAATATTTAATAGAGTACCAATGATGCTATCACAGACATTTTTCTCAACGTGCATTACATCGATACAATGCCTGACTGTCAAAGAACTCCAATAAGGAAGATCCCAAAATATTGACTTCTTCTTGAATGAAGAATTGTCACTCCGTGTGGCCATACTACATTGTGATTTCTTACCAAATTCATTGACAATGTCTTTTACTCTTTCATAAACAACATCCCCTGGTATAGGTTTAGGTGCACTCCGTTCATCATTCCATCCATTGAATGCTTTGCGCTTCCTACGATACGGATGGAATTTTGAAAGAAACCTTCGATGACCAAGATATACAGTCTTGCCGCCATGTTTTAGTCTTATTGAATCAGTGTTTTCTTCACATATAGGACACGCTTTAGCTCCTTTGACACTATATCCAGACAAATTCCCATATGCTGGAAAGTCATTAATAGTGCAAAACAACATAGCGTGCAAACGAAATGTCTCTCTTGCTGAAGCATCATAGGTCATCACACCTTCAGCCCAAAGTTTCTTTAAGTCATCAATCAAAAGTTCAAGATAAACATCGATATCATTTCCGGGTTGTTTAGGGCCCGATATCAACAATGACAACATAACGTACTTATTTTTCATACACATCCAGGGAGGAAGATTGTATATAACAAGCATGACTGGCCAAGTGCTATGTTGGCTGCTCAATGTCCCGTACGGATTCATCCCATATGTACAAAGCCCAAGTCTTAGATTCCTATCTTCTTCACCAAATTTAGGGTACAATAGATCAATCTTCTTCCACTATGGGGAATCAGACGCATGTCGTAGGATCCCATCATTATTTTTCTTAACATCTGCATGCCACCTCAAATTCTTCGCATCTTTTGGATTTGCAAACAAGCGTTGAAACTGTGATATTATAGGTAGATACCACAACACCTTGGCAGGAGAACCAGTTTTGGACTCCCCCGAAGTCGTCAATTTATACCGTGATGCACCACATTTTGGACAATCTTTCAAATCTACATAGTCCTTTTCAAATAATACACAATCATTCGGGCATGCGTGTATCTTCTTGGCCTCCATTCCCATTGGGCACAACATTTTCTTTACCTGATATGTTGAGATTGGTAGCTTGTTTCCTTCAGGAAGCATTTCTTTCAACAAAGTCAACAATTCAGTGAAGCTTTTGTCGCTCCATCTATTGTTAGCTTTCAACTTATACAATCTCAACACATCACTAAGCTTTATAAACTTAGCACAACCTATGTATAACGGTCTCACAGCATCATGCACAATGTTTCTAAAGATAGGAGGTGGATCGGTGTGCTCTACCCTACAACTATCCAGCATTGCATCAACGATGTCTATTGGAACTGGTTCGTTCACATCTACGTCATCGGAGGCAATTTCTTCTTCCACCTAAGCACTGCTATCGACATCTACTGGTTTCGAGTTTGAAATCTCTCCATGCTAGTGCCATTCTGTATAGCCTTGTACAATCCCGTTGCACATGATATGACTTTTGATTTCCTCACCAGTGTTGACTTTCAAATTGTTACTGCAATGCCTACATGGACAGTAGAACCTATCTGTAGGTTTTTTCCTATGTTCATCGGCAAATCTAATAAACTGATCAAGACCAGATATAAACTCTGGGGTACAACGATTGTGAATGGACATCCATGATCTATCCATTCTATGATCAAAGAGAAAACAAGTACATATTAGGACAAGATTAGGGTATACACTTACATCCTATCCAAGATTTACTCCTATTATCTACAATGAAGCCGGACTCCATACAAACAGTATATAATTTAGTGATTGTTCATTCTAATTTATACCAATGTACAAGTAATATAAAGAACAATGATTGTTCACTTTCTAGGCCAACAAACACATGTGATGTCATTCTTATATATAATAAATGTGTACCACCTATCCCATCCTTGAACACCTAATCTCATTAGTAAGTGTATAATGTGTATTGGGTTTTTAAGAAAATTTCGGCAGCATTTCCCCACTGTTCTCTAAGTACATATGTACTTAGAGAACAAACGGGTAAATGCTACTGAAATTTTCTCGAAAACCCAATAAACATTATACACTTACATCCTAAGTGAGATTAGGTGTTCAAGAACAGTCCCAAACCGGGGACTATCCTAGATTTACTCCTAATGAGTAAATCTTGGACGGGTTTCTAGGCCAACAAACACATGTGATGTCATTCTTATATATAATAAATGTGTACCACCAATCCCATCCTTGAACACCCTATCTCACTAGTAAATGTATAATGTGTATTGGGTTTTCAAGAAAATTTCGGCAGCATTTCCCCGCTGTTCTCTAAGTACATATGTACTTAGAGAACAAACGGGGAAATGCTGCCGAAATTTTCTTGAAAACCCAATACACATTATACACTTACATCCTAAGTGAGATTAGGTGTTCAAGAACAGCCCCAAACTGGGGACTATCTAAGATTTATTCCTAATGAGTAAATCTTGGACGGGTTTCTAGGCCAACAAACACAATAATAGATATGTACATGTTAGGGTTTCATCACAATTAATGTTAGGGTTTCATCACAATTGATGTTAGTGTTTCATCAATGTTAGGTTTAATCAAATCAAATTAGGATGCTAGAATTGACAAGTTTAAATCTTATTTCAACATGCATCAAAATTTACTGAATTAAGTCAAACATTAGGATTAGAAGAACAAATATATGCAAGCAAAACATTTTTTCATATCCTAGGATTTACATAAAGCATTACATAAAAATTTGTTCATATCCTTACCAACAGCAAGCATGGTCGTGGCTGTGTTGCCCTACCATGGTCGTACTGTCTAGCACGGCCGTGGTAGGGCAACACAACCATGGCCGTTACCACGGCCTTGCTGTCCAGCATGGCCGTGGTAGGCCAACACAGCCATGGCAGTGCTTGCATGTTGGTAAATAGAGAGGGAGAAGGAAGCAAAGAGGTAGCGCTACCTAGAGCTAGCATGGAAAGTGCGGCGGCAAGCGGCGACAGTAGTGGCGGCGAGTAGGCGAAGAAGTAGAGGGGTGGGCGGTGGGCAGAAGCAACTGACGGCCGGAGAAGCAGTAGGCACCGGCCGGAGAAGCAGTAGGAGAAGAAGCAGCAGCGGCGGGCGGCGGGCAGCGGCGGGTAGCGGCGCCGGCGAGCAGAAGAGCACCAGAGCAGCGGAGGCAAGCAGCAGCAACCGACGACGGGCGATTTTGGGAGAACGACGGCGAGCAGCAACACAGAAGAGAAGTAGCGATGAAATAGGAAGAAAGGGGGAAGAGTCGGGTGTGATCGGGTCTATTAAGTTGGTCATCGGTGTCGGTTATCTACAAAACTGACACCTATTATGCTTTAGCATCGGTTATTAGTAAAACATCGACGCCCAACTAGACAACCTTTACCCTAAATTATTTGGCGGGAACTATTATCAGCATCGGTTATCGAAGGATAACCGACACTAAAAGTGGGACTTTTCGAGCAAATTTTCATTTTAAATTGGCGTCGGTGAATTGTTAAAAGACCGACGATGTAGGTAACCTCAAATGTTTTTGCTCAAAAATTGGATTTCGGGGGCGATTTTAGGCGTCAGTCTGTTATAACCAGTCGACGCTGAATACAAAGCGGTACCCATGTCTGGCTGGTTTTCGAATATAGATGTCAGTTTTCATAAATAACCGACGTCTAATATTATAGGCATCGATTTTCCTAAATAACTGACGCCCAGAGAAGCGACACTGAACGTTGTTTCTGTAGTAGTGGGGGTTCTCTGGTACTGTTTGTGAAGAAAAAGGATGGATCTATGATGTTATGTATAGATTATAGACAGTTGAGTAAGGTGACAATAAAGAACAAATATCCTCTACCAAGGATAGGTTATTTGTTTGACCAGTTGCGTGGTGCAATATTGTTCTCTAAAATAGACCTGAGGTCATGACATCATCAATTATGGATTAAGGAAGATGACATACCCAAGTCAGCCTTTAGGACAAGGTATGGTCATTATGAGTTTATAGTTATGTCATTTGGACTGACTAATGCACCAATAGCATTCATGGATCTAATGAATAGAGTGTTGTGGACGTTCCTTGATCAATTTACAATGGTCTTTATAGATGATATTCTAATATACAGTCGAGATAGCCAACAACATGAACAACATCTTTGTCAAGTAGTGGATTTCTTGAGACAACACAAGCTATATGCTAAGTTTAGAAAGTGTGCGTTTTGGTTATTAGAAGTATCTTTTCTATGGCATATAATATCTTCTAAGGGTATTTGTGTTGATCCTAAAAAGGTAGAGTCTATTCTAGAGTGGGAACAACCCAAGACACCAATAGAGATTTGCAGTTTCCTCGGTTTGGCAGGTTATTATAGTAGGTTCATTAAAGACTTCAGTTCTGTAGAAGTACCCCTAACTAGGTTAACTAAGAAGGATGTTCCTTATGTATGGAATGACAAGTGTCAATGCTCTTTCCAATTGTTGAAGGAAAAGTTGACCAGTGCACCAGTGTTAGTGTTACCTGAACAAGGGAAAGGATACATTGTCTTTTGTGTTGCTTCAAACAATGGTTTAGGATGTTTGTTGATGTAGGATAAACGAGTGATTTATTTTGCCTCTCAAAAGCTTAAGAAACACAAGGAGAATTATGCTACAAACGATCTGGAATTGGCTGTAGTGGTTCATGCCTTAAAAATCTGGAGGCATTACCTATACAGGGAGAAGTGTCAAATTTTCACAGACCATAAGAATCTATAATACATCTTTTAACAACAAGAATTAAACATGAGACAATGTATCTTGATGGAATTATAATTACATGATTGATTATCATCCATGAAAGGCTAATGTGGTGCCAGATGTGCTTAAGTAGAAATTCGTCATCTTCATTCACAAATAAAGCAGAGTTGAACTCTTTGGTATGTCATAAGAAGGAAATGGTAGTTTCCTTACAATAGATGAATGTACAGCTGGAAGTATCTTTGCTAGCTGGATTGTTTTCATAGATGCAAGTTAAACCTACACTGAGACAACATATTAAAGAAGAACAATAGGTTGATATTGTAGTTCAGCAGATCAAATCAGAATAGGACAGTGAGAAGAGGGATGGATTCCATGAGTCAGAAGATTGAATACTTTGTTACCATGGTAGAATTGTGATGCGTAATGTTAATGACTTAATGAAGATAGGTATGGAAGAACCTCACTCATCTATGTATGCAATGGATACAAGAAGTACCAAGATGTATCACAATTTAAAAGATATGTATTAGTGGCCTAGTTTGAAGAAAGATGTAGCTGAGTTTTTTATGTGGTATCTAGTGTATCAACAAGTTAAGGATGAGCACCAGTAGCTAGCAGGAACATTACAACCATTACCTATACCACAGTGCAAGTGGGATCATGTGACAGTATATTTTGTAGTTGGTTTGCCTAAAATAGCCTAAGGTCATGATTCCATTTGGGTGACTGCTGATAGATAGACAAAATTGGCACATTTCTTTCTATCAAGACAACATACATTGTTGAGAAACATACATAGGTTTATGTATATGAGATAGTGTGGTTGCCTAGAGTCCTAGAAACAATTGTGTCAGACAGAGGACCTCACTGTACAAGTCACTTTTTGGAGCGATTACACAACTTTGGGCATGCAGTTAAAGTTTATTATTGCTTTCCACCCTAAGATAGATGGACAATATGAAAGGACTATACAGACTTTGGAAGACTTACTTAGGGCATGCGTTCTTCAGTTTATAGGTAGCTGGGATATACATTTGAGTTTGATAGAGTTTTCTTACAATAACAATTATCAAAACATCATTGATATGGAACCATATGAATCATTGTATGGTAGACGTTGTAGATTTTTGTTATGCTGGTTTGAAATAGGACAATACCAAGTTATTGGTCTTGAACTTGTGCAATAGACAATAAAAAAGATTATAGTAATACAAAAACAGTAAAAGGATACACAGGACAGATAGAAATCATATGCTGATAATCGTCGTAGACCTTTAGAATTCCAAGCCGGAGACAGAGTGTATCTCAAGGTTTCTCCTTGTAAAGGTGTTCTCAAATTCAAGAATAAGGGTAAGTTGACTCCTAGATTTATGGGACCCTATCCAGTGATAGCACGTGTTGGAAAGGTAGCCTATAAGTTGGAACTTCCACCTGAGTTGCATAGACTGCATCTAGTGTTTCATGTATCCATGTTGAGAAAATGTCACCCTGATACAGAGCTTGTATTACAACCTATAGATGTAGAATTAGATGAGGATATATCTTATGTGGAAGTTCCAGTGTTCATTATTGATAGGAGAATCAAGAAGTTTAAAAAGAAAGATATGGTCCATGTAGAAGTTCTTTGGCATCATTATGGCATTGAAAAAGCTACATGGGAGCTAGAGGAAGAGATGAGGAGGAAGTACCCTTATCTTTTTTCTTGAGATTTTGGGATTGAAATCCTTGTAAGAGGTTGATAACTTGTAACACCCCTAACCTTGGTTTTGGGATAACCCTAGAAGATATGCCTACGTATGTTTTTTAGGACCTTGTCTTAATCTTTTGAGAAGTAATTAAGAGTTGAGAAGACTTTATTTCTCAATATTGAACTTATTTGCAAATTGTTGTACTTTATATGATAACTTTGGTAAAGATTGCAATTTATCCAAATGAGGGGTTTATGTGCAATATTATCACCTCTAGAATGTCTCCTCTCCCTATTGGTATCTAACAGAGGAAAGAGAAAGAAGGGGGTGCCTTGTTTGAATCTTGGTTGAATGGTAACACTATTTTTGGTGAAATAACCAAATAAGTGTTGAGTGTTTTGAACGCTAGAAGAGTTTGTACAGAGTTTTAAAGTGTATGTGGGAGTTTCTATCAGTTTGGAAGACATAGAGGAGGTTCCATATCAGTTTGTTAAACTTTTAAAGTGTCCATGATAGGCTAAGTGCCTCAAGTAGCTTAAGCCTATCGGTTTGCATTTTCCTTGTAAAAGTGGTATTGGTTTGAACATAAAGTAAGATTGGGTGATGATATCTTGTCAAGAAATATACCCAAATGGATGATATTTTGCCTAAATATTGTCCTTAAGAGTTTTGCATGGCAAGATAATTATGGTTGAATGAAACCACCCTGCATGGACATGTGTCACTGAAGTACACATAGTGATGACACCTTACACATACTCTCTTTCATAAACCTCAACTACATATACCTCTCTTTTCACCACCTAGTAAACCTTTTGACTCCATTACCATATCTTGCTTGGAGGATAATCCTAGGAGCTTAAGGAGAAAAGAGAAGGCTGAGCATATTGCCTAAGGTGAAGCCATGATCATCTTCAACCTTGGAAAGACTATGCTTCTTAGATCATGATTCTTTCCTTCTCTTCTTTCTTCACTAAGTCCCTAACTATGATATCTTCTTTCATAGAGAAGTGTTGTGATCGAGTCTTGGACTTTTGATAAATCATTTTCAACCTTAGGAACGTGGATCTTTGGAGCTTGAAGCACTTGAGTCGATCTTGAGGCTGGTTATATAACTTGAACCCAATTTTATTATTATTCACCTTATATCATGTGATACTTGGTTATTCCTTTTTTACATCGACTTTTCTTGTTTCTTTGACGGTTCTATGAGTTATAATTGATATATGAAGTTGTTGTCCATGAACTAGGGTAGTAATGGACAAAAAACTAGAGCTTGAAGATGATGAAATCGATATGCATAAAAATATTTTGATTTGTGAAAAACCCTAACTCGTACAAGGGTAGAGACATGAAAACAGATACACATGAACTCCTATCCTTTTGTTTTGATTTCATGAGTAGAACTATGTTCTTCTTAATTGTCTAACCTGTCATCTAAGATTGACAATAAGGTTGGTCGATATCTATAAGATATCCAAGTCCACACATCCATATTTCCACCATGACATGGGTGGCCGATATGGCTTGTTATGTTTTTATTGATATGTTATTTTTAGGCCGATATTTTAGATACTCTAAAAATGATATTCCTCAAAAACATAAGTTTGCCATTACCAAGGGATGACTAGTGAAGAGGGAATATTGCATTATGATGTCTTAGTTGAGTGTGGAGGCCGATATGGTCAATCCTAACCCTAATTCGATACCCTCACAATCCAACATCCCTTTAGCCCAATCCATGTGTGATGGGTGACACCTTTAGCTGACATACTTGTATGAAGTATGGGAAATACATAGCTTAAGGTCTTGGCCAATATAACAAGTAATGGTGAAGTCAATAAATGAAAGAAAGTAAGGTGTTGATGAGGGTTCACCCGACACAAATCAAACCTTACAGGCCGACACCTCATGTTGAGCAATGACCAATAATAAAAGGGTCAGGTAGGTCGATACCCTAGTTCATGATTTGGTTGACACACTAGTGGATAGAGTGGTTGATATCATTGTTGATGGTATGGCCAATACCTTAGTTGATAATGAGTCTAATACCCTCATTGGTGGTGAGGCTATTACATAAGTTGATGATGTGGTTGATATACAATATGTTAGTATGAATGACACACAAGAATAATTTTTTACGATATGCCTCAAGCACCATACAAATGATACTACTCCAAGAATCTCTAAATTGATAACATTTGATATGCCTTGGCTGACACAAGTAGATGTTTCTTGGCCGACACAATATTGTGTGTCTAGGCCGACACAAGTGAATGTGTCTAGGCCAATAGAAAGATTGAAATGAAGGTTGATACACCTTAATGAGTGAAGGCTAACACTTCTTAATGAGTGTAGGCTGATACACCTTGAATAGTAACAATGAATACACCATGAATGTAATGAGATGAATACACTTAAATAAGTGTAGGTTGATAACCCTAAAGAAGGTTAAATCAATAAATAAGTATGTTGAAGTCAATATCCTAGTTAGGATTAGAGACAAACTTTTACTACTCACATGATAAAGGTAATACTTCATGTTGATAATTAATTGATGATATTTGATGAAGTATGCTTGAACATTTATGTCAATTATATAGCTCATATAACGTGAATAAGGGTTTGATTGATACATATGCACTTAGAAACCCTAAATCAGTTACAAGGGAAAACCCTAATCCTAATTATGAGTGGATTGCAATTTTAATGATTCTCTTTATGACATGGTCATGATATTTACTTGATATTGCATTTTCTATGAAATCCTAACCATGTAGGTATTATGAGATGATGAACATAGCCTGGTATAAGCCATGATGATTTAGCGTAATGTAGATTATATGAGGTCATGTCAACCATGTGATATACTTGTACGACAAGTATGATTTGCATATGGGTTTGAAGACCTAAAAGATGATTGTTGCCTAATGAGAGGTGGCATTGTTCAATAATGATTTGAGGGTTTAAAACCCAAAACATATGATCATAATAATGATAATGTTGAAGGGATGAGATTCCTAATATAGTGTTCAGGGGTCTGAGATCCCAGAATAAGTGTAACAAGTTGTGTACCAATTGATATATGATCTCTTGAAAGTATGTTACACCTTTCCATATAGCATTTATTTATAATTCGTGCTTGTAACTTGATTGATGCTAAATGATGTTGCAATGCACTTAATCTATCAATTAAACTAAAAATGTAGTTGCCATGGCCATAGAATCATTCAGTGTCAGGATTTGCTAAATGATGAAAGGTGTTTTACTTGGTGCACATATTTTTTTAATATGCGAGGGTTCAAAATGAGTATTTCCTTGCTTCCTTCAAGTCCTAGGATTCTCTTCGAGCCATTTCCTAAAAATGTATGGTTGTAGGCCATAGAACAAATACAAAAGAAGAGTATGGCTACAAGCCATGACTCAATAAGAAGGATTGACTATAGGGCATACCCTAAACAAAGAACATGTTATGCATTGTATCTCTATAGCAATGAGCCTCTATATGCTAGGTTATATAAGTTGTAGATTGACTCATATGTCACTGCCAATGTTCTCGTACTGACTGAGGGGATGAGGTCCTAGATTTTGGCTCTTCCATAGACCTATATGGCACTGATGCTAACTTTACAATGGTCAATTGGAGATGGAAGGTATATTCCCATCTCCACAGAGCATAGGATGGAATGTTTAAATATGTAATTAGCCATGTAGCATGTTTTTTTAATGATCAAATATGGAAACATTGGTTGAGGCCTTGCTTTTATTTTTATACTATTTAGTTTATAACATTTATACATCTTCTTCATATTCCTTTTAAAAGTTATTAAATGATCTATTTCTCATTTGTAGATATCTAATCTAATAATATGATGAGATTGCTCTACTCTACATACAAACAACAATTATACTTGTTTAATTTAACATGGGTTTCTTCTTCTCTCATTCATAAAGTTTTAACTGTGATAATAATATTGTTGGTAGAGAGTTATATCTCTCATTGGGACTTATTGTCTCACCCTGTGGGTTCCACAACTTTTTAGGTGGACGTGCACGATGAGGTAGAGATCGTATCGCAAGAGCAGCAAGAACAGTAGTAACAACTCAGGTTGAATGTGCTGCTATGTGTATTGTAGATATAGAGTCATATCTGTCGTCAGTGTACTCTCAGGTCCTTTAGGAGAAAATGCATAAATAGTTTTATAATCGATCTCAAATTTTGGCTAGTACACGTCAATATATAATGTTGCTTTTGTGTATGTTTTGGTAAAGAAATTGTTATCTCAAATCATTACAAGGTGATGGAACAATGTATGTACAAGTGAATAATGATATATATATTGTTTGGTTCTTTCTGAAAAGAGTTTCCTGGTAGTGGATCTCTTGGAAAAAATATTTTAAAATTTTAGTGATTTTTGATAATCTACTGTTAATGATTATTTCTGCATAGTTTTGTGTGATTACGATGTCGATGTGATAGCATTTGTCACAATTTTCTTTGTTGTATATAGTGTTGAAGAAGAAACAAAGCCTAGTGATTGCAAACCTTACATGGTTCAGAAGTATAGATAGAATTGCCATGGCAATTATTTTCTATGTTAGAGTGTAACAATCATGAGATTTAAAATCTATCAGCTTTAGATCCTTCATTGACACCAATCTATGGATATTGGAAGAGTATCCCTGTGGTACCTTAACATTAAGCAAGCACTAGCAAAAAGTTTTCTTCTCCTTTCTAGACAATGTGTAACAAGTAGGAGGTAAATATGTTTCTTGATCACTGCTAACTTATGTTATTAATTCTTTCTTTATGCCCATTTCAAGTAGGTCCATTCTAGATTAAATGCCATCTTTAGTCTTACCTGGTATATTTAACAAAGTACCAATGACGCTATCACAAACATTTTTCTCAACATGCATAACATCGATATAATGCCTAACTGCCAAAGAACTCCAATAAGGAAGATCCTAGAATATTGACCTCTTCTTGTATAAATATTTATCACTCTATGTGGGAATAGTAAATTGTGATCTCTTACCAAATGTAGTGATAAAGTCTTTTACTCTTTAATAAACAACCCCCCTGTCATAGGTTTAGGGGCACTTCGTTCCTCATTTGATCCATTGAGCACTTTGTGCAACCTTCGATAAGGATGCACTTTTGGAAGAAACCTTATGTGATCAAGATATATAGCCTTCTCACCATGTATTAGTCATATTGAATCATTCTTCTCCTCACAAATATGGCATGCTTTAGATACTTTTAAGATGTATCCAAAAAAATTCCCAAATGATGGAAATCCATTAATAATGCAAAAAAAAAGAGCATGCAAATGAAATGTCTCTCTACACAAAGCATCATAGATCATCACAGCTTCTCCATGTTGTTTCTTTATGTCATCAATAAAAGGTTCAAGATAAATATTAATGTCATTGCCAAGTTTTTTAGGGCTTGTTATCAACATCAACAACATTTTGACATACCTTTCTTCCATACACAAGTAGGGAGTAAGACTATATATAACAATCATAATAGGCTAAGTTCTATGTTGGCTGCTCAATGTGTTGTAGGGAATGCATCCCATTGGTACAAAGTCCAAGTCTTAGATTTCTAAATTCTTCACCAAATTTAGGGTCTAATAAATTAATCTTCTTCCATTCTAGGGAATCAGACGCATATAATATGATCCCATCGTTATTTATCTTTGACTCTACATGCCGCCTTAAATTTTATGCATCCATGGTGTCAGAATACAAGCATTGAAACCATGGTATTATAGGTAGATACGACATCACCTTGGCTAAAGAGCCAGTTTAGGACTTCTAGCAGTCGTCATTTTATACCTTGATTCCCCACATTTTGGACAATCTTTCAAAACAATATAGTCCTTTTAAAGTAAGACACAATCATTCAGGCATGGATGTATCTTATTAGTCTTCATTCCCATTGGTCACAACATTTTCTTTAATTTGTATGTTGGGATTGCAAGCTTGT
The DNA here is from genome assembly GCA_963693085.1 of Alisma plantago-aquatica. NCBI lineage: Eukaryota > Viridiplantae > Streptophyta > Magnoliopsida > Alismatales > Alismataceae > Alisma > Alisma plantago-aquatica. Next base: position 211,451,250 of record OY856414.1, read on the forward strand.
TGCCTTCAGAAAGAATTTCTTTCAACAAAGACAACAACGACGTGAAGCTTTTTTCACTCCATCTACTTTTAGCCATAAGAGTATGCAATCTCAAGATGGCACTCAGTTTCATAAACTTAGTACAAAATACATATAGCAGTCTCGCATCATCATGCACAATGTTTCTAAATAAGGTGGATTAATGTGCTCTACCCCACAACTATCTAGCATCGCATCAACCATGTCTAGGAATCGGGTCATTCACATCTACATCATCGTCAAAAATTTCTTCTTTAATACAAGTACTACTATCGACATATATTGATCACATATTAGGAATCTCTCCTTGCCCGTACCATTATTTATATCCTTATACAATCCCATTACACATGACATGACTTTTAATTTTGTCAACAATGTCGACTTTCAAGTTGTTACTACAATTCCTATATGGACAACAGAACCTATCTCTAGGTCATTTCTTATGTTCCTTCACAAATATTATAAACTAATCAAGACCAGTAATAGACTTTGGGGTGCATCAATTTGTAATGGACATCAATGATCTATCCATTCTATAATAAAAGAGAAAACAAGTATTGAATCTAGTGTTTAGGTATTAGGATTTATAGTTTGTGGTTTATCATTTAGATTTTAGGGATAAGAGTTTACATATTAGGGTTAAGGTTTACATATTAGGAGTTAGGGTTTATGGTTTACAAATAAGGGTTTAGCGTTTAGTGAATGTGTGTACCACATATCACATTCTTGAACATCGAATCTCACTACACTAGTACATTTTTGACCTCTAATATCACTTTCAATGACATCAGTTACATTAACAAAATGACACTATATAACAAACAATGTTGATTCACTAGCATAAACGTCACTATTGACTAGGTCTTGCTGATTTGGAAAAGAAACAAATACCACTTTTTCATTAATGTCAGTTACATTTTAATAAAACTGACGTATAAAATAACCCACAAAATATAATTTTTTAGGGAAAATATTTTCCTCCAAAAACTTTAAGATTGCATCGATTTTCTGGGAACAGAAGACATACACCTTCATGCAAAATATTTTGTCTCCAAAATACTTCTGAATTAGTTGTTTCTCCATAAAACTGACTACTATTTGCAGCAAAAAAATGCACAATCAGTTTCGTTCTTATGTCAAGAAACTGAGGTCGGAGGGTTCATGCCATGTCCCCACATAAAAAGTGTTCCCCCCGAATTGAACTCTAGTATCTGTTCTTCCAGAATAAATTGTCGACTAAGGCCCTACTCAAGCTGATTTTTTTCATCCGGATAATGGCATCTTGCATCGGTTTTTTTTTACCATGAACCGATGTCTAAGTCACTACATTATCTGTCCAATTTAAGTTTACAATAGGCGACTCAGGTCAGTTTTTTTCATTCGGATAATGGCCTCTTGCATCAATTTTTTACAGCAAACCGATGTCTAAGTCACTAGGTTAGGTGTTTCTAATATCCAACTAATATCCAAGATATTGTGTGTCAGATTTTTAGAACAACCAATGGCGATGTGAAACTTAATAGAACCAACTCTAAACAAACTTTTCCCCAATCTCTATTTCATTGTTTTATTGACCGATTTTTTCCTACCTCTGGCAATTGCAACCTCCACCAATCGCTGATCCTACTCTACTTTCTGTCACTGCTAACTTCTCAAGCCACTACCACTACAACCACCATCTGCTCCTACTCCTACTCCTATCACCTACTCCTGCTCCCACCACTAATAGCTTCTCTAGTTGTTGCACCTACTGCATCCTCTACCATCACGACCTCCTCCATCTTCTCTATCTTCTAGTAACACTGCCAACTTCTCTTTCTCCAACCTCGTGTACTACTGCCACCTACAACTCCTCCTCTATCAACCTGCAATGCCACCGTGTTCTCCTACTCCTACTCTAGTTGTCACTACTAGATGTGAAAGATGAGCATGTACCTTTCTCATTACTTGTTTTGAAATTGTTTGCCATAGATAGCATTTATTTGGGTTTGCATTGGGTGTATGAATCAATATGCAAAAAAGTGTATGATATGCTTGGAATGTTCATGTTTTCATAGTGTGTGTGAATGAATATGCACAAAAAGTATGTTATGTGTGTTGATGGTATTTGTTTGGGATTTGTATTTAAATTAGGAAATGAGTTCATTAGATGTGTATTTGGATGTCTAAATTCATGACTGGATAAATCTTAGCCTTAATTTTTGCTTAATTGTGGATGGAACATAAACATTAACATGAAACATGGACAACAATTTCTTATATATGAATGTATTATTCTAAGCCTATCTTATTGTATATTTTTTGTATATATGATATAAATGATAACACTAAGATCATAGGCATATAATTGTCTATTGGCCTAGAAACCCATCTAAGGTTTACTCATTAGGAGTAAATCTTGGATAGTCCCTGGTTTGGGACTGTTCTAGAACACTTAATCTCACTTAGGATGTAAGTGCATAATGTGTATTTGGTTTTCAAGATGTTTATCAGCACCTCACTATTTGTTCTCTAAGTACCTATGTAGGAAGACATTTGCCCATGTACATCGGTGTACTTGGAGAACTATGAAGAAATACTACTAAATTTTTCTTGAAAACAAAATATACATTATACCCTTACTAGTAAGATTAGGTGTTCTAGAATGGGATAGGTGGTACACACATTCATTGTTGAACCCTAAATCCTAATTTGTAAATCATAAACCATAAACCCTAAACCCTAATTTGTAAACCATAAACCCTAATTCCAAATCTCTAAACCCTAAAACCTAATCTGTAAATCCTAAAACCCTAAACCCTAATACTTGTTTTCTCTTTGATCATAGAATGGATAGATCATGAATTCCCATTCCACATCATTGCACCTCAAAGTATATTACTGGTGTTGATCAATTTATAAGAATTGTAGGGGAACATAAGAAATGACCTGGAGATAAATTCTATTACCCATGTAGGACTTGTAGTAACAACTTGAAAGTCAACATAGTTGATAGAATCAAAATTCATGTCATGTGCCACAGGATTGTACAGGGCTATACTGAATGATATTGGCTTGGAGAGTTTCCTACTATGAGATCAATAGATGTCAATAGTAGTACTTATATTGAAGAAGAAATTGTCTTTGATTATGTAGATGTGAATGAGCTGATTCTAATAGACATGGTTGATTTGATGCTAGATAGTTGTGGGTAAAGAACATCGATCGACCTTCCTTATTTAGAAACATTGTGCATGATGTTGAGAGATAGGTATACTTAGGTTGTACTAAGTTTACAAAGTTGAGCATTGTGTACAAATTGTATACTCTAAAGAGTAACAATAGATGGAGCGACAAAAGCTTCATGTCATTGTTGTCTTTATTAAAAGAAATTCTTCATGAAGGCTAAAGAGATTCCAATCTTAACATATGAATTACTCAAATGTTGTCCCCAATGGGAATGAATGCTAAGAAGATACATCCATGCCTGAATGATTGTGTGTTATTTCAAAAGGACTATGTCGATTCCAAAGATACTCCAAAATATGGGGTGTTGATGTGTGTCATTGTACACGCAACAATCACTAGGAAAAGTCCTAGAGTTTAACCTTCTAACTAGGTTGTTAACTTGTGATGAACAACAAATTAACTAAGTATTTAGAGGTATCGATCTCTAGAGACAAAAAAAGATGGCTTAGTTTCAAATATAATTATGAAATAAAAACATAAATTCTGATTTGCGAAGGTTTGTTTAAAATGAAGAGTAGGAATAAAAGTACTAAAATAAAGATTAACTACTCAAGAAATAAATAAATGGATTGAATCAGATGGGAAATGTATTGAGGCTTAGGGGTTTCACCACTTAGCCAAAGTGAATACAAGATCGAAGAATTACACAACAAGTAATATGGGAGAAGGTTTGTGAATCATTCATGAATGATACACAAAAAAGAACTCCACATGTGACAATTCATCCTGGCTCTCATGCATCTTAGCCCATCATCCTAGTAGGGAAATTTCCACGATCACATCCAAATTCCAATGTGATTATTTTAGTCATTCTAAATAGCAGTTTCCACGGTCACATCTGTCGAGATTAACCCATAATAGAAATGATTAATTACTTCATTAAAATTGACAATTTCTAAACCAAAGATCATCCATATAAAAATTTGTATAAAACTCGATCTGATCAACACATTGGCAAAGGAGTTATTCCCCTTGCCTCGATAAAAAAAACTCATTAGCCATATGAAGGTAAGTAAAAGAAAGAAGGAACAAATCCATAGACTGTAGGAGGAAGAATCTTCAAGAAGATATAGGTGGTGCCAGTTAAACAACTTGATCCCTTAATCCTCCATTCCAAGAGAAAAGAACTAGAAGTAAAGAACGAGAATAACCAAGATCCTGAGATGGAGAACTGAATTTGGATTGCAAAATGGAAAGATTACAATTATGAATTAAAATGATAGAATTTCAAAAGAAAATGCAAGTGCAAAACGGAGGACTTGATAACAACTAAGACTGGATGTACAACTAAAACTTAATGATCTTTTTCTTGTGGAGTCCTCCTCATTTTATAGGGAGATGAGGAGGGGGAACCCTTGATATATGGTTGTGTTGTGGTGGCGGACGCTTTGACTGGAATAATTTGTTGCTTCATCTAAAAGTAACATTCAACTTTTGACCACTTTGATGCTTTCTAATATTTGACTGACCTTTATTTGAATTCTTCCACCACAAAAATATATAAAATTGGTTAACTACTAGTCAAGGATAGAACTTTTAGAATATTAATTTTTTGCCCACAAAATTGAGGGGTTTAATGAGTTCTCCTCTTTAGTATCTGACAATGTGATTTCTTCAAGGTAGATTTCCACAATAGAAACTTCGAGGGAATTTCACTCCCATTAAATATTAAAACATGATCCGTAACATAGGATTTTCTGTTAAAAAATTAAATTTTCTTTCCAATGAGTACTTGTATATTGAATTACGCCTTAGAATGTGAGAATTATGTCAATTTTGGTACATGATATATATTTAAATCAGGCACTACGAGAATTGTACAAAACATCTTTCAAGAAAAATTCAACATGGTGTGATTGGGCTATTTTTCTTAATATATATATATATATATATATATATATATATATATATATATATAATTAGAAATACAAATAAATAGAAAAATATTAAACTAACACAATTAATTAATAAACTAAGAAAATAAATCAAAAAATAATTCTAAAAAGATATCTAAAAGATATAAATTAAAAAGATAAATATACAATTATAAAAATACCCTAGAATTGAATTTTTATTTGTCCTCAAACAAATAAAATCACAAATAAAATATAATTTATACTAACAACATGTCTATCCTCACCCTTGTAATGTCACTTAATTCCTTACCTCCAAATTTTGCCAAGCAACCTAATCTCCTAAAACCACAAAACATAAAATTCTATATTCCCAATAAAAAGGAACATCATATCTTGTTTCTAAATCAAGACTTGTAGAAAAACAAGCTTCATCTTACTTTTGCTTTGACACTCTCATTATAATTTTATTTCTTTTGGTGAGTTGTTTCACTAGAACAGGACGAAGTTCGGGATGCAGAAAAAAATGATGATCTCTCCTCTATTCAACTCAAGATATATGTTTGGTTTGTGGCTTCATTGGTCAGATTATTTTTTCATGTATGCTTTTGGCATCTTTTTATGGTATGCCCCTTTGTTGGGTATGTAATTTTTATATGGGAAGCATGCCATACCGGACTTGATTTTTGTTCAATGGTGATTCTTTGCTTCTCTTTTTTTAGAAAAAAATATGGGGGAAACAAAAGTTATCCTTGTACTTATAACTTCATATTTTTTTTTCAAAAGTGTCATTGAATCAGACATAGTTTTCCTGTAAATCACACTATAGGATATTTATATCAAGTTAATCCATAGTTTAAAAAAAGAGAAAAATTGTGTTTGGTTTTGTTTGATTCCATACGACTAGCAAACGTTTTCAAGGAGTGATGTTATTTTGGGGTCCTATGTGACATGGTGATTTCAGACATGACAACTTGTAAATGTTTTTGCAAAAGATTCACTAAATTCAAAAAGGGGTGCAATGATAAACATCTATTCAAATTGGCCAACTAGATAAGGGCCATTTTGTTAACTAAAACAAGTAAAAGCATGGCTGATTAGATAAACACCAATGAACAAAGAAAGCACATGGAAAATGATTAAAAGACAAAAATAATGAAAGAAGGGAAAAGATAAGGGGGGTGGGATAGAAACATACCACACATCCATCCCAGACTTAGAATTTTGCTCATCTCGAGAAAATACAAAACTCGAGATGGAGGGAAGAAAATGGATGGGTTCACAATGAGGCCCTGATAGCTCAAAAAATGTCCAACTAAAGGGGATGTGTATCAGCAAAGTTTCATAGTTCACCCAATGATCGGGTGGTTGTGGAGGTTCACTCGGGTGTTCATATTTCCTTACGCCTCACTGTCCCTCCAACATGATCCATATTATTTCCTATAATGATGAAGGAAGTGTTGGAAATGGATGTAGATTGGGGGAGATTGGTTGGTGCCCAGTAGGTAGCGCATGGAGTGTCAAAAGCACAACATTGGGTAGAGGATTTGTCCCTGATGTCTCTTCTTTATACAGATTTGCATAGTGTAGAATTGGTGTTGATATGAAGAGAACAATAGAATTTAAATCAGCAACATAAGTATTATTTTTCTCCTCCAAAAGTGTGCAGTCAACATTGGGATGGGTCGGTTTCATCGTTGATATAGTATGTTACTCAATTTGTTCTACGTAAGGGGCCCCCAAGAGTGAAGAAGGGACGAAAATGGGGACATCTTCCTTGCAAACAATGGAAGGAGGTGTATGGACTTCTTCCAAGGATGGTGTCTCCCCTTATAGATCAATCAACCATGTGTGGAAAGGGAGTTGAATGGGAGGATTTGTGTCATCATTGGGGGTTGGGTGCTTATTATCCAAAATAGATTCAACCATAGGGGATTGGTCATTGATAACCTCTAGTTTAGTGTTGATGATGGAAGGATGTGTTGAATATTCAGAATGATGATGACTCTCGTGCTATGACTTTTCATTCTCAAGTAGTTAGGCTTCAAGCGGAAAGATTGGAATACCAACATCCTCATCGCACAAATAATATGACCCCATAGTTTGTACTATTTCTTTAGAATCTGACAAATATGACACACAAATGTAATCATCATCATATTCGTCAAGTAAAACCATCTGAGGTTGTTCTAAGTTCTGGGGGGGGTCTGTGGTTTTAGACTTCTAGTAAAGTGGCCAACAGGGCTAAACTTGTTTCTAGCTTTGCCTACCCTTCCACTGTCATCTTCTTTAGGGCTCTAAGTCTTTCTTATTGTAAGGTAACCAACAAGGCTTGGCTAGTTTCTAGTTTACCCATCCTTCTGATGATATCTCTTGTAAGGCTCTAAGCCTTTCTTCTTGTTGAGGATTATAGTGATGTTCACAAGTAGGTCCATTTTCCCCAAGGTGTTGTTGGTCATAATACTCCCAACCATTTTGTTGTTCATAACCTCCATAAGAGTATGGATAGCAAGGTTCCCCATAATTATTTCTAGAAGAAATTAGGATTTTCATTGTACTCACCAGGATGAAAGGGTTCAAGATTAAAAAGGGTGCTACTATAAGTATGGGGTAGAGTCAGGGAATTTAGAGATGAATCATGATAAAGGTCATAATAATAACATTGTCAGAGATATTTCAATGCCCACTCCAATCCAAATGATTCTTAAAATATATGTCAATTAACACACGAGAGAAGAAGGATAATAAGGAAAGACATGGAGGTTTGTCAAAAATTATAAAATAAAAAAATTACAAACCTAAGAAATTATGAAAAAAGAAAATTACAAAAATAAGTTTGGAAAATAGTACTGTTGGAATGGAAACTTAGAAGAAAGAAGAGTGACACTTCCAGAATGGTACTCGAAAGGCAAAAAAAATGAAAACCTATTTTTCAAAAAAAAAATTGGGTTCGAGAAAACGATCCATTGTCCCCAGAAACAACGCCAAAATTGATATGTGTCGTTGTACAAGCAACCATCACTAGGACAGGTCCTAGGGTTTAACCTTCTAACTAGGTTGTCAACTTGTTGTGAACAACAATTTAACTAAGTATAGAGAGTTATTGATACCTAGAGATGGAAAATAATATGGTTGAGTTTCAAATTTGATTGCAAAATAAAAAAAATGAATTCTGATTAGAGAAGGTTTGTTTAAAACTAAGAGCAAGAATAAAAGTGTTGAAATAAACATTGAATACTCAAGAAATAAAGAATGAATAAAATCATATGGGAAAGGAATCGAGTCTTAGGGGTTTCACCACTTAGCCAAAGTGAAGACGAGATAGAAGAATTATACGACAAATAAGATAGAAGAAGGTATGCAAATCATTTGTGAATGATACACAAAATGTGAACTCCACGTGAGACCATGGGTCCTTGATCTCATGCGTCTTAGTCCATCATTTAATAGGAAAATTTACATGATCGCATCCAAATCTCTATGTGATTGGTTTAGTCATTCTAAATCCTGATTTCCACGACCGCATCTACTAAGATTAACCCATGATAAAAATGATAAAATACTTCATTGAAAATAAGGATTTCTGAACCAAAGGCCATCCATATAAAAAGTCATATAAAACTTGATCTGATCAATACAATGACCAAGGGGTTATTTCTCTTGCCCCTATAGAAAAACTACTCACTATCCATAAGAAGTGAAGCAAAAGAAAGAAGGAACAAAGTCATAGACCACAAGAGGAAGAATCACCAAGGAGATCTAGGTGGTGTCAATTAAATGACTTGATCCCTTAATCCTTCATTCCAAGAGAAAAGAACGAGTACTAAAGAATGAGAATAATCAAGATCTAGATACAGGGAATTGAATTTTTATTGTTGAAATTGAAAGATTACAACTATGAATTGAAATGACAGAGTTTCAAAAGAAAATGCGAGTACAAAATTGAGGACTCGATTACAACTAAGACTGGATCTACAACTAATAATCGATGATCTTTTTCTTATGGAGTCCCCCCTCCTTTTATAGGGAGATGAGGAGGGGGGAAACCCTTGAGATATGACTTTGTTGTGGTGGCAACCACTTTGACTGAAATAATTTGTTGCTTCATCCAAAAGTAACATTCAACTTTTGACCACATTGATGATTTTCAACATTTGACGATCCTTTATTTGAATTCTTCCACCACAAAATATATGAAATTGGCAAACTCCTATTCAAGGGAGATAACTTTTAGAACATTAATTGCTTGCCCACAAAATTGAGGGGTTTAATGAGTTCTCCTCTATAATATTTTACAATGTGACTTCTTTAAGGTAGATTTCTATAGATGCAAATATGAGTGAATTTTACTCCTATTAAATATTAAAAAGTGGTCCAGAATCTTGTCTATTAGGAAATTAAATTTACTTTTCAATGAGAATTGGTACATGAAATTCTTCCTTGGGATGTGACAGTTTTGCCAATTTTAGTGCAAGGTATATATTTGAATTAGGCAATGCAGTTGTTGTACAAAACATCTTTCAAGAGAAATTAAACATGGAAGTGATTGGACCATTTTCGTTCCAAAAAAATAAGAAAATATAATTAAAACACCAAATAAATAGAAAAATATTAAACTAGCACAATTAATTATAAACCTAAGAAAATAAATACCAAAACAATCCTTAAAATATATCTAAAAGATGTAAATAAAAAAGATAAATGTACATTTATCAGGCGTCAAGGTATAAAATGAAAACTTCATAGAAGTCCAAAACTAGCTCTCCTTCCAAGGTGGTGTGGTATATACCTATAATACCATGGTTTTAAAGCTTGTTTGACAATGCAATGGATGCAGATAATTTAAGGTGGCATGCAGAGGTAAAGAAAAATAATGACAGGATCATACGACATGTGTTTGATTCCCCATGATGGAAGAAGATTGATTTATTGTACCCTACATTTGGTGAAGAAGTCAAGAATCTAAGACTCGACCTTTGTAATGATGGGATGAACCCATATGGCACATTGAGCATTCAACATAGAACTTGTCATATTATGATTGTTATATACAATCTTACTCCCTAGTTGTGTATGAAAAATAAGTATGTCATGTTGTCATTTTTGATATCGAACACTAAACAACCTGGCAATGAAATCAATATTTATCTTAAACCTATGATTGATGACTTAAAGGAATTCTGGGGAGAAGGTCAGATGACCTATGATGCTTTGCTTAGAGAGACATTTTGTTTGCATGATATGTTATTTTGCACTATTAATGACTTTTCAACAAATGGGAAATTTTCTGGATAAAATGTAAAAGGATCCAAAGCATGCCCTTCATGTGAGAGAACATTAATTCAATAGGAATTACATAGCTGAAAGATTATATATCTTGGTCATTGAAAGTTTCTTCCAAAAGTTCATCCTTACCGAAGGTAGCACAAAGTGTTCAAAGGATCGAATGAGGAACAGACTTCCCCTAAACCTATATCAGGGGAGGTTGTTTATGAAAGAGTAAAAGAATTTGTCGATAAGAGATCACAATTTACCATTCCGACATAGAGTGACAAATCTTTATATAAGAAGAGGTCAATATTATGGGATCTTCCTTATTGGAGTTATTCGACATTTAGGCATTGTATCTATGTCATGCATGTTGAGAAAAATATCCACCATAGCATCATTGGTACTCTGTTGAATATACCAGGTAAGACTAAAGATAGCCTCAAATATAGAATGGACCTACGTGGAATGGACATACAGAAAGAATTAATAGAAGAAGTTACTACTAATCAAAAAACATATTTACCTCATATTCGTTGCACATTGTCTAGAAAGGAGAAGAAAACTTTTTGTGAGTGTTTACTTAATGTTAAGGTAGCACATGGATACTCTTCCAATATCCATAGATTGGCAACCATGAAAGCTCTAAAGTTGATAGGTCTTAAATATCATGATTGTCACACTCTAATGCAACAAATATTGTCTATGGAAATTTGATCTATATTTCCAAAACATGTAAGGTTTGAAAACACCAGGCTTTGTTTCTTCGTTGACACACAATACAACAAAGTTATTGATCCTGATAATCTCGATAAGTTGTAGTTACCCTATGGCAGCTTGAGATGTATTTTCCTCCTTCATTCTTTGATATCATGGTACATCTTGATGTCCATTTGACTAGGGAAGTGAAAATGTTGGACCAGTTTTCTTGCATTAGATGTATCCTATTGAATAGTACATGAGTGTTTTTAAAGGTGATGTTTGAAACCTTTATCAGCCTAAAAGGATTATTATTGAGGGTTATGTGGCAAGGGAGGTTATGGACTTTTACAATGACTTTTTGAGTTGTAACGAAGCTCTTATAAATGAACAATATTGAGGACTATTTCAAAAAAGGGACTTTAGGAGTATGTGTGAAAGTAATTAGTTGTGAGCCGTGGGAACAAGCACACTTGTATATCTTACACAACATCGATGAAGTGAGTGTTTATATCACTGAACATACCAATTTCATCAAGATAAAATATGCTCAAGCCAATTCAATGTGGCTTTCTAGAGAGTATAAAAAGACATCTAATAGGTGGTTTGAAGATAAAGTATTACATTAACTATCTCAAACACCAAATAATTTTGGTGAAAATATAAAATGCCTCACATTTAAACCAAAAATGAATGTTATGTCTTATGCAGGGTTTGACATATATGGATTTTCATATTACAAAAAGTGTCAAAATGATAAAAGTGGCGTCTAAAATAGTGGAGTCACCCTTCAAGAATCATCATTGTATTTTTCTAATGTGGAAGATAAGAGTCTGTGTAAATCTAAAATGTCATATTACTATGTCATTGAAGACATATGGAAGTTTGACTACACAGATTTCTAAATTCCAATATTTAGGTGTAATTGGGTTGATAACTCAAAGAAGTTGTAGTTGATGAGCTGGGTTTCACATTAGTGAATTTTGAAAAGATTGGTGAGAAAGGATAATTGTTCATAATGGTATCACATACGAATCAAGTATGTTATATCAATGATCCTACAAATGAAAATTGGCTGGTTGTTCTTCTTTGTAAAAGGCAGTTCACTGTAGATCCTATAGATGAAGAAGAGTACTATGACAAGTATGATGACTCCATTTCATTCTTAGTTGGCTTGCCAACACCAAATATTACCCTGGTCATTGGCTTATATATGCATGGAGATCACACTAAGGGAATGTTAATTGATACAATATCTAAATATTATAGGCATGCTTTTATTTTTTTTAAATGATAGATAGAATTTTACATTCTTTATCACTTATATTTTATGGTTTGACTAATTTTTATACTTCCTTATTTCATATGGAGTATGACCATGATTTTGATGATCATGATGATGATTACTGTGAGGATGACAATACTAACAATGTGAACCAAGCATGACACTTTTGTAAATTTTATTGTTTTATTACATAGATGTGCATTTTACACTATCCATCCCTTTGTATTGTTTTATTATTTTATCACATTTACAAGTTATATCTTTTTATGACTTATGTGTGCTTTTTGTCAATTTTAGCATGAGGATGTGCACCCTGAGGATCTTGTTCAGATTGATGTGTGACATCATCAATGTACAAAAATAAGAGGCATCACCATGATGAACAAGTTACTAGAGCAAAGGGGTGACATACCGAAGTTTGTCGTTGAGTTTGATGATTAAGGAAATCAGGTTGGGAAGAACCACAGTTCTTTTGTGTCATATCTAGGAGTTTTGACTCAGAGAAAAATAGATGTAAATGGAGGATCCTAGCATAAAGTTAAGGAAAGACAGATTTAATATGGAAGGAACTATGTGTAAGATACTATAATTTTCAATTTTGTTTAGAATGCTATTTATAATTCTTTTATTTAATATTCCATTAAGTAAATGAACTTTTGTAGACCATATTTGAGCTGGATGAAAAAATGCAACGCAAAAAGGAGATGCAACACTCTGGTAGGGTACTAAGAAATTATAGGACAAATTTGACACAATAATTCATATGGAATGTTGAGAAGAAGAAGAAATCAACCACTGAGCAACGAAACTATCTCGACCTAAAGGTGTGGGAGGTGTTTGATTCTAACAAACAAATTCAAATTTTTAAGCCTTGCTCCTCATTTTCAATACATTCTTATGAATTCATTGTGGACTAACCAGGCTATAAGCGATGTTCATAGAGAGCGATGTGCAAAAAATGTGCACAACCACATGATGTGTCCAGGTGGCTGTGCAAATCTGCACAAAAAGCTATTAAAGGCATATTCTTCTCAACAGCCTACAACTGGGACTAATGAGTCCTCTACTACTCCAGCACCTCTACCCCACCATGATCTATCTATAGTTGGGAGTCAATCCAAATCTGGAAAAATACCAACCCTGCAGGAAGTTGCAAAAATGGTAAAATTCAACTCTCAAAGCAATTACTATTAAATATTGTTATATTTTACTTTGACTTTGATTGTTATTTTTTATTTACCAATTACTATTGATGATGATTAGAGGAAACAAGATATGTTCATTCGCAAGAGCATGAGGGATGAATTGATTGTTTCTCTAGGTAACCCAGAGCATCCTGGGTGTGTTAGGGTTGTTGGCACTGGTGTTGGTATCAGAGCCTTCTTTGGGCCATCAGTGCATAAGCACAAATTTGTCCAAAAAGGAGGATTCTTAGAAGAAAAGGTACAAGAGATGATTTCAAAGGGAACAAAGTAAGCAATGAGATAGTATCATAATTCTCATTTAGCTACTCATACAGTACATGGTGCACCCCTCTCTTCATATGAGTTTGACCCCCCTATAATAGAGTTGGTTGGAAGTAATCCCATGGACCCACCACCTAGCATGTCTGATGTAAGTTTTTATATGACATAGTAGTCCTTCATAATGATTTGTATAATATGTTTGAGTTTATGTATATATATAACACCCTATGAAAATTTGTAGGGGTTGATGCCATGTCATCTTTTATTACAAGGATATGTCATTGCACTGGGCATGACTTACCCACTCCTTAAAGGTGACATGATTAATGGTGCTCTATTGCCTTACGAAGTGGTTTGTGTGATGCCAAGGCTTGTCTTTGAGCCTTGGAAATAGATTGTACTGCCATATGACCACCCCAAGCACAATGATAGGTGTTGCAAAAGGTAGCGTTCTTGGGTGGCCCAAAGCGAGAGTTTTCTATACTAATATATAAAAAATTTACATAGTGTTTGCATTTTTATATACATGAAAATTTATATATATATATATATATATATATAGTTAGTTAGGCTAGAATACACTCAAGTGTGTTTGCATATCAAGACTATTTTTTGCAAAATGTAAACCATTGATCTTCATTGACATAATATAATTAGGCTACATACAAATTTTGAGCCCATTTGGATCAGTGTAAGTCACTCATCCGAGGGCAACAAAATCGACACACTAAACTAATTTGAAATGCATAATTTTTGCGGTCTTTATAACATGACCTATAAATGTCCAAATGTTCTCAAATGTTTTATATGAGTTACTCACAAGATGATTAAGAACATCAATGGATTAGATTTTTGAAAAAAAATATTGCATCATGAAAAACTACTTCGAGTGTACTCTTCTCTAAATACACTCGAGTGTATTCTAGCCTGACTCTCTCTCTCTCTTATATATATATATATATATATATATATATATATATATATATGGGCCCATCTTTATTGCCCGTGCAGGTAGCTACCCGCCCACCCTTCCCATCACTTTTGTTCAATTTTTTTTTTCGAAATTGTAGAGGACTATTTTGTCTAGCTCTCCAAAAAATTTTAGACAAAAATAATATCATTTGCCCCTCCAAAATCAAAAAACCCGTCCTTATATATATCTACTGTATATTTTGTACAGAGTTACTTTTTTGTCCAGTAGAGTTACTTTTTTGACACCATAGTTACTTTTTTTACAGTAGAGTTACTTTCTTAGCTAGGAGAGTTACTTTTTTGGCTGCAGGGTAGCGAAAATCCATGCTACCCGTGCGGGCAATGAATGAACACCCTATATAAATAAATAAATATATATATATATATATATATATATATATATATATATGTGTGTGTGTGTGTGTGTGTGTGTGTGTGTGTGTGTGCAGGACACAACACCTAAGAAACCCTCTACAGATCATCCTCCACCTCCTCCTCAATAATCAGTTGGCGAGCAAAGATCTTAATTACAAGGGGTAGGCAGTATGGATAGACAACTTTGAAGAAGGGTCTCATATGATGGTCAGTATTAAGGAGGACACTATAGTTCAACCTTATGATACTAGTATATTTTTACAAGATGTTTTGGAGATGTTTACTAATGCTTAGCTGAATACAACTATGATAGAAAAATGGGATATGGTGAGGTCTTATATAGATAGATATCTCATTTTATATATGTTTATTTGTTTTCTTATATATTAATGCATACATGATATACATTTTGCAGCTACCTACATAGGGTGTGTAAAGAGTTCACACTGCCCCATGTGGAATTTTTAGTTCCATGATTGATTAGCTACATAGTTAAATACCCTACATCTGTTAGAGAATATTTCTCTACCACATTTAAATATTTGGATAAAGAGAAAACGAGAATGATTATAGTTTTGTTCAATTTTGATAAGTTTAGTTAATTTTCTTGTAATTTTGACTTAAGAATTACATTTCATTGTGGATTTTAAGTTTGTTTTGTTTTCCTTCATTTTATTTGGGAATAAACATTTGGTATTGTTGATTATTGTCATCATGATGCTAACAATGTATTATCTAGATCCTAAGGGTGACGAAGTACACAATGGGGGACACGAATTATATCCTTTAACATATATTATTACATGACTATTTACTAATGCATTTCAATATGTTACATTAATGTTTAGGCCTTTAAAAGATTTCAAAAAGGATGGAGGAGAGGTGGAAAAGAAAAAGAAAGTAATAAGTTGGTAAAATGTTGATATAGTTTTCTGAACCCAATGCATATTGTGCCAACTATGCTTACTTTTATTTATTTACGATTTGCATGTTGAAATTTATAATGCCTTGTACAAGACAATGGTTGGGCATGCAGATACTATGTGATGTGGTATATTGTGATGATTATCAGTTATGGGGCACTAGACATCAACTACATACCATATGTAATATATATATATATATATATATATATATATATATATATATATATATATATATATATATATATATATATATATATATATATATATGTATATATATATATATGGTTTATCTTTAATACCCGCACGGGTAGCCTAATTTTTCACTACCCGTGTGGGTAGCCTAATTTTTATCTACCCACACATATAAAAGAGTAACTATATGGTATTCAAAAGTAACTCTAAAGATCAACAGAGTAATTATATGGTACACAAGAGTAATTCTGAGATCAAAAAAGTAACTGCGCAGAAAATATACAGTCAGTAAATATATGGAGGTTTTTTTTTTTGGGGGGGGGGCAAATAATATTATTTTTGGATGAAATTTTTTGGGGAGCTAGATAAAATGATCCTCTAAAATTGCAAAAAAAATGACGGGAAAGGTGCGCGGGTAGCTACCCATGCGGGTATTAAATAAATCCCCATATATATATATATATATATATATATATATATATATATATATAGTGTTGATCATCATAAGTAAATAGCCTCATTTGTTAGTATGAAAATATCAAACCTTTTAATTATATATGGCATTCTCTTTGTAGGTGTTTGATATGAAAAGGCCCTATACGACAGAACAACTAGATGAGATACGAGAACAATGGGCACAAGCCTTCGTTATGGGTGTGAAGGGTGTGAACTTTGAATTTGATTGGGATAAAGATTGAGTTTTCTAAACATTGATGTCATGTGTCTATACACATGTGGTGCTTATGACTTCTTGAAACTTTAAATTTGACTAGAGTAAATTATTGGTGCAGATGCAAATATATACATGTTTGTGAATGTGAAATAAATAAATACAATGAGAATTGTTTTCTACATGTCATGAGAATAGAACTGGTGCGTATGTGAATGAAGTATCATGTGTGTGAATGAATGTGAAGATGAATGAATAGAATTATGTTTGTACATGTGACGAGAATGGAACTAGAAAATGGATCTTGTATGTGGGTGGAATGTGTTTGTTACTTGTATGTTTTGCAGGTTTGTTGACATGTTGTTAAGATGAAAACATGATGGAACCTGCACTTTAGAATTGTAGTTTTAAACTACAACTTTTGCATCCAACTGAACAGCAAGATAGCAGGTCACCAGACCTGCTATTTAAAAATCTTAGTCATTGGTTGTAACAAAAAAATTAACATTGCAGGTCCTTATCGTCGATTTTAGGATGAAAACTGACATTGTAGGACTACCAATTGGTCTCAGTTTATTTATCACCCGATGACTCAGGAACCTTTACGATTTACAAATGTGACTTGATATGGCATACTAGAGGTAGTTTCTATACTAGTGCCAGTAAATGTATCATGTGTATTTTCAATAAAATTTTGGCAGTATTTCCACGCAGTTCTCCAAGTACCTAAATGTAGATGGACAAATATCCACCTACATATGTACTTCGAGAAAAAATGGGAAACATCTAACAAAACATCTTGAAAATGCAATAAACATTACTGATGTACATCTTAAGTAGTATTAAGTGTTCAAGAAATCCCAAACCAGGGACTATCTAAGATTTACACTATTTTGAGAAAAAATGGGAAACATCTGACAAAACATCTTTAAAACCAAATACACATTATAAACGTACATCCTAAGTGCTATTAAGTGTTCAAGAAATCCCAAACCACGGACTATCCAAGATTACTCCTAATGTGTAAATCTTAGATGGGTTTTCTAGGCCAAAAGACAATATTATCATTTATATAGCTATGATCTTAGTGTCATCATTCATATCATAGGTGCAAAAAAGTATACATTAAGAAAGGCTTAGAATAATACACGCATTTTCTAGAATGTGTGGTCCAAGTTTCATGTTAATGTTTATGTTTCATAAAAAATTATGCACAAGGAAGTTTAAGGTTCATCAAGTCATGAAAATTACACATCCAAAACTAATGAATTTATTTTTAAATTTAAACAAAAAGAACAAACAAATACTATCAACACACATAGAATACATTTTCTTGCATATTTCTTCACACACACAATGCAAATACATACACTAAATATGTGATTAAATATATCATTACAATAAAAATATGATGAGACTAGAATGTAGTCAGCTTGTATGCCACCTAATTGGGCATTCAATATACTATTTAGCAACTAAACAATACAGTCCCCACATATAATATTTTTTGTCTACACCACTAGAAGGGGGTAGAGGCTCACCTTCCAAGAAGCAACGACAATGGTGGTGGTGGCAACCAACTAAGGTGATGGTGAAGACAATGGTGGCAACAAGATGGTGGTGATGGTTCCAGTGTCTCTAGTAGCTACAATGGTGACGAAGGCGAGCACAACAATGGTGGTCATAACAATAGAGGGCACAATAGCTTCTTCAATAGATACAATGGCAACAATAGTGAGCACAGTAGTGGAGATCACACCAGCAATGTCTCCAACAGCTCAAGTGGCAACGACAATAGAGCGAGGGAAATCACCAGAGTGGGGTAAATTGTGAGCATTGAAACAAAGATTGATAGAAAATTTTCTCCACAAGTGCTACTAAGTTACACATAGTCATCAATTGTTTACCAAAATTGACAACTATGAAAATATTCATCGGTAAGCAAACAACATACACATCAGTTTTGGGTAAAAACTTGATGATAAAGGCCTTTATCCAAACAAAAAAAGTCATCCTCAATAAGGACTTAGATGTCAGTTTGCGAGAGGCAAACCAGCAACTCAGTAAGGACTTAAAATAACAGTTCACTAAAAAAAGGATGACGGAGGCCCTTACTCAAATAAAAAAAACTGAGCCTCATTAAGGACATGATGTCAATTTTGTTTGACGAACTAACACCAGAGAGCATTTTGGAGCAAACTACATTTTTGTGGGGACATTGAGTGAACCCTCTATCATCGATTTTGGGACTGCAAACTGACATTGCATGTACATTTTTTTCACGATTGATAAGACATAAAATATCAGTTTTTCTATTTCCAAACTGACGATGGAAGTATTTTGGTGGCAAAATTTATTTCAAAAAAAGGGGTATGTTGTTAGTTTTGAGGCAACCGATGCTATTCTTAAATATTTTGGATCCTAACACCCTATCATGATAACCACCAATATAGAAAGTTTGTTGGTAATATTGTCTATCTTACTGTGACTAGAGCTACTATTATTGTTGTTATTAGATCTTTGAGTAGGTATCTATATAAACCTTGACAATTTCATTGATATGTTTTCTTCCATATCCTTAAATATCTAAAAACTTCTCCACAGAAAGGATTACTGCATCAAAGACACAGGCATTGTAAACTCACTGGATATCCAGATTTTGATTATGTCAGTAGTAGATGTGACAAGAAATCTATCTTTGTGTACTATACCTTTATTAGGGGAAATCTAGCTACATGTCGTAGTAAGAAATAGATTGTGGTTGCTCAGTCTTGTGTTGAAACAGAATGCAGAGCTATGGCTCATGTTACTTGTGAATTAACATAGATCTAATGACTCCTCAAAGAATTTGATATCTCTGATTCTACTCTTATTCCTATGCATTGTGATAATAAAGCCTACATTTTTATTTCTAGCAATCCAATGTTTCATGAGTGCAACAAGCATGTAGAGGTGATTGTCATTCGATTCATGTATATGTTCTCTCTAGACATATTTGTACTCCTTTTCTTCAGATAGAACATCTGGTTGCTGACATATTTACAAAGATACTTCCCAAGACTCACTTTGCTACACTGGTGGACAAGTTGGGTATCTTTGACATCTATGATCCAGCTTGAAGGGACTATTAGTATATATGCTTTATGAGTTGTCTTGTATTATGTGTTTTGTTATACGTTATGGTGTGTTGTGTGTTTCATTATGTGCGTTAGACCTATCTTGCCTTTAGTTTTTTATTTATCCCATATTTTCTAGTTTTGTTTCTTCCTTACTCTTTTGTCCTAATAAAGAGAGTGTGTTGTAATTATTTCAAATATATTAATTAAAGGTTTTCTTATTTTATAGTTACATCAAAATACTTCCCAGTGAAGAGTATTTCTTACTTGAAATATACACATCATATCCAACGACACTAAGTTACACCCCCTAACACATTATTTTGTTCTAATACAACTGAAGGGGTGTGGTTGGTATCATTACTTGCCACTTCACTTTACCCTGCCAACCATGCCCAAGATAAGACTATGTCACTCCATTCATAATATTCGTATTAGATGTGGAGTTGGAAGGGTTATATCAAGTCATAGGATTCTCTTAACACAGTCATACTTAATAGGGTTACCTACACCATGATGTAAATTATTTCATTGCCTTTCCACTAGCAATGTTAATTTCATGATATTTTCTTATGTGTCAAAAATCCATATATGTGGTCATTAGGATTTACTAAAGTCTCTTACTTTTCACCACATAAGCATGAGTAACAAAATTACATAAACATGATCTCTAAGGGACCATTTAGATTTGATCATAGGTCCAAGTTGAAATGAGGTGTTGTTCTCAAGTCTATGATTACTAGATGGAATCACAAGTTTAAAGCCATTATGTTGGACACACTTACATGGATTATGAAGAATACCGCAACATATTATTATTGTTACTATTTTCATCAGTATTATTATTTTCTTTCTTAATTATTGTTATATATACTACATAACCTTGAGACTCACATTTCTTATGATAACCAATTTAGATAAATGGAAATATATTTTATCTTATTTCATTTAACCAACTAATGCACTTGGTGGAAAATTATTGGGGTTTGCACATAGATCATGGTTAGATGGTAGCTATATTTTAATGAAATTAATATAGAAAAATACCCACAAGTTACCTATTGCATATACTATTAAGTTTAGATAACATATAAGTTATTTTATACTCCAACGAATCAAGCATTGAAGGATCCAACCCTTAGAAAGGGTCACTCTACAGCCCACTCGACACTTTTTGTGGTAGCAAAGGGTAAGTCAACTTAGTTAGATAGATAGAAAACTTATAATCATATGTGTTTCCATAGCTAGGTCAAGGGTTTCATGGTGTAATCTAACTAATCATTTGTTACTTATCTATAATAGTTGTTTCTTGTCAAAGGGATGACTCTAAACCTAAACATTTCCTCATGTTAGGACATGGTTCTAGAAAATCATCAATAAAATAAATGATACTATTTTTATTCATATAATAATAATGGAAATTAAGTTTTACAAAAGAAAACTTTGTGACATAAATATGAAAACTGGTATCAAAATTGTTACATTAAATGAATCAACAACTTTCAACATGACTAACATTCATATACTTTTCACCATTAGCTCATTCCACCAAGAGAGTTTAAATTTTATTTAGCATCTAGATGGTTGTACCAAAAAAATCTCTAACCCATAACATAGGATAGGGATGTAGGGTTTCTGTAACATACTGAATCTAAGGGTCCTATTTGCAATTTACCCACTTTCAAGTTTCTATTTCATTTATGTCCTTTTGGGCCTTTTTCATAAATTTCCCTATCTTTTGTACCCTTGTTGGCCTCAATATTTAATTTGAGCATTTATTGATGATGTGATATATATTTGCCCACATTCATCTCTATGAATGGGTTTTTGCACAAATACAACAACTAATGTGATAATTGGGGACTAATAATGCAAAATGGAATTTAATGAGAGATAAGTAGTGGATAATGTTAATTGGAGATTTTGTATCTTTTTGGAATAAGAAATAAGAGTTAAAGTGTAATTGAGTTAATTAATAAGGATATAACATTCATTTCTCTCTCTCTCCTCCAAATGGTTATTAAAGCATTAAATTTGAGAATAAGTGGTGGGACATGACAGTTGAATGGTCTTAATATAATTGTCTCAAATTTTAATGAGGGAATTGTTAAGAAAAAGGTTTTGTATTAATTCACCCATTTTTAATACATTAATAATGCATTCATGGACAATATATGAGTTATGAGCCATATTGTACATAAAAACAAAATATAATTACGTATCATTGTTCAAGACATTAATTCTAGCCTATGGTTAAATTTTGAGGTCATTTGACCCTTGTTTGATCCCTTAAATAGATTTTGAACGAATTGAATATGGTTTTATTAAGCATTTAATCTGATTTCAATTACGTCTCGCATTTAAACCTAAGTTTCTGTTTAATTTTTCTATCACACGTTACCCTTCACCTACGCACCATCTGATAGTCTAGATTAGATAATGAGATCTCCACCTTGATCGGACTGCCTGTGACTCGTCCACTTCCTCCAGTTAGTCGCGAGACAAGGGCCGTTTCACAAGTAGTTCCTTCCCCAACCTCTTTCTCTCTCCCTCCCCCATCAATTAATGAGATATTTCTTTTGTTAGCTTTGTATCTTCCCCTCGAATCAATTGAGCCATTTCTCGTCTCCTCTCCCGCAATGTGTGTCGAAACGCCCAATAGGGCAGTTACCACGCTCTCCACATCTGAGTTGCAGAGCTACCTCCGATCCTTCTCCTGCCTATAAAGACATCGGCGGGCACCCTCACACCACCACAACACTTCCTCCTCTTCCAATTTCTCCCCAACTCTCCTCAAAGACCCCGACCTGCTCGGTCTTCTTCTCTAACAATGATGAGCTCGCCATGAAGCCCTACACCACCACCCGCCAAATTGACGGCCAAGTAAGCTCCCTTGGTCATTATTCTTCAATTCTATTTATTAGTTCATCTCGCGACGCCCCCTACAGCCGTAACCTCTAGGGCCACCATCAAACTCCACTAACACCAGTCGTCTTTCGGCTTTGCTGCTTCTCCACCCTCACCGACGCCTGCCCTTGACTCACATTTCATCCTCACGCATTTTCTGAGGTTTTTCTTCTCGAAACTCAGCCTCAATACTTAGTTTTGTTCTCGGTTTTTCTCCTCTAATCTTAGGGAATGTCGATGAGTTTGATGGTCGTGTGGAGTCTTCTCTCGATGGCAAATGCATTCCTAAATTCACCGGACCACCGTGGTCCCTCCCGCATTTCCTAGTTGCAGAGTCGCACTGGAGTCGAGCTCCAGTAGCTGCTCCTTTGCACCATGGATCGGCTGAAGATCCCTGGTCATAAAATGACCAAGGTAGACATCTCTCTGTAATCGATCGATTAAAACCGCATGCGCAGTAATGGTATTCCATATCTTCTTTTAGTTTTTTCACCAACGATTATGATACGTGCATATGACAATATTACCCTCATAGTGCTAATCAATTTGATTAACCAACCATGGGCAAATGTGGCTTTTGGTCCCTTAGTCACTCACCAGTGCCCGAGTCCACACGAGCATAGACTGGCTGACTGGGCCAAATATGATTGGCCCATGTCAGCGCGGACCCGGCCGCGTGGCACGCCCTCTCTCACAAACAAAATCACCTGTGGCATTTTGGTAATATCTGATTGGTCTGTTTTATTTAATTGATAATAAATCTAGGCCATGTCATAAAAATACAAATAAATATTTAATGGAAAGAATTTTTTGCATAAAATCTGATTTTGGGATTTTTGAGCCTTGATTCTTTTTCCTTTTTTGAAATTTGCCTTGGATATCATTTTAATCAAATTAAATGTTCTAAAATAGGTAATTAATCCACTTTAATAAAAGATGTTTTCTTAATCAGGAGAATAAGACAAATCATTTGGTCTAGGTTTTGAATCCTAAAATGAGGTTTTGGTTTTCAAGGTGTAAATTAGGGTTTTAACCCTTATATATTACATTAAACCCTAATCCATGTATATACATGTGTATCTAGGACAAAAGTGAATTTGGATACAAACTAAATAGTCAAAGCGATGAATGTGAATCTACAATAAGGTATGTGGACCCTATTTATGTGAACTCTATAAATGTGCAAATTTTACCCATTCCTTTAGTTGGGCTTTTATCCAAACCTAAATACCTAGTGAGGCATTTGCTAGCCTTGGAATCCTTCTATTGCCTTTCTTTGACTCTTATATTTGATTTGAATCTTCTATTTCCATTGTTGGATCTTTTATGTGAATTACTTCTTAGGTGTTGAACCACAATGCTATGATGTTATATTGTTTATATTCTCAAACTGCTAAGTGAATTATTCAACATGATATATTAATGGCCAAATAACAATGTAGTGTACATGAGTACAAACCACCCATAGTTTTAGGGCATGAGCCCTAGGGGAATGTGACCACTCTCCCCTGAGGGATGTGATCACTCCCCTCATATTATATATATTTGTAGGTGTTTGGGAATGTTACCACTCTCCCTCACCTATTGATTGAGGTCTGGTAGGTGCCTCACCCTGCATTTGTTTATTTTGTGCCATAATATTATTCATGCTATGTTGATTGTTATTGTTGTTAAACTATGCAAGAATTCTCATTTCTCATTTATATACTTGCCTCATACTTTTGACACTCTATTAGTGTAGTGAATCTTTTATCATGCAATTTTTTAGCTTATAATTGTCTTTTACCTCTATTGACACATACTTTTTATATTCTCTTGCTGGGTGATCCCAACCACCGAAGTATAGGATTAGAGTGCACATCAGAAGCATGCTGAACTAGCTTAAGGCTAGGAAAGGAGTCAAACCTTCCATCATGGATATATTTGGTTAAGTTAGTTTTTATTGGAGATATATTGTTGTAGTCATTTCCCTCTACTTAGGTCCTTTTCTTTTGTATAAAGCATGTACACCCTTTTGGGAAAAATTTCTATGTAATCTTTATTTAAATTGAATATAGTCAAAATTTATATACTTCTACTGCTATTTGGTCTTTTGGTTATGATTTTTATTAGTAGATAGGTGGATTGATTTCACTTCTTTACATCATGGTATCATATCCAATGGTAGTCAGACTTGACTATTTTAATTTGTCTCCTTAGTTCGAATTTCTTACCATACATAGTTTCCCCTAGTTCATCTCAGAATTGACCCATGATAATAGGTTGATCTAGAACCATATTAGTTTGATATTAGATACACCTTTAATCAAATTTTATGTGATTAGCCTATTGTGTAGCTACTAGGGCACGATGTTGAAAGTGATGGTGTCTAGAAAGGATCAGAACTTGGGGGCTGGCAAAATTTTCCTCCGCGCCACTAGCTGGGTTTATGGGGATCCCGAGTTCATATGACACCAGCCTGGCCTGATCTGATATAGAATGTCTGAAATAGCTTACCTTTAGGCATATTACCTCATTGTTGAGTATCCTTAGAAAACCTAATATGATGATTTGGTTATCGATATAAAATCTTCTTGTAATCCTTATGTTCCTTACATGAGTCTTAGATTTCCATGTTTAAGGTTAGTATACCCCATACTAGACTTTGAAGTTTGGTAATAGTAATTGGTAAGACAATTAAGTGTTGGGTCTTATACATTATTAGACTCACACTTTTACCTCAAGTTTAGTTTGACTTGGTATGTCAATCCTTGTAAGGGGTGTAGTAGTAGTACCTTCATAGGTTTTGCATTTGCTAATTTTGAGGACGAAATTTCTTTTTAGGGGGATGGAATCATATACATAGAAAAATCTAGCCACTTTGGAATTAGAAACCCTAACTCCATGGACAAAATATTAGTAAGCTTATATGATTAATATTTACCAAACAAATTATAATTGTAATTTAATTTGTTTGTTTATAAAAAATGGATGTATGATAAATTCATAGAATGTATAGTTCATATGCTTAAATCATACATGATGCATATAAAAGTGAGTTATTCATCACCAATTGTAAATACACATAAGGTTGACCATGTCACCCTAATGATATGACTAGTAAAATAACTAGAACGAATGCATGCTAAGAATGCATAACATATAATGGTCATGTTGACCTAAACCCTAAAATGTAATTATTTAACATTAACATATATATCCTTAATGTCTTCACAATACATTAGTGACATTAGGTGTCATAACCTAATAATATACCTTGATACATATCAATGAATTAAAATCAGCCAATCACAATTAAATCAAGTCTTCAATATATGTAATACGTATCATTTTGTTCTCTAATACACACCTTAATAATCACCTTATCATAATTAGGTATATGCTTCAATTTATTAATATAATGTGTTTAGGCTTATTCAACTCAAATGAATAAAATGACTCAAATATGGTAGCGAGTAATTGGAATTACATAAGCATGACTCTTAAGTCTACAATAACTCCAAATACCTAATGTGATGTTCAATATATAATTTATAATATGAAGTTTAAATAGGAGAAAATGGTTAAGAATGACATTAATGTGAGTATAAAAAGTGATGTGACAATGTGTAAGAAATTAATGTGACATTATTTAGACTTAATAATTGATTCGATCATTTTATCTATTTCTTACAAAATAATCTGTGGTAATCCTACATGATGGTAATTTGAAGTTAATAAAGAATAAATTCAGTTTATTAAGTTTTGTGACCTAATACATTAATAAATATTGGAATTTACTTAGCAAACCCTAATTGTGCTTAACAACCCTTAATGGGATAAATAAGGGCAATACACATGAACTGTACTTAATGTTGAAATGTAATTCTTTTGATAAATAATGTGAATACAATGTGACACAATTAATATAATATTAAGGATGATAATATTTCATAATATTAATGAGCCAAAAATGTGTATTGTATTACATTTGACAAAAGTTATTTGAATAGTGAAAACCTTAGTAAACCTGACTTATGCGTAGAGCTTGTGAAGTACCCTAGATTAAGGGTTATCACCTAGTTGCTTAAGGTTGGATTGTTATGTACTCACCCTTCCCTCTTGTTGTGATTTTGGGGACAAAATTCTCTTTAAGGGGTGGAGTGTTGTAACAAACTGAATATTAGGGTCCTATTTGCAATTTACCCACTTTTAAGATTTCTATTTCTTTTATGTCCTTTTAGGCCTTTTTCATAAATTTCCCTATCTTTTGTACCCTTGTTGGCCTCAATATTTAATTTGAGCATTTATTGATGATGTAATCTATATTTGCCCACATTCATCTCTATGAATGGGTTTTTGCACAAATACAACAACTAATGTGATAATTGGGGACTAATAATGCAAAATGGCATTTAATGAGAGATAAGTAGTGGATAATATTAATTGGAGCTTTTGTATCTTTTTGGAATAATAAATAAGAGTGAAAGTGTAATTGAGTTAATTAATAAGGATATAACACTCATTTCTCTCTCTCCTCCAAATGGTTATTAAAGCATTAAAATTGAGAATAAGTGGTGGGACATGACACTTGAATGGTCTTAATATAATTCTCTCGAATTTTATTGAGGGAATTGCTAAGAAAAAGGTTTTGTATTAATTCATCCATTTTTAATACATTAATAATGCATTCATGGACAATATATGAGTTATGAGCCATATTGTACATAAAAATGAAATATAATTACATAGCATCGTTCAAGACATTAATTCTCCTATGGTTAAATTTTGAGGTTATTTGACTCTTGTTTGAGCCCTTAAATCGATTTAAAATGAATTGAATATGGTTTGATTAAGCATTTAATCCGATTTCAATTACATCTCACATTTAAACCTAAGTTTCCGTTTAATTTTTCTGTCACGCATTACCCTTCACCTGTGTGCCATCTGATGGTCTAGATTAGATCATTAGATCTCTATATCGATCGGACGACATGTGACTCATCCTCTTCCTCCAGTTAGTCACAAGACAAGGTTCGTTTCACAGGCAGTTGCTTCCCTGACCTCTTTCTCTCTCCCTCCTCCATCGATTCATGGGATATTTCTTCTGTTAGCTTCGTCACTTCCTCCCGAATTGATCGAGCCATTGCTTGTCTCCTCTCCCACAACGTGTGTGAAATGCCCAATAGGGCAGTTAGCATGGTCTCCACATCTGAGTTGCAGAGCTACCTCTGATCCTTCTCCCAACTATAAAGATGCCTTCGGGAACCCTCACACCACCACAACACTTCCTCCTCTTCCAATTTCTCCCCAACTCTACTCAAAGACCCTGGCTCACTCAGTCTTCTTCTCTGGCAACGAAGAGCTCGCCACAAAGCCCTATGCCACCTCTCGCCAAATTGACGGCCAAGTAACCTCCCTTGGTGGTTGTTCTTCAATTCATTTTATTAGTTCATCTCGCGACGCCCCCTACTGCCGTAACCTCTAGGGACGCCGTCGACCTCCACTGGAACCGGTCATTTTTGGGATTTGCTGATCCTCTGCCATCATCTACGCCTTCCCTTGACTTGTCTTTCATCCTTGAGCATTTTCTGAGGTTTTTCTTCTCGAAACTCAGCCTCAATACTTGGTTTTGTTCTTAGTTTTACTCCTCTACTATCAGGGAATTCTGATGAGTTTGATGGACGTGTGGAGTCTTTTCCCCATGGAAAATGCATCTCTAAATTTGCTGGACCACCGTGGTCCCTTTCCCATTTCCTGGTTGGGGAGTTGAGGCATGGGGTGGAGAGTCGCACTGGAGTCGAGCTCTAGTAGCTACTCCTTCACACCATGGATTGGCTAAAGATCCCTAGTCATAGAATGACCAAGGTAGCCATCTCTCTATAATCGATCGATTAACACCACATGGGCAGTAACGGTATTTCATATCTTGTTTTAGTTTTTTTTTCCAACAATTATGATACATACAAATGACAATATTACCCTCACAGTGCCAATCTATTTGATTAACCAACCATGGGAAAATGTGTCTTTTGGTCCCTTAGTCACTCGCCAATGACCGAGTCCACACGAGCACGGACTGGTTGACTGGGCCAAATATGATTGGCCCATGTCAGTGCGGACCCGGCCGCATGGCACACCCTCTCTCACAAACAAAATCGCCTATGTGGCATTTTGCTAATCTTTTTTTTATCAGTAAGCATGCCTCTCTCTATATTCCAAAAATAAAAACCTATACAAGTGGTGGGGAGATGCTAGCATCTCAAGTGAGCAAAAAAAATTATCTATACAACATTTTGACATCACTTATAATTCTATTCCACACTACAATAGTAGTGGTTTATTTTCTTCAAAAATGACCTGATTTCTAACAAACCAGGTGTGGTGGATCACTGCCATGATCAGTAGCTTCTCTTTATCACCATTCACCAACGTAATGTCATTACTGGATGTAGGGGTGAAAGGTAATATATGTCTTTCTCTCTCCCACAACTCCCTTGTAAAATTGCAGGTCCATAACACATGTTGTTGACTTTCTACCTCCCTCTAGCACAGGCTACATCTGGAAGCCAGGTTGATGCCCCTATTCTTGAGGTAATATTTTGTAGCTAGCTTACCCAAAAGAATGTTCCAATAGTGGATCTTATACCTTTGTGGAGCTTTAGTTTTCCATAGCCACCTGGCTCAATGGAGCTCTTGGCCAGGTCTTCTGTAGGCCTCCCACGCGGCTCTCAAGGTGAATGGTTGCACCCCATAGAAGTAGAAGTGATTGTCACCCCCTATGATTGTGTTATCATCGCATATCTCAGCAAGTTTTTCGGCACCCCTAAGCTTTGGGATGTTCCATTTACCATCTCGAATAGTAGAGCACAACATCTTATCCTTGGTCAACCCATTTCTTAAGGCAAGATTCTTCCCAATACAATCTTTTAGAAGGCCATCGTCAACCCAAGGGTCAGACCAGAGTGAAAATTTACTTCCATCTCCCACACAGACCCTAACCAGGGGTAGAAGTTCATCCATTTATTTCAGTATAGACCTCCACATCCAGCTGTGCTACTATTGGGGGTGGCAGGTCCACACAGTGTCTTTTTTATGTACTTTTCATGCACCCATTTGATCCATAGAGAGCATTTCTTATTTGCAATGTTCTAAAGGATATTCATCATTCCTGCCTTAGCCCAGTCTTCTACCCTACATATGCCAAGTCCTCCTTCTCGTTTTGGTCTGCACATATCAAGCCAGTTGACTGTATGAAAATGTTTAGATTCATCATTGTCTCCCTAAAGGAACATCCTATATAAGCATTTGATTTCCTCCATGGTGGCTTTTAGTAGAGGGAAGACCCCAGTCCAGAACAGGTGATACGAGGAGAGAGTGGACACAATAAATTCGACTCTTCCAGCCATAAATAACAGTCTAGTTTTCCATGAGTCCAGTTTTGTCTTTATTTTATCAATAAGTGGGTTGCCCATGCTCTTAGTAAGCCTCCCATTGAACAACGGCAGGCCTAGATACATGACAGACATGGGTGTTCTCTCAACTTTCATTATTGCAGTGACATCAGCTGGAGTGGCCTTATTGGCAAAGAGCTGGCTCTTGACCGGATTGAGGTTTAGTCCAGAGATAGTAGAAAACATTTCCAGGCAACCTTGTATCCCCTTCATGTCATTGAGAGTGCCCATAGAGAAAATCAAAAGGTCATCTGCAAACAGTATGTGGGAAACCTCCAGATTGTCTTCCATAAGATGGATGATCTTTTTATCTTTCACTGCCTTATCAAGGATGTGAGTTAACCCCTGCATCCCAAGAACATATAGGTAGGGTGCCACAGGGTCTCCTTGCCTTATGCCCCAGGAAGCTTGGAATAGATGTGATGGGGCACCATTTACCAGTACCTGAAAAGGAGGCAGAGTACATACATTCATGGATCCACATCAACCAACAAGGAGGGAATCCCATTGCTTCCATAACATCTAGAATATACTCCCTACTAATAGTGTCATAAGTCTTGCTTAGGTCCGCCTTGAGGCAAATCTTAGCCTTGGCATTTGAATTATCAAAATCGTGAACCAGCTCATTTGCCATAAGAATTGCATCAGTAATAGACCTTCCTTTGACAAACGCACATTGGTTGTTACTCATGATATGGGGAATAATATCCTTGAGCCTATTTTCCATAATTTTAGTAATGACCTTGTACACAAAGTTGTAGAGAGAAATGGGTTTCCAATCTCCAATCTTCTCAGGTTGCTTTACTTTGGGTATAAGAGTAATGTTAGTCTTATTCAGCTCATGAAGTGTCTTTCCTTTGAGAAAAAAATCTTTTATAGATGCGCACACATCCTTACACACTATGTCCCAAGTTGATATGAAAAAATGGGCATTCATACCATCAGGCCCAGGGGCCTTGTCAACATTGTAATTTTTAACAATGTCAAATATTTCCTCAGCAGTGACGAGTCTGCACATGGATGTGATTTTCTCCTCATTCAGAGTATTGATGCTAGTCCAGTTCTATTTGTAGTAATTCCCTTGGAAGTTAGAGTTGAATAGCCTATTGTAATGCTCTCTAAAGCATTCTCTGATATCATATTCGTCCTTTATCTGGTCTTCATTCACATTCAAGACCATGATCTGGTTTCTACATCTTCTAGTCTTGAGCGAGGCATAGAAGAATCTTGTGTTATTGTCACCATTTTTTAGCCACATAACTCTATATTTTTGCCTGATGATTGATTCCTCAGTTGGCCTGGCAAGCGAAGCTTCCTCCTTTTTCTATTTTGCTATATCTCACCATATGTGGTTATCTGGGTCTGAGTCAGACTTGGCCTACACTTCTAGAGCTTCTTTCTCAAGGTTCCTCACAGAATTGGACATGTCACTAATTGATTCCCAGTTCCACATTTGAAGTCTCCTCTTTTTGTTCTTTAGTTTCTGGTAGACTTTATACATTGGATTGCCAAAAGATTGCAAGTTCTCCCAAGAGTCCTTCATAGTGTCTCTGAATCCTTCTTTTGTCGACCAAACATTGAAGTATCTGGTGGGGTACTTAAATTTTTTTTCTATTCTTCCTTGAGATGCAACACTTGCAGGTAGTGATCACTATAAATAGTTGGCACTATCTCTAACCACATCGATGGGAACTTTGTGAAAGCATTTAACTGACAAAAGGATCTATCAATCATGCTCTATGTATTATTTGTCCCTTCTTGTTGGTGATTCCAAGTATAATAAGCTCCCTTGGCTGGAATTTCAACTAAATCAGTATCAGCTACAGCCTGATTGAACTCGGCCATGGACCTGGTAGAGGGGAGAGATCTACCCTTTCTTTTAGACACCACCCTGACCACATTGAAGTCACCAAAAGAAAACTAAGGGGAACTAGCTCTGGTACTGAGCACTCTAAGGTCATCCCAGAGCAGAGTTTCTTACAGTCATTTTTTAGCATACACTACTGATCACTCAAAGTACGAGTCATCATACTCCACCCTGCATTGTAGAATCTATTTTGACTGGAAAATAGGAGTAACTTTGAAGTTTCTATCTTCCCACATGATAAGAATTCTTGTTTTGCTAGAACTTTGTGAGTTATCGAGCTAAGTGGCATTAGGCCACTTCCTCTTCATCATCTTCATGCATTTTTTCTTCTTAGTTTAACCCCCATAAGGAAAGCAATATCGAATCTTGCTCTCCTTAGCTCTGATTGGACCATGTCTTGCTTGTCCAGCTGCGACAAGCCTCAGATATTCTAAGCCACAACAGTTGGGGGCTCAACCATTGGCACGTGGGGGGTTGTATTTCTGCCCACCACTGCACCTTCATCCTCATTTTCAAGGTGTATGCACCTGTTGTCCTGAGGTTGGGTTTTCTTTCCTTTGGCATTGCTTTGCCTTCTTGTCTACCTCGGGCTCACTGTTTTCCTTGGGTATATGAATCCGTCATCTTTTCGTCCAGACTCTGTATTTCTTTTAGGGGAATTCTGACGAACAGTGCAAGGGGCTCCATCCACAGTGTTTCCCTAAGAGGTTTCCCCCACTGGACTTGCTACAGTGATCGCAAGAACAACTTCCCCCTGCTGATGAGTCGTCACTGTCCTCGGGATGGTAGACCCCTGATGCGTCACCGCTGTAACAACCGGGACCATTGAGCCCTACTTTTGTGCTACCGTCGTAGACTTCTTAGTGTGCTTCGATTTGCAAAGAGCTCTCACATGCCCAAAATTGCCATAGTAGGGACACTTCTCTGGGACCCATTCATATTCCACGCCAACCGTATAATCATTCCCCTTATCAGTTCTCAACTTAACTATCGTAGGGAAGGGAGAAGTGGCTGACATAAGGACATTAACTCTGGCAGAGTCAATTCGAGTGTTAGCCTTCGTTTTCCTATCCAGGCACTGTGGTTTGCCCAGATAAGATGCAATCCGTGCAATCATTTTCTCACTCCATAGTTCAAGTGGAAGATTCAAGAACATCATCCAAACTGGAACTGAAGCAAGTTTCTCCTGTTCAAGAGGTTCCCCCTTCTCCCAGGCATTTAGGATCATCGAATTCCCCTTGATGTACTAGGGACCACCCTCTAGGGCCGTATTCATATCAGTCTCGTTTAAGAACTTGATGATGAAACTGCCACTAGATCGATCCATCACCTCCATTGCTCCTTCTAGCTTCCAAGCTTGTAGTAGGTTGACCGGCCTAAATCACACGTCCAAAAGGAGCGGATTAAAGTAGTCATACTTTTAAAGAGATAACCCGACTTTCAGGCTCCCGCAACGATAACGAGGTCTGATGTAGCGATCGAGGTCTAACATAGGGATGAGGTTGGTAGTGCCAAGAACGTGGAATCAACACTTCTATACTCCAATAGAGAAAGAGGATTAAAAGGTGTTCCCCAAGGAATGACAAACTGAAGGCAAAAACAAAAGGGCGAAAGAAAAGAAAACAAAAGAAAAGAAACTATAACGTGAATATGGAAAACTCAGACTGGGGTTCACTTAACTAAAATGTTCCCTTAACCAACATATTATCCCTCTTCCCTGCATGCACATATAAAAAATATGAGCAACCATACAACGCCTCATTCCACTCTCTCTCGAGATGAGGAAAGAACCAAACTTAAAAGAAGTCTCTCTCTCCAGAAGACATCTCAAAAGCCTTACAACAAGGCATATGGTTTAAAGCACCAGCAATCTAACACTCTCATGCATTCATGCTGCTCTACATCATGGATAAAAGTGATATTACTCTCTCAAGATATCGACAATCAAACATCGCAAGACAATAGCTAAACATACAAGCAAAGCATTAAAGCAAGCACATAGAGATAATTTTCATATGGGCAAGGATATACAGACAAGAAAGGATAGATATGCTGCAACAAGGGAACATTGTAAAGAAAAACTATCTCTAAATGGAGTTACAAGAAAGATGATGGTTTTAGGGTTTTAGTAGTTTTTAGGGGTTTTGTGCAACAGCCTCCAAGGAGATAAAACTATTATCAAGGACAGACACGAAGGAAGAAAACTTACGAATAACAACCGGCAGTGGAAAACACCTTGCACCCCTTCTCTCAAAGAGGGTACCTCCAACTAAATGCCAACACCCTCTGTCAAGGGTAATGGATATAGGTTTGAGTGGGAAAGTATGTTGGGTTTTAGGGGAGGTAGAGAAGGCAGCAGAAACAAAACTTTTCTCCTCCCCGAACCCAGAACAAGGATACACGTCAACGTCTATACAATAGGAAAGGATGGTTTGTGGAATCATACCTTGTCCCAAGGCTTTCTCGGCGACAATACCTGGCGGCTTGCACAGTCTTCACCTCCAGTCTTAGACGGTGTCTGTGCAGCTCCTGGTCGCACCGGGACTGACGAATCTTGGTCTCACCGGGACTGTCGGGATTGACAGTTGTCCTCTGAACGGCAGAAATCTCCCGCCTCTCAAGTAGTCCACACAGACCACTTGGAACTCCAATCACCTTGTCTCACAAGGAATTGGAAGGAGTCGCACCCTCCTGTTAGTGTACTAGTCACTGACACACTCTCCTACGACCAGTCGCTTTCTGAAGTTGTCTTTCCCTTGTTGTGCCTCCCTTATCGGGTAGCACTTGCTCGGGCTCTCTCGGTTACCAAAACCAGAGAGAACGACAACTTTACAGAACAACTGGTTGCACTCAGTTGTCCTTTGAGAAGCCCCCAATACCCCTATATATATAGGAGGGTCATGGGACATGGTTCTCTATCCCGGGCAATGTGGGACTAAAACAGGAGTAGAAAGGTTTGAGATTTTCCACAAAAACAACCAACTGTGCAACCTAAACCAATCGTTTCATTTCTGAAACGGTCGGTTGACACCTCAACTGATCGGTTGGGACCCATGAAATGGTCAGTTCACTTCTAAACCGGTCGGTTTGTGGTCCTGGTCAGTTCCCGATTGACTTTTCCTCTTTTGTTTTGAATTGGTACCAAATACCAATCCTTTTTCCAATCAAATTGGGCAAGTGAAATGAAAAGAAATTTCTC
Source organism: Alisma plantago-aquatica (assembly GCA_963693085.1). Lineage (NCBI taxonomy): Eukaryota > Viridiplantae > Streptophyta > Magnoliopsida > Alismatales > Alismataceae > Alisma > Alisma plantago-aquatica. Next base: position 211,486,727 of record OY856414.1, read on the forward strand.
ACCAATCCTACTTTCCCAACTTGCTCGGTTGGACTAGTTGAATGATCATTTCAACACTTGAAGCAATCATTTCACCCTGTCCATGAGTCGCTCGACTCACCACCTGAGCTGATCGATTCACCAAGCTTAGTCGATCGGTTCATCACATGAGCTGCTCGGTTGGGATTGCAGATTGTGCAGAATCAACAATTGTAGTTTCAATCAATCCGATACTCTAATCAATCTGTCTAACACCTTGAACATTGTGATACTGAGCTATCAATTGATTGAGTGCTTAATTGAACTACTAAACTCTGTTAGTAATCAATCTAAACATTGTTTGTGGACAAAACTCCTCTTCCAAGTTAAATCCTATGAGTGTGACCCTGCAGGTCCATTTCACGTTGGAAGTGAAAGTCCATAACATTTATGACTTCACAAGCAAAGAGCGGTGCCTAGTCACACATCAGTGCTACCCAAGTGAAATAGAAAGTTGGAGAACAACTTTCAATCCTACAATCCGTGAATGGTGTTACAGTGAATGTATAATTCCTTTATCACTGATATCCCGAATGAACTCAATGCATGGAACAGTCATCCTATCAACGTTCATTCACTTTCTTGATCTCATAGTAGATTGGAAGAGATATGTATGACATCGATATCACATATTGATTCATACATGCGTGCACACCTTTCTCAATCCTACTCATCAAGTGGCCATGGATATCAAACTCCCTCAGGAGGGACAAATCCCATATCTATCACTCACCCCTCAAAAGCCCCATGTGTCAAAGCCACCCAATCATCACCTTTATAACAACCCATGTTTCAGGACTGCGTTTGATGATGTCAAAGTGTGCCCAACGACATGTGTTGAGTGTAGTGATTTCAGGTCAAAGAATCACACTCACCACCATCACTGTGAGTACTGACTGTGACTACCATGTCATGGTTCCATGTGTCAAACTCACGGTGGGTCTGTCCGGTACACTTGTTCTCTAACAAGTACCTATGTGTTTGGTTTGATATCTCTATATCATGACTAATGAGATTTTGTCATCAACAAACACCACAATCTAGTCTTGTGTGTCATTGTTGTCTATCTACCTTCCACAATGAAATCCGACTAGGGACATAACAAGAATGTACAAACTCTTAGCATCCGTATAATCTCATCGTTCAGGTCCTCAACCTGAAAGCATACGTCATTGAGTACTGTCATTCTCTAGACATTCAATTTATTCTATCACTATCTCATATGATTGAACCAGAAAGAATTGGAAGCTTTCCTTTGATGTTTATCAAATCAATCTTAATGTATACCACCAATAATCCCATGATTGGCTCTCAGGGCATACATAACAACAGACTCCCACTTGCACTACGAGCCAATCACCCTTGAATCATATTCATAGTGATCTTCAAACATGTCCCACATGTTACTGTGCTCTAGTGTGAACATAGTGAGTTATGAAAACACTTTGCCAAAGTCAGTATAAATTGCATGTCTCTCATCTCTTCATTGTACGTCACACGTATGAGATGGAGTTACCGTAATATGCGATCTAGTATTCCTTTGCTAACCTTTAGCCACATTGCATGATCAAGGATTCCATACTTGTCATCAATGAGCGAAATATCTATAAGTTCATCTCATGAACTTCCAGATCCATATTGTATCCACCGTTGTTCTCCAACACATAGATACTCAACATTTCCCTTTTAAATGGTTTTATTGGAACACTTCCAATTATCAACAAACTTTCACTTATATATATCTTATATATAATTTGCAATTAATTTTCTGTCCTTTCGGAAGTTCGCATCAATGTAACTCTTTACATTGAACTCTTCCTTATCTCCATAGAACTAGTACTTATCAAGTTCTCATGGTATTCCAATAACCCTTACTGGAAGTAGACAGACATCCACTAGTCATGTCTCACATATGAGTTATCAGGATGAGCACATCATATTGCCATGTCATACATACAAGATGATGAATGCATTTTGTTCTTGCCATGCAAGATAATGGGATGATTACATACATGATAGATCCACATCTATTCTTAGTGTTCCCATTCTTCATAAGAATTGGACACTTGGCCTTAGGATACAACTCCATGTAACATGGATAAGTTTTCTCCCACTGAATCTGCACATACTGAACCCTTCAGTACAGATTGCCAATGTATGTTTTCTCCTCTTTTAGGTCAAGAGTTTTTCGAGAACTATCTCTATAGATCTCTATTCCTATCACATAGGAAACATCTCTATCTTCCTTAAAGATAATTTCCACTTTTGGATTTCCATTCTAGAACATTTCCATTTCACATCAACATGTGGAATGTGAACATGCTCCCACTAAATCACAGATCCCTTCTTTATCTTTGACATATCAGTCAAACCCTTTGACTATATCATCAAAGTAAAGATCCAATTCTAAGTTGCTTGCAATCAATCAATCACATTGATTAGTCCATTGTAACTTATAGACTTCATTTGCATTAGTGGATTCATAAACCTTATAGGTTATGTCACGTACACATTCTTGTTTTATTCCTCATAGGAATGCAGTTTTAGTATCCATATGCCAAATGTCTTAGTCATGAAGTTGCAATCAACAAGCATCATCCTTCTCAAAATGTTATCCATGTGTCTTAACACTTAAGATTCATTTGCACTTATGGATTTCATCCAATGGGTGCTACCATCAAGGTCATACCTTATGGTTCACAGGGATGTCATTTAGGATGTAATGGTCATAAACCATAACTCAAAATTCGGTTCCTCATATTCATCTAGATAGTTGAATCATCACATGAACAACTCATCACATAGATAAACGAGGTGTATCTGTCAAGGATATAAGAACTTACAACTCCTTATAATTCTTAATGTCCTTTATTAGTGTGGGGTATTCTTTTATTAAGAAGAATTCAATTATTTGATATTCTCTAACTCCTTAGAGTATGATTCCTTCTTGATTTAGACATCACCATGCCTTAATCATGAGTTCACTATGATACACTATCATAATCACTCATAAGGATCTCAAACATTTGGTCCAAGTATTTCATTCATTGATCTCATCAAGAATTAACACTTTACCAAATTTGCACTTCATCTATGATAATCTTGAACACTTCAAGATATTCATATTGGTATTTCTCTAAACACCATTTGAAGTATTAGCATTTGTTCCAATAGGTATGTAAATACATCACATATATCATACCTAATAGGATAATCATTCTCCCACTACCTTTAGTGAAGATTGATTAATCATGTCCAAGATATTCATGTCTCTTACTGGTTCTCTAACCAAAAGAGTCTAGATTTATCCATCTCATGGAAACTAGAAATGAATTTCTCATGATTGATGCTAATTTGATTGCTTGAGTCATCAATAACTTTAGGTGTCATTTTATCTTATGCATATCAAATACCACGAGATAAACAAGGCATTGCCATAAAGATCATATCTTTGAGATTGAAACATCAACTTTATTAATTGCCAGCATTGTCATACAATATGAAAAAATAAAGTGTCTCTATGTATTGGAAAATATGAAATAGCAGTTCATAACTGTATTACATGCCTTTTAGGCTGAAAATAAACTAAAGTACTCCTATCTATGGCGGCAACACTTGCCCCATTTATTGAGTGCTTTACACTTTACATCTTGGTATCATATACCTCAAAAAGTGTTACAAGTTTACTTTCATGACACCTTTAAGTAGAGACGTTTGTCGCCTCCTTCTTCTTTTGTTCTTCTAGATAGAGAGGACAATTCCTTTTCCAATGTCCTGGCTTTTGACAATGGTGGCAATTTCCTTTCTTGGTCACGCCTCCCTTGGCCTTGAGAGCTGAAGATGACTTGGGCTCCTGGCTAGCATCAGAACCATTCTTAGCTTTGCCCTTGCCCTTACGCTTGGACTTGCTTTTCTTGCTCGTGATCACCATCACAGACTTAGGCTTGTATTTCTTCATTTGTGTCTCGGCTGTCCTCAACATGCCCAACAACTCTAACAGTGGCCTATCAAAGTTGTTCATGTTGTAGTTCATCACAAACTAACTATAGGATACTGGCAATGATTGCAGTATCACGTCAGTAGCCAACTCTTGGCTCAGTGGAAATCCCAGTCTTGTCAGGTTCTCCACATACCCAATCATCTTGAGTGTGTGAGGACCAACTGGATCTCCTTCTGTCATGACGCACTTGAATAGTGCCCTTGAGACATCGTATCTCTCTTGCCGTGCTTGATCTTCATACATGTTCTTGAAATGCTGAATCATCTCAATGACACCCATGTTCTCATGTTTTCTTTGCAACTCATGGTTCATAGAGCACAACATCAAGCACTTTGCATCAATGGCATCATCAGAATGCTTCTTGTAAGCATCCCTTTCTGCCTTTGGTGCATTAGGAGCAGGTTCCTATGGAATTGGAGTATCCAGGACATAGAGCTTTTGTTCTAGAGTGAGAACAATTCTCAATGTCCTATACCAGTCGTGGAAGTTTGTCCCATTTAGCCTATCCTTTTCAAGGACCGATCACAAAGAAAAGTGATTGTTGTTTGTTGTCATTTGTACTACAAAAGAAAATATGCAATTTTAGTCCAAAAACTCATTTTTTACTTATTTGATTGATTTGAAAAGTTGACGATATAATTAGGCCTTTAATTAATTATCACTCCCACTATTTTAGTTCAAATTGATAGCCCTCACTGTCAATTCAGAGGATTGCAGCGTACAACCTTCTAGTGGGCAAGATCCATATTTCATCAAGTCATGAGTCAGCTTTGGCTGATCGCCCACAATCTTGACTATTTAGGTAGGCCATCATGCCAATTGCATCATATGCAACTCTTGATGAATGAACATGCGCAACACCTTTCCATGAACATTCCTTGCCTCTGGGCTTAGACGCTCTAAGAATCACCAGTTAAGTCTAACCCAAAAGCTGACACGATAAACATGCACCCTGCTTTGGTAGAACCTACATGTCTACCCTTCACACTTCCACAATATAGACGGCACACCACGCTTTGGCGTAACCTATGCTTGGTCGATTGAGTTTTTCATGTGTGCCGCTAATGGAAGGCATATAAGACTTAATATTTTAATGAGGGATAAACTTTGTGCTTTTCCTTTCTGGGTTTGATCAACTCATCGCATGACTGATCGGCTCGCCATCAGGCCGATCGGCCGGGTGCCACCAGCCGATCGGTTGGCTCCTCCAACCGATCGGTTCGCCTGGTCGTCGAACATCAACCGATCGGTTCATGCCTTGAACCGATCGTCTCAACTGTCTTCAGGATGTCTACCTTTCTTTGACATAACAGGAAATAAAATTCTATCCTATTTTACATTGTAAAAAGAGAAACCTCGAGTTACATTCGAGGGGAGCAAAGGTAGGAAATAAATCCTCAAATTATTTCGAGTGACATCAGGAATAGGAGAAGGAAGATCGGTGCGCAGACCGAGATGCAAGCAACCACATACAACCATACACAGATAGGGTTTATTGGCCATAACCACACTATACATCCACCACAAAACTCGTTTAAGGGTGACGCGTATCAAGTGCATTCATAATACATATCATATATGTAAATTGGGATTTGTGGATTTAGCATTGGACATGCATAAAGCCAATTTTATTCGCATCGTATGCAATAAATAAAGGCGACAAACCAAAATTGATCATATTGATAATCCTAAAGTATAGAGCAGTTAACGTGGCTCTGATACCACTGTTGGGTTTTAGGGGAGGCAGAGAAGGCAGCGGAAACAAAAATTTTCTCCTCCTCGAACCCAGAACAAGGAAACACGTCAACGTCTATACAATAGGAAAGGATGGTTTGTGGAATCATACCTTGTCCTGAGGCTTGCTCGATGATAATACCTCGTGGCTTGCGCGGTCTTCACCTCTGGTCTTGGATGGTGTCTGTGCAGCTCCTGGTCACACCGGGACTGACGACTCCTGGTCTCACCGGGACTGTCGAGATTGGCAGTTGTCCTCTGAGCGGCAGAAATCTCCTGCCTCTGAAGTAGTCCACACGGACCACCTGGAACACCAATCTCCTTGTCTCACAAGGAATTGGAAGGAGTCGCACCGTGCTGTTAGCGTACTAGTCACTGACACACTCTCCTGCCACCAGTCACTTTCTGAAGTTGTCTTTCCCTTGTTGTGCCTCCCTTATCGGGTAGCACTTGCTCGGGCTCTCTCGGTTACCAAAACCAGAGAGAACGACAACTTTACAGAGCAACTGGTTGCACTGAGTTGTCCTTTGAGAAGCCCCCAATACCCCTATATATAGGAGGGTCATGGGATAGGGTTCTCTATCCCAGGCAATGTGGGACTAAAGGAGTAGAAGGGTTTGAGATTTTCCACAAAAACAACCAACTGCGCAACCTGAACCGATCGTTTCATTTTAGAAACAGTCGGTTGGGGACCTGAGCCGGTCGGTTGACACCTCAACCAATCGGTTGGGACCCATGAAACGGTTGGTTCACTTCTGAACTGATCAGTTCGTGGTCCTGGTCAGTTCCCGGTTGACTTTTCCTATTTTGTTTTGAATTGGTACCAAATACCAATCCTTGTTCCAATCAAATTGGGCAAGTGAAACAAAAAGAAATTTCTAACCAATCCTACTTTCCCAACTTGCTCGGTTGGACTAGTTGAACGATCGTTTCAACACTTGAAGCAATCGTTTCACCCTGTCCATGAGCCGATCGACTCACCACCTGAGCCGATCGGTTCACCAAGCTCAGTCGATCAGTTCATCACATGAGCCGATCGGTTGGGAGTGCAGAATCAGTCAATTGCAGTTTCAATTAATCTGATACTCTAATCAATCAGTCCAACACCTTGAACATTGTGATACTGAGCTATCAATTGATTGAGTGTTTAATTGAACTACTAAACTCCTTTAGTAATCAATCTAAACATTGTTTGCGCACAAAACTCCTCTTCTAGGTTAAATCCTATGTGTGTGACCCTACAGGTCCATTTCACATTGGCAGTGAAAGTCCATAACATTTATGACTTCACAAGCAAAGAGCAGTGCCTAGTCACACATCAGTGCTACCCTAGTGAAATAGAAAGTTGGAGAACAACTTTCAATCATACAATCCGTGAATGGTGTTACAGTGAATGTATAATTCCTTTATCACTAATATCCCGAATGAACTCGAGGCATGGAACAGTCATCATGTCAACACTCATTCACTTTCTTCATCTCAGAGTAGATTGGAAGAGATATGTATGACATCGATATCACATATTGATTCACACATGTGTGCACACCTTTCTCAATCCTACTCATCAAGTGGCCATGGATATCAAACTCCCTCAGGAGGGACAAATCCCATATCTATCACTCACCCTCAAAATCCCTATGTGTCAAAGCCACCCAATCATCACCTTTATAACAACCCATGTTTCAGGACTACGTTTGATGATATCAAAGTGTGCCCAACGACATGTGTTGAGTGTAGTGATTTCAGGTCAAAGAATCACACTCACCACCATCACTGTGAGTACTGAATGTGACTACCATGTCATGGTTCCTTGTGTCAAACTCACGGTGGGTCTGTCTGGTACACTTGTTCTCTAACAAGTACATATGTGTTTGGTTTGATATCTCTATATCATGACTAATGAGATTATGTCATCAACCAACACCACAATCTAGTCTTGTGTGTCATTGTTGTCTATCTACCTTCCACAATGACATCCAACTAGGGACATAACAAGAATGTACAAACTCTTAGCATCCAGATAATCTCATTGTTTAGGTCCTCAACCTAAAACCATATGTCATTGAGTAATGTCATTCTCTAGACATTCAATCTGTTCTATCACTATCTCATATGACTGAACCAGAAAGAATTGGAAGCTTGCCTTTGATGTTTATCAAATCAATCTTAATGTATCCCACCAATCATCCCATGATTCGCTCTCAAGGCATACATACCAACAATGTAACCCGAAGCATCTCCAACCCTGGGTACTCTCGTACTCCCGGGTCAGACCAAGCTCTAGAGTTACAATACCCTTCTCTCAGAGGAGTTGAAATGGGAAACATATTTCGATAGCTAGTCAAAACATGATCCAACCATACGAGCTAGAACTCAGATGCTATATAAGAAATCATCCAACAAAAGGGAACCAAACACAAAACAACTGGTATTAAACTCCACAGATTCTATAAACATGGATATCGTGTAAAAGGGGTTCAGTTACAAAGCGTATTAAATGAAAGTAAATGCTGAAAAAGTAAGATAGGTATCGCCCCCCTTAATGTAGGAGGTCGATATACAATAGCAGACCCCTAAGGTATCGCTAACCCGATATCGGGCGAGAGCTCTACTCGATATGCCTACGTTGAGCGGCTAGCCTTGTCGGGCGATAGGCCGTGACGGGAAGGCGTATCAGTCAAGGCTCTCTACCCGATACAGCCGTGTCGGGGTACCACCATCTCGGGAAACACACCGTGATGGGTGGTCTGTATTGGGTTCGATATCGTGTCAGGTTAGAGATGACTTAGGTTCTTAGGTTCCTTGTTTAGGGTGTAGGGGGGTGAGCCATCTCGAGAGGGAGCCCGTCTTGGAACTCGGCACATCGGGTGGCCTTCTTGGTCCTATCGGGCTGCTACGGCTACCAGGGTGGGTCCTAAGTGAACCACTCCCATCCCTCTCGGGCTGGGGTGAACTCACCTAGTATTGCCTGACACACTAACTCCAGGTGCTTTCCAAAGTCAGCTTTCACGAGGTTCTGACCGTCACATCGAATTCCTGTAGCTGCTATTTATAGGAAGCAACTAGTGGAGGTTGTGGTTCTTGTGGGGCCACGTTTCCTTCATCGAACCTGCTTACGTGGCCTAAGGAGTGATCGACACATGCATGTCGCCTGACACAGTAGATCGTCATGTGCTGGGTTGCAAGCGTATCGGGTGACCGTGGTGGTCAGACGCTTCTGATGAGTGGCTCGTATCATGCGACATGCCATAACAGGTTGTCTAGTCGTGGTGGGCAGAGCTCTTTGTCGAGTAAGCAGTGTATCGCCCATCAGAGCACCCTTCCCGTGTGACAGACCACATCGAGCTGCAGCCGTATCGGGCAGTAGTCGCCAATGGGTAAGCGTGCGTGACGTGCGTCCAGTAGAACGGTCGATGCAGGAGCGTGTTGTAGATGGGTCGAGACGGACCTTTTTCGGACTTTTGATATAAAATAGGAAAAATTTGTACAAAAGATGGAAAAAGCGTTAGGGGTGTAGCGTAGTTTTACTTTTGTGCAAAAACATGACAAAGTTGAGAGGAAAAACTATTTAGAGGGAAGTTTTGACAATGAAATGAAGGCTATAAATGGCCATAAAATGGGTGTTATCAACTCCCCCAAACTTAGCATTTTGATTGTTCTCAATCAATCTGTACTCATTTTAAAACATTGTTTTGTGACATAGCTTCTTAACCAGACACTGTCCTCGGATAAGGGGTTTAAACATGTTTTTCGAGACGTTCATTGGGAAAATTACATCTACTCACGAGTAATGGGCTTTATTATTTTTCATTGCCTTATTTACGCAAAACTTTTCTCTTCAGCTTCGGAGAGACTTTGGTGCATGGTTTCGAAGTTAGCTTTCACACAAAACAGCTTTTGGGAGCAAGAAGTTGGGTTTTTGGGAAGGCTAAAGGCTTTTTTGGGTTTTTCTTTTTTTCCATTGGTCCATCTAGGTACGGGTCCATTAGCGGGCAAGTGGTCCCTTCAGTCCAAGCCAGTTGGCTTTACAGTAGTGATTTCACATCCTACGTACCACTGCCTCGGATCTACCATGCCTAAAGATGGGTACTTTTAAAAGAACAAGTGTTTTTTTTCATTAGGCACAACTCTCATGCTTTTATTCACTCTTGTAAGGCTTTTCTCTTTTTTTTCATTGTTTTGGGATTTTAGCGGATAAGGGGGCAGAAGAGTTTTCTTATTCGGGCAGCTTTTTCCTTCATATGCACATCTCTTAGCTGTTGCGAGATTTTTTTTTCAAAATTGCCATAGAAAAAGTCATAGCCTTTTTGTTGTGTGAGACTGCATTTTCAGAATGATCATAATAAAAGCGTGCACCACCTTAGACCCAAAGAGAACAAGCTAGGAGAAGTTGTATCTGATATTTACTATAGAATGCATTTGTACAATTGTATATAGGCAAGGAGTTGTATATGCACTGTTTTGTATCAGACTTGTATATGTATATGTACACAGGATATGTATAAGAGAAAGAAGAAAGACAAAATGGAAGAACTTTTAGTACCTCCCTCACTGATATATAGTACCCCCCAAACTTAACCCACACTCTGTCCCAGAGTTGTGAGATAAATAAGGTAGCATAGTGATAAGTCAGTGAAGGTTTAGCTGGTGAGCGCGCCTCCTTCAGATATAAGCTCCCACACATATTCTCCATGTTTTCTGTGGTAGTCGATGTGGTGGAGCTTGTCAGGAATTTGTTGTAGTGCCACCGAGCTAGAGATCCATTCTAGCACATAGATGCCGCAGTCGTTTGATTGTGGAACTTGTTGTGTACTATTGTGGCATAATTGAAGCTCGTGTCATGCGTTCGTCGTGTTTTCTAAGAACGGCTGGATCAGCATTGCCACCTCCGTGTAGTATTTGTTGGCTAAGTGTTCGAGGAGTGTCAACGCAGTTGATGTACACTGCACCAGATGATCTTTATTGTTTTCTGAGCTATTGTAGAAGATCGCTACTCGTGGGCGAGTGTACACCGTCAGGAGCGTCCAGTGATTGTAGTACAGGATCGGAAAGAAGATGATACGTGGCATGATGCTTTGTATCTTTTCTAGAAATGACTGCTTCGCTCTTGACTCGTCAGCTAGGCAGATATCATTGAACAACATAGGATGGGTGATGTATGCATGCTCAAACTTCCTCTATAGTACTTGGATGTAAGCTGCCGCCACTAACATTGCCAGAAATCCTCTTGCCTTTATCACGTCTCGAAGATCATCCACAAGGACAATGACATCTTCTGCCTCATAGATGATGTCTGCGGGGGTAGAATCAGCCAGCTTCTACAGAATTTTGTTGACTTGTTCTTGGGTTAGTGAAAACATACAGAGCGGTTGAAGTTGTTGACCATTTCTTCTGAAGCATTAGGCGAAGCGGGGTCTTCAGCTATAAGAATATCGCGTAGAATTTCCATCCGCTTGCCTGCCCCGTAAACGTATGTGGCCATTTCGGCTTCTCCCTCAGGAAGGGTGCTGGGTTGGGAGGATTCGTCATCTTGATCGCTTTCCAGCAGCTTCTCTGGGATGTCTACGTCTCGGAAATAACACCCATCCTTGATCAGCAGTAGAGCATAAGTGCTTCTGAACTGATAGAAATTTTGGCTCTTGAGCTGCCTTAGGTATTCGAAGATGTGTAGCATCTCAATGGCGCACAAGACTTCAAAGGTGTTGTTTCCACTTCCCTCTTCTTCTTGAATGGGGAAGTCACTGAGTGTAAAGAAATTCCATACGCCGCTGTGGCGTTGGATTCCATACATGATTGTGCGGTGGAGACGCAGAGAGAGAAGCCTCAAATATCTATCATTGGGGCGACCAAAGGTGTTTCCTGAGCATGGGACCTCCTTGTTTTAATAGTTGAGGAGCTAGATGTCATGATTCCAGAGGTCCACCACACAAAGGAAACAATTCCTTCGATGCTTGTAGGGGGCAGCACCAGGTTGGGGTTGTGCTCTTCGATGTACTCCATCATGCTGGCCACCTGTGTAGAGTTGTATAGCCCCTTCATCAATCTTCTCACGAAGGCCGAGGTGGTATTGTAAATGAGTTGTCAGCTTGTCTTGATTTTGGCATTCTCAATCATGGTACCTTATAGGACCCTAAAGAGTTTCTTTCTGACGACAGCCGGTGAGAGGAACATGCTCCTTAGTGCTCCCCCTTGTACCGAGAAGTAGTTGTCACTCCAGACGACGTCTTCTTCATCTGCCTGTGATCTCAGGACCTTGTTTAGTAATTTCTGGTCTCTGATCGTCAGATATCCGATGGCTCTTCTGTCGAAGTCCACCATCTCGAAGGAGGGGATTTCAGACGGCACAGAGAATGGGTATGTTGTCAAACTCCTTCCTCTAGGGGGGTGTCTATTGTAAGCAATATAGATGTCCCCCCCTTCTCCCTCTAATTCTTCAGAAGAGTCCTCCCTAACGTTGATTGATTTGTCATTGTCTTCAGCTTCGTTGAGGGAGGATGAGGGAGCATCTTCTTTGATTCCGCGAGAACTCTCCTATCCTACTGGAGCCCCGTCAACTGACTTGTGTGTCGCCCCTTCCTCGGGCATTGTGGAGGGCCCACTGGAGGAGGGAGGAGATGACGTCCCAAAGGAGGACGCTGATGAGGAAGGTGGAGAGCCAGAGCTAGGAGGTGATGGAGACCTCCTTGGTTTTCTTGAATGGGGGTGGTTGTCTCTCCAGTACAACCTTTCTTCTATTGCATCTAGGCATTGGAGCGCTAACTTCATTGTCATGTTGAGGGCTTCTAGTTGGCCAGGAAGGCCAACTAGGGTCAGCAGTTGCCGCTCCTAGTCATTCAACCTCTCCTGAAAATAATGAACTTGTGGGTGAGGGAAGAAAAAGTAATAGAGTGATTTCCTGTTACCTCCCGCAAGTAGTCAAATTCTTGACCCAAGATCTACCCCAGTGATGGAAGGGTTGCAGCTGATCTGCCCCTTGACCTCCTGACATCCCTCGCGTGAGAAGTTCGGCTCGACGAGTGTGCATCTCCACTCATGTTCGAATCCATGCAGATTGTTCGCGAGGGCATCACTTCAGAGCGGGGCGTTGGCACCTTCATGGCTGCCTCTGCCTCGCTTGCTTCTGGTGGTGGGGAGGGGTGCAGAGAAGGTGGGTGTTGGTCCACCAATTGGTTGTCGGTGACCTCCTCTGCAACTACCACTGGCGATGTTGGAGGTGGTGTGGGCTGCAAAGATCTGATCTCTGCCTCAAAGAGCTCAGTAAATGCACAGTTGCTGGCGTCCGATTGCACCACTTCTTCTGCCATTGAAGGCACAACAGAAGTTTCGGGAGTTGCGGCTATTTCTTCTATGGCAGATCCCCTGGGGCTATTGTCATTGTTTCAGGCCCGGTTGTTTCAGCTACCTCCACGATCACTGTCATTTCCTTAGCAGCCGCAGAGGATGTTGCGGTGGTGGTTGCGGCTGGCTCGGAAGTGGGGGCGACTACAGTTTCCACCCTGTCTTGTCGGGCGTCGAGAGGGATTGGTCTTCCTGACGTGGCTGCCCTCTCTTGTATTCTCGTGGAGGTGGCATAAGAAGCTTCGACCAGCATAGCTTCAATCTCTGTTGTAGTGAAGACCAGCTTCTCTATGTCATAGCTGGTGCAGTGTGGGAGTGGCAGGAGGGTGTTTGTTCTTGCGAACTTGTAGAAGTAGTAGTGCCGCTCCTTCTTGATGATGCTAGCCCTCATTAGGAATTTTAGGTCCATATTTTCGTCACCTCTCATCCTTGAGAGGCTACGCGGCTCCCTAGGGTATCCTAACCCTACCACAATCAGATTCACCACTCCACCCATGTTGTAGTCCTTGGTGGCATTCTTTACTGGATGAAGACAGTTGAGGAAGAATCGCCCCAAGTTGATCGTGCATCCCTCCACCATGTTCCAAATTAGGTGGAGCTCTTCAGTGTAGAGGTTGCTCGACTCATACTTGATGAAGAGCAGGCACGCAATGATCTTGTGCACTATTCTCCAGAAATAGGAGTGCACTGCCGCCAATTTGCTTCCCGACTTGAACGTTGACTCACCGGTCAGCTTCCTCCAGAGTGAGATCGGTTTGAACCTGTCACCTTTGGTGATTCTGAAACCGTTGTTGAGTAGTTCTTTTTCTGCTTCATTGGAGGAGAAGATCTCATTGAGCAACTTTTCATATATGTCATGCTCAATGTTATATAGCTGTCCTTGTAATATGTCCACTTTGCCAAATATTTCGACTTCTTTTGGTTTATTATGCACCCGACGGAGGGACAACATGAGATCCCTTATGAGTTATGTGTAAGAGCCGGAGTGGCTGAAGCAGATTTTCCTCAGCCCAGCAGCAGCTAAGACATTTTCCAACATGTCGAAAATGCATATGTGGTAGAAGGATGATTAGTGGCAGAAGCAGCTTGGCCGGTAGACTTTGGCTTCCAATTCTGTGTACCGCAGCCTATTCTCGTCGTCTCTGGGCATGAACTGGCATGGTGAGTGGTCTAGAAGCTCTGGCTCAGCCACCGTGGTTGAGAATGTTGTTGGGGTTGTTGCTTCTTCCATCCTGGGCCACTTCTCGGCCTCGGATGACCCCGCTGCATCGGGGTTCGGGCGCTTCTGCCCGACTGTGGTGGCTTCCACTATGGCCTCAGGGTTGATCCTCTGGCCTTGTTCATCTACTTGTATGACGGTTTCTTGGTGCAGACCATTTCTGTTATCATCAAACAACTGTATGGTAAATAACTAGATTACTAAAATGGGTCACACTACCTGATATCGGGCGGCAGACCAAGGGAGTCATGACGCCTGATACAAGGTAGGTGATGCTTGAAAAACTGGTTAAACTAAACGAATCCGAATACAAGCAAGTTGATATCGGGCAAAAGAAAACACGTCGTGATGCCCGATATCGGGTATGGCCGATAGGGTAGACCGATATCGGGTCACTATACTAAACATACCTCGCCTGATACGCGTGCTCGATAAGGGTTCAAGCGTGATACTTGTGTCACGCGGCAAGGGTCAAAGTCGGTACAGTCTTAAGGTGGTGAAATGCACGATAAGCAAAATAAAAGGTCCACCCGATATTCATTTCCTGATACGATAGAGTATCAAGCGGCACGAGTTAAAGCTCCTTTGTCTAACAAAACCGGGCCATCATTATGAACAATTGTCCTTCTCAATATGATCTCACGAGAAAAGGTGTCGCCCAACATGGGAAAAACGTGAGGCGATACAAGCTAAACCTTTATTAAAACTGGGCAACATGGGTCTCGCCCGATACCAGGTATCGGTCGGGTGCACGATAGATGTGTGTCACACGATAGATGTGTGTCGCGCGATACATAAAGAACTAAATTCGTGTGCCCGACATGGGTTGCGCGACATGATAGGCGTGTCGGGTAACTCATGTGATATGTGTATCGGGTTATACCTTTATCGTCTGAAGGTCGTGACGGGAGACACGGGAGCATAAGAAAGGTTGGCCAATACTAGAGCTGAAGCGAGAGTAAAATGCATGATATGGGAGTTGGTGCAAAGTAAATGCCAATGCCCGACACAGTAATATTGTATTTGCTATATATAGTCATGTCGTGTCGGGGTAATTCAGGTAAAAACAAGGCACATGTCATGCAGAGAGACAAATCATTCCCAATGCGCAGTCTAATCTATCACTTCAAGGGTCGATATGGCTTCCTAAGCAAGCTTCTTGCCACGCGCTCATGTGTCGCGCGATATGTTGTCTGGCACAAGAATGCCTGCCCGATATGAAGCATGTGCGACACGAGGCTTCCTGTACGACACAGCTGTGTCATGCTGACACGTAAGTCTTGTCCGATACAGATAGAAAAGGCAAGATTGCTAAAGAAGCAAGGTAGAAAAACATTATGAAGAACATTCTATACAAAACTTAAAAAAAACAGTAAAACTTAGATCGAAAATATAGGTGAAAAATAGAGGTAAAGAGAGCGTTGATGGGTAAAACATCACTGGAAAGCAAGAAGACTCTCTGCCTCAAATAGTATCACCCATCAAAGCTTTACTAAACCGGTGGACCATAAAATAAGAGAGTCTGCACATGTGGAGCATGCACAGACTCGGGCCTTATTACAATATTAATAATGTTTGTAATGTTTTTCTGAATGAAAGGTAAATAACATCCTATGCTAGGAAAAGTAAAATTTTGGGTTGCCTCCTGAAGAGCGTTGTAGTTTCCGTCGCCAGCTCGACAATCTTCAAACTCTTTTCACTTCAATCCTTCGGCTATTCCTTTGGCGTCCTGTAGTGTTATATCTCATCTTCTCACAAATGCTTCATCTTCATAGAATCTTTTCAACCTGTGCCCATTAACCTTGAAGATCCCAATCTTTTCTCCTTGAATTTCCATCATTCCTGATGGATAAATCTTTACCATAGAAAAGGGCCCTGACCATCTTGTTCTGAGCTTCCCAGGGAAAAGACGAATGCTAGAGTTGAAGAGCAGGACTTTGTCACCTTCCCTAGTATCAATGCTTCTTAGGTGGGCATCATGCCACACTTTAGTCCTTTGTTTGTAAATCCTTGCATTTTCATAAGCATGTAATCTTAGCTCCTCAAGCTCTTGTAGCTGCAAATACCTATTTTGTCCTACCTTATCCGGGTCCATGTTTAAAAACTTAATCGCCCATAAGGCTTTGTGCTCAAGCTCCAAGGGTAAATGACATGACTTTCCATAGATTAACCTGTAAGGTGCCGTGCCTATGGGAATCTTGTACGCAGCTCTATAGGCCCAGAGAGCATCATTGAGTTACATGGACCAGTCCTTTTATGTGCGGCTGACGGTCTTTTCCAAGATTTTCTTGATCTGTCTATTTGATACTTCCACCTGCCCAGAGGTCTGGGGGTGGTAGGGTGTGGCAACCTTATGCTTGACCTGGTTCTTCTTCAGTATTGCCTCAAACTGCCTTTCTCCAAAGTGTGATCCGCCATCACTTATCACTATGTGGGGCACTCCAAAGTGTGGAAAAATAGTTTTCTTGAAAAGCTTAATCACAGACTTAGAGTCGCAAGTTTGAGTAGCAACAACCTCTACCCATTTCAACACATAGTCTACATCTACAAGAATGTATTGATAACCCCATGATGAGGGGAAGGGACCCATGTAGTCAATTCCCCAGACGTTAAAGATCTCAACTTCAACCCAGTCTAATAAAGGCATTTCATTCCTTTTCCCGATATTTTCGGTTGATTGCCACTCTTTGCAAACCTTCACATAAGTGGCAAAATCTTTGAATAGCGAAGGCCATTAACATCCAGATTGAAGCACTTTTGTGGAAGTTTTGTCTCCACTATGATGCCCTCCATAAGGTGAAGAGTGGCATTCTCTCAAGATTAGCAGGAACACCTCTTCTGGTATACACCTTCTATACATACTGTCAGAGAACTTCTTGAAAAGTAGAGGGACGTCCCAATAGTAGTTCTTGACATCAGATAAAAGCTTCTTTTTCTGGTTGTACTTGATATCTGGCGGTAGTTGGCCACAGGCCAGGTAGTTACAAATGTCCACGAACCATGGCATGGTTGTCTTGTCATACTGAGCCATTAACAGAGCTTCATCAGCGTAGTTGTCATTAATAGGCAAAAGGTCTTCTTTGTCGCAGACTATTCTCGAGAGATGGTCTGTGACTACATTTTCTTTTCCCTTCTTATCAGTTATCTCATGATTAAACTCTTGTA
The DNA here is from genome assembly GCA_963693085.1 of Alisma plantago-aquatica. Lineage (NCBI taxonomy): Eukaryota > Viridiplantae > Streptophyta > Magnoliopsida > Alismatales > Alismataceae > Alisma > Alisma plantago-aquatica. The sequence continues at coordinate 211,504,201 of OY856414.1, forward strand.
GGAGCAGGGCCCATCTCAACAGCCTGGGCTTGGTATCCTTCTTTTGCATCAGGTAGCGTATGGCACCATGGTCAGTATAGACTTTCACTTTTTCTCCTATAAGATATGATCTGAACTTGTCAAACACAAAAATGATCGCCAACATCTCTTTCTCTGTGGTGGTGTAGTTTACTTGTGCCTCATCTAGAGTACGGCTTGCATAACAAATAACATGATGTTTCTTCTCTTTTGTCTGCCCAAGGACAGTCCCCACTGCGTAGTCGCTAGCATTGCACATTAATTCAAAGGGAAGCTCCCAATCCGGAGCATAGAGGATAGGAGGGGTCACTAGGGCCTCTTTTAGAGTCTGGAAAGCCTTCAAGCAGTCATCAGTAAAGTCGAATTATGCATCCTTCATCAGCATGTTTGAGAGAGGTTTTGATATCTTTGAGAAATCTTTGATAAATCTTCTATAGTAACCCGTATGACTGAGAAAACGTCATACTCCTATCACGGACCTTTGCGAGGGCAGCCTAGTAATGGCCTCGACCTTGCTTATATCCACTTCAATACCTTTCTTGGAGACCTTATGGCCAAGGACTATGCTTTCTTGTACCATAATATGACATTTTTCCCAGTTAAGAACTAAGTTCTTTTCCTCACATTGCTGTAGAACTAACGATAAGTTTTTTAAGCAGGCATCGAAATCCTTTACATAAACAGAAAAATCATCCATAGAAACTTCTACAATGTCCTCCAGGAAGTCTGAGAACATTGAGATCATGCAACGCTGGAACGTGGCATGAGCATTGCATAGTCCGAACGACATCCTTCTAAAAGCATATGTACCATATAAGAAGGTGAAGGTAGTATTCTCCTAGTCATCCAGCAAAATAGGAACTTGATAAAATCTGGAATAACCGTCTAGAAAGTAGAATTACTCATGATGTGCAAGTCTTTCTAACACTTGGTCGATAAAGGAGAGGGGGTAGTGATCTTTCTTGGTGGCTTGATTTAGCTTTCAGTATTCGATACACATCCTCCATCCGGTAATAGTCTGGATGGCTACCTTGTCACCTTTTTCCCCCTTTACAATTGTCATGCCGCCTTTCTTGAGCACCACGTGAATTGGGCTTACCCAGTTGCTTTCTCTAATCGAGTATATAATGCATGCATATCTGATCTTGATAACTTCTTTCTTTATGACTTCTTTCAACATCTGGTTCAACTTCCTCAAGGGTTGAATAAGGGGCCTTGCAGATTCTTCAAGATTTATTTGGTGCATACACAAGGTGGGGTTGAGTCCCTTATTTTCATCCACTGAATATTCGATAGCTTTTATGTTGAGCCTTATCTCTTCAAGGAGTCTTTCTAGTTGTTCTTTTTTTAGATGGCATTGACTATGATAGGATTTCTTTCCTCAGCATCTAGGAACTCATACTTCAGGCCCTATGGCAGTTGCTTCAGCTCTGGATTAGGTTTTGGTATGTTCTCTTCTGTCATGGTCACTTCTAAAGAAACATACTTCACTGTCTTTATAACCTCTTCATCTTCTTCATCTCGGCTCACGTAGTTGATGATGTCAGGTACCTCGGGATTGTTGACCTTTGAGTCCTCTTCGTTAAACACCCTCATAAGAGGGTCTACCAATGTTGCGTCCTCTTCTACTTCCTCACATTATTTATTATAGTTGTCCATGAAGGAAGAAGATTCAAGCAGTGATGGTCCTTTCATCGAGTCTCTCACCTTGAAATCTATGTGATCATTCCCTACCCTCAGGGTTATCACACCTTCAGCAATGTCAATAAGTGATCTTCCGGTCGCCAAGAAAGGATGACCGAATATGATGGGGCACTTAGAATCCTCAATAGTGTCGATTATAAGAATGTCATAAGGGATGAAGAACCTCCCTACTTTGATTGGTACATCTTCCACCATTCCTACTAGCCTTTTGAAAGTGTGGTCTGCCAACTCTATCCTCATATTAGTCCCGACCATATCGGTCAGTCCTAATCGTTTGGCGAGGCTTAGAGGCATGAGGATGATACTAGCCCCTAAATCTGCGAGATCCTTTCTTTCAACATTATCGCCTACCGCGAAGGGTATGGTGAAGGCCCCAGGATCCTTTTTCTTGGTTGGTCTCAGCTTTTATGAAGGCTATGGACATGTTGGCTAGGTGTACAATTTCAATTCTCCCTTCTTGTCTTTTCTTCATGACTAGATCCTAGAAGAATTTAGCATAGGTCGGCATTTCTTCCAAGGCATCTAGAAAAGGTACCTCCAAATGGAGCTTCTTCATTGATTCCATGAACTTTTCATATCTCTTTTTTAGGTGAGCCTTTACAAGCTTGTATGGAAAAAGTAATCATGGCAAGTATTGTCTTCTTCTGGAAAAAATTCCTCTTCAGTCCCTGACTCCTTAACTTGTAACGACCCTACCTCCCGATAACCCCAATTAAGGGAGACCCGAAGGTCAGAGCCGTATTTCAACTTACAGGATCAAAGGTTCGACAAATAATCAATAACAATTAATAAACTTTACCAACTAAACTGAAAACTGGTATAAAATAAAACTTTTCTTACCTTGGAAAAATTGAGATTTCTAAACTTCTATCCATGAAGATGCTAAACTAACTAATCCTCCTATGCACGTTATTTCTCATTTAATTTCTCATCTGCCACTTTACTATTTGTTCTTTTCATTTGTACCTAAAATGTCGAAAAAAAAAACGTCGGTCAGCAAGAAGCTGGTATGTGGGGGAAACAATAATCGTGCAACTATAGTAACAAAGTAATCAGCCAATTATCATTTAACAGCCAAGATTATGTTTTAAACCATACTACTCAATCCTTTCATATCCCCTATCTCTGAGTTGTCCCTGCAGCAGACTGAGATACTACCTCTCTCTAGGTAGATCCTTATTAAACCCTCCATGATCCTACCTAATAGGTAGATCAATATCTAGGGTTAATTCGCATGGCACTACCCATAGGAAGTCCAATCTCTAACTCAATGTGACTTGATGGACCTACCCCATTGGTAGCCATTCACTAAGTCATCCAATGACCTGATGGGCCTACCCCATTGGTAGCCATTTACTAGGTCAACCCATTAAGCTACAGAGGGGACTAGGATCTAAGCTAGTAGGCACATCTCTTATGTGATAGTCATATTCACATTATAATTTGCATGAATTAAATTCATCCAACAATTAATTAAAGCCACGATGTAAACATTGATAAAATCCTCGGAAAACTAATGCGGGATAATCATAAGCGTAACCACATACCTTATGCCATCACAGAAACCATTTAGAACATCATATACTTTACGAGTGTATCCAAATATCCAAGCAACCGAGAAGATAATCAACAAGTATCTGAAACAAAGCATATTGCATATGTGTCACCATGTATTCATATTACATTAATCAGATCTAAATCCTATCCTAAACTACGGATTTAGGGTTATCTCGTGTTTTGACTAGGGATTCAGTTTATGAACCCTAACTCCTCACATTATGGTTTCTAAGATTACAAACCCGGTTATGCATGTTGGGTTAAACCATGATTAGCATCTTAAGCATATTAGATTACACGTGACATCCAAATTACATTATTAGCTTTAGATCATAGCAAGATGTCAACATTGGTTTTAAAACCCTAAAACAATATGTATAAGATTATTAATCTAGAATCATCATTATCAAGGATTTCTTCATTAAACATGTCTAAATCAGGTATGAACAAACATATTTAATTAAGCATCATATTACACAAAACTAGGTTTTCCTTTTCATTAAACCCATTAGAACGTGTATTTCCTATACTTTTAGAATAGGAAGCTTAATCAGATTATGATAATATTTTATTTGGACTCCTCTCATTTTTCTGAGAAAGTTTCATATATTACGTGTCTAAATCCAATCATCCTAGCTATTACTATGATATTTGCATGATTAAATCTAACCGGACCAATCCTAGCATGACACGTCGACAAAACATTACCTTATTCCTTTGTTCCAGCGCTCGTGCCATGTTGAGCGACATCTTGGGAAAACCTTCAAAGACCTTTTTACCCTTCCTTGTTAATCACGATCTACAAACTCACAAGGGCTGATTTCGTCTTTTGGTGCGGGCTCATCTCCTTTCTCGGGATGTCGCTGATCCGCCTGACGTCTGGGCTTGGGATGCCTGTGTCGTCGCCTCTAACTATCGGTCAAGCATCCATCAACCATGGGAACGTCGCTTCCGCGCCACCCGTGGCCCTAGTCATCAGTTTTGCAGAGGTGGCTCCACGCCAACACTGCCAGAGGTGCCTGGCGGCATCCTCCCTCTCTCGCACGTTGATGTGACCGGGCCTCCCTGCACACGATGGTGTTATGGGGCGCCGCTTCCGGAGCAGCGAGAGCACCACTCTTCAGCTCCATCGGCCCTTGCCACCACCATAGTGGCCGCCTGGATCCTCCACCGTCTACCACTTGTGCCTACCCTCGCTGTCGTACGTGAACCGGTTTGGCCGATTGCAATGGGTTCCTGACGACGCTCTTCTTCAGTCATGGGCATCATTGTTGTGATTCTCGGTGCCTTGCTTCTCAGTTGAGGGTACCGCTCCCAGGGCTCGACGTCTGGGATCCCTGATCTCCGCCATCCATCCTTGGTTTGTTGGCCGCGACATCTGCTGGCGGTAGTCTGTTCAGCAAGTCTGAGTGCAGCAAGTCTCCCCCATCTTGATTCCATGTTAGCTGATAGATGACCACGCTCTGAAGGTCACCTTCATGGATTATGCTATGGAGAGAACACTAATCTAAGGAGGATGAAGAAGAATGCAAGAAGAGACGACAGACTAGGAAGGGAAGTCTGCTACGAGGAGAGTCACCACCCTCATGCCTCATAGGCATATACCTATATATATATTCTCTTGCTTACCGAACCCTTCCTTGATCTTGCCTCTTCGAGGATTCTTTCCTTATACTCTCTCAATTACTTCCCAAAGGTAGATGGAATCCTTTCCTAGTGAGAGTCTGTGTGGGTTCATGACTTACTAATGGAAAGGTACTAACCATTAAACATACACCTTTGCACAACCCCCCCCCTTTTCCTTTATCTTTCTTTTAAGCATTAAAATATGTCCTCTTCTATTCACAATTATCTCCAATTACACGAATAGGGAGAGGCCAAGGCATATGTATATTTCTCTCAATTTTCTCTTACTTTTGTTTTTAAACCATGTTTCCTATTTCCTTTAGGAAACTAACATATTGTTCATTTGTTTGACTTCCATGAAAAAGGTGGATAATCTTTTAATTAATTATCTAGTCCACCTATTATCTTGGATTATCCTAGAAATTCTCTCATTACCTTATTTATTTCTTATCAAAATATCTCGTTTTGATGATTTCTCTTTATCTTTCCTTTTATTTTCCTCATTGGTATTCCTTTTAATATTAAGAATCCTTTGGATACTAAAATCCACCAAGGATAACTCATTTATACCTCTTTCAACTTATTTTCCACATTTTATCATTATTTTCAATTTCTTTCTTCACCAAGAAATATTTAATTTATTTTTTTTCTTTTCTTATTACATTCTCTATGCAACTTTGCACTCCTTGGAACCCAAGAGGCACGAAATCCAACTTTGGATTATATTCTTTTGCCTTCTAGAGGTTTCCACATCTTTCTTTTCTCAAATATTCAATTATTCATTCACTAATTGAATTTTTCTTATTATTTGGGCCCAATAGCCAATAAAGCCCACAACACAAACATCAAGGCTATTGTAAACAAAATCCATTTATTCTAAAACAAATTACATCATTATTTGTTCAAATATCCTTAATATGAAAAATTACATTTCTCACCAAATAAACCCAAAAAATTGGGGTTGTAACATCCTTCCCCTCTTATAAGAATGTTGCCCTCAAAATTCCATCAAGCAAACAAACAAATAGGATAAGCCTTTCATATGTCCATCATGGCTCCCATGTGGCTTCACCCTTTCCATGGTGCTTCCCAAGAACCTTCATCATCTCATATTCTTCCATCTGAGTTCTTTCTCACCTTGGTATATCATACCCTCATAGGTGACTCAGGACATTTCAGCCTCTCAAAAGCTGAATAGGTCCAGGGCTCAGCACATGGCTTGGGTACCTCACATAGTGCGCTAGATCGGACTCATGTAATACATTATACATCATGTTATCCTGAGGGGTAAGGCTAAACACAGCCTTCTCCACCAATCGATCTCAAATGGACCCATATATCGGGGACTCAGCTTTCTCGGTTGTATCTCAGAGGGGTCGGATTTTCACATTATATTCTCCCACAGTGAATTGCATGTCAGTCTGCTTTTCATGAACTTGTGACTCATGTCACCCTTGATCTCTCTCTTAGCCATTGCATGATCAAGTGACTTCATCTGCACACACTGTGGTTCTTTACTAACCTTCGCGAGGCTTCCTTCATGAACATCATCATAATCAAGTGGTGACCGACACAACCTCCTTATAGAACTTGTTTCATCTCGATAAAGGCTATGGTGGTTAACATCACATCTTAAGAACTGTCTCTTTGTATCACCCTGAACAAACACACATGCTCTCATCAGACCCTCTAGCCTGGATCATACTACCATTAGTTATGGGTGATAAGCAGTACTAAGAATGAGTTCTTCATGAAACTACTTCCACCGCATGGAAGTAAACCTTCTAATCATGCTCAAGAACTTTTGAACTCGCATCATGGTGTAGTTGAACCATTTCTATCTCTATTATAATTAGTTCAACCCAATCTGTCACTTAACAATACTCTTCTTCTTCCTATCATCTAGGTAAGGTGATCTACCATAACCCACATTGATCTTCCTTAGTTAAGGGGGGATTTTCCACATCATCCATAGTGATGAACTCCCATTCCTTATCAGGGACTCCTTTATCCTCTATATTGATACACTGGGTTATTGGTGTTCGTCCTTCACCTCTATCATGCATGGCCACAAGCCACATGCATCTTCATCTTAAGCATACAAAGTGCTACTATCTCTTACTATCTCAGTAATACCATGGTATATGGTGATCTTAAAATCATAATCTCCAGTGTGTCATGATTCCTCAAGTTGATTCCTCAGAAACCCTACACAACTCTACTCAGGGTTTCATCACCTTCCTTTTCAGAGGAGTTCTTCTGAGGTTCAACAACCACCCTTTCATTATATCATGGACTAGGCTGGCTAACCAAAAAACCTTAAACATGATCAACCGATATTGTTAAATCTATGTATTAGCCAAACTTATCTTGTTTCCAACTGAGGGTTAACCTAACAACCTCGACTTCTTCTAGCCTCTAGCTAAACTAGGCAGCTATATCTCAACCAGAGCATTCATTACCACTTCACCTCCTTAGGTGTTAGGTAATGTTGAAGACATACCTCTCCATGTATTCCACTTATCATCTTGTCTCAAACTCTAATTCTAACTGTATCTTCATTGAGAATACTTTGAGCTCATCTCCTTGGTTACCAAACTCAACCTTGTATCATTGGCAAATTCCAGATAGCTCATGGTATCACATCCCTACAAGATGATCTCCTTAATACTCTTAGTGTTTGTAAACCATCCATGTATCAATTTCTCCACAAGGGTATGTCATCATCTCTATCCTCATACCTTGTAGCTGTTGGGTTTTAGAGGAGGCAGAGAAGGCAGCAGAAACAAAAATTTCTCCCCCAAACCCGGAACAAGGAAACGCGTCAACGTCTATATAATAGGAAAGGATGGTTTGTGGAATCATACCTTGTCCCAAGGCTTGCTCGGAGACAATACCTTGCGCCTTACATGGTCTTCACCTCCAGTCTTAGATGGTGTCTGTGCAGCTCCTGGTCACACCGGGACTGACGACTCCTCCTCTCACCGGGACTGTCGGGATTGACAGTTGTCCTCCTGAGTGGCAAAAACCTCCTGCCTCTGAAGTAGTCCACACGGACCACCTGGAACTCCACACTCCTTGTCCCATAAGGAAGTGGAAGGAGTCGCACCCTCCTGTTGATGTACTAGTCTCCAACACACTCTCCTACTGCCAGTTGCAACTGCAGTTGTCATTCCCTTGCTGCACCTCCCTTTGCGAAAAGCACTTGCTTGGGCTCTCTCTCGATTACCAAAACCAGAGAGAACGACAACTTTGCAGAGCAACTGGTTGCACTGAGTTGTACTTTGAGAAGCCCCCAATACCCCTATATATAGGAGGGTCATGGGACATGGTTCTCCATCCCGGGCAATGCGGGACTAAAAGTAGGAGTAGAAGGATTCAAGATTTTCCACAAAAGCAACCAACTCGCAACCTGAACCGGTCGTCTGGACCCTCCAGCCGATCAGTTAGACACTCCAACCGATCGTTTGGATCCTTGAGCTGATCGGTTGGACACTCCAGTCGATCGGTTCATGATCCTAGTTTAACTCAAATTGACTTTCCTTCTTTTGTTTCTAATTGGTATCCAATGCCAATCATATTCCCAATCAAATTGGGCAATTGAAATGAAAGGAAAATTCTCACCGACCTGACTTTCCCAACTTGCTCGGTTGCACCAGTTGAACCGATCGGTTCAACACTTGAACCGCTCATTTCACTCTATACTTGAGTCGATCGGTTCAACACTTGAGCGGACCGGTTCCACAACCTCAGCCGACCGGTTCAACACTTGAACCAATCGGTTGGGAGTGCAGGTTGTGCAGAATCAGTCAATTGTGATTTCAATCAATCCAATACTCCAATCAATGTGTCCAACACCTTGAACATTATGATATTGAGGTATCAATCAATTGAGTGTTTAATTGAACACTAAACTCCTTTAGTAATCAATCTAAACATTGCTTGTGGACAAAACTCCTCTTCCAGGTTAAATCCTATGTGTGTGACCCTACAGGTCCATTTCACATTGGCAGTGAAAGTCCATAACACTTATGACTTCACAAGTAAAGAGCGGTGCCTAGTCACACATCAATGCTACCCATGTGAAAGTAGAAAGTTGGAGAACAACATTCAATCCTACAATCCGTGAATGGTGTTATAGTGAATGTATAATTCCTTTGTCACTGATATCCCGAATGAACTCGAGGAATGGAACAGTCATCCTATCAACGTTCATTCACTTTCTTGATCTCAGAGTAGATTGGAAGAGATATGTATGACATAAATATCACATACGGATTCACACATGCGTGCACGCCTTTCTCAATCCTACTCATCAAGTGGCCATGGATATCAAACTCCCTCAGGAGGGACAAATCCCATATCTATCACTCACCCCTCAAAAGCCCCATGTGTCAAAGCCACCCAATCATCACCTTTATAACAACCCATGTTTCAGGACTACGTTTGATGATGTCAAAGTGTGCCCAATGACATGTGTTGAGTGTAGTGATTTTAGGTCAAAGAATCACACTCACCACCATCACTGTGAGTACTGACTGTGACTACCATGTCATGGTTCCATGTGTCAAACTCACGGTGGGTCTGTCCGGTACACTTGTTCTCTAACAAGTACCTATGTGTTTGGTTTGATATCTCTATATCATGACTAATGAGATTCTGTCATCAACCAACAACACAATCTAGTCTTGTGTGTCATTGATGTCTATCTACCTTCCACAATGACATCCTACTAGGGACATAACAAGAATGTACAAACTCTTAGCATCCATATGATCTCATCATTCAGGTCATCAACCTGAAGGCATACGTCATTGAGTACTGTCATTCTCTAGACATTCAATCTGTTCTATCACTATCTCATATGACTGAACCAGAAAGAATTGGAAGCTTGCCTTTGATGTTTATCAAATCAATCTTAATGTATCCCACCAATCATCCCATGATTGGCTCTCAGGGCATACATACCAACAGACTCCCACTTGCACTGCGAGCCAATCACTATTGAATCATATTCATAGTGATCTTCAAACATGTCCCACATGTTACTGTGCTCTAGTGCGATCATAGTGAGTAATAGCAACACCTTGCCAAAGTCAGTATAAATTGCATGTCTCTCATCTCTTCATTGTACGTCATATGTATGAGATGGAGTTGCCGTAATATGTGATCTAGTATTCCTTTGCTAACCTTTAGCCACATTGCATGATCAAGGATTCCATACTTGTCATCAATGAGTGGAATATCTATAAGTTCATCTCATGAACTTTCAGATCCATATAGTATCTATTGTTGTTCTCTAACGCATAGATACTCGGCATTTTCTTTTTAAATGGTTTTATTGGAACACTTCCAATTATCAACAAATTTTCACTTTTATACATCCTATGTATAATTTGTGATTAATTTTCTGTCCTTTCAGAAGTTCGCATCAATGTAACTCTTTACATTGAACTCTTCCTTATCTCCATAGAACTAGTACTTCTCAAGTACTTATGGTATTCCAGTAACCCTTACTGGAAGTAGAAAGACATCCACTCGTCATGTCCCACATACGAGTTATCAGGATGAGCACATCAGATTGTCATGTCGTACATACAAGATGATGAATGCATTTTATTCTTGCCATGTCCATACATGCAAGATAATGGGATGATTACATACATGATAGATCCATATCTATTCTTAGTGTTCCCATTCTTCATAAGAATTGGACACTTGGCCTTGGGATACTAGCTCCATGTAGCATGGACAAGTTTTCTCCCACTGAATCTGTGTACACTGAACACTTCAATATAGATTGCTAATGTATGCTCTCTCTTTTTAGGTCAAGAGATTTTCGAGAACTATCTCTATGGATCTCCATCTCTATCTTCCTTAAAGATAATTTCCACTTTTGGATTTCCATTCTAGAACATTTCCATTTCACATCAACATGTGGAATGTGAATACGCTCCCACTAAATCACAGACCCCTTCTTTATCTTTGGCATATCAGTCAAACCCTTTGACTATATCATCAAAGTAAAGATCCAATTCCGAGTTTCTTGTACTCAATCAATTACATTGATTAGTCCATTGTGACTTATAGACTTCATTTGCATTAGTGGATTCATAAACCTTATACATTATGTCACGTACACATCCTTGTTTTATTCCTCATAGGAATGCGGTTTTAGTATCCATATGCCAAATGCCTTAGTCCTTAAGTTGCAATCAACAAGCATCATCCTTCTCAAAATGTTATCCATGTGTCTTAACACTTAAGACTCATTTGCACTTATGGATTTTATCCAATGGGTGCTACCATCAAGGTCATACCTTATGGTTCACATGGATGTCATTTAGGATGTAATGGCCATAAACCATAACTCAAAATTTGATTCCTCATATTCATCTAGATAGTTGACTCATCATATGAAAAACTCATCACATAGATAATTGAGGTGTATCTGTTAAGGATATAATAACTCACAACCCTTGTGATTCTTAATTTCTTTTATTAGTGTGGGGTATTCTTTTATTAAGAAGAATTCAGTTATTTGATAATCATTCTCTAACTCCTTATAGTATGATTCCTTCTTGATTTAGACATCACCATGCCTTAATCATGAGTTCACTATGATACATTATCATAATCACTCATAAGGATCTCAAACATTTGGTCCAAGTATTTCATTCATTGATCTCATCTGGAATTAACACTTTACCAAATTTGTACTTCATCTATGATAATCTTGAACACTTCAAGATATTCATATTGGTATTTCTCTAAACACCATTTGAAGTATTAGCATTTATTCCAATAGGTATGTAAATACATCACATGTATTATACCTGATTGGATAATCATTCTCCCACTACCATTAGTGAAGATTGATTAATCATGTCTAAGATATTCATGTCCCTTAATGGTTCTCTAACCAAAAGAGTCTAGATCTATCCATCATATGGAAACTAGAAATGAATTTCTCATGATTGATGCTAATTTGATTGTTTGAGTTATTTATAACTTTTAGGTATCATTTTATCTTATGCATATCAAATATCACAAGATAAACAAGGAAATGCCACAAAGATCATATCTTTAAGATTGAAACATCAACTTTATTAATTGTCATCATTGTCGTACAATATGCAAAATAAAGTGCTTCTATCTATTGGTAAAAATGAAATAGCAGTTCATAACTGTATTACATGCCTTATAGGCTGAAAATAAACTAAAGTACTCCTATCTATGGTGGCAACACTTGCCCCAATTATGAGTGTTTTACACTTTACGTCTTGGTATCATATACCTCAAAAAGTGTTACAAGTTTACTTTCATGACACCTTTAAGTAGAGACGTATGTAGCCTCATTCTTCTTTTGTTCTTCCAGATAGAGAGGACAATTCCTTTTCCAATGTCCTGGCTTTTGACAATGGTGTCAATTTCCTTTCTTAGTCACACCTCCCTTGGCCTTGAGAGCTGAAGATGGCTTGGACTCCTGGCTAGCATCAAAACCTTTCTTAGCTTTGCCCTTACCCTTGTGCTTGGACTTGCTTTTCTTGCTCGTGATCACCATCACATCCTTAGGCTTGTCCTTCTTCATCTGTATCTCGGCTGTCCTCAACATGCCCAACAACTCTGACAGTGGCCTATCAAAGTTGTTCATGTTGTAGTTCATCACAACCTGACTGTAGGATTCTGGCAACGATTGCAGTATCACGTCAGTAGCCAACTCTTGGCTCAGTGGAAATCCCAGCCTCTACAGGTTCTCCACATACCCAATCATCTTGAGTGTGTGAGGACCAACTGGATCTCCTTCTGTCATGACGCACTTGAACAACACCCTAGAAACATTGTATCTCTCTTGCTGTGCCTGATCTTCATACATGTTCCTGAGATGCTGAATCATCTCAATGACACCCGTGTTCTCATGTTGTCTCTGCAACTCATGGTTCATGGAACACAACATCAAGCACTTTACATCAATGGCATCATCAAAATGCTTCTTGTAAGCATCTCTTTCTGCCTTTGGTGCATTAGGAGCGGGTTCCTCTGGAATTGGAGTATCCAGGACATAGAGCTTTTGCTCTTGAGTGAGAACAATTCTCAATGTCCGATACCAGTCGTGGAAGTTTGTCCCATTTAGCTTGTCCTTGTCAAGGACCGATCGCAAAGAAAAGTTATTGTTGTTTGTTGTCATTTGTACTACAAAAGGAAAATATGCAATTTTAGTCCAAAAACTCATTTTTGACTTATTTGATTGATTTGAAAAAATTGACGATATAATTAGGCCTTTAATTAATTATCGCTCCCACTATTTTACTTCAAATTGATAGCCCTCACCATCAATTTGGAAGATTGCAGCGTACAACCTTCTACTGGGCAAGATCCTGAAATCCTCTAAGTCATGGACCAGCTAGGGCTGTCACCCACAACATAGATCTCTCAGGTAGGCAACTCTTGCCAATTGTATCATATGCAACTCTTGATAAGATTTCATATGCAACTCCTTGCCATGATCATCTCCATGCCTCAAGGTACTAGATCCCATATAGATCACCTTGTTAAGTCCGACCCAAAGAAAACACGATGAATATGCACTCTGCTAGGGCAGACCCACACATTCATCCTTCACGCTTCCACGAGATAGCTGGTGCACCACGCTAGGGCGTCCCCACACTTGGTCGATCAAGCTTTTCACGTGTGTCACATTTGGAAGGCATCTAAAACTTAATATTTTAATGAGGGATTTGGTTTTTATATACATATACATATCCAATCACCACAATACATAGTACATATCATATACATGCTATATCCCACAGAAAACATGCACAAATGATAAAAGCGATGATTATGGCCATCCTAATGTGATTCCTCGAGCCAAGAGGAATCACTGTCATCTAGGTCTACATCACATGCAACGTGTAAGAGATGAATTCTATGCCTTGCCATCCGAGTTGATCAACTCATCCCATGAATGATCTGCTCTCTTTGGTCGGTCGTCTGGGTGCCACCAGCCGATCGGTTCGCTCCTCCAACCGATCGGTTCGCCTGGTCGTCGTGCATCTCGTCATGGTCGCCACCCACTCGTCTCGCTCCTCGAACCGGTCATCAACTGATCGGTTCGCTCCTTGAACCGATCGTCTGGAACGTCAACTGATCGGTTCACGCCTTGAACCGATCGTCTCAGCTGTCGTCTGGATGTCCGCCTTCTTTGACATAATAGGAAATAAAAACTATCCTAATATTACATTGCTTAAAAGGGAAACCCCGAGTTACAATCAGGGGGAGCAAATGTAGGAAAGAATCTCAAATTATTTCGAGTTACATCAGGAATAGGAGAAGGGAGATCGGTGCACAGACTGAGATGCAAGCAACCACACACAACCAATCACAGATAGGTTTTATTGTCCGTAATCACGCTATACATCCACCACAAAACTCATTTAAGGGCAACGCGTATCGAGTGCATTAATAATACATATCATATATGTAATTGGGATTTGTGGATTTTGGATTGGACATGCATAAAGCCAATTTTATCCGCATCGTATGCAATAAATAAAGGCGACAAACCAAAGTCGATCATATTGATATTCCTAAAATATAGAGCAGTTGATGTGGCTTTGATAATACTGTTGGGTTTTAGAGGAGGCAAAGAAGGCAGCGGAAATAAAAATTTCTCCCCCAAACCCAGAACAAGGAAACGCGTCAACGTCTATATAATAGGAAAGGATGGTTTGTGGAATCATACCCTTTCCCGAGGCTTGCTCGATGACAATACATCACGCCTTGCACGGTCTTCACCTCTGGTCTTGGACGGTGTCTGTGCAGCTCCTGGTCGCACTGAGACTGACTCCTCCTCCTCTCACCGGGACTGTCAGGATTGACAGTTGTCCTCCAGAGCGGAACAAACCTCCCGCCTATGAAGTAGTCCACACGGACCACCTGGAACTCCACACTCCTTGTCCCACAAGGATGTGGAAGGAGTCGCACCCTCCTGTTGACGTACTAGTCGCTAACACACTCTCCTGCTGCCAGTTGCAACTACAATTGTCCTTCCCTTGCTGCACCTCCCTTTGCGGGAAGCACTTGCTCGGGCTCTCTCTCGGTTACCAAAACCCGAGAGAACTACAACTTTGCAGAGCAACTGGTTGCACTGAGTAGTACTTTGAGAAGCCCCCAATACCCCTATATATATACGAGGGTCATGGGACAGGGTTCTCCATCCCGGGCAATGCGGGACTAAAAGCAGGAGTAGAAGGGTTCGAGATTTTCCACAAAAGCAACCAACTCGCAGCCTGAACTGGTCGTCTGGACCCTCCAGCCGATCGGTTGGACACTCCAGCCGGTCGTTTGGATCCTTGAGCCGATCGGTGGGACACTCCAGTCGATCGGTTCATGATCCTGGTTCAACTCAAATTGACTTTTCTTCTTTTATTTCTAATTGGTATCAAATACCAATCCTATTCCCAATCAAATTGGGCAATTGAGACGAAAGGAAAATTCTCATCGACCTGACTTTCCCAACTTGCTCGGTTGCACCAGTTGAACCGATCGGTACAACACTTGAACCGCTCGTTTCACTCTGTGCATGAGTCGATCGGTTCAACACTTGAGCCGACCGGTTCAGCAACCTCAGCCGACCGATTCAACACTTGAACCGATCGGTTGGGAGTGCAGGTTGTGCAGAATCAGTCAATTGCGATTTCAATCAATCTGATACTCCAATCAATGTGTCCAACACCTTGAACATTATGATATTGAGCTATCAATCAATTGAGTGTTTAATTGAACTACTAAACTCCTTTAGAAATCAATCTAAACATTGCTTGTGGACAAAACTCCTCTTCCAGGTTAAATCGTATGTGTGTGACCCTGCAGGTCCATTTCATGTTGGCAGTGAAAGTCCATAAAACTTATGACTTCACAAGAAAAGAGCGGTGCCTAGTCACACATCAATGCTACCCAAGTGAAAGTAGAAAGTTGGAGAACAACTTTCAATCCTACAATCCGTGAATGGTGTTACAGTGAATGTATAATTCCTTTGTCACTGATATCCCGAATGAACTCGATGCATGGAACAGTCATCCTGTCAACGTTCATTCACTTTCTTGATCTCAGAGTAGATTGGAAGAGATATGTATGACATCAATATCACATACTGATTCACACATGCGTGCACACCTTTCTCAATCCTACTCATCAAGTGGCCATGGATATCAAACTCCCTCAGGAGGGACAAATCCCATATCTATCACTCACCCCTCAAAAGCCCCATGTGTCAAAGCCACCCAATCATCACCTTTATAACAATCCATGTTTCAGGACTGCGTTTGATGATGTCAAAGTGTGCCCAATGACATGTGTTGAGTGTAGTGATTTCAGGTCAAAGAATCACACTCACCACCATCACTGTGAGTACTGACTGTGACTACCATGTCATGGTTCCATGTGTCAAACTCACGGTGGTCTGTCTGGTACTCTTGTTCTCTAACAAGTACCTATGTGTTTGGTTTGATATCTCTATATCATGACTAAGGATATTCTGTCATCAACCAACACCACAATCTAGTCTTGTGTGTCATTGCTGTCTATCTACCTTCCACAATGACATCTGACTAGGGACATAACAAGAATGTACAAACTCTTAGCATACGTATGATCTCATCGTTCAGGTCATGAACCTGAAGGCATACATCATTGAGTACTATCATTCTCTAGACATTCAATCTGTTCTATCACTATCTCATATGACTGAACCAGAAAGAATTGGAAGCTTGCCTTTGATGTTTATCAAATCAATCTTAATGTATCTCACCAATCATCCCATGATTGGCTCTCAGGGCATACATGCCAACAGTAGAAATGTTCCAACTCACATCATCTTTATCCTTGGTGTATGGCATGCGTTTTGTCCTATCTCTCACTCTCATAACAAGAAGAAATATGCATTTGGCGGCCGTCCAAATACATAGTTCTTCCCATTCCAAGAGTAGAGATGGTACATCCCACCTTGCCAGTACACCTTCAAATCTAAGTTGAAACGTGCAACTCGTGTCTCCAAATCACAAACATCATGATATTAAAAAAAATCACTTCCATGGAAAACTGGTCTCAAACCTACTTGGGTCACCACACAATCCTTGGTCATCTCCTCTAGGTCTATAGGGTGCCGAAACTTTTGGGGTCATACTTCTCCCCTTATGCATCCAGAGAGTGCCCTACTCATCGGCCCTTTGGGTCCCATGAGTTCATGAAGGTGATCAATCTCCTAACCCATAGCCCTCGGACAATGATAGTTGTTACCTCTCGACCCTATGGTCATGTGCAACTAGGGAATTAGGCAACTCCTACTTCCATCGGTCTTATCCCTATCTGACCCTAGGATAGACTTAGGATTCCATTTTAGTACATATCCAACTTAGAACCTTACCCAAGACTTCATCATCTCTCTCTACATTCACGAATGACTTTCATCCCTTCATAGGGGTCATGGCAACCTACCTACCTTAGTCAGGCCCCATACCGGTTACCTCCATGGTAACACATCCACATGCACATAGAGATGGTTATCTATGGGTCTATAGGTTCATTCTCATGCCATGTACTTTTCTCTTAGCTTATCAAGATCCTCTGGAACCTTTTTAGGTTACCTCAAAACCAACAAAACTAGTATATACTCTACAAAAGGGTCCCTCTCCCAGGATGGGAGGAACTACACCCTGATAACAGCTGTCACAAACATCCATAGGGTTTACAACCATATGAGCATGCTTAAACCAGCAACTACTAAGGCACCAGTGTACCCACTAAGCCATGCTAGGTCACACGTGTTCTCTTCCTCAACATTATACCAACTTTGTGGTGAGGGGTTCATCAAACCTACCCTTACCTTAAGGGGTTTCCTTTACCTCTACACATTAAGAGTAACACGCTCAAAACTATAGACTCAAATCTCACCATGAGAATTGGATACACTGCTTCCCCTCTTAGGCCTAGGAACCCTCTGTTCTCTTTCGGGTATCCAACTACATGCTCAATCTCTTAACAACGAATCAAGCATGTCATGTACTTCCATGATCCTTTTATATAGGCAGCACCTCCAAGTTGAGTCCTCCTCAAGGACAACCTACAAGGTGTAATGCCCCACAACTGGTTACCTAAACCTCCTCGGGGTCTAAGGCACTCTTTGTTTCATTACAGCAGGTAAACTCCTATACCCTAGGAACACAAGTACTAGAAACATCATCCTCTCTTTAGGGTTTGGTTCCTCAAAAGGCCACCAAGATATCCTTGATCACCAGGGATCAAGCATGAGGCTACCACTATCATCATCCTCAACTCTGTTCCTCAAATCTCGAGGTTTTAGGCTTTCAACCTTCTTGCTTGGGTCCTACTTTCTCTCTATAGAGTTGACTCCACATCCAGCTTTACTACTAGAGGTCCTTTCTCCATGAAGGATTAAGCTCACAAGCATACCTCTACATAGGTGAAAACCATGTTCGGAATTATGTTTGCTCATGATCATCCATAACCCTTTATGCTTATCTCATAAGCCATCCATCATTATCCCTTTTCTAGGGTTTCATTCAACTGTCAACACTATTGACACACTCTAGGTGTGAGCTATACCCTACCTACATAAGCCTATAGGGTTTCTATAGGTTCTCCTCTATCCTCATCCATGAAGGAGCTATCCTTTGCTCTAGCATGCACGACCCTCTCCAGGGTTGGGTCGCCAATGGTACTAGGTCATCTAACCTCTTATGGTATCCCAAAGGCATGTCCAAACAAACACTCAGTCAACCATGATATCTACTCATCATGTCATCTCTCTCTCTTCACTTAGGGTTAGGGTTAACATCATCCTCAAAGGATGTGCTAGGTCTCTACCTTTAATGGAGGTCTCCACCTCCAAGACTAACTCTTTCTACACATCCTCCTGCCAATGAGGTCTATCCTCAGATCTCTCTTGAGGGCAATGACAACTCATGTCATACGACCTAAGCATGTATCTATTCCTTTTCACTTACTCCATTAAGCTTATGTCCAGGACATCTTATTTACATGCTTTTTATTAATTTGACAGAGGATTCCTTAATCCTTATCAACCTTACCCATACCTCAAGAGGGTGAGGAAAAGAGAGAAAACCCTAATCCTTAAGATCCTTAATAGAATTTGAGTTGAGAATGGATGAACAAGATGAGAGAGTCCTAAAGGTATCTTATTTCGATTCATACCCTAAGACTTTGGCCAGGAAGTCACATGAATACGGGAGTCCTCGTATTCTGACTAGTGGTGCGGAGGAAAATATTTTCAGCCCCCGGTCGTGATCCTTTTCTAGACACCTCTGTCTTTCGGATAATCCTCTAATAACTCCCTTGGGCTCTACAAAATTTTAAAATTTAATAATTATTAAAGATTAATTGAGGAACCTTCGCTCTGATACCAATTGTAATGACCCAGCCTCCCGGTAACCCCCAATTAAGGGAGACCCGAAGGTCAGAGCCGTATTTCAACTAACAGGATCAAAGGTTCGACAAATAATCAATAACTACAATTAATAAACTTTACCAACTAAACTGAAAACTGGTATAAAATAAAACTTTTCTTACCTTGGAAAAACTGAGATTTCTAAACTTCTATCCATGAAGATGCTAAACTAACTAATCCTCCTATGCACGTTATTTCTCATTTAATTTCTCATCTACCACTTTATTGTTTATTCTTTTCATTTGTACCTAAAACGCCGACAAACAAAATGTCGGTCGGCAAGAAGCTGGTATGTGGGGGAAACAATAATCGTGCAACTATAGTAACAAAGTAATCAGCCAATTATCATTTAACAGCCAAGATTACGTTTTAAACCATACTACTCAATCCTTTCCTATCCCCTATCTCTGAGTTTTCCCTACAGCGGACTGGGATACTACCTCTCTCTAGGTGGATCCTTATTAAACCACACATGATCCTACCGAACAGGTAGATCAATATATAGGGTTGAGTCACATGGCACTACCCATAGGTAGTCCAATCTCTAACTCAATGTGACTTGATGGACCTACCCCATTGGTAGCCATTTACTAAGTCATCCAATGACCTGATGGGCCTACCCCATTGGTAGCCATTTACTAGGTCAACCCATTAAGCTACAGAGGGGACTAGGATCTGTGCTAGTAGGCACATCTCTTATGTGATAGTCATATTCACATTATAATTTGCATGAATTAAATTCATCCAACAATTAATTCAAGCCACGATGTAAACATTAATAAAATCCTCAGAAAACTAATGTGGGATAATCATAAGCGTAACCACATACCTTATGCCATCACATAAATCATGTAGAACATCATATACTTTACGAGTGTATCCAAACATCCAAGCAACCAAGAAGATAATCAACAAGTATCTGAAACAAAGCATATTGCATATGTGTCACCATGTATTCATATTACATTAATCAGATCTAAATCCTATCCTAAACTAGGGATTTAAGGTTATCTCATGTTTGGACTAGGGATTAGGTTTATGAACCCTAACTCCTCACATTATGGTTTCTAAGATTACAAACCCAGTTATGCATGTTGGGTTAAACCCTGATTAGCATCTTAAGCATATTAGATTACACGTGGCATCCAAATTACATTATTAGCTTTAGATCATAGCAAGATGTCAACATTGGTTTTAAAACCCTAAAACAATATGTATAAGATTATTAATCTAGAATCATCATTATCAAGGATTTCTTCATTAAACATGTCTAGATCAGGTATGAACGAACATATTCAATTAAGCATCATATTACACAAAACTAGGTTTTCCTTTTCATTAAAACCATTAGAACATGTATTGCCTATAATTTTAGAATAGGAAGCTTAATCATATTATGATAATATTTTATTTGGACTCCTCTCATTTTTCTAAGCAAGTTTCATATATTACTTGTCTAAATCCAATCATACTAGCTATTACTATGATATTTGTAAGATTAAATCTAACCGGACCAATCCTAGCATGACACGTCGACAAAACATTACCTTATTTCTTTGGTCCAGTTCTCGTGCCATGTTGAGCGACATCTTGGAAAAACCTTCAAAGACCTTTTTACCCTTCCCTATTAATCACGATCTGCAAACTCACAAGGGCTGATTTCATCTTTTGGCGCAGGCTCATCTCCTTTCTCGGGATGTCGCTGATCCGCCCGACGCCTGGGCTTGGGAGGCCTGTGTCGTCGCCTCCAACTATCAGTCAAGCATCCATTGACCATGGGAACATCGCTTCCGTGCCACCCGTGGCCCTGATCATCAGTTTTGCGGAGGTGGCTCCACGCCAGCACTGCCGGAGGTGCCCGTCGGCACCCTCCCTCTCTCGCACGTTGCTGTGACCGGGCCTCCCTGCACACGACGGTATTGTGGGGCGCCGCTTTCGGAGCAGCGACACCACCACTCTTCAGCTCCGTCGGCCCTTGCTACCACCATAGTGGCCGCCTGGATCCTCCACTGTCTACCACCTGTGCCCTCCCTCGCTGTCCTACGTGAACCGGTTTGGCCGATTGCAACAGGTTCCTGATGACGCTCTTCTTCAGTCATGGGCATCATTGTTGTGATTCTCAGTGCCTTGCTTCTCAGTTGAGGGTACCGCTCCCAGGGCTCGACGTCTAGGATTCCCTGACCTCTGCCATCCATCCTTGGTCTGCTGGCCTCGACATCTGCTAGCGGCAGTCCATGCAGTAGGATTGAGTACAGCAAGTCTCCCCCATCTTGATTCCATGTTAGCCGATAGATGACCACGCTCTGAAGGTCACCTTCATGGATTATGCTGTGGAGAGAACACTAATCTAAGGAGGATGAAGAAGAACGCAAGAAGAGACGATAGACTAGGAAGGGAATTCTGCTATGAGGAGAGTCACCACCCTCATGCCTCGTAGGCATATACCTATATATATATATATTCTCTTGCTTACCGAACCCTTCCTTGATCTTGCCTCTTCGAGGATTCTTTCCTTATACTCTCTCAATTACTTCCGAAAGGTAGATGGAATCCTTTCCTAATGAGAGTCTGCGTGGGTTCATGACTTACTAATGGAAAGGTACTAACCATTAAACATACACCTTTGCACAACCCCCCCTTTTCCTTTATCTTTCTTTTAAGCATTAAAATATGTCCTCTTCTATTCACAATTATCTCCAATTACATGAATAGGGAGAGGCCAAGGCATATGTATATTTCTCTCAATTTTCTCTTACTTTTCTTTTTAAACCATGTTTCCTATTTCCTTTAGGAAACTAACATATTGTTCATTTATTTGACTTCCATGAAAAAGGTGGATAATCTTTTAATTAATTATCTAGTCCACCTATTATCTTGGATTATCCTAGAAATCCTCTCATTATCTTATTTATTTCTTATCAAAATATCTCGTTTTGAGGATTTCTCTTTATCTTTCCTTTTATTTTCCTCATTGGTATTCCTTTTAATATTAAGAATCCTTTGGATACGAAAATCCACCAAGGATAACTCATTTATACCTCTTTCCACTTATTTGCCACATTTTATCATTATTTTCAATTTCTTTCTTCACCAAGATATATTTAATTGATTTTTTTCTTTTCTTATTGCATTCTCTATGCAACTTTGGACTCCTTGGAACCCAAGGAACCCAAGAGGCACGAAATCCAACTTTGGATTATATTCTTTTGCCTTCTAGAGGTTTCCACATCTTTCTTTTCTCAAATATTCAATTATTCATTCACTAATTGAATTTTTCTTGTTATTTGGGCCCAATAGCCAATAAATCCCACAACACAGACATCAAGGCTATTGTAAACAAAATCCATTTATTCTAAAACAAATTATATCATTATTTGTTCAAATATCCTTAATATGAGAAATTACATTTCTCACCAAATAAACCCAAAAATTGGGGTTGTAACATCATATGTAACGCCCGGGCCCACTGCCCAAGGCTCTAGTAGAGTTTTAGGAATGACGACTGGCCCCACAAACCACCACTAGCCTTAGTTGCACACTTTGTCCACGCTGACGCGCAAGCCAGGATCAACTTCCTGACTGGTCACCCATCCTAGTACTACTCCAATCTGAGCATGCTTAACTATGGAGTTCTTTAGTGATGGGCTCCCAGAAAAGGAGGTGCACCTTGGTGATATGGGTAGTCCAATCATTCCTTTTAAGATCATTTTATCCCAGGCCTCAAATCCTGGGATGTTACAATCTCCCCCACTTAGACTCTTGATTTCCTCATCAAGGCTCAACTATAAGGCCTCATAATCTCTTCCCCATTTCAGTGCAGACCCACAATGGCCCATGGACACCTAGCTCCCGATCAAGGAATTCCAGTGCAAGGGTGGCTACGTCAACCATGGACAACCCTTTCCTACATGCATGAACCGCACGGCTCAAGACTGGCATGCCATGTCCATGTGGGCCCCACCTACTGGTGGGAAATTGGCTCTGATACCATATGTAACACCCGGGCCCACTGCCCAAGGCTCTAGTAGAGTTTCAGGAATGACGACTGGCCCCACAAACCACCACTAGCCTTAACTGCGCACTTTGTCCATGCTGACGCGCAAGCCAGGATCAACTTCCCGACTGGTCACCCATCCTAGTACTACTCCAATCTGAGCACGCTTAACTATGGAGTTCTTTAGTGATGGGCTCCCGGAAAAGGAGGTTCACCTTGGTGATATGGGTAGTCCAATCATTCCTTTTAAGATCATTTTATCCCAGGCCTCAAAGCCTGGGATGTTACATAACTAGTGGGTACTGACTTTCTCCTCTAAATGGACCTTCTGCAACCTTCTCAGACTCGGGTTCTTCGGTTCTCATCTCCTCCTAGCACTCTATTATCCGTCTCGATATGAGGGTTTCCATATTAGCAGACTTCGTGCTAGAAGGGATCTTCCCTGAAGGGTTCTTTATGAGCTCAGCCAACTGAGCAAGTTGTTGGTCTAGCTGTCGTTGGTGCATTTGCATGTCTGCCATTTGGGCTTGCATAGAATTCAAAATGCCAGAGTTGGATAATGCACTTTGCACAAGTTGATTGTTTACTGTGTCTTGTCTTTTGATGAAGTCAAAATGTTGACCCATTGAGTTTGGCTGGCCACTACACTTGGTATGACTTTGTCCTTGCTCTTGCCCTTACCCTTGGCTTTGGCTTGTGTTAGCAGGTTGACGTGGTTGATACATGACCTGACCTTGATAATTGGTTTTCTTTGTCTAGAACATGTTGATCTTAGCATACTGTCCCTTCCCGTTTCTCTTCTCGAAGCCAGATAGTGGCTTGGGAGGGTTGCTCAACTGATGTGAGTTCTCTACGGCGTCCTTGTTTCCATAACTGAAGCCAGGATGGTCCGCCCTCTTGAAGTTGACGTAAGATACGTTTGCAGCTTCATCATCCTCAGAATCACTTTCACTTGACCCTTCAGGTCGAGTATACAAGCAATTATCTACCCCATGGCCTCCTTCACCACATGTGACACATTTAATTACCTTCTCTGTCTGCTTCTTGCCTTTTTCTCCTGACTCCTTTAGTTGTCTGACATCCGTAGCTATCTTCTGTATCTGGGATGTAATCTCCTCCAGAGCCTTAGACTCAATTGACGGTCCTTCATTGGCAAATTTCTTTGCATAACCTATGTCAGTCCTATCATATTTAGTCCCGGCTTGAAGCTCGACCATGTTCTCAATGATCTTTTTAGATCTACTAGGCTTCTTCCCAAGAAAGTCACTTCCCGCAGCTGGATTTAGTGATACTCTCTCTTCAGGAGTTAGGCCATTGTAGAACGTTGTTATCAAAAAACCTTTCTTGTAATTGTGGTGAGGGAAGTCCCTCTAATACTCCTGGTATCTCTCCTAGGCCTCATGCAGATTCTCTCCTAGTTTTTGCGTAAAAGATGTGATCTTTTACCTACTCCTGACAGTCTTTTCAGTAGGGTAGAACTTGTTTATGAAAGCTTCTGCTAAGGCATTCCATCCATTCAGGGATTGATGTGATAGTCCAAGGTACCACGACAGTGCCTTGTCCTCCAAAGAGAAAATGAAACCTTTGCAGTAGATCACTTCTTGTGGTACCCCCTCATTTTTATGGTGTCACATATATTTTTGAAAGCATCAAGATGATGATAAGGATTGTCATTCTTGGAGCTCCCTTGAAAACTCTTATTTTGGATCATAGAAATCATGGCGGGTTTTAGCTCGAAGTTTGTAGCATCAAACCTCAGGATTACCACTGGGCATCTAGAGTTGTTGGCTTTCGTGGCTGCCAACTCTCGAAGAGTCTTTTCTTCTTCTTCAGAATCTTCACTATCGTTGTCTCTGCGGTTTCTCTCTTGATTGTGATGGTTCCTTCTATGTATGCGGCAGTGGCGATGTCCTCCGTGGTGGTGATCATCCTAAGGTTGTTCTTGTTCTTCATAAAGATGATCGTCATTGTAACGGTCATGTCTATCTTCATCGCTTCTAGGAGGAGGTGGGTGTGGTCCAACTCTCACATTCTGCTCGTCTGCGGAAAGGGGCGGCTCCAATCGAGGTGGCATGATGAACGAAGTTGAAATTGAACAAAATGCTTCTCCCTGGTACCTGAATAGAATGTAAGATCAAGTTAGAAAACAAGGCTTGATAAAGCGAACTATTCTGTACAGATTTAGGTTAGAAGACTTAAAGTAGTGGTGTTGTCAAGCTTATTGCTAAGCTTGAGGCATGGGAATATAGTAAGTGGACTTGGGTTCTTTAACAGTACCATTTTTCCTCATCCCCGGCAACGGTGCCAAAAATTTGAACGGCCTAAATCATGCGTCCAAAAGGAGAGGATTAAAGTAGTCATACTTTTAAAGAGATAACCCGACTTTCAGTCCCCCGCAACGATAACGGGGTCCGATGTAGCGATCAGGGTTGAATACAGGGACGAGGTCGGTAGTGCCAAGAACGCAGAATCAACACTTTTATACTCCAGTAGAGAAGGAGGATTAAAAGGTGTTCCCCAAGGAATGGCAAACTGAAGGCAAAAACAAAAGGGCGAAAGAAAAGAAAACAAACTATAACGAGAATATGGAAAACTTAGACTGGGGTTCACTTAACTAAAATGTTCCCTTAACCAACATATTATCCCTCTTCCCTTCATGCACATATCAAAATTACGAGCAACCACACAATGCATCATTCCACTCTCTCTCGAGATGAGGAATGAACTAGACTTAAAAGAAGTCTCTCTCTCGAGAAGATAGCTCAAAAGCCTTATAGCAAGGCATATGGTTTAAAGCATAAGCAATCTAACACACTCGTGCATTCATGTTGCTCTACGTCACAGATAAAAGTGATATTACTCTCTCAATATACCGACGATCAAACATCGCAAGACGATAGCTAAACATACAAGTGAAGCGTTAAAGCAAGCACATAGAGATAACTTTCATATGGGCAAGGATATACAGACAAGAAAGGATAAATATGCTGCAACAAGGGAACATCATAAAGAAAAACTATCTCCAATTGGAGTTACAAGAAAGATGATGGTTTTAGGGTTTTAGCAGTTTTTAGGGGTTTTGCACAACAGCCTCCAAGGAGATAAAACTATTGTCAAGGACATGCACGAAGGAAGAAAACTTAGGAATAACAAGTGGTAGTGGAAAACACTCTGCACCCCTTCTCTCAAAAAGGGTACCTCCAACTAAATGCCAACACCCTCTCTCAAGGGTAATGGACATAGGTTGGAGTGGGAAAGCAACCCGAAGCAGCTCCAACCCTGGGTACTCTCGTACTCCCAGATCATACCAAGCTCTAGAGTTACAACGTCCTTCTCTCGGAGGAGTTGAAATGGGAAATACATTTCGATAGCTAGTCAAAACATGATCCAAACATACAAGCTAGAACTCAGATGCTATATAAGAAATCATCCAACAAAAGGGAACCAAACATAGAACAACATGTATTAAACTCCACAGATTCTATAAGCATAAATATTGTGTAAAAGGGGTTCAGTTAAAAAGCATATTAAATGAAAGTAAATGCTGAAAAAGTAAGATAGGTATCAGCCCCCTTGATGTAGGAGGTCAATATACAGTAGCAGACCCCTAAGGTATCGCTGACCCAATACCGGGTGGGAGCTCTACTCGAAATTCCTGCGTAGAGCAGCCAGGTTATAGGTCATGATGGGTAGGCATATTGGTCAAGGCTATCTACCTGATATGGCCATGTCGGGGTACCACCCTCTAGGGCAACACACCGTGATGGGTGGTCCGTATCGGGTTCGATATCATACCAGGTTATAGATGACTTAGGTTCTCAGGTTCCTTGTATCAGGTGTAGGGGGTGAGTCGTCTTGGGCAGGAGCCCATCTAGGAACCCGACACATTGGGTGGCCTTCTTGGTCGTGTCGGGTTGCTGCGCTACCAGGGCGGGTCCTAAGTGAACCACTCCCATCCCTCTCGGGCTGGGGTGAACTCACCTAGTATCGCCTGACATACTAACTCTAGGTGCTTTCTAAAGTCAGCTTTTGTGAGCTTCTGACCATCCCATCGAATTCTTGTAGCTGCTATTTATTGGCAGTAACTGGTGGAGGTTGCGGTTCTTGTGGGGCCACGTGTCCTTCATCGAACCTACTTACGTGGCCTCAGGGATGATCGACACATGTGTGTCACCCGACACAATAGATCGTCGTGTGCCGGGTTGTAAGTGTATCGGGTGACTATAGCAGTCAGAAGCTTCTAATGAGTGGCTCGTATCACGCGACATGCCATAACAGGTTGTCTAGTCGTGGTGAACAGAGCTCTCTGTCAGGTAAGTGGCATACTGCCCGTCAGAGCACCCTTCCCACATGACATGACCGTGTGGGGCTGTAGTCGTATCGGGCAGTAGTCGTCGACGGGTAAGCGTGCGTGACGCGTGGCCAATAGAAGGGTCGATGCAGGCACACATTGTAGATGGGCTGGTACGGGCCTTTTTCGGACTTTGGGTATAAAATAGGAAAAATCTGTACAAAATATGGAAAAAGTGTTAGGGGCGTAGCGCAGTTTTACTTTTGTGCAAAAATATGACAAAATTGAGAGGAAAAACAATTCAGAGGGAAGTTTTGACAATGAAATGAAGGCTATAAATGGCCATAAAATGGGTGTTATCATAGGTTCTCCTGAAGAGTGGGGATGTACGGATGGAAGCTGATTATATACTCGGCCAAGGTATTCTTCCACAGTGCGACATTGGTATCAACTTCCTCCTGTGGGATGATTATAGTGTCGTTCTCAACCGTAATATCCTCAACTGCGATCCTTGTATTGGTATCTCCAACGGGGATCTTTCTTAGGATTGTCCATTCCTTTGTGGTCTCCACTACTCTGACCTGATCTGGATTTCACTGGCATGGTCGTTGTCCCCCTTGGGGTGGAGTTCTCTGATCACCCCCATCGCTGCCACCCCTCACGGCCATAAAGACAATACTACTTATCTGGTATCCATTTTGGTAATCTCTGATTGGTCCATTTTATTTAATTGATAATAAATCTAGGCCATGTCAGAAAATACAAATAAATGGTAAATGGAAAGTATTTTTCACATAAAATCTGATTTTGGGATTTTTTAGCCTTGATTTCATTTTCCTTTTTCAAAATTTGCCTTGGATACCATTTTAATCACATTAAATGTTCTGAAATACGTAATTAATCCATTTTAATAAAAGGTGTTTTCTTAATCAGGAGAATAAGACAAATCGTTTGGTCTAGGTTTTGAGTCCTAAAATGAGGTTTTGGTTTTGAAGGTGTAAATTAGGGTTTTAACCCTTATATATTACATTAAACCCTAATCCATGTATATACACTTGTATATAGGACAAAAGTGAATTTGGATACAAACTAAATGGTCAAAGAGATGAATGTGAATCTACAATAAGGTATGTGGACCCTATTTATGTGAACTCGATAAATGTGCCAATTGTACCTATTCCTTTAGT
This sequence comes from Alisma plantago-aquatica, assembly GCA_963693085.1. NCBI lineage: Eukaryota > Viridiplantae > Streptophyta > Magnoliopsida > Alismatales > Alismataceae > Alisma > Alisma plantago-aquatica. The sequence continues at coordinate 211,533,066 of OY856414.1, forward strand.
TGGGCTTTTATCCAAACCAAAATTTCTAGTGAGGCATTTTCTAGCCTTAGTATCCTTCTATTGCCTTTCTTTGACCTTTATATTTGATTTGAATCTTCTATTGCCATTGTTGGATCTTTTATGTGAATTACTTCTTGGGTGTTGAAACCCAATGCTATGATGCTATATTTTTTATATTCTCAAACTACCAAGTGAATTATTCATCATGATATATTAATGGCCAAATAACAATGTAGTGTACATGAGTACAAACCACCCATAGTTTTAGGGCATGAGCCCTAGGGGAATGTGACCACTCTCCCCTGAGGGATGTAACCACTTCCGTCATATTATATATTTGTAGGTGTTTGGGAATGTGACCACTCTCCCTCAACTATTGGTTGAGGTTTGGTAGGTGCCTCACCCTGTATTTGTTTATTTTGTGTCATAATATTATACATGCTATGTTGATTGTTATTGTTGTTAAACTATGGAAAAATTCTCATTTCTCATTTATATACTTACCTCATAATTTTGACACTCTCTTAGTGTAGTGAATCTTTTATCATGTAATGTTTTAGCTTATAATTGTCTTTTACCTTTATTGACACATACTTTTTATATTCTCTTGCTGGGTGATCCCAACCACCGAGGTATAGGATCAAAGTGCACATCAGAAGCATGGTGAACCAGCTTAAGGCTAGGAAAGGAGTCAAACCTTCCATCATTGATATATTTGGTTAAGTTATTTTTTATTGGAGACATATTGTTGTAGTCATTTCCCTATACTTAGGTCCTTTTCTTTTGTATAAAGCATGTACACCCTTTTGGGAAAAATTTCTATGTACTCTTTATTTAAATTGAATATATTCAAAATTTATACACTTCTGCTGCTATTTGATCTTTTGGTTACCATTGTTATTAGTAGAGAGGTGGATTGATTTCACTTCTTTACACTTTCCTATTACATATTGTTGACTCCTACCAAATCCTTTCTTGGTACAACCTTCACTATTTAACACTTTATTCTAAAAATTACTTCTCAAGATGGAAAAAGAACACATCATTAGAGAATAGGAAGTGTCATGGTTTGTCAATCATCAAACGGTATGGGTTAGGGTATCTCAATCCGGATCCTTTTCTATATTTTTGTCTGTATAACCATTAGCGACAATAGGTAATCCATTATTATAACTTAATCCATCTAGGTAAACATATCTCCATATTCCATATGGCATTTTCTAGCCATAAAACCTATATTTGTGGAGATGAGAAATATGTATTTCGTAAATACTTATGTGGACACCCCATAACATTACTCAATTAACCCCAGTTAGTGAGCATATAAAATGGGGGAAAATAGTATCCATTCTCTCAACATGAGAGTTTAGGCAAACATAATACCCGAGACAATTCCAAGTTGAATGTAAGGTCTTCCTAAATATAATGGAGTTGGATCTAATTATCACTTGGAAAAGGGAACATAATTACTCTAAAACTTAAGTTGGGGTTTGGAGTTTGTTATCTATGATTTCTGAAATCAAAGAGAACATAGTTGAGAGCACATCAGCTATTTAAGATGAAGGTTAAGGTTTGAGCTAGAATTCAACCAAGCTAAAAGTCTCCAATGTAATCAACTCTCTATGGTGTTTGAAGTAACATACTATTAAGATAGGATATAGAATCTAATCATGAGAAATGTTAGCTCTTATACAAGGGAAGTTTTTGCCACTAGTAGAGGATAAGGATATCTAGAGTTATAATAAAAACCAAGTCACAACCACAGAAGTGGTCTGAGGAGTTGATAACACCCAAATTCTGGCATTTATGCTAAACATTTATTCATGGTTTTGTGTCATTATAACCTTACTATGTCTAAAATAACCCTATATTCTTATCTTTTAGTAATTTATATCGTTTCATAGATTGAGTTCCTCAACTAGCCAATTTTGTGACTTGCAAGCACCAAACTCAAGATGACATCAACCACCAGTAATAGCCACCCCCCGGGGTGGGTTTGTCCACTAGGGTCACGACCATGAATGTGGTCTCGACTGCAATGACATCGCAGTCGCAACACTCATTTCGACCGCTACCAAATCTCCTCTGCCACCACTAAGACACCTGACATGGTCGAGACAAGGACAAGGGCCAACAACCATCTTGAGCACGATGACCGTCTCGACCTTGACATTTGTCTCGGCTGCTACAAGTCCTACACCTGGGATAGTGGTCTCGATCGTGACATATCTCAACCGCTACACCCGACACGGTCAGGCTGAGACTGGGAAAGCGTCCAAGACAGGTGTCGTGACCACTTATTACATACACTCCCGTTCACTTATAAATACCCACCCCTAGCAACCTGGAAAAGTGTTCCGATACGTTCAGAAGTTTTGAGATTTTTAGGTTCCCAGAGCCCTATGGGAGATGTGGAATAGAGTCAAAGGGGATGATTACATTGGTTTTGTCCCTAGGATATCAGTAGACTCACAAATTGGAAGAGAGAAAGGTCCAAAATGTTAATTGTGATGGATATTGATGAGATCTAGAAGGGAAGAAACTCCAAGAAAGAGAGAGAGGATAAAACTTCGACATATCATGGAGAAAAATAAAGATAGCTAGATAGCATCATATAGAGTTTAATGTAAAGATAACTAGATAGAAGCATATATTTTTTACTATATTTTATTTTATAGCTTTTCTTAATATGCATTGTATAGAAACTTAGTTTTGCATTACTAATATGTTACCATACTTTGATGGATAATAAAGGTTTTAGTTGAAAATTATAGTAATCGGTGGCACAATGTGATACCTTACCTAATCTAAATGTATATATGTGTTAGTTTCCCATATCTACATGAGTAAGCATGTAATTAAATTATATAAAGAAAGATAATGGGAAAGTAGGAAATAGAAATCCTAGTTGGAAAACTTCCATAAATAACTAAAATGGAATGGAACTTGATTTCAAGTGAATAGTAACAAAAGTTTTATATTAGAAATTACTGATAAAAATTGCTATTATTTAGCCTTTCTTTCCTCTTTAAGGTCATCGGTCTAGTAATAAATATTAATATATTTAAATTTTGAAATTGGAATTAAAATTGATTATTGACTAGTGCTATGAGTTTTTTTCTTGGTGGGTCATATCCCACAACCATGCAAAATGGATAATGGACACTGAATCCTCCATTATGAACCAACCCCATTGGTGAAAATGTCATTCTCTCATGGGGGAGAACACTAGTCACCATCCATGGAGAAAAAAAACTATGAGATGAAAAATTCAATGGAAAAATTGAATAAATTGATATTTGGATTATTACTATGATACTTATTATCTAACTAGTTTACCTCTCAAACTTTTATATTTACCTACAATTTTTGATAAATCAATAGTAACTAGATAAACTTCTTTCTATCCAAATAGTCCACCACACAATCTTCTCCCAACTTTATTGCATTAAGATTAATTAGCTCAATAATTAACATTTTTGTACCATAACTATTCGATTTCCATAGGGACGAGATGAATAGGTTCCCTAATTTAAGAAAAAAAATCAAAATTTTGTACCTTAATTGGATGTCCTTTATTCTATGGTGCATGTGTAGTTTCTACCTTTGTGATGTTCATAAACAATGATCTACAAAGACACTGAAGAGTTATGCAGGGATGTCTTGTATTAATCTATATAAAGTATTTTTAATGTTTTACATTGTAGCTACCATGTATATATAGTATAAGTTTCAATGTTCTCTCATAGATTGTATGCGTCTATGAAGATTCTTGTGCAGTTTAAAACAAATCTTGTGAAAATTTTACTCACCAAGATTAGGCTTTTACACGATGGTATCAAGCCAATAAACAATAAAAACCCATGAATGTTTCATGGAACTATAGGGTTAATTAGGAAATACAATTACAATGGTGGAACTTAGTCAAGTATTTTACAACAAAACATAGTCCAACGATTGATATCTACATATCATTTAAGTACAAAGTACTAAATCTTTTAGTATCCTCATCTTCCATAACTAGACATCGTGGTAACTTGATTACAAAAGAAACCAAAACCTTTGATGGAATCAGACTAAATTATATAAAAATTTTGAGTAGATAAACCTTATTGTTTCTTAACCACTCAAATAGATACACAATATTAAAGTGAGTAATTCAACTAGAAAATAGGATCATCTCCCTTAAAGGAAATCAATTTGGTAAAATTTAAGAAACTTATGTGAAAAGAATAAAATATTCCATACACCTAATTTCATAAAAAAAGAAAATTTTGTACTTCTCTTTAAAATATAGGTCACATAGTTATCTACTCAATTAGAAAGAAGTGCAATATCGGGTCTCTAACCGCTGGTCTAGGAATCTTTATTTAGTAGGATACATTATCCTTCTTCCCTATGCTATAACCTAAAGTAGTTAGTTGGTCCTCTAATTTCTACAAATATCTAATATTCTATATCATGCAAGTTGTTTGTTGATGGAGTGGTAGTAGGAATGTTGGTGGTATGATGAAAATTCTGACATAGTGCCCACCTTGTTTTGGCACCATCTCTAATTACACAACAAAAAAGTTTTTCTATCAATAAATTATTTTTCTTTATAATATTATATGTAAAAAAAATATTTTCTACAATTTAAAATCAGATTTCTCAAGATAAGTCACAATCAAGAAGGTATTAGAAAAATCTTAAAGGAAGATCACATAAATGGGTATAGAAACCCTTGAAATCTACACTTTAGGATAAGATGATGCTTAATAGATAGTAAATAATACTAGATATTATTTGACATACCCTTTTACACCTCTTTTCATAGTTGAACCCATTTAAGAAGTGGATCATAGTACATATGACACCATAGATATGCTGATTTTGAGGAAGGAATTCTTTGTTTAGTGGTGGAGTTTTGTTGCACAATAAATTCTATGTCCTAAATCTATTTTGATAGATTTTGATAATATTTCCTAATCATCAGCTTATTTTACAAGGTGGTCATTAGTTCCAAGTATCAGTTAGTTAATTTGGCCTTTGATAGTTGTTAGTCTCCATTTTATTTTCTTGTTCCATGATAAACACTTGTATATCATTTGAAAATATATTTCAATCTAGTCCTTGATTTTTTGGTCCCAATTTTAAAAATTATCACGGTCCGTCCAATAGAATGGTCTAAATAGTTTCTTGTCTTTATATATGAGGTCGGATGCCCCTGCTACTAATGGCGTTGAAATATTGTGGCCCTCGGTAGTTATACAATTTTGTTCATTTGTGCCTTAGTACGTCTTTGGAGGGGCAGACACACGGAGAATATAGGAAACTTGTCATCTCATCATCAGTCACCAGACTGCCATCAACATCATGCCAAAAGTATGTACATTTAGTTATCAATGTAGAACTATCCTTATATTAGTAGCCCAACAAGTTGTTTCCTATTATCCAAATAATTAATTTCAGGCAAAAAAAACTTAAGTGAATGTTTAGCTGTTTTATATATTAAAATATCATTATTCATATTTTAAATTCTAATATGACATGTTTGTAAGTCAATACGTCATAGGTGGAAACGTATTGCCCCTGTGAGGGAAATGCGTCTGTGCGGGTGACACGTTGCTCCCCCTAAGGAGCAATATGTCCAGGGGCAGAGGGGGGGCCGGGAAAGTATGGGCCATGCCCCCCCCCAAAAAAAAAAATTCATATATACATATATATATGTTATTAGTCTAATGAATAATATATATTAACTAGGATGACTACAAAGCAAAAATTAGAAATGGTACAGTGGTCAGATGCGTGTTGCAGGACCCACTTGGCTCGGGTTCGAATCTTGCTACACCCAAGTTTTCACTTTATCACATTGTATATACATAAGTAGTTGATTTATATTGAAGACAAGCATTAAATTCATGTAATGAAATTGTTGCATTGGTAGAGTGTCTATAGTAGTACTTAAACGTCTCAAGTTCTACTCTCTAGTTTCATGTGTGTTTTTGGCTTTTTACATTACAAAGTTTTTTGTGAAAATTTTGGCCCTCCCAACTTTGTATTCCTGGCTCCACCACTGAATATGTCCCCAGCGGGGATGTATTGCGTTTTTTACATTATTTTTTTTTGTAAAATTGTTACCATGTCATAATTTATGTATCTTATTTTCAAAATAAGTACGATAGTTAAAAATATAAATTTTGTTATAATAATTGAAAATAAGTAATGATAATAAGATATAATAGTTCTTAATACATATATTTAAATTATAAATAATAATAATAATAAAAATTGATTGATACATTCGTAAAAAATATAGTTAAATATTAGACCAATAAACACGAAACATATAATATTTTACATTAAAAAATGTAATATTATAGGGAATAATACAATCACAATATTGCATATATAAAATAAGATTAACAATACACAATTGTCACTAATAATATTTATCATATATTTTGTTTGAATTGTATATTATATTATTTTCTATATACAATTATTAATAATATACAATTTTTAATTAATAATATGTATCATATATTGTATTATATCTATTAAGCATATTTTATATTTAATTATATGATTAAGGTATAATACATATTATTAATAAATTACAATTATTTATTAATATGTATAATATCTTTTCATTATTTATAATAAAAAATTATATATTATTACTATATTTATTATAAACTAATTAGATACAATTAAATATTTTATATTAAAAAAAGATATTTAAATATTTGATACATATGATTCATGAACAATTGTATTTTATTTATAACTGTGTAAATGAAAATGACAATGTACAATTGAAACAAAAGAAATGATACATATTATTAACCAACAATTCTATTTTATTGATCTTATTTTGTATATGCAAAATCGTGATTGTATTAATTTTTTAATATTGTATATTTTGTTTTATGTAAAATATTATATATTTCATATATGTTGAAATAATATTTCACTATATTTTTTTACAATTGTGTTAATAAATTTATATATATTATATATTATTTAACATTATGTATAATAACTACTAGTTTATGCACATACTTTGCACGTCTTTTATTTAATTTACATAAAACTAATAAAAGAGATTGATAACTGGTTCACTTATATACTTTAAATTATCTTACATTAGATATGAAAATATGCAAACATCACTTATTAATATTATGTACTAATAACTATTACATCTTATAAGTGTTAGTTAGTTTAGGTGAAGATAATAATTCTATATATTTTATAAACTATTGTACTTATTAAAAAATAAATAAATATAACACATAAATCATTATATGGTATCAAATTTAAAAAAATAACGTAAAAAGATAATGCATCCCTTTTGGGAACGTATAGCTCTTGTGGAAGAGCAATGTTTCACCCGTGTGCATTCTCAATGCCCTCACAGAGGGTAATGTGTCCCTAGTTGTGACGTCCCTAGTTGTGACATATTGACTTATATGCCATACTGAGAATTAAGATCTGAAAATACTATTTTAGTATTTAAAGTAGTTAAAAATACTATTTAGGTTTTTAAAGTAGTTAAAAATATATATATACTTCGCATGTGTATAGCGTCAGCCGCCCATCATGGACATGAGCACCTTCAACGCTGAATTCATATAGCACTGAAGACAGGTACAAGGTCTCAATAGCACCAAACACGACAAAGATCAAGGGGATGAGTCACACACTCGTCTTCCATATCACTGTCATTACGAAGGAGAGGTAGATAGTTGTTATTAGTATGCCCTGGATTGATTAGATAAATTTCAGGTTACAAAATACGATTTCATGTCATAATATATAGTTGTTACTATTAAAATATTTTTTATTACAAACATTAAAGTTGTCACCAATAATTGGAGAGGGCCATGACAAGCTATATAGCTTAAAAGGCTGAAACAACTTGCCACAGTCATGATAAGCTGGTGTCTCTCTTACGAGATCAGGATAAAAGATCGGGTATGGTTAACCAAAAGCTACCGATCTGTGAATAAGGATAAAAACACGAAAACCAAGATGTCAAGACAATGCAAAATACTTCATTCAAGATATGCATTCATTAGAGATTTACCAGCATCTATACTAGATTATCTAGAGGTGCAATAGCAACACCAATTGTACGAGAAGGGGGCAGCAGCTCCCACATGATCAAATGACATAACAACACAAATAAATAGGGTCCCAACATAATCTAATAGTTCGCATGCAACTAGATAATAAATAGTCAACTCTTGCATAGAAGAAGACAAAAGAAATCAATGTTATTTTCAAGATACATAACTCGAACCATGTAAAAATGTAGAACAACGATAGACATTCATGTGTAATGCATGAACCAATAAATGTAGAGTGTTTATATTTATCTATATGATAATCGAAAATTCATGAATGTAATGCGTAAATTTTGCTTGTATAGTATATATGACGGTGATTATGCTACATAAAATAGTGAAAAGGCCTGATATTGGCAATGGTAGGTTGAAAATCGAAAACAATGTTGTCTGCCTATAAATGTGACAGAAATTATCTGGCTATATGTCTACTTTCTTATAGCTAGATAATAGTATATAACTTATCTTTTATCATTATTCTACTACTATTAATACATAAATATGAATCTACAAAATTCTAATTCTTTAATATATGAGCTGGGAGGGTTGTATTCGGATTCTTATGGCGGCGGTAGGGTTTGAGGGGGCTTCTGGCGGCGATCCCGAGGGGGTTGGAGATGATCGGGTGTTTGATCCCGGGGCGAAGCAGCAAGAAGTGGTACGGTAACGGGGCGCTTGACGGAGAAAGAAAAAACGGCGGACGAAGCTTCGTATAAAAGAAACGCGGAGAAACGGAGGGGCGCAGCAGCCTTTTCTATTCCGGAAATATGCCTCAACTTTAAGGTAGCCGGGATGCAGGAGCAGGAGGGAGACAGTTCTGTGAATGTACAGATGTTGGTTAATGATATGCCAGGAACCGGCACGTGGAAGGACGGACATATGAATCTACACCAAGCCACCAGAGAGGATATAACAAATACATATGCCAATGTTACGATGGGTAACAGGACATGTATGAGTAACGATCGGATGGGAACGAGGTCTGAGACTTTCTTCCTCGAGAAGCTTTTTGAAGACAACCTACCACTGAGAGTGGTCTCTCTTGAGGAGATGGACGGGATCCCGGCGGTACAGATAGATCCTGATGTAGAAGAAGATCTCGTTAGACCCTGGAGATATGCAGTAGTGGTGAGACTGCTTCTCTGGAGATATGCAGTAGTGGTGAGACTGCTTGGAACTGAAATCAGATATATGACGCTCAAAGGCAAGACTGAAGCTTCTATGGCAAATAAAAGGAAGATTTAACATGTTCGAGCTCAAACATGGTCACTTTATGGTGCAGCTCTCGTGCCAGCATGATTTTGATACTGCACTTATTGGTGGTCCGTGGAAGATTTTTGGGTGCAATGTCCTGGTATGGGAATGGTATCCCAATTTTAAACCTACTGATGCATTGGCAGACTACATGGTTACATGGGTACGAATTGTAAACCTCCCATTACACATGTATGTTACCACCATGTTTCAATACATATTTATGGCGCTAGGTTGTTTGGTGAAAATTGACAATCACGCGGAGAATAGATCAAGGAGCCGTTTTGCGAGGCTAGCAGTGGAGGTGGATACCTCGAAAGATCTGGTGTCTTTTATCCTTATTAATGGTGTATAATACGAAGTCATCTATGAAGGATTACCTTGGGCCTGTGTCAAGTCCGGAAAAGAAGGCCACATATCTAGGGAAGGAAGGTATGAGCAGTGAAGCAATTGTGGAGGCAACGCAAGCTAATGTAGGAACGAGTGTCCACGGATGGCAATACCAAAAATCCAAAAGAGGGAATAGAAGAAGGAACGTGGTATTGGAAAACCCAAGGCTGGAGACCACTAATCGCTTTGTAGGGCTACAACGGGACAAATAAGGAGGGGGTGTTAGAATTGTCCCACACCGCTGAGCTCTGAGATAGGTCCTGGCTTATAAGGTGTGTGGTCCTTTCACCCATTGTCAATTAGTTTTGGGTTTGGGTTGAATACCACGCATTCTAATATGGTATCAGAGCGGACTCACGAGACAAGTGTGAGGACCACACCCTGCCTAAAAAATAACAAGTGCAAGCACACAAAAGTGGCTGCACTTGAGGGGGGATGTTAGAATTGTCCCACACCGCTGAGCTCTGAGATAGGTCCTGAGCTAATAAGGTGTGTGGTCCCTTCACCCATTGCCAATTGGTTTTGGGTTGAATACCACACATTCTAATAGGGGGGAAGTGGGAGAAGACGAGGGGCAACACCTGAAAGAAGGGACTCGTCCAGAGACGAGGCCGAGACGAGGCCAGCGAAGGTATGACAGAAGAAAAAACCACAGGTTCATGAGAACGTGGATGCTAGCGAAGAGAATGCTGATAGGACCACAGCTGGACCACCGATGACACCCACTCAGGATGGGGGACCAGCGATGCCAACGGCTACCCCAGAATGACCTGCAAAGCCTGACCGGCACAACAGAGGAGCAGACCGCGATGCCCGCTGCAATGTTTCCCCTTTCCCTTAAAATGTTATTAGTAGTGGCGTGACAGACCACAGCTGGCGCCTTGTTAATTCTAGCGTCTTATTAATAGAAACCACAACAACTCGTGGTTGTGTGAATTATTGCCAATTAGTTGTGTTATTCCCCTGACTTGCAGGGACCCGTTGAGAGAGAGGGAGTCCACACCAGCCACCATAGGCCGTCGGCGTCGACCAGTGTCCTCTCCGCCTAGGCCCCTAGTGCCTACCATCTTGGTTTCAGAGCCACCCTCCCCACCACCGGACCCTTCCATCCAACTTGAACTCTCGACAACACCCATGAATCCCCAACAGATTCAACAAGCCATTCAGTCCCACTCAGAGCAACTGGCCACGCTCTCCAGCAAACTCGACACGGTACTTCAGGAGTTGGTTCGCCTCTGATAGGATGAGGGGAAGAGGGCGGAGGACACAGGCTCTACAGTCAACTCATCCACATCCCGAGATCACGACTCCAAAAGCTTCAAGATAAATCACTTCAAACTGGACTTCCCATCCTATGACGGGGAGCAACTACCAGAGAGATGGCTCAAACGCTGTGAGCATCTCTTCAAGGTGGGAGACATAACAACTGATGCTGAGAAGATCAACTTGGTGGGCGCACATCTGGAGGGAGAAGCCCTCGACTGGTTCACAAGTGACACCGCCACTGGCTTCCATTGCTCATGGGAGATTTTCAAAGAAGAAGTAGAAGACCGCTTTGGAGCACCTGAAAACAAGGGCCTGCGAGGCTGACTAAGCCGTCTCCGACAAACGACATCGGTGAGAGCATACCAGAGGGAGTTTGAGGCCCTCAAAAACTTATGTACAGGGTTCCGAGATACATATCTCTCAGAGTTATTTTTCACTGGTCTGAAGGATGACATCCAACGGGAACTGCGGCTACGAGGGTTCACAGAGAACATGCCTCGATTTGAGTTGGAAAAGCTAGAAAGACTAGTAGAGGACCAGTTTGCGGATACACGACGACCTCAACGGACAACAACCTCCTTCTCCCGTGCGGAGCCCAAGTCAGAAGCAAAGCAGGAAAACGACCGCTCCGCACGACCGGTTCCTCCCATCCAAAAGCTCACACAAGCAGAGATGGCCGAGCGTCGGGCCAAGAATCTCCGTTACAACTTCCCCGAGCGATACTTTCGAGGCCACCGCTGTAAGCAACCCGTCCTATTCCTAATTTCCTCTGACGATGAAGAAGAGGATGATGACAACTCTCCCCCAGATGATACGAAGGAAGCCGAGGCCTCCGCTATGGAGGAGATACCTGCAATTTCCTCCTTCGCAATAGATGGAGGGGATATCAACGAGACCATCCGTTTGTGGGGATTCCTAGGCACTAGACGTATTCTTGTGCTACTTGACTCTGGTAGTTCCAAGAACTTCATTGACCCTTCAGCGCTTCCTGATGAACTAATTGGAGTTGTAACCCCCCAAGCGGGACCGGTTCGTGTGGCTGGAGGTGGCACACTTCGATACTCAGGCAGAGGAACATCACTGCCTATTAACCTTCAGGGCCGGAAGGACAACATAGATGCCTACATTATGCAGGTGGGAGTGTATGACATTGTCCTAGGAGTACAATGGCTGAAACAACAAGGACCTTCCACTTGAAATTTCCTAAAGTAGACGGTCTTTTTCGGTAACGCTCAACCTCCCTTCACCTTGAGGGATATCATAGCAGGAGAAGCGAGTTTGGAAGATGTGACAAATATCTTCTCGTCAGATTAAATGCCACGACAACTCTTCATAATATCAGAAACCCCCCCAGATTACACCTCCCCAATTCCTCCTACCATCCAGCAGTTACTTCAAGAATTTGAAGGGGTCTTCAACGAGCCAACAGAAATTCCCCCAGCCAGTCCGCAAGATCACCGAATTCATCTAAAGGACGAGTCTAAAGCTATTGTATCACCTCCCTACCGATACCCTCGGTTCCAAAAGGATGAATTGGAAAGATAGGTTGAGGCGCTATTGAGGCAGGGGTACATACGACAAAGCACTAGCCCCTTCTCTTCACCTACACTACTGGTTCACAAGGGAGATGGTAGCTGGAGGCTTTGTATCGACTACAGAGCATTAAAAAAACATACGGTTCGCGATCGATTCCCCATTCCCCTTATTGATGAACTCTTGGAAAAATTGGCAGGTGCCAAGATCTTCTCCAAACTAGATCTTAAATCAGGCTATCATCAAATTAGAGTGCATGAGGCGGACACCCAGAAGACTGCGTTTCAAACACATGAAAGCCATTATGAGTTCTGGGTGATGTCGTTTGGGCTTTGCAATGCACCATCGACATTCCAATCCCTTATGAATGAGGTTTTTCGTCCTTTCCTTCAGAAGTTCATCCTTGTTTTCTTTGATGACATTTTAATCTACAGCAAGACAGAGAAGGAGCACCTCTTACATCTCCGAGCAGTGTTGATGACCCTGGGCAAGGCTCATCTACATGTAAACCTGAAAAAGTGTGTCTTCTTCACCAGGGAGGTCACCTACTTGGGACACATTGTGTCTGGCAGCGGGGTCCGAGCAGATCCATCAAAGATTGCAGCTATCATGGAGTGGCCCAAGCCAGCAAATATCAAGCAACTGAGGGGAATCTTGGGGCTAGCCAACTACTATCGGAAATTTATCCGCAGTTATGCACAGATAGCAGCACCCCTCCATGCCTTGCTCCGTAAGGATAACTTCAAGTGAACGCCACAAGAAAATGAGGCCTTCACACAACTGAAGTCAGCACTTGCCCAACCACCAGTCATGTCCTTATCGGACTTCTCCGCACCGTTTATCCTAGAATGTGATGCATCATGATCAGGAGTTGGAGGAGTCTTGATGCAAGGGCCACATCCTATCGCATACCTTAGCCGCCAACTTTCACCACAACAACAAGGTCTCTCTACATATGAAAAAGAGTTGCTGGCCATCGTCATTGCAGTCAACAAATGGCGTCCATACTTACTGGGTACACACTGCATCATCAAAACAGATCACCAAAGTATCAAGTATCTGCTAGAGCAACACATCCACACTCCGACACAACAATGTTGGTTCACCAAGCTGTTGGGATTTGAATTTGGGGTGGAATACAAAACAGGAGCCTCCAACCACGCAGCTGATGCACTGTCAAGGCAACCAACAGAGGATTCTTCCTTTCAAATTACTATCCTCCAACCAACATGGCTAGAAATAGTCAAGGAGGAAACAAAATCCCTACCAGATATCAAGGACCTCCTTAGCAAATATGAAAGGGGCGCCCTGAATCCTGCAAAATACCATCTACATGACGGAATCCTCTTCTATAAGGATCGCATTCTTCTAAGTAAAGACTCCTGTCTGTTAGCAGCCATCTTGCATGACAATCACCATTATCCGTCAGGAGGGCACTCGGGATACCGCAAAACGCTCCATAGGGTACACCGAGATTTCCATTGGCAAGGTATACATGGGGACATTAAAAAGCTAGTAAGGGAATGTAGCACCTGCCAACGACACAAGTACATTACAGCATCTCCAGCAGGCCTATTACAGTCCCTACCTATTCCGGACAACATATGGGAGGACATTAGCATCGATTTCATTGAAGGGTTATCGCCAGTTCGTGGAATATCCACCATCCTCCTAGTAGTTGATCTCCTAAGAAAATATGCTCACTTCATTCCACTGCGACATCCCTTCACTACAAAATCAGTTGTAGAAGCCTTTGTTTCCAATATCTTCAAGCTACACGGTAACCCCAAGACGATTGTAAGTGACAGGGACCGAGTCTTTCAAAGCAACTTCTGGAAGGAACTGTTTAGAATGATGGGCTCTAAGCTCTGTTTCAGTTCGGCCTATCACCCTCAATCCGATGGCCAAACGGAAGTTACTAATAGGACACTGGAAACCTACCTTCGTTGTTATAGCTCATCATCTCCCAAGGAATGGGTACAATGTCTCCCCTGGGCAGAGTTCTGGTACAACACAAGTTGGCATTCAGCAACAAACACCACACCATTCCAGGTAGTCTATGGGCAACCCCCTCCATTAGTCATTTCCTACACACGAGGAACAACAAAGCTACCAGCTCTAGACGAAATGCTTCAAGCCCGTGACACTGCCCTGATCCAACTGAAACATTCCTTACAAGAGCTCAGAATCGAATGAAACAACAGGCTAACAAGCACAGGATTGATCGCCAATTCCAAATTGGGAACTGTGTTCTTCTCAAATTACAACCGTATCGCCAAACCTCTGTAGCAAATCGTTCCTCACACAAATTGCCAGCCAAATACTATGGTCCATTTCCTATTGTGGAACGCATTGGTCGGGTTGCATATCGTCTTGAGCTACCCACCGCCTCAAAAGTTCATCCAGTCTTCCATGTTTCTCAATTAAAGCTCCATCAGGGCACTCCACCAACAACTATACCTTCTGACTTACCTACATATTGGCCCCCAACATTGGCAGCATCTCGATTCCCAGATAAGATATTAGAGCGCCGCATGATACGATCAAAGAACCACGCTGCAGCTGAGGTCTTAGTATCTTGGGTGGATCGCCCCATTGAAGAAGCAGAATGGATGCTATACAAGAAGCTTCGCCAAGACTATCCTTCCTGGTCCGACCCCGTGGACGTGCTCGGAGATCAACAGGGGGGAGATGATAGGACCACAGCCGGACCACCGATGACACCCACTCAGGATGGGGGACCAGCGATGCCAACGGCTACCCCAGCATGACCTGCAAAGCCTGACCGGCACAAGAGAGGAGCAGACCGCGATGCCCGTTGCAATGTTTCCCCTTTCCCTTAAACTGTTATTAGTAGTGGCGTAACATACCACAACTGGCGCCTTGTTAATTCTAGCGGCTTATTAATAGTAACCACAACAACTCGTGGCTGTGTGAATTATTGCCAATTAGTTGTGTTATTCCCCTGACTTGTAGGGACCCGTCGAGCGGGAGTCCTCACCAGCCACCATAGGCCGTCGGCGTCGACCAGTGTCCTCTCTGCCTAGGCCCCTGGTGCCTACCAAATGCTGCGAAATATTACCAATACTTACAACGACACTCATAGCAAAAGCAACGGGGAAGGACATGGAGCCCGAAAGTTGAGGGAGAAGCACACGATTGTCAACCGAAGGTGGATCAAGTGATCGAATTAGGGCACGTTTTGTTTGTTGCATCTAGGTGGATTTGAATAAATGCAGCATTCTTATACTCCTGGTACATCCGATTTCTGGGTTTACGAAAATCTGCAGAATTGAACTTAAGTTGGGTTCAGCAGCGTGGTTTTGACGGAGGCGGGCTGCAGGTCGCTTCTTCTGTGTTCTGTTGCAGGGCAAAAGTGAAGAGCAGCCAGCTGCATCTCGGCGCCCGGCACTTTTGAAATGGATGCCGTCATCCATCACTTCTGTACTGCTCGAAAACGCAGGAGCATCCCCATTTATCCAATCCAGTAAATCAAACATAAGTTTTGCGTGGCTGTATCACCAAATTCAATCCAATCCAATTGCAGGTAATCAAACGTACCCTTAGACTACGCTGAAAATACAGTAGATGTAGAGGTGGATATGGGAGAAAACACTGAACAGGACGGAAACAAGCAGGTTACAGTCTCTTCCTGGTTGATCAGGAAGGACCGAAATAAAAAAGGGGCACGAGAGAAGGATAAATTTTTCTTCCGTGCACGTCAGACTCCAGTAAGGACCTGAACATGAAAAGGAGGGACAAATCTAAACCTTCGGACCCACCAATAACGCGAAGATGGAGCACACGGCTGAACGCACAGGAGGTGAGTGGGGAGGGGGAGTCTATACCTAACAAGCAGATTGTAGATAGGACAGACGAAGAGGTGATTGTAGAGGCAGGCACTGAAGAGATAAGCATAGTTGTAGGTGTTGAAGAAGGAGCACCTAACAACTATTCTTGCTAAACCCAACTGTTATCACTATGTATCTCTGCATTAGATTTATGCGGCTGTTGTGTTGGAACGTTCCTGGAATTGGAAACAACGATCGATGCTGCAGCATGAGCACAAGCCTGATGCAGTAGCCATTCTTGAACCGAGGATCAGCGGAAGGGCTACATCAAAAACTATCAAATCGCTGGGCTTCACTCACCGAGTGGAGGCGCGGGGATTTGAAGGTGGCATTTGGATGTGTTGGAAAGGCGAGGAGCAGAAGGTTCGAATTATAAATTTCCATAAATAGTTTGTTACGTGCAGAATAGTAAACAGAGTGATGGTGAATGTCTACACAGGCCCACACGTCACAGTGAGGAAGATGCTATGGAAACATCTCACTGGTGCTACTGCAACCATCACCATGGATAGTAATGGGGGATTTCAACACGATGCTGACTCCGGCAGAGAAACACTACCAAAAAATATAGTATATGTGACAGTCATGTAAAATGTTACACATTTTAAGTGACGTGCTTGTACATCACTTATAAATAGATGATATATATTTTAGCATTTTCAAAAGGTTACATACTTTAGGTGACATACATGTAAATCATCTATAATCTGTATAATCCTACATAATATAGATGACATATATTTTATCATACATGAAAGGGTTACACCCAATAGGTGACATACATTTGAATCACATATGTTCTAATGGGGGTTTTCCCTATAGGTGACATCTATATGAGTCACATGTGATCTATAAGGGGGTATATATTTAGGTGACACAGATGCATGTCACCAAACTTTTAGGTGACACATGTACTTGTCACCTAAACTTTAGGTGATAGACATGTCAGTCATTCAACATATTCCAACCAATAATAAGCATCAACAATCTTCTCAATTATACTTCATGGGGATATATCAATATATTTATTGACAATTCATAAAGGAAGATACGTGAGAGAATTTTTTGTTGAGAGTCTTTCTAAGTAATTCAGAGGGTCAATCATAGAGGGATATTGGAATAAAGATCTTCCTCCAAACTCATATATGTATCTTTTGTGAACATTCTAAGGTTAATGGGCATTGTAATGCCGGGCAAATTGCTCCTTGACAGCGACTTGCGTAGACCACCCACCCCTAGCAACAACTGCTGCAAAAGAGTGATGCATGTCGAATGCACTTAAACGACCTTGCTCTCGTCGTCCCCAAACTCATACATATCTCTTTTATGGTTAAGAGGATAATACATATATACATGTCTCAAATCTAAACATTTTCAAGGACTTGCTATGAGATGACCCTATCATGATATGGCCCCTAGCTCCACCCAAAAATATTTTCACATACTTTCTACCGATAGACATTGTTATTATATGGACCATGGCTCCTCACTTACACATTTTGGGAGATTTTCATGAGAGGACATTCTCATGATATGGGCCCAATCTCCTCACAAATGTATTTTTAGGAACTTGTTGTGAGAGAAAACTATCAAGATATGGGCCACAAGTCCTCAAAGTTAAATTTCAAAGAACTTGTTGTGAGTGAACATTGTCATGGTGTGGTTCATGAATCCTCCCAAATGTATTTTCATGGGGATATATCTGTACATTTATTTGACAACTTATAAAGGAGATGTGTAAGAGAAAATAATGTTGAGAGTCATTCTAAGTGATTCATAAAGGGATATTGGCATGAAAATAGTCACCAAACTCATACACGTCTCTGTGGTGATCATTCGAAGACCAATGATCCTTTGTCTTACGAGACAAATTTCTCCTTGGCAACATCTTACATAGACCTCCCACCCCCAGTAATGATTCCCATAAATGGGAGGTAGCTTCCATAAGCACCCAATCAACCATGCTTCAATTGTCCCCAAACTCATAGATGTCCATTTATGAATAGTTAAGAGGACAATACATATATACACATCTCAAGTACTTTTTTGTGAGAAGACAGTGTCATGGCATAGGCCCTAGCCCCTCCTTGAAGCATTTTAATGTACTTGACTGAGAGGACATTGTCATGTTATGGGTCGTAGCTCCTCGCACATGCATTTTAGGGGACTTTCTTGAGAGGATTCTCATGATATGGGTCTGTACACTCACAAATACAGATGCAAGGACTTGTTGGGAGAGACTACTATCATGATATCAACACAAGATCCTCACAAATGCATGTCAAGGGACTTGTTGTGAGATGATACTATCATGATATGGGCTCAAGATCCTCACAAATGTATTTCAAGGGACTTGTAGTTAGATGATATTGTCATGATATGGGTCATGGCTCATCCTAAATGCATTTATGGACACTATAAAGATATGGGACCTGAAACCTCCTTAATGCATTTGAAGGGACATGTTTTGAAAGGATACTATAATGATATGGGTCGTGGAACCTCCCAAATACATTTTTAGAAACATGTTGTGAGATAATATTTGTCATGATATGGGCCCTGACACCTCCCAAATGCATTTTTATGGACTTATTGTAAGAGGACGTTCTCATGATATGGGACCTGACACTACCCAAATATATTTTTAAGGACTTATTGTGAGATGACATTGTCGTCATATGTGCCATGGCACCTCCCAAATGTATTTTCAAGGACTTGGCCTGATAGAAGATTGTCATGATATGGGCCAAACTTCACCCAAATGCATTCTTAGGGGCTTATTATGGGAGGAAACTGTCAATATATGGGCCATGTCTCCTCCTTAATTTATTTAAAAGGACATGTTATGAAAGGACACTATCATCACATGGGTTGTGTAACCTCCCAAATGTACTTTTAGGGACTTGCCCTATAATAACATTTGTCATGATATGGGCCCAGACACTTCCCAAATGCATTTGGATGGACTTGTTATGAGAGGACGTTGTCATGATATGGGCCATAACACCTCCCAAATGCATTTTTATAGACTTGTTGTGAGAGGATGTTATCATGATATGGGACCTAACACCTCCCAATTGCATTTTTAAGGACTTACTAGTGAGATGAAATTATGATCATATGCTTCATGACACCTCCCAAATGTATTTTGAAGGACTTGGTGTGAGAGGATGATGTCATATATCAGCCCAAACTTCACTGAAGTACATTTTCAGGGACCGATTATGAGAGGACATTGTCAATATACGGGCCCTGGCTCCTCCTTAATGCATTTGAAAGGACATATTGTGAAAGGACATTATCATGATCCGGAACATGGCACCTCCCAATTGTATTTTTGGAGAGTTTATGTGAGATAACATTTGTAAAGATATGGACTCTGACACCTCTTAGATGCATTTTCATGGACTTGTCGTGAGAGGACGTTGTCATGATATGGGACCTAAAACCTCCCAAATGCATTTTTAAGAACTTACTATGAGATAACATTGTCATCATATGTGCCATGACACCTCCCAAATGTATTTTCAAGGACTTGGCGTGAGAGAACATTGTCATGATATGGGCCCAAACTTCATCGAAATGTATTTGTAGTGTCACGACACCCGCCATCATTTAAGATAACAAGTGTCATTAACAATAATAAAACATGTGAAAGCAAATCAGTTGCAGCAGATTAGCAAAAATCAGTGAAAATTAAAACCATTTGCAAAGAGATCCATTCACAGGAAAACTCTTTCATTCAGAATCAAAGTAAAACCTTACATCCTGGTTCATATATACATCTCATGTACTATTACTTCTCGAGGAATACAAACATCAACTACTCTGTCTTAACTGTACACAGGTAGTATAAAACCCTCGAGGCTTAAAGCCAAAATCTCAGATCGATCCATCAAAACATTACTCCTAGGACCCGAGAGTACAGAGACGACTCATAGGACTTTCTATATACAACTTGACAGCTCATATCCCCACCTGGGATTTACTGCTGTCCCTGCTACTACTGCTGCTGCTCTTCCTCTGTAATAGGTTCCTTGCCTTTTTGTCGGCGGTTACCTAAAAATTTAATCCCACGGGGGTGAGACAATTATAAAAATTGTCCCAGCGAGAGATATAACTCTCCACCAGAAACATTGTTATTGCCGATAATAGAATAACACTGAGCATTAGAATTATATTTACTCAACAACAGGTAAATCATTGAATAAGATATGCAGAGCAGTATTCTCTATGCAATCATTTCAATTATAACTTGATTAAGCAGCAAGTCATTCATTTAAGAAGGAATATGAAGAACATGTATATCATTTATCTAACTATGATATAATAGACCATGTATCATCAACCATTGATTCTCGCAATTCAACCCTAAGCAAATATGCTACACGGCTGATTACGTTTTACAATCATACTTATGCCCTGAGGAGATGAGGTATACCGCTCATACTCCAACCGACCACGGTTACGTAAAGCATCGGTACCTCACATAGGTCAATGGGAGAGCCGGATTCCCATGACCTCAACTATCTTGGTCAGTACGAGATAACATGCAGGACATCTTGTGTCTCTGCTAGATAGCTTTCCAGGGTATACTGGCAACATCGCTATTAGAGTTATAGCCCATAGCATATACTCTCTTCAGGATATGGCCCGTAGCCAATGCCCGGTATTATTTTGTGGAGTCATGGCCCGTATCCATGCTCTTATTGGGGTATGGTTCGTAACCAATCCCGTTCATAGGACATAGCCCGTAGCAATGCCTATGGGACATAAGGATATAATTGCCCAATTACCCCCACATATTCAAAAATATGTGTTCCGAGTAAACTCATTTCACCATTCAGCTAATTCTGACGCTGATGGATCTGTGATCAGGGAAACTACATTATATGGTATCACTTGATTAATTAAGTACATTATCATATTCTTTTAGCATCAGCCAAGTTTCCAAACATAACTTAATAAGACAAATGATATAAAGAAAACATGTACTATTTCCATTAATCACTTCTCAGTCTTTATAAGACATGGGGATCTCAGTCCCTCATTTCAATACTGGGAATTTTCATTCCTTTTCAACTCAATGCCATAATCATATGGTTCTGGGTATTCAAACCCTTAGCTCATCATTGAGCATTATTACCACTTTTTCAGGTAATTATCACCTTCAGGTCACCTGACCAAGGTAAATATGATGCTTATTACATAAACATCTTCTCATGGAACTTGAGGCCCATTACTTCTCTTATTACCTCATACTAGGCAATAAGGTATAGCATGGCACATAAGGCCCAATAAACAATGTCAATACATAAAATGTCATAGCTCATACCTGGCTATGTTCATCATCACATCATACCTGCATGGTTAGTACAGATGATAATACATCAATTTCATATCAACACCATGCAAAACAATATATAACATCATTATTCAAGGGTAACACCACTATTCCCTTACCAGAGTTAGGGTTTCCCATTTCTCATTAATTCAGACCCTCTTGAGTTAACCAACTTTATCTTGTATTAAGGTATTTCCCCTCTTAATACATTCCATCACAGAATACTCACCCTTAGCATATAATGCATAGGCCACACATTAGAATTGTCCAACTATCTCACATGATATGGACTTATCTTGGTTTAAGGCATAACTTTATTATAAAGTTGCCTATAAACAATCGCAATGATACACCCTCAACTAGGGTTTCACAAGGATACACCCTCAACCAGGGTTCACAATGATACACCCTCCACTAGGGTTTCACAAGGTTACACCCTCAACCAGGGTTCACAATGATACACCCTCCACTAGGGTTTCACAAGGATACACCCTCAACTAGGGTTTACTAACATCCTAATTAGTGATTTCACATGTAGACAACCTCTTATTAAGGTTATACATTGAATCAGCCTCAATTAGGGTTTACATCATGTATTGGGTCCATGCATTTGTTATGCATTAATGACTAGTACCATTAAAGGTATCTCCCACCTAATCACATTAGGTTTTCAAAAAGGTTTGATCAATTAGACCTTCAATAACATGAGGTATCCAATTGAATTAACCAAATTGAACCACACTCAATTATAATCAATGGAACTTCAACCAATTGGATCATCAACTCAATCATCATTTGAATCATGGCTCAACCCTCAATTGGGACTTCAATTATGGTCTGATATCAATGGGATTAGGGTTTATAAACACCAATTAAAGCTTTGAAGTTGATCATCAATCATGCTACTAATTGTGTTTCAATTGATTGCATTGGACCTTCAACCATTGAATTCATGGAACCAATCATCAATTGGACCTATGCTCATACTTCAATTGAGTTTAATAGGTCAACCTTCAACTAATTTGACCCTCAATTGACCCTCAATTGGTCATCAATTAGGGCTTGATTCAATTGAATTAGGGTTTGGAATTGAAGATCCAACAACACTCATCAATGCAAGATTGGTTACTTTGAAACTATTGAACCATTATCCAAATTGGGTATGACCTGACCCCAAACGGTCTTGAGGTCGTTTTGATGACCTCCAAACGGTCTTGAGACCGTTTTCCCATCATATCACTCAAATCCAAGCCATCCAATTAAGGTTTGGATCATTGGATTGATCACCAAATCAGCATTGCATTGTATAACAGCTTGGTACCTTTAGACCTTCAAACACCTAACCATACTCAACCCTAGACCTCCAAACGGTCTTGGGTGACCACCAAACGGTCTTGAGACCGTTTGGATGAGCTCCAAACGGTCTTGAGACCGTTTGGCCCATCCAACCTTTGGATTCTAGTGAGCAATCATCATGGATTGGTCTATCGAGTTGATCAATAGATCAGCACTACATTGCAATATGATTAGTACCTTTGGACCTTCAATTGGTCAACTATACTTGACCCCAGACCTCCAAACGGTCTTGGGGTGATCCCCAAACGGTCTTGAGACCGTTTGGGTGATCCCCAAATGGTCTTGAAACCGTTTGGGCTAATCAACCCAAAATCTCAACTTAACTCATTGGAATTTCAGCATTGTTTTCAATTAGGGTTTGCCTAATTGAATAACCTTCAAATCATGATTCCTTGGGAGTTAATCCCTCAAATTCGGTGAGTCATTAGATCACATCATTAGGAACAGTAATCACAAATGGTCAACGCTTGGTCAACGCACTCAAACGGTCTTGAGACCGTTTGCCCAAAAAGTTCAATTAAAACGGATTGAAAATCAGCACTTAATCCAATTAGGTTTCCCTAATTGATTAGGCTTCAACTCACGATTCCTTTGGAGTTAATCCCTCAAATTTGGAGGGTTATTAATAAACATAATGGTGAACAGGAATACCAGACGGTCAATGCTTGGTCAACCATCTCAAACCTCCTAGAACCTGCCTTAAAACATGAGCAAACATCCAAGATGATTAATCCATCAACTCACATATCAAAAGCGTGTTAAATAAAGCTTTTGAGGCCTTTGAGCTGTTTTTCCTCATAACCTCATACCCCAAATGGAGCTCATAACTCAACTCCCCCAACCCCCACCACCACCTCCCCAAGGGTCTGGAATGGTCTTGAAACCGTTTGCTCAACCAGGTCAAGTTAATCAGGTTGAAAATCAGCACATAATTCAATCTGATTGCCTAATTGATTGGCCTTCAACTCTCGATTCCTTTGGAGTTAATCCCTCAAATTTGGAGGGTTATCAGCCTACATAATTAGGAACAAAATTCCCAAACGGTCAATGCTTGGTCAACCATCTAAAACGGTCTTGAAACCGTTTGCTCCCAAACGGTTTCAATCCGTTTGCCCTTAAACGGTTTGCTGAAACCGCATAGCCAATCAAATTAAAACGATTTGGAGTAGCTATCAAAACGGTTTTTCTTGGTAATTTTCTTTGGATAAGCATCTAGGATGATGTCATCATCCCCTTCCTTCGAACAACCAAGAACAGCAACCTTTCTTGATGGAAATTGCAGCAAGAAACAAGAGTGCATCAAATTGAAGAAATCAATCAACAAAGCATAGAGAATTGATGCAATAGCAATGTTTAAGGGTTTAAGTTATAAAACCCACCTCCAATTGAGCTCCAAAGCTCCAAGCTCACGCCAGTAATGGTGGATTAAGCTCTTGCAACTCCCCCTAGGCTCGTCCTCAAGCTATTGATTGCAAAAGTTGGCTAGGGTTGAAGAGGAGATCGAAATAAGAAGGAATCCATAATTTATTTTCGATTTCCACCATGAAATCAAGGAGAACGAAGGTCAAGAGCTTACCCACAGGTTGGGGTTCGTCCTCCTAGTCCTCCCTAGCTTCCTTGGTCGGTTTCAAAGCTAATAGAAGAAGTGGGGTCGAAATAGCCTTTCATTTGGCTAGGAAAAGGCATTTTTATAAAAATTCAATGAAAGAGAAAATGCATTTAATTCCAAAATTGGTGCCACCTCTTCCCCCTCAAATTCTCCTCAAAATCCTTAAGGAAGAGGATATCTTCATTGCCTCTTATTCCTCTCCATTATCCATGATTTAAAGAAAATCAAATTAAGCACCTTAATGCTTATTATATTAATATCCATATGTGAGTGGGTTTTCTTTTCCTTATAATAATGGTGAGTGGAATTTCACCTACTTAGGATATTTTCGTTCCTTATCTTGGAAAAGGAACGTCCATCCTTATTCAAAATCAACCCAAAACATTTTGGTTAAAAGCCCTTCAATTATTTTTATTCATTTTTGCCCTAAATCGAATTAGGGTTTCAATTAGGCATTAATCTTGATTATTTTAATATCAAGATTATCTCTCCTCCAACTTAATTCAAATGAAGCACCCCTCTCACTTTATTTGCTCTAAATGATGCCAAGAAACATCAGGGACCTTGTTGAAGTGGTAATTTGCATATTGAACCCTAGATTTTGGGTAAATTGCACTTTACTCCAAAACTAGGTTTTAATGCACAACATTGTCCAACAAGCTCTGTCTTGGTGTCTAGGCTTGTGGAAACCATAATACTACATCATATTCATCCTTATGATGTCTCAACATCAGAGGAACATCGTATCATATGCAATTTGCAAGTTAACCCCTCAACTTGGGTAATTTGCACTTTAGTCCAAAACAAGCAATCATTGCTTTAACATTGTTCAAACAGGACCAAAATTGAAACATAAGTTCCTCATGAGCCCTAATTACTTTTCACAGGATAAGTACAAGCATATAATCAACTTTGTTAAGAAAAACTCCTGGGGTTAGAACATAACCCAGGTCAGGGATGTTACAAATTATCCACCCCTTATAAGGATTTCGTCCCCGAAATCATCAACAAAACATTAAGAGAAAAGAGTAGGATATTTCCTCCTCAACTCCCAGATCTATTAACACAAATACGAAGCAGGATAAAGACATATCAGAATTAAAGTAATTCCATCTGACCTGTCACAACCCGAGGGTTGACTACTGCTTCACACTGGTTCATAGCATAGAGCCTAGCCGTTGCCTGCTGTTGGCCCTGTGCTCTATTATTGGACGCAGAAGATCCCGCCTGGGATGCTTGTCCACATCCTCGGGTACCACTAGAAAACTGCTTTCTCTGAGAACCTTGCTGACTTTGTCTCGGGGGTTGATTCACCACAGCATTCCCCGTTGGGCAATCCCTTGCCAGATGACCTACTAGTCCACATCGATGACAAGTTCTATTCTCTAGGTGTGGTCTAGGGGGTCCAGTTACTGACATAGAAGCTGAACTGTGAGCTTCCTTTGGTGCTGTAGGCACAAAATACCTTGGTTTCTTGAAACTCCCAGCACTATGCCCTTGAAACTGTGGGTATTCCTTCTTACCCTTAGTTTGTCACTTCTCAACTATAGATCTCTCTATGCGTCTTACAGACTCCATAAAAGTTGCAAACCTCTCCCGGTTCTCCAGAGCAGACACCGGAGTGGTTAATTCAGCATTCAACCCCTTCTCAAATCACCGAATTCTTTCCTCATCATTAGATTCCATGTGCGAACAAAACCGCAACAACTCCATGAACCTAGCCTCATACTCACTAATGTTCATAGGTCCTTGTTTAATTCTCTCAAACTGGGAATCTTCTCATCTAGAAATGTCTTAGGAAAGTTTCTAGTGACAAATTCACACCTAAATTCATCCCATCCAATCACAACTCCAGGTCTTTTGCCCTCCTCAATGGTCCACCAGTGTCCATCACTCCCTTTCAAGAGATATACAACATGCCTAACCCTCTCATCATCAGGTATCATGAGGATTCTGAAGGCTTTCTCTAATTCAGTCAACCATAGGTCAGCATCTGCTGGATCAGCTGTACCAGCATACTCTAATGCTCCTACCCTCTTCAGCCTTTCAAAGGTCTTGTCGGCACCATGTCTTTCATCATGGGGTGGTGCCCTGGGTGCAGGTATTGGCATTCTATTCGTCATGTGGGTCATAGCTGCCATAAACTGCCCGAACATAGTCTGAAAGGCTGGGTTCCCCATATCAGCTGGGTTGAACTGGGGTTGATCAGGTACAGGTTCCTCCCTGTCCTGGTCTCTTGCACCTCTTCCCGGTGCAGCCACACTGCTCTCAGCAGCATGTTCATCGTGTGATCCAGACATCTTTAGTTCTTCTTATCCTATATGAGAAGAAGACACTATCAGATAAACTGGAAGACACATAGAACATACTCAACTACCTTAATCCTATGTCTCTGTAGACTCAGTGAACCTAGAGCTCTGATACCACTAAATTGTCACGACACCCGCCATCATTTAAGATAACAAGTGTCATTAACAATAATAAAACATGCGGAAGCAAATCAGTTGCAGCGGATTAGCAAACATCAGTGAAAATTAAAACCATTTGCAAAGAGATCCATTCACAGGAAAACTCTTTCATTCAGAACCAAAGTAAAACCTTACATCCTGGTTCATATATACATCTCATGTACTATTACTTCTCGAGGAATACAAACATCAACTACTCTGTCTTAACTGTACACAGGTAGTATAAAACCCTCGAGGCTTAAAGCCAAAATCTCAGATCGATCCATCAAAACATTACTCCTAGGACCCGAGAGTATAGAGACGACTCATAGGACTTTCTATATACAACTTGACAGCTCATATCCCCACTTGGGATTTACTGCTGTCCCTGCTACTGCTGCTGCTGCTCTTCCTCTGTAATAGGTTCCTTGCCTTTTTGTCGGCGGTTACCTAAAAATTTAATCCCACGGGGGTGAGACAATTATAAAAATTGTCCCAGCGAGAGATATAACTCTCCACCAGAAACATTGTTATTGCCGATAATAGAATAACACTGAGTAGTAGAATTATATTTACTCAACAATAGGTAAATCATTGAATAAGATATGCAGAGCAATATTCTCTATGCAATCATTTCAATTATAACTTGATTAAGCAGCAAGTCATTCATTTAAGAAGGAATATGAAGAACATGTATATCATTTATCCAACTATGATATAATAGACCATGTATCATCAACCATTGATTCTCGCAATTCAACCCTAAGCAAATATGCTACACGGCTGATTACGTTTTACAATCATACTTATGCCCTGAGGAGATGAGGTATACCGCTCATACTCCAACCGACCACGGTTACGTAAAGCATCGGTACCACACATAGGTCAATGGGAGAGCCGGATTCCCATGACCTCAACTATCTCGGTCAGTACGAGATAACATGCAGGACATCTTGCGTCTCTGCTAGATAGCTTTCTAGGGTATACTGGAAACATTGCTATTAGAGTTATAGCCCATAGCATATACTCTCTTCAGGATATGGCCCGTAGCCAATGCCCGGTATTATTTTGTGGAGTCATGGCCCGTAGCCATGCTCTTATTGGGGTATGGTCCGTAACCAATCTCGTTCATAGGACATATCTCGTAGCAATGCCTATGGGGCATAAGGATATAATTTCCCAATTACCCCCACATATTCAAAAATATGCGTTCCGAGTAAACTCGTTTCACCATTCAGCTAATTCTGACGCTTATGGATCTGTGATCAGGGCAACTACATTATATGGTATCACTTGATTAATTAAGTACATTATCATATTCTTTTAGCATCAACCAAGTTTCCAAACATAACTTAATATAACAAATGCTATAAAGAAAACATGTACTATTTCCATTAATCACTTCTCAGTCTTTATAAGACATGGGGATCTCAGTCCCTCATTTCAATACTGGGAATTTTCATTCCTTTGCAACTCAATGCCATAATCATATGGTTCTGGGTATTCAAACCCTTAGCTCATCATTGAGCATTATTACCACTTTTTCAGGTAATTATCACCTTCAGGTCACCTGACCAAGGTAAATATGATGCTTATTACATAAACATCTTCTCATGGCACTTAAGGCCCATTACTTCTCTTATTACCTCATACTAGGCAATAAGGTATAGCATGGCACATAAGGCCCAATAAACAATGTCAATACATAAAATGTCATAGCTCATACCTGGCTATGTTCATCATCACATCATACCTACATGGTTAGTACAGATGATAATACATCAATTTCATATCAGCACCATGCAAAACAATATATAACATCATTATTCAAGGGTAACACCACTATTCCCTTACCAGGGTTAGGGTTTCCCATTTCTCATTAATTCAGACCCTCTTGAGTTAACCAACTTTATCTTTATTAAGGTATTTCCCCTCTTAATACATTCCATCACAGAATACTCACCCTTAGCATATAATGCATAGGCCACACTTATCTTGGTTTGAGGCATAACTTTATTATAAAGTTTCCTATAAACAATCGCAATGATACACCCTCAACTAGGGTTTCACAAGGATACACCCTCAACCAGGGTTCACAATGATACACCCTCCACTAGGGTTTCACAAGGTTACACCCTCAACCAGGGTTCACAATGATACACCCTCCACTAGGGTTTCACAAGGATACACCCTCAACTAGGGTTTACTAACATCCTAATTAGTGATTTCACATGTAGACAACCTCTTATTAAGGTTATACATTGAATCAGCCTCAATTAGGGTTTACATCATGTATTGGGTCCATGCATTTGTTATGCATTAATGACTAGTACCATTAAAGGTATCTCCCACCTAATCACATTAGGTTTTCAAAAAGGTTTGATCAATTAGACCTTCAATAACATGAGGTATCCAATTGAATTAACCAAATTGAACCACACTCAATTCTAATCAATGGAACTTCAACCAATTGGATCATCAACTCAATCATCATTTGAATCATGGCTCACCCATCAATTGGGACTTCAATTATGGTCTGATCTCAATGGGATTAGGGTTTATAAACACCAATTAGAGCTTTGAAGTTGATCATCAATCATGCTACTAATTGTGTTTCAATTGATTGCATTGGACCTTCAACCATTGAATTCATGGAACCAATCATCAATTGGACCTATTATCATACTTCAATTGAGTTTAATAGGTCAACCTTCAACTAATTTGACCCTCAATTGGTCATCAATTAGGGCTTGATTCAATTGAATTAGGGTTTGGAATTGAAGATCCAACAACACTCATCAATGCAAGATTGGTTACTTTGAAACTATTGAACCATTATCCAAATTGGGTATGACCCGACCCCAAACGGTCTTGAGGTCATTTGGATGACCTCCAAACGGTCTTGAGACCGTTTGCCCATCATATCACTCAAATCCAAGCCATCCAATTAAGGTTTGGATCATTGGATTGATCACCAAATCAGCATTGCATTGTATAACAGCTTGGTACCTTTAGACCTTCAAACACCTAACCATACTCAACCCTAGACCTACAAACGGTCTTGGGTGACCACCAAACGGTCTTGAGACCGTTTGTATGAGCTCCAAATGGTCTTGAGACCGTTTGGCCCATCCAACCTTTGGATTCTAGTGAACAATCATCATGGATTGGTCTATCGAGTTGATCAACAGATCAGCACTACAGTGCAATATGATTAGTACCTTTGGACCTTCAATTGGTCAACTATACTTGACCCCAGACCTCCAAACGGTCTTGGGGTGATCCCCAAACGGTCTTGAGACCGTTTGGGTGATCCCCAAACGGTCTTGAAACCGTTTGGGCTAATCAATCCAAAATCTCAACTTAACTCATTGGAATTTCAGCACTGTTTTCAATTAGGGTTTGCCTAATTGAATAACCTTCAACTCATGATTCCTTGGGATTTAATCCCTCAAATTCGGTGAGTCATTAGATCACGTCATTAGGAACAGTAATCCCAAACGGTCAACGCTTGGTAAACGCACTCAAATGGTCTTGAGACCGTTTTCCCAAAAAGTTCAATTAAAACAGATTGAAAATCAGCACTTAATCCAATTAGGTTTCCCTAATTGATTAGGCTTCAACTCACGATTCCTTTGGAGTTAATCCCTCAAATTTGGAGGGTTATTACTAAACATAATTATGAACAGGAATCCCAAACGGTCAACGCTTTGTCAACCATCTCAAACGGTCTTGAAACCGTTTTCTCAACCAGGTCAAGTTAATCAGGTTGAAAATCAGCACATAATTCAATCCGATTGCCTAATTGATTGGCCTTCAACTCTCGATTCCTTTGGAGTTAATCCCTCAAATTTGGAGGGTTATCAGACTACATAATTAGAAACAAAATTCCCAAACGTTCAACGCTTGGTCAACCATCCCAAACGGTCTTGAAACCATTTTCTCCCAAACGGTTTCAAACCGTTTGTCCTTAAACGGTTTGCTGAAACCGCATAGCCAATCAAATTAAAACGATTTGGAGTAGCTATCAAAACGGTTTTGCTTGGTAATTTTCTTTGGATAAGAATCTAGGATGATGTCATCATCCCCTTCCTTCGAACAACCAAGAACAGAAACCTTTCTAGATGGAAATTGCAGCAAGAAACAAGAGTGAATCAAATTGAAGAAATCAATCAACAAAGCATAGAGAATTGATGCAATAGCAATGTTTAAGGGTTTAAGTTATAAAACCCGCCTCCAATTGAGCTCCAAAGCTCCAAGCTCACGGCATTAATGGTGGATGAAGCTCTTGCAACTCCCCCTAGGCTCGTCCTCAAGCTTTTGATTGCAAAAGTTGGCTAGGGTTGAAGAGGAGATCGAAATAAGAAGGAATCCATAATTTATTTTCGATTTCCACCATGAAATCAAGGAGAAATAAGGTCAAGAGCTTACCCACAGGTTGGGGTTCGTCCTCCTGGTCCTCCCTAGCTTCCTTGGTTGGTTTCCAAGCTAAGAGAAGAAGTGGGGTCGAAATAGCCTTTCATTTGGCTAGGAAAAGGCCTTTTTATAAAAATTCAATGAAAGAGAAAATGCATTATTAAAATGCATTTAATTCCAAAATTGGTGCCGCCTCTTCCCCCTCAAATTCTCCTAAAATACTTAAGGACGAGGCTATCTTCATTGCCTCTTATTCCTCTCCATTATCCATGATTTAAAGAAAATCAAATTAAGCACCTTAATGTTTATTATATTAATATCCATATGTGAGTGGGTTTTCTTTTCCTTATAATAATGGTGAGTGGAGTTTCACCTACTTAGGATATTTTAGTTCCTTATCTTGGCAAAGGAACGTCCATCCTTATTAAAAATCAACCCAAAACATTTTGGTTAAAAGCCATTCAATTATTTCTATTCATTTTTGCCCTAAATCGAATTAGGGTTTCAATTAGGCATTAATCTTGATTATTTTAATATCAAGATTCTTTCTCCTCCAACTTAATTCAAATGAAGCACCCCTCTCACTTTATTTGCTCTACATGATTCCAAGAAACATTAGGGACCTTGTTGAAGTGGTAATTTGCATATTGAACCCTAGATTTTGGGTAAATTGCACTTTACTCCAAAACTAGGTTTTATTGCACAACATTGTCCAACAAGATCTATCTTGGTGTCCAGGCTTGTGGAAACCATACTACTACATCATATTCATCCTTATGATGTCTCAACATCATAGGAACATCTTATCATATGCAATTTTCAAGTTAACCCCTCAACTTGGGTAATTTGCACTTTAGTCCAAAACAAGCAATCATTGCTTTAACATTGTTCAAACAGGACCAAAACTGAAACATAAGTTCCTCATGAGCCCTAATTACTTTTCACAGGATAAGTACAAGCATATAATAAACTTTTTTAAGCAAAACCCCTAGGGTTAGAACATAACCCAGGTCAGGGATGTTACATGTAGGGACTTATTATGAGAGGACACTGCCAATATATGGGCCATGTATCCTCCTTAATTCATTTGAAGGGACATGTTGTGAAAGGACACTATCACGATATGGGTCGTGGCACCTCCCAAATGCATTTTTAGAGACTTGATGTGAGATAAAAGTTGTCATGATATTGGCTCTGACACCTCCCAAATGCATTTTGATGGCCTTGTTATGAGAGGAAGTTGTCATGATATGGGACCTGACACCGCCTAAATGCATTTTTAAGGACTTACTATGAGATTAAATTGTCATCATATGTGCGATGGAACCTCCCAAATGTATTTTCAAGAACTTGGCATGATGGGACATTGTCATGATATAGGCCCAAACTTCACCGAATTGCATTTTTAAGGACTTATTATGAGAGACAACTATTAATATATGGGCCATGTATCCTTCTTAATGCATTTGAAGGGACATGTTGTGAAGGGACACTATCACAATATGGATCATGGCACCTCCCAAATGTATTTTTAGGGACTTAATGTGAGATAACATTTGTCATGATATGGGCCCTGACACCTCCCAAATGCATTTCAAGGGACTTGTTGTGATATGATATTGTCATGATATGGGCCATGACTCCTCCTAAATGCATTTATGGACATTATCAATATAAGGGCCCTGACACCTCCTTAATGCATTTGAAGGGACTTGTTGTTAAAGGACACTATAATGATATGGGTCGTGGCACCTCCCAAATGCATTTTTAGGGACATGCTGTGAGATAACATTTATCATGATATGGGCCCTGACACCTCCTAAATGCATTTTCATGGACTTGTTATAAGAGGATGTTCTCATGATATGAGACCTAACACATCCCAAATGTATTTTTAAGGAATTACTATGAGATGACATTGTCATCATATGTGCCATGACACCTCCCAAATGTATTTTAAGGACTTACTGTGACGCCTTGCTTTAACAATGTTGTATCATGTTCTATTGCAGTGACGACGTGAGTCGTGGAGATAGTCGAGATGTTGCATTATGAGATATGGGTCGTGGCACCTCCCAAATGCATTTTTAGGGACTTGATGTGAGATAACATTTGTCTTGAAATGGGCCCTGACACCTCCCTAATGCAATTGAGGGGACATGTTGTGAAAGGACACTATCATGATATGGGTTGTTGGGTCTTGTTTTGGTCAAGATTATCGTTTCTCTTGTGTTTTGGGTCGAGAAAGATGTGCACCATGTGCATTTGAGGTTGAGATAGTTGGTGTTATTTTGTTTTTGATGGTTGGCCTTGTTTCATTCGTGATGGTCCGTTCTGCTTCTGGACATGACACCTCATTTTGGTCTAGTTGTGACACTACGTTTGATGCGGTTGCGATGTTGTGCTGTGAGGGTGGGTCACAACGTTGTGTTATGAGTTGGTGGCAAAGACTATGTGTAACACTGGTTGTGACACCTTGCTTTAAAGTTGTTGTATCACATTCTATCACGGCCATGACGTACGTTGTGGAAATATGGGTTGTGGCACCTCGCAAATGCATTTTTAGGGACTTAATGTGAGGTAACATTTATTTTAAAATGAGCCCTGAAACCTCCCAAATGCATTTGAAGGGATATGTTGTGAAATGATACTATTATTATATGGGTTGTGGCACCCCCCAAATGCATTTTTAGGGACATGTTGTGAGATAACATTTGTCTTGAAATGAGCCCTGACACCTCCCAAATTATTTTTCATGGACTTATTGTGAGAGGATGTTGTCATGATATGGGACCTGACACCTCCCAAATGCATTTTAAGGACTTGTTGTGAGAGGATGTTGTCATGATATGTGGACCTAAAACGTCCCAAATACAGTTTTAAGGACTTACTGTGAGATGACATTATCATCATGTGTTGTGGCACCTCTCAAATATATTTTTAGGACTTGGGATGGTTTTGGTTGTGATGGTTTGTCTTGTTTTAGTCATGATGGTCCATTCTACTTCTGGACGTGACACTCCATTTTGGTATGGTCTGGTCACGTCGGTGTGTTTGTTATGGTTGTGGTGTTGTGTTGTGAGGGTGGGTCGTGACCTTGTGTTGTGGGTTGGTCGCGAAGCCTATTGTAATGTTGGTGATGATGTCTTACTTTAATGTTGTTGTATCACATTCTATCTCGGTCACGAAGTTGCATTGTGAGATATGGTTGTGGCACCTCCTAAATGTAATTTTAGGGACTTGATGTGAAATAACATTTGTTTTGAAATAGACCCTGACACCTCCCAAATGCATTTGAAGGGACATGTTGTGAAAGGACATTGTAACGACCCCGCCTCCCGGTAACCCCCAATTAAGGGAGACCTAAAGGTCAGAGATGTTA
Source organism: Alisma plantago-aquatica (assembly GCA_963693085.1). Taxonomy (NCBI): domain Eukaryota; kingdom Viridiplantae; phylum Streptophyta; class Magnoliopsida; order Alismatales; family Alismataceae; genus Alisma; species Alisma plantago-aquatica. The sequence continues at coordinate 211,568,025 of OY856414.1, forward strand.
TCCCAATTAACAGGATCAAAGGTTCGACATATAATCAGTCATAATTATAAAATTCTACCAAACTATACTGAAAGCTGGAATAAAATAAAATGTTGCATACCTTTTTTTTAAAGCTTGGATATGTAAATTCTATCCACATATGGACTCTATTATAACTAATCCTCCTTGCACTTTATTTCTTAATTTCACAATATGCCACTTTACTATTTGTCATTTTCAATATGTACCTAAATGCTGACAAACAAAACGTCGGTCAGCATACAGGAATAAGTATGTATGTGGGGACAACCAAAATTTTGCAAATATGGCTCACAATCTAAATATCACGATCAAGTTAATTAACAAGCCAAATTATGCTTTTAGTGCGATATTCTCCACTGCTTTGCCCTAACCCTGGCATACCCACCTTAGGGTTTCTCTTTTGCCAATGACTGAAGGCCACCTTCTCAATCCAAAGCTTGGTGCCTGGGGTCACCTCTCATAGTTCCCATTAGTCATTCTATAAAGACCACCTTCTCAATCCCGAGCTTGGTGTCTGGGGTCACCAGTCATGGTGCCCATGGGTCTTCCCTCTTGGGCTTGAACTTTTGGCATCATCCATCAGGATGGCATGTAGGTGCGAGAATACAAACTTATATTACTTTATGATTTGCAAGTATTAACATCCAATCTAATAAGTTGCATTCAATGTGAAGAATCATCCGGGAAACTCTTCGGGAAACTAATGCGATTAACCACAATTAACCACACACCTGTCAGGCTGATTTGAGACAGAATTAATCCAATCAATGCAAGAAATCCAAAAGGAAAGCAAGCACACAAAGAGAACCTGAAATATGCATACAATTTCCTATCATTGATCATGTCATTAAGATCTATTAAACCTAGCTCGCTTCCTAGGGTTTCTAGTCCACTTTTAGGGTTTCCATTGCAATTAGGGTTTCTCTTCATTTATACTATTTTAAACCCTAATTTTATACAATTACTCACAAACCCTAATTTTCCCGTCTATTCTTCATGAAAGATATTAATGTTGCCTTTTAACAACATATAACCTTAATTTCATATTAAAGGCACAATTAAACATCAATTAAGTCCATTATGCCTCTTTTACATTAAAACTACCATTTTTATCCTTTTAATTCATGACAAGATCATTAGGCCCAATTATCATCTTTGGTTCCTTTCAAATTAAGAATTCTTTGTTCATTATGGTCTAATTCACATATGAACTCTATTTATCATTAATTCCACCTTTATCCATTAGACAACTCTATTTACCATATTAAGGCTATTTATCCACAATTAGGAACCTTTATACTCATCATATCTTAGAACCATCATATCTCATCTTTATTCATGAATTTGAATAATTAAAGCCATTAAGAGTCACAATGACTAACCTTAGGGTTTTAAGGCCCATTAAAGCTCATTTATATACATGGACCCTAAATTAATCAACTTTACATGTAAAACTGATTCAAGTTTGACTTTAATATTCAACAGGTTATTACTTCACAAATTAACTTATCAAACCTTAAAGATTCACCCTTTATACTCAAATAGGGTTTCTACGTGCTTAATCATTCTTATTTGAGGTAAAAACCCTAAATTATGCAAGAAACATCTAGATCAGGTTCAAGTTCGTCATTAACTATTCCATATGTTGCAATTACTCAATTTCATCAACTAAGCAACATGAACTTAACCAATATGCTCAATTAGGGTTTCTTAATCTAATACATAAGCACTTTTCATTAGATTAACACACTTTTGCAAATAGGAACAGATTCAAGTTCTCAAACTAATTTTATTGTGTTCCTCATATTTTTCTAAGCAACTTTCATGTATAACACTTTTTCATCTGAGTTTTCTAGCCAAAGATATGATTTTTTACAAGAAAAATTGTTGTTCTGATTTATTTCTTAATTCTAGAATAGCAATGGCCACTTGATCCATGGTCCCCCGGACCACACAAGATCAACAACCTATGATATGTGCACCTATCCATCGAACCAAAGTATACAAAAGACCAAAACATCCTTACCTGGATTGAAGGTGTGAAAGTGCAAACTGCTAAAAGACCACATGGTCTTCTTCTTCCTCGCGCCAATGCACAGCGAGCCCGTGGTCAACCTCGTCATTGACTTCGTGATCCCGACCACCTGTGAGCACGTCAATCATCCAGGGAGCTTCACCTCCCTCCTCCGAACTTAACCACAGATTCAATTACTTGCCACGACCTTGTTACGACCTCCTCCTGCTCGCTGGACTCCGGTGAGGCTTGCCGAGAAGACAGGGGTGTAGGTTAGGGTGGATCTTCAAATTGATCGCATAGAAACGCTCCTCTCGATCTGCCCTAGTGTTTAGGGGAGAAAGAAGGCATGTTGGTACCCTCTCTCACCCTCCCCTATATATAGGGTCGAAGGCAGATTCCTATTGGATTGGGGACTCTCCCAATCGGCGACCAAACCCCTACAAAGTAGGGATGGTTCTCTTTAGACTTCCCTCCTGAATTCAAAGGAAACAAAAACGGTCTTACACCTTCTCGGGATCGTGATGAAATTGAAGGGAAAATTTCCCCAGATTCAACCTATATTTCGAGTTCCTCTAGAATTGGTTGATGTGCGGCCCTCATTGGATCTTGATCCAACGGCCCCTATTACTCGCTTTCAAACAAAAGGAAGATAAATTCCTTTATTCAAGATAATTCCATTTGTTTTAGGATAATTTTGAGAAAATAATAAATCCTAATCCGTAGCTCCTTTTATCTCAAATTCTAAGGGAATCTCATTAAAGCCTTAATCTTTCATCATGCCAATTTTGGGATTATTATCTAAAGAAATCAGTTCCTTTTCTTTAGTTGCAAGCCATCACTTAATTATATACAATTTTCCCATATTTTCTTTTTCCCTTGCCATTAAATTATCATCTGGGATTCCTTAGACCTCAAGGAACCCTAAAGGAACAGAATCCACCCTTCGAGGATATTCTATAGCCTTCTAGAGGCTTCTACCTCTTTCTCTTCTCCTTTTCTTATTTATTTATTTAATAATTGAATTCCCTTTTTTTCTTTTCCTTGTTATTGGGCCCAATAGCCAATAAAGCCCACAAAACAACCAACAAGGCTATTGTAAATGAAACCCTTTTATTCAAAACAAATCATATCAAATATCTTTAATAGGACAAATTACATTTCTCACCTAAAGAACCCAAAAATTGGGGTTGTAACATCCTTCCCCTCTTATAGGATTTTCCCCCCAAAATTCCACCAGGCACACAAACAAACAAGATAAGCCTTTCTTATGTCCATCATGGCTCCCATGTGGCCTCACCCTTTCCATGGTGCTTCCCAAGAACCTTCATCATCTCATATTCTTTCATCTGAGTTCTCTCTCACCTTGGTATATTGTACCCTCATAGGTGACTCAGGACATTTCAACCTCTTATAAAGCTGAATAGATTCAGGGCTCAGCACATGGCTTGGGTACCTCACATAGTGCTCTAGATATGACTCATGGAACACATTATACATCATGTTATCCTAAGGGGTAAGGCTAAACACAACCATCTCCACCAATCCATCTCAAATGGATCCATATATCGGGGACTCAACTTAATTAGATGTAGCTTAGAGGGGTCAGATTTTTACATCACATACTCTCCCACAGTGAACTGCATGTCAGTCTTCTTTGCATCAGCTCACAACTCATGTCACCCATGGGCTCTCTCTCAACCATTACATGATCAAAGCGACTTCATCTTCACACACTGTGGTCTCTCTGACCTTCACAAGGTCTCTTCACCAATGCCATATTAATGAGGTGGTGACTGACACAACTGCCCTTACAGAGGTTCTTTACATCCCAATATTAGCTATGGTGGTTATCATCACATTTCTCATAGGGCAAGAACTGCCCCCATGTATCACCCTGAATGAGCACACCTGCTTTCATTAGACCCTCTAGTCTGGATCGTTAGTTAGGGGTGATAAATTGTACTAGCATCGAGTTCTTCTACTTCCACCTCATGGAAGTGAATCTTTAGATTATAAAGAACTTTTAAACTCGCATCATGGTGTAGTTGAACCATCTCTCTCTCATATGTAGTTCAATCGGATCCATCCCTTGATAGTATTCTTTCTTTCTTATATCACTAGGTAAGGTGATCTACCATAACCCATATTGCATCTTGACCTTCCTTGGTCTAGGGGAGACTTATCACAACAACCATAGTGATGAACTCCCATTTCCTCTCAGGGACTCTTTATCCTCTATACCAACTCATTGGGTTACTGGTGTTCATCCTTCGCCTCTTGGCTTGCATGGCGACAAGTCACGTGCACTTCATCTTAAGCATCCAAAGTAGTAATGTCACTTACTATCTTAGTAGTACCACAGTGTATGATGAACTTAAAATCATGATCTCTTGTATGTCATGACTCCTCAAGATTGATTCCTCAAAAACCCTAAACCACTCTAGTTGGGATTTCATCACCTTCTTTTCCATAGAAGTGCATCTAAGTTTCTATCCTTTTATCACATCAAGGCCTAGGATGGCTAACCAAACAACCACTACCTTGATGAACAGATCTCGTTACATCTGAGTGTTAGCCAAACATATCTCACAAACTTAGGGTTAACCTAACAACCTCTTCTAGCCTCTAGCTCAACTAGATAGCTGCATCTCAACCAGAGCATCCATTACTACCTTTCATCTTTAAGTTCTAGGTAACAGTGAAGACATACAACTCCCTGTATTCCAGTTATCATCTCATCTCGGACTCTAAGTCTATCTTCATCAAGGAAACTCAGAGCTCATTTTCTTGGTTACCAAACCCTACCTTGTATAATTCATAAGTTCCACATAGATCATGATAAAAACATCCTCATAATATGACTACCTTATTTCTCTTACTACTTGTAAACCATCCACATATCGTTCACTCCACAAGGGTATGTTATCATCTTTGTCCTCATACCTCATAGCAACATTCCAACTAACATCATCTTTATCCTTGGTGTATAGCATGCGTGCTATCCTATCTCTCACTCCCATAACAAGAGGAAATAAGAATTTGGCCGTAGTCCAAATACAAACTTCTTCCTATTCCAAGAGTAGAGATGGTACATCCCATCTTGCCAATACACCTTCAAATCTAAGTTGAAACGTGCAACTTATGTCTCAACATCACAATCATCTCGATATCCATGTTACTTCCATAGAAAACTGGTCTCAAATCTACTTGGGTCACCACCCAATCCTTAGTCATCTCCTCTAGGTCTGTAGGGTGCCGACACTTTTGGGGTCATCCCTCTTCCCTTATGCATCCAGAGAGTGCCCTACTCATCTGCCCTTTGGATCCCATGAGGTCATGAAGGTGATCAATCTCCTAACCCATGGCCCTCAGACAATGATAGTTGTTACCTCCCTACCCTATGGTCATGTACAACTAGGGAATTAGGAAACTTCTACTTCCATCAGTCTTATCCCTACTGACCCTCAGATACACTTAGGATTCAAACATAGAACATGTCCAACTCAAAACCTTACCTAAGCCTTCATCATCTCTCTCTGCATTCCTGGGCTGACTTTTGTCTTTTCATAGGGGTCATGGCAACCTTCCTACCTTGGTCAGGCCCCATATCGGTTACCTCCATGGTAACACACCCACATACACTTAGAGATGGTTATCTATGGGTCTAAGGTTCATTCTCTTACTATGTACTTTTCACTTAGCTTCTCAAGATCCTATTGAGACCTCTTTATCTTACCTCAAAACCAACAAAATGGTATACACCCTACAAAAGGGTCCCTCTCCCAGGATGGGAGGAAACTACATCTTGATAACAAAGGTCACAAACGTCCTTATGTCTAGGGTTTACATCCACATGAGCATGCTTAACCAAACAAGCTACTAAGGCACAAGCAGACCACCTACTAAACCATGCTAGGTCACACTTGTTCTCATTCCTCAACATTGGACCAAGACCATACCTTCCCATGTCACCAACTTAGCTGTGAGGGGTTCATCAAACATACCTTAGACTTAAGGGGTTTCCCTTTCCCCTAAACATGAGGAGTGACATGCTTGAATCTATGGAACCTCAAGTCTCGTCATGAGCATCAGGTACACCACTTCCCCTCTTATGCCTAGGAACCCTAGGTTCACTTTTTGGGTGTCCAACTGCATGCTCAACCTCTTAACCATGAACCAAACATGTACAAGGTATGACATGCACTTCCTATCATGCTTCTACTCAAGCAACACTTCAGAATGGAGTCCTCCTCAAGGACAACCAATAAGGTGTAAGGCCTCACAACTGGTTACTTAAACCTCCTCAGGGTCTAAGGAACTCTTCTTCCCATCTCAAAAGGTAAACACCTATACTATAGGCACATAGGTACCAGAAGCCTCATCCTCTCTCTAGGGTTTGGTCCTCTAAAGGAAACCAAGATATCATCAACCTCTGAGGATCAAGCATGAGGCAACCGCTATCATCCACTTAGGTCGCATCATCCTCAACTCCCCATTGTTCCTCATATCTCGGAGGCTAAGCTTCCAGCCTTCTTGCTTGGGTCCTGCTCTCTCTCTCTCTAGAGCTAACCCTACAAACAACCTTACTACTAGATGTCCTCTCTCCATGAAGGATCAAGCTCACAAGCGTACCCCTACATGGGTGAAGTCTATGTTCAAACTTATGTTTGTTCATGATTATCCAGAGCTCCTCATGCTTTTCTCATAAGCCATCCAACATACTCTCCTGGACAAAGCTTCAACCTACTGCCCGAACTACTGACATACTCTGGGTGCATGTTATGCCCTACTCGCATAAGCCCATAGGGTTTCTATAGGTTCTTCACTAACCTCATCATCGAAAGAGCTATCCTTTACTCTTACATGCATGATTCTTTCCAGGGTTGGGTTGCCAAAGGTACTAGGTCATCCAACCTCACATGGATCATATCATCATGCGTATCCAAAATCATATCCACACCCCAGGTCTATCATGACATCTAACCCATCATGCCATCTCTCGCTCTAACCACCACTTAGGGTTAGGGTTAGCATCATCATCAAAGGACGTGCTAGGTCTCTACCTCCAATACTAACTTTCTCCACTCATCCTCATGACAAGGAGGTCTAGCCTTAGGTCTCTCCTGAGGGCATGACAACATATGTCATTCGACCTAAGCATGCATCTATTCTTTAGTTTATGCTTAAACTATTAAGCTTATGTCCATGACATCTTATTTACATGCTTTTCATTAATTTGGTGGAGGATTCCTTAAACCCTATCAACTTTACCCATACCTCAAGAGGGTGAGGAAAAAAAAAGAGAAAACCCTAATCCTTATAATCCTTAATAGCATTTGAGTTGAGAAGGGATGAACAAGATGGGAGAGTCCTAAATGTATCTTATTTTGAGTCAAATCTTGAGACATTGGCCAGGCAGTCACACAAATTTGGGAGTCCTCGTATTCTGACTAGTGGTGTGGAGGAAAATCTTTCCAGCCCCAGACACGATCCTTTTCTAGACACCTTTGTCTTTCAGAAAATCCTCTAATAACTCCCTTGGGTTCTACAGAGTTTGTAAACTTTAATAATTATTAAAGATTAAATGAGGAACCTATGCTCTGAAACCAAATGTAATGACCCCACCTCTAAGTAACCCCCAATTAAGGGAGACCCAAAGGTCCGAGCCGTTATCCCAATTAACAAGATCAAAGGTTTGACAAATAATCAGTAATAATTATAAAATTCTACCAAACTGTACTGAAAGCTAGAATAAACTAAAATGTTGCATACCTTTTTTTTAAACTTAGATATCTAACTTCTATCCACATCTGGACTCTATTCTAACTAATCCTCCTTGCACTTTATTTCTTAATTTCACAATATGCCAGTTTATTGTTTGGCCTTTCAATTATGTACCTAAAACACCGACAAACAAAATGTCGGTCAACATATAGGAATATGCTGGTATGTGGGGACAACCAAAATTTTGCAAATATGGCTAACAATCTAAATATCACAATCAAGTTAATTAACAAGCCAAATTATGCTTTTAGTGTGATTTTCTCCACCGCTTTTGCCCTAACCCTGGCATACCCACCTTAGGGTTTCTCTTTTGCCAATGACTGAAGGCCACCTTCTCAATCCCAAGCTTGGTGCCTGGGGTCACCTCTCATAATGCCCATTAGTAATTCTATAAAGACCACCTTCTCAATCCCGAGCTTGGTGTCTAGGGTCACCACTCATGGTGCCCATGGATCTTCCCTCCTGGGCTTGACCTTTTGGCATCATCCATCAGGGTGGCATGTAGGTGTGAGAATACACACTTATATTATTTTTGTGATAATCATAGTGACTTTATGATTTGCAAGTATGAACATCCAATTTGATAAGTTGCATTCAATGTGATGAATCATCCGAGAAACTCTTCGGGAAACTAATGTGATTAACCATAATTAACCACATACATGTCAGGAAGATTTGGGACAGAATTAATACAATCAATGCAAGAAATCCAATAGGCAAGTAAGAACACAAAAAGATCATGAAATATGCATACAATTTCCTATCATTGATCATGCCATCAAGATCTATTAAACCTAGCTCGCTTCCTAGGGTTTCTAGTCCACTTTTAGGGTTTCCATTACAATTAGGGTTTCTCTTCATTTACACTATTTTAAACCCTAATTTAGACAATTACTCACAAACCCTAATTTTCTCATCTATTTTTCACGAAAGATATTAAGGTTACCTTTTAACAACATGTAACCTTAATTTTGGATTAAAGGAACAATTAAACATCAATTAAGTCCATTATGCCTCTTTTACATTAAAACTACCATTGTTATCCTTTTAATTCATGACAAGATCATTAGGCCCAATTATCATCTTTGGTTCCTTTTAAATAACAATTCTTACTTCATTATGGTCTAATTCACATATGAACTTTATTTATCATTAGTTCCACCTTTATCCATTAGAAAACACTATTTACCATATTAAGGGTATTTATAAAAAATTAGGAACCTTTATACTCAAAATAACTTAGAGCCATCATATCTCAGCTTTATTCATGAATTTGAATAATTAAAGCCATTAAGAGTCACAATGACTAACCTTAGGGTTTCAAGGACCATTAAAGATCATTTATATACATGGAACCCTAAATTAATCAACTTTACATGTAAAATAGATTAAAGTTTGACTTTAATATTCAATAGGTTATTACTTCACAAATTAACCTATTAAACCTTAAATATTCATCCTTTATACTCAAATAGGGTTTCTATGTGCTTAATCATTCTTATTTGAGGTAAAAACCCTAAATCATGCAAGAAACATCTAGATCAGGTTCAAATTCATCATTAACTATTCCATATGTTGCAATTACTCAATTTCATCAACTAAGCAACATGAACTTAACCAATATGCTCAATTAGGGTTTCTTAATCTAATACATAAGCACTTTTCATTAGATTAATAAAATTTTGCAAATAGGAACAGATTCAGGTTCTCAAACCAATTTTATTGTGTTCCTCATATTTTTATAAGCAACTTTCATGTATAACACTTTTTCATCTGTATTTTCTAGTCAAAGATATGATTTTTACAAGAAAAATCATTTTTCTGATTTATTTGTTAATTCTAAAAAAACAATGGTTGCTCTATCCATGGTCCCCGAGACCACATAAGATCAACGGCCTAGGATCTGCATGCCTATCCTTCAATCCAAAGTATACAAAAGACAAAAACATCCTTACCTGGATTGAAGGTGCGGAAGGGAAAACTGGTAAAAGATCACATGGTCTTCTTCTTCCTCGTGCCAACGCACAGCGAGCCCGCAGTCAACCTCGTCGTTGACTTCACGATCCCGACCACCTGCGAGCACGCCGATCATCCAGGGAGCTTTTCCTCCCTCCTCCAAACTCAACCATAGTTTCAATTACTTGCCATGACCTCGTTACGACCTCCTCCTACTCACCAGACTCCGGCGAGGATTGCCGAGAAGACGGGGGGTGTAGGTCAGGGTGGATCTTCGAATTGATCGCACAGAAATTCTCCACTTGATCCACCACAACGGTTAGGGTAGAAAGAAGGCATGCTGGTACCCTCTCTCACCCCTCCCTATATATAGGGTCAAAGGAAGATTCCTGTTGGATTGGGTACTCTCCCAATCGGCGACCAAAGCCCTACAAAGTAGGGATGGTTATCTTCAAACTTCCCTCCTGAATTCAAAGGAAACAAAAATGGCCTTGCACCTGCTCGGGATCACGAGAAAATCAAAGGGGAAATTTCCCCAAATTCAACCTGTATTCTGAGTTCCTCTAGAACTGGTTGATGTGCAGCCCTCGTTGGATCTTGATCCAACGACCCCTATTACTCACGTTCAAACAAAAGGAACATAAATTCCTTTATTCAAGATAATTCCATTTGTTTTAGGATAATTTTGAGAAAATCATAACTCTTAATCTGTAGTTCCTTTTTATCTCAAATTTTATGGGAATATCATTAAAGCCTTAATATTTCATCATTCCAATTTTGGGATTATTATTTAAAGAAATCGGGTCCTTTTCTTTAGTTGCAATCCATCACTTAATTATATAGAATTTTCCCATATTTTCTTTTTCCCTTTCCATTAAATTATCATATTTTAGACCTCAAGGAACCCTAAAGGAATGGAGTCCACCCTTTGAGGATATTCTCTAGCCTTCTAGAGGCTTCTACCTCTTTCTCTTCTCCTTTTCTTATTTATTTATTTAATAATCAAATTCCTTTTTTTTCTTTTTCTTGTTATTGGGTCCAATAGCCAATAAAGCCCACAAAACAACCAACAAGGCTATTGTAAATGAAACCCTTTTATTCAAAACAAATCATATCAAATATCTTTAATAGGATAAATTACATTTCTCACCAAAAGAACCCAAAAATTGGGGTTGTAATAGACATTATCATGATATGGGTCGTGGCACCTCCCAAATACATTTGTAAGGACATGATGTGAGATAACATTTGTCTTGAAATGAGCCCTGACACCTCCTAAATTAATTTTCATGGACCTATTGTGAGAGGACGTTGTCATGATATGTGACCTGACACCTCCCAAATGCATTTTCAAGGACTTGTTATGAGAGGACGTTGTCATGATATGGGGACGTGACACCTCCCAAATGCAGTTTTAAGGACTTTCTATGAGATGACATTATCATCAAATGTGATGTGGCACCTCCCAAATATATTTTCAACGACTTGGGATGGTTTTGGTTGTGATGGTTGGCCTTGTTTCAGTTGTGATGGTCCATTCTGGTTCTGGACGTGACACTCTGTTTTGGTCTGGTCACAACACTGCATTTGTTATGGTCACGACGTTGTGTTGTGACACTACTACAAAAATAGCATTCAGTGTCACTTTTCTGGGCGTCGGTTATTAAGGAAAACTGATGCCTATCATATAAGGCGTCAGTTGTTTAAGTAAACCGACGTCTATATTCGAAGACCAGCCAGACACGGGTACCGCTTTGTATTCAGCGTCGGTTGACAATAACAAACCGACGCCTAAAAGCTCCCGCGAAATCCAATTTTCGAGCGAAAAGAAAAAGTGTCACATACTGCGTCGGTTATTTAAATAGCCACCGACGCCTATGTGTGATGAAACTTTGTGCGAAAAGTGTCCCTTTCAGCGTCGGTTATATGTTGATAACCGACGCCGAAAGTGGTTCCCGCCAAACAATTTCGTGAAAATATTGTCCACTTAAGCGTCAGTTGTTTGTCACAACCGACGCTATTGGTGAACTTTATATCCTGCGATCACCCGACTCTTCCCCTTTCTTCTGTTTCATCGCCTAAACTGCTCCCGCCGCAACCACCCCTCTGCTGTCGCCCGACCCTCCACTCCGCCGCACCCCTCCACGACAGTGCCGCCGCGCCTCCTTCTCCGGCGCCGCCTTCTCCTCCGGTGCCTCCACGCCGCCTTCTCCTCCGGTGCCTCCACGTCGCCGCCGGTGCCTCCATGTCGCCGCCAGTGCCTCCAAGCTGCCGCCGCCGCCGCCGCCAGGCCGACAGAAGCTGCTTCTCCACCGCCGTCGCGCCGCCGCCAGGGTTTAGGGTTGCTAGCTGCTTCTCCGCCGCACCGCCGGTTCGACCACAACTCCTCTCCACCGCCGTCGCCCACTCTGTGCCGCCGTCTGCAGACCACAGCTCCTCTCCAGACCGGTATGCCCTCTTCTTTGTCCATTATTGAGTTCATCACTCCCGCTTGCCTTATACTATAATAAGCTGCAACTAGTAGAAACCATTATACAATGCTGGGGCATGCCCTTTTCCCCATATGTTGGGTGAGGTTTGTGCCTAAGTCGGTCCATATTTAACTCCCCCACTGCCACAATAAGTTTTCCTCATATGTGAGGTAGTATGGGGACCCCATCATCAACAAGTTCAACTTATTCCTAGTTTTATTTTTTATCAAATAACAACAGAGTTTTTAAATCAGAGTTTCACCTTTTTATTAATGCATGACTATATCAAGAAAACCCTAGTTTGATGAGCATGTTGTTAATCATGTTAATTATGTTTCTTCTATATATTCTGATGTCATTATATAATTATGTGATCCCAACATATTAAATTGAATTAGAAATATTTCATGAATTATAGGGTTTTAAAGTTGATAAACATGTACATGCGGAAATAGGGTTATTAAACCAATGGTTATAACATATAATGTCTAGTAAAGATTCCTAGACCTTTTGTTTGAAACTATTGATTTCTTGATTTATTATTTAATAATGCTCTGTTGATTAGGATTAACCATGTTGCCTGTAGTTTATAGACATTTATTATATATAAGAATGACAACACATGTATTTGTTGGCCTAGAAACCCGTCCAAGATTTACTCATTAGGAGTAAATCTTGGATAGTCCCCAGTTTGGGACTGTTCTTGAACACCTAATCTCACTTAGGATGTAAGTGTATAATGTGTATTGGGTTTTCGAGAAAATTTCGGTAGCATTTCCCCGTTTGTTCTCTAAGTATATATGTACTTAGAGAACAGCGGGGAAATGCTGTCGAAATTTTCTTGAAAACCCAATACACATTATACACTTACTAGTGAGATTAGGTGTTCAAGGATGGGATAGGTGGTACATATTTATTATATATAAGAATGACAACACATGTGTTTGTTGGCCTAGAAACCCGTCCAAGATTGACTCTTTAGGAGTAAATCTTGGATAGTCCCCGGTTTGGGACTGTTCTTGAACACTTAATCTCACTTAGGATGTAAGTGTATAATGTGTATTGGGTTTTCGAGAAAATTTCGGTAGCATTTCCCCATTTGTTCTCTAAGTATATATGTACTTAGAGAACAGCGGGGAAATGCTGCAGAAATTTTCTTGAAAACCCAATACACATTATACACTTACTAGTGAGATTAGGTGTTCAAGGATGGGATAGGTGGTACACATTTATTATATATAAGAATGACATCACATTATACACTTAGGTAGGATGTAAGTGTATACCCTAATCTTTTCCTAATATATACTTGTTTCCTAATATATACTTGTTTTCTCTGTTCATAGAATGGATAGATCATGGATGTCCATTCGTAATCGTTGCACCCCAGAGTTTATATCTGGTCTTGATCAGTTTATTAGATTTGCCGAGGAACATAGGAAAAAACCTACAGATAGGTTCTACTGTCCATGTAGGCATTGCGGTAACAACTTGAAAGTCAACACTGGTGAGGAAATCAAAAGTCATGTCATGTGCAATGGGATTGTACAAGGCTATACATAATGGCACTGGCATGGAGAGATTTCAAAATCGAAACCAGTAGATATCGATAGCAGTGCTTGGGTGGAAGAAGAAATTGCCTCCGATGACGTAAATGTGAACGAACCAGTTCCAGCAGACATTGTTGATGCGATGTTGGATAGTTGTAGGGTAGAGCACACCGATCCACCTCCTATCTTTAGAAACATTGTGCATGATGCTGAGATACCGTTATACACGGGCTGTGCTAAGTTTACGAAGCTTAGCGCTGTGTTGAGATTGTATAAGTTGAAAGCTAACAATAAATGGAGCGACAAAAGCTTCACTTCATTGTTGACTTTGTTGAAAGAAATGCTTCCTGAAGGAAACGAGCTGCCAATCTCAACATACCAGGTAAAGAAAATGTTGTGCCCAATGGGAATGGAGGCCAAGAAGATACACGCATGCCCGAATGCTTGTGTATTATTTCAAAAGGACTATGTAGATTTGAAAGATTGTCCAAAATGTGGTGCTATTGAGTCTGCGGCTACTCAGGAGTCTGCTGCTACTGAGGAGTCTGCCACACCCATGCCTCGCCATGATATCTGGATAGCTGGGAGGCAAAACAAGAAGGGTGAAATAAAGAAGCCCGTAACTGCTGAGGCGGCTGCGAAAATGGTAAAATACAACTCTTAGAGCAATCGTTTGAATATTGATTATTTGTTAACTTACCAATTTCTGTTGATGGTAATTAGAGGGAGCTGCACGAGCAGAGGAAACAAGGCACGTTCATCCCTCAGGGCACACAGGATGAATTGACAGTTGCTCTGGGTAACCCAGAGCATCCTGGACGTGTTAGGGGTGCAGGCGCTGGTGTGGGCATCAAAGCATTCTTTGGGCCATCCCAGCGCAAACCCAGAGCGGGACTTTCACAAGAAGAGGTAACCTATACTTTTTTTAGAATGTTGCTGCAAAAGGAAATTCAATAATAAGAAGCTAATGTTTCTTTTATCCATGTATAGGAGAATAAGAGAGTCGTGGATATAGTTGCTAAGAAGGTCAACGATGTAGTTTCTGAAAAGGTCAAGGAAGAATTGTTGCGGTGGCAGGCATCTCAGGCTTCCAATCAGCCTATGGCGACCCACTCTTCTCCTGATGTACAGACTACAAGTAATCCTATAGACCCACCGCCTAACACGTCTATTGTAAGTATTGTTTATGACATTGTAGTTAGTCTTTTCAAGTTGTTATGTTTTCAAGATGATATGTATATATGTATAATATTCTTTACGTAAATTTGTAGGCATTGAAGCCATGCCGCTTAAGAATGCAAGACTACGTTGTTGCAGAGGTGCAGGCTTACCCGTCCCTTCCTGGGGCAATGTTTCACGGGACTCCAATGCCACAAGGCTACGTTCGTGTGGGCCCGATACGTGTGTTACCCGATTGGAGAGAAGCTACATTGCCATATCCCCACCCGGATATTGATACACTTGCTGATGCAGAAGGCGGGGTCATATTGTGGCCCAAAGCAGATGTCGTCTACACTACTGAAATTGTAAGATAAATTTACATTGATTTAGACTGTTAATGTGTATATATGATGTCAACTGATCTGAAATTATATATACAGGTTAAAAAGAAGACACCAGGAGAACCTAGGCCTCCACCTCCACTTCCCGCATTACCAACTTGGGTTCCAACTGACCTAACATACCCGTTAGGTCCTGCTTGTAGGGGAATGGCATGTTGGCTACGGGCACATAATATACATTGCCCGATAATTGTTTCTTTAGATGCAGATTATGCAGGTCAATCATACGATAGCTCTTTATTTATACAAGATATTATTGAGCTATTTATGTATGATTGGCTGAATACATCAATGATAGAGACATGGATAAGGTGAGATCTTATTTATACATCCATATACCTTATGTAAGATCCAGTGATCTGGTTTCTTATATATTAATGCATACGTAATACATGTTTTGCAGCTACTTAGTCGAAGATCATTGCAAACAATTTAAATTTGATCATGTGGGATTTTTGATTCCATCATTGATTAGTATGGTAGCTAAAGACCCTGATACTGTTCAACAATACTGTATAGATGCTTTTACAATTTTTGGTCAGCAAAATAAGACGATAATAATAGCTCCATTCAATGTCAAGTAAGTTTACTTTATTTATAATTTGGACTTAAGAAAATTCCATTTTTATTGTGCATTTTGAGTTATTAATTGTTAACTTTTTACCTCTAGCGGTAAACATTGGGAGTTACTAGTTATTGTCCCCGGGACGTTCACTGTTTATTATCTAGATCCCGCGGGAAGTACATTAAATACTAAAATTGGACACGTAATGAGAATGCCATTATTCTGGTGAGAAATATTTCATTTTTGTATATGTTAACATCTCTTATTACATTACTATTTACTTATGCAATTTACTGTGTTATATTAACATGTAGGGGTTTAGATGCATTCAAAAAGGCTGGAGGAATGGTCCCAAGGAAAAAGAACCAGCCAATAAATTGGCAGAACGTACAAGTAAGTTCCCGACTCCAATGTATATATTATTGATGTGAATTGTGCTTAGTTGTATTATTTTGTATGTTTCAATTTATAGTGCGCTACACAAGACAATGGCTGGGCATGCGCATACTATGTGATGCGATTTATGCAGATGATTATCTGATATGCCGCATTGGACATCGATACCATACATGAGGTATTATATATAGTCTCATTAGTTAGTATGAAATATATCAATCTTATTTTTATATTATTACTTATATATATACATCATTCTCTTTGCAGGTGTTTAAAACTGACAACACTACAGGTAAACGCTTAAAAAATATACATGCTCCATATACGATGGAAGCATTAAATGAAATAAGAGAAGAATGGGCAAAAGCCATACAAGCAGTGACAACTGTAAGATATAATTGGGATGTTGATAGCGATAATGAATGATACATTGTAAATGAATATTTCTGAATGTTAATACATGTATTTGAATGTTTCTATATGTGTGAATGTGAGAATTGAATTGATGTCTGAATGTATCTACTTGTGTGAATTATTTTTTGTGAATTTTGCAGGTTTGTGGCCTGTTTGTAGGCTGATATCAATGGATGTCATAAACCTACAGTTCAGAAAACTGAACTGCAGGTTCTCATCCTGCTGACCAGCCACAGCAGGCCTGCAAACTGATATAAAAAAAATAGATATAGGCGTCGGTTATTTACAGAAAACCGTCAGCAAAGACCTACAGCGTCGGGTTTTTGCAAAACACCGACGCCTAATGTGGCCACAGTCGTACAGGAAATGGCATCACCTGTTCGTGTCAACCCGACGCCTATTTAACCTATAGGCATCGGTCTTTTAGTAGATAACCGATGCCAAAAGGGTTCGCGCCACAGAAAATGGCGTCATCTAGGACACTTTCTGCGTCGGTCTTTTAGTAGATAACCGACGCCGAATGTGTCCTAGATGATGCCGTTTTCTGTGGCGCGAACCCTTTTAGCGTCGGTTATCTACTAAAAGACCGACGCCTATAGGTTAAATAGGCGTCGGTTAAAAAACCGACGCCGAAGCGTTCGACCTTTAGCGGCGCCCACACAGGCGTCGGTCGGAAACCGACGCCAAAGGGGGTTAAACAACCGACGCCAAAGGCTATTTCTGTAGTAGTGTGAGGGTGGGTCACGAGCTTGTGTTGTGGGTTGGTCGTGAAGCCTATTGTAACACTAGTCATGACGCCTTGCTTTAATGTTTTTGTATCACATTCTATCGCAGTCGTGACGTGTGTCATTGAGACAGTCACAATGTTGTGTTTTGAGATAACATTTGTCTTGAAATGGCCCTAACACATCCCAAATGCATTTTTATGGACTTGTTGTGAGAGGATGTTGTCATGTTATGAGACCTGACACCTCCCAAATGGATTTAAAAGACTGAAATTTGTTGGTAAAATGCAAACAGGGATATGAAGAAATGGACTAAAGAGAAGAGTTAGTATTCACATAAATTTATATTGTTTCCTTGTTTGTTCTATTTTTATTTGAATCAGAGAGAAGAGTCGACATTCACATAAATCCCCATTTTATTATACAAAAAATCCTATATAATTACATATATAATGTCACATATATACATATTATATAAATAAATATACATATATATTTATATATGTATATATATGTACATATAAATATATGTACATATATATGTATATATTCACAAACACACACACACGCACGCACACACACATATTTATTTATTTGACATATGAGAAAATTCTTTTCCATCCATGAATTCTTTCCATTTATTTGACATATAATCAATTTGAATAAAATAAAACCCTAATGTTTAAAATTGAGACATAAAAGAAGACTTGTATCAAGAAAATGTGTACCCAATATTTTAGACCACCCATAATATAGTTTTGAACATTTAATATTATGATATAAATATTGCCACGTTTGTCATCCATAAAATCTTTCATTTTTTTAACATATAATCAATTATAATTATATCAAACCCAATTAAATATTTCTATAGTAGACTATCACCAATATTTATATTATTTTGTTATAAAAATAAGGAAACAAACTATGTCGAAAGAAATAACTTGGAATTGACTTTAATGCATTTAAATTGGTTGAAGAAAGAGATAGAATATGAGTCAACAAGATTTCAAATTAAGACATAAAAGAAGACTTGTATCAAGAAAATGTTTCCCTAATATTTTAGACCACCCATAGTATAATTGTTATCATTAAATATTATGATATAAATATTTCCATGTTTATCATCCATAAATTCTTTCATTTTATTTAACATATGGTTAATTAGAATAATATCAAACTCAATTAAATATTTCTAGAGTAGACTATCACCAATATTTATATTATTTTGTTATAAAAATAAGGAAACTAATAATGTTGAAGGAAAGGACTTGAAATTGACTTTAATGCATTTCAATTGGTTGAAGAAAGAGAGAGAATATGAGTGAACAAGATTTCAAATTGAGACATAAAAGAAGAATTGTATCAAGAAAACGTTTCCCTAAAATTTTAGACCACCCATAGTATAATTGTTATCATTAAATATTATGATATAAATATTTCCATGTTTGTTATCCATGAAATTCATTCATTTTATTTAACATATGGTCAACTAGAATAATATCAAACCCAATTAAATATTTCTATAGTAGACTATCACCAATATTCATATTATTTTGTTATAAAAATAAGGACACTAATAATGTTGAAGGAAATAGCTTGTAATTGACTTTAATGCATTTCAATTGGTTGAAGAAAGAGAGAGAATATGAGTCAACAAGATTTCAAATTAAAACATAAAAGAATACTTGTATCAACAAAACATTTCCCCAATATGTTAGACCACCGATTGTATAATTGTATTCATTAAATATTATGATATAAATATTGTCATGTTTGTCATCCATAAATTATTTCATTTTATTTAACATATGGTCAATTAGAATAATATCAAACCCAATTAAATATTTCTGTAGTAGACTATCACCAATATTTATATCATTTTGTTATAAAAATAATGAAATTAACAATGTTGAAGGAAATAACTTGGAATTTACTTTAATGCATTTCAATTGATTGAAGAAAGAGAGAGACTATGAGTCAACAAGATTTCAAATTGAGACATAAAAGAAGACTTTTATCAAGAAAATGTTTCCCCAATATTTTAAACCGCCCATAGTATAATTATTATCATTAAATATTACAATATAAATATTTACACATTTGTCATCCATAAATTCGTTCATTTTATTTAACATATAATCAATTAGAATAATATCAAACCTAATTATATATTTCTATAGTAGACTATCACCAATATTTATATTATTTTGTTATAAAAATAAGGAAACAAATAATGTTAAAGGAAATAACTTGGAATTGACTTTAATGCATTTCAATTGGTTGAAAAAAAGATAGAATATGAGTCAACAAGATTTCAAATTGAGACATAAAAGAAGACTTGTATCAAGAAAACATTTCCCCAATATTTCAAATCACCCATAGTATAATTGTTATCATGAAATTTTTCTGATATAAATATTGCCATGTTTGTCATCCATAAAATTCTTTCATTTTATTTAACATATGGTCAATTAGAATAATATCAAACCCAATTAAATATTTCTATAGTACACTATCACCAATATTTATATTATTTTGTTATAAAAATAAGGAAACTAATAATGTCGAAGGAAATAACTTTGAATTGACTTTTATGCATTTCAATTGGTTGAAAAGAAGAGAGAATATGAGCCAACAAGATTTCAAATTGAGACATAAAGAAAGACTTGTGTCAAGAAAATGTTTCCCCAATATTTTAGACCACCCATAGTATAATTGTTATCATTAAAGTTTATGATATAAATATTTCCATGTTTTTCATCCATAAATTCTTTCATTTTATTTAACTTATGGTCAATTACAATAATATCAAACCCAATTAAATATTTCTATAGTACACTATCACCAATATTTATATTATTTTTTTTACAAAAATAAGGAAACTAATAATGTTGAAGGAAATAACTTGGAATTTACTTTTATGCATTTCAATTGGCTAAACAAGGAGAGAGAATATGGGTCAACACGATTTCAAATTGAGACATAAAAGAAGACTTTATCAAAAAATGTTTCCCAAATATTTTAGACCACGCATAGTATAATTGTTATCATTAAGTATTATGATATAAATATTGACATGTTTGTCATCCATAAATTCTTTCATTTTATTTAACATATGGTCAATTAGAATAATATCAAACCCAATTAAATATCTTTATAGTAGACTATCACCAATATTTCTATCCTTTTGTTATAAAAATAAGGAAACTAACAATGTTGAAGGAAATAACTTGGAATTCACTTTAATGCATTTCAATTGGTTGAAGAAAGAGAGAGACTATGAGTCAACAAGATTTCAAATTGGGACATAAAAGAAGACTTGTATCAAGAAAATGTTTCCCCAATATTTTGGACCTCCCATAGTATAATTGTTATCATTAAATATTATGATATAAATATTTTCACGTTTGTCATCCATAAATTCTTTCATTTTATTTAACATATAATCAATTAGATTAATATCAAACCCAATTATATATTTCTATAGTAGACTATCACCAATATTTATAATATTTTTTTATAAAAATAAGGAAACGAATAATGTTAAAGGAAACAACTTGAAGTTGACTTTAATGAATTTCAATTGGTTTAAGAAAAAGATAAAATATGAGTCAACAAGATTTCAAATTGAGACATAAAAGAAGACTTGTATCAAGAAAACATTTCCCCAATATTTTAGTACACCCATAGTATAATTGTTATCATGAAATTTTATAATATAAATATTGCCATGTTTGTCATCCATAAATTCTTTCATTTTATTTAACATATGGTCAATTAGAATAATATCAAACCCAATTAAATATTTCTACAGTACACTATCACCAATATTTATATTATTTAGTTATAAAAATAAGGAAATTAATAATGTTACCGGAAATAACTTTGAATTGACTTTAATGAATTTCAATTAGTTGAAGAAGGAGAGAGAATATGAGTCAACAAGATTTCAAATTGAGACATAAATAAATACTTATATCAATAAAAATTTTCCCCAATATGTTAGACCACCCATAGTTTAATTGTTATCATTAAATTTTATGATATAAATATTGCCATGTTTGTCATCCATAAATTCTTTCTTTTTATTTAACATATGGTCTATTAGAATAATATCAAACCCTAATAAATATTTCTATAGTACACTATCACCAATATTTATATTTTTTTTTTATAAAAATAAGGAAACTAATAATGTTGAAGGAAATCACTTGGAATTGACTTTGATGCATTTCAATTGGCTAAACAAGGAGAGAGAATATGGGTCAACAAGATTTCAAATTGAGACATAAAAGAAGGCTTGTATCAAGAAAATGTTTCCCAAATATTTTAGACCACGCATAGTATAATTGTTATCATTAAATTATATGATATAAATATTGCCATGTTTGTCATCCATAAATTCTTTCATTTTATTTAACATATGGTCAATTAGAATAATATCAAACCCAATTAAATATTTTTATAGTAGACTATCACCAATATTTATATTATTTTGTTATCAAAATAAGGAAACAATAATGTCGAAGGAAATAACTTGAAATTGACTTTAATGCATTTCAATTGGTTGAAGAAAGAAAGAATATGAGTCAACAAAATTTCAAATTGAGAAATAAAAGAAGACTTGTATCAAGAAAATGTTTCCCTAAAATTTTAGACCACCCGCAGTATAATTGTTATCATTAAATATTATGATATAAATATTGCCATATTTGTCATCCATAAAATTCTTTCATTTTATTTAACATATGGTCAACTTGAATAATATCAAACCTTATTAAATATTTCTATAGTAGACTATGACTAATATTCATATTATTTTGTTATAAAAATAAGGACACTAATAATGTTGAAGGAAATAGCTTGGAATTGACTTTAATTCATTTCAATTGGTTGAAGAAAGAGAGAGAATATGAGTCAACAAGATTTCAAATTAAGACATAAAAGAATACTTGTATCAAGAAAACATTTCCCTAATATTTTGGACCATCGATTGTATAATTGTTATCATTAAATATTATGATATAAATATTGCCATGTTTCTCATCCATAAATTCTTTCATTTTATTTAACATATGGTCAATTAGAATAATATCAAACCCAATTAAATATTTCTATAGTAGACTATCACCAATATTTATATGCTTTTGTTATAAAAATAAGGAAACTAACAATGTTGAAGGAAATAACTTGGAATTGACTTTAATGCATTTCAATTGGTTGAAGAAAGAGAGAAAATATGAGTCAACAAGATTTAAAATGGAGACATAAAAGAAGAATTGTATCAAGGAAACGTTTCCCCAATATTTTAGACCACGCATAGTATAATTGTTATCATTAAATATTATGATATAAATATTTCCACGTTTGTCATCCATAAATCCTTTCATTTTATTTAACATATAATCAATTAGAATAATATCAAACCCAATTATATATTTCTATAGTAGACTATCACCAATATTTATATTATTTTGTTATAAAAATAAGGAAACAAATAATGTTAAAGGAAATAATTTGGAATTGACTTTAATGCATTTCAATTGGTTGAAGAAAGAGATATAATATAAGTCAACAAGATTTCAAATTGAGACATAAAAGAAGACTTGTATCAAGAAAACATTTCCCCATAATTATAGACCACCCATAGTATAATTGTTATCATGAAATTTTATGATATAAATATTTCCATGTTTGTCATCCATAAATTCTTTCATTTTATTTAACATATGGTCAATTAGAATAATATCAAACCCAATTAAATATTTCTATAGTACACTATCACCAATATTTATATTATTGTTTTATAAAAATAAACAAACTAATAATGTTGAAGGAAATAACTTTGAATTGACTTTAATGCATTTCAATTGGTTGAAGAAGGAGAGAGAATATGAGTCAACAAGATTTCAAATTGAGACATAAAAGAAGACTTGTATCAAGAAAATGTTTCCCCAATATTTTAGACCACCGATAGTATAATTTTTATCATTAAATTTTATGATCTAAATATTTCCATGTTTGTCATCCATGTATTTCCCCCGGTAATGCACCTAGCCTGGTCAGCGCACAAATTCCAGTGTCCACTCACGCTTCCCATACAATTCCCAAACATCCGCCCATGTTTCCTCTCCCCTCTGTGCCTCCCACATCGCGCATGTCTCCTAGAGTGTGAAAAAGGTGTAGTCAACCCCATCTTCCTCTCCCAATGATGCACACCATCTCATCCACGATCGAAAGTGCCACCGTCAATGCTCCGAAGTCACGTCTCCGTATTTTTTGCGAGTCAAGGAGTCCTTCCCTCGGTCTTCTGCATGCCGTATCTTGGAATGAGAGAGACAATGCCCTAGAATTGCTCTAGCAGTAATGTACTGAAAGGTTGTTCTTTTCCTCATCTTTGGTTTCCTCAATATCATAGATTTCTGTTACTTATAACTCTTATCAATTTCTTCTATTATAGTGACAAGCAACCACTATCCCCTACAAAAAGACAACCACCATCTCCAACTGAGCCTCAACGGTCAATAGTGGGGGAAGGTGAGGTAAAGAGGACTATAGCACCAGAATCTGAGATCTAGAGGACAACTTCTTTGGCAGCAACAAAAGAGAGATATTGCAGAAAGTCACAAGTACTTTTTGGGTCTTGTTTAGTTTCTCAGATCAATAGTAGATTTGTAGATTACTTGTATCATAATTTTATCTTGAGTCTCATATTTGGTTCTGTTATATTTTTGCAAACATTTAAAATCCTCATCTCATATTACAGATACCCAATCTGGATTCCCCAAGTGAAAGAGAGATATTGCAGAAAGTCATAGGTACTCTTCAGGTCTTGTTTAGTTTCTCAGGTCAGCAGTAGATTTGTAGATTACTTGTATCATAATTTTATCTTGAGTCTCATATTTGGTTCTGTAATATTTTTGCAAACATTTAAAATCCTCATCCCATATTACAGATACCCAATTTGTATTCCCAAAGTGACTTTTCCTTTGCTGCCCTACACGTTGTCCCTCTCCCACTTTAATTTTCATATCGTTCTAGAAAATATCTAATTTGAAACAGTGCTTTTGCTGATCCATATATCAAAGTTGATGATAGATTACTGAGTTAGTACTTATATAGGTTCTCTTCTTTTCTTTATGGATAATATGGGTTGATGTGGTTTTTATTTGGTGTTAGAATAGATGGTTTTTTAGGGATGTGGTTTGTGCAATCAGAAATAGTAGGCAATATGAATTTTCTATTTTATGGATCATGTGCCTGGAACCTTTGTGATAATATTAAAATGTTTTTTAAACAAAATGGGACACATTTTAGGCCCATCATCAAGATATATGTGCCAAGTGCAACCTATTAATAAAAGTCAAGCTATTTTTTTGGAGATTAGGATAGATGTGCCAAGTGCAACCTACAATGGACGTTACTAATAATTAAGTTTTATGAAACCTAATGCTCTCTATTTTAGAAAAAAAAATTACATTTCAATGGGGAAATGTTAGGATTGTAAACTAAATGGGACACGTTTTAGGCCCATCATCAGGATAGATGTGCCAAGTGCAACCTATTAATAAAAGTCAGTCTATTTTTCTAGATATTAGGATAGATGTGCCAAGTGCAACCTACAATGGACCTTATTGATAATTAAGTTTTATGAAACCTAATGCTCTCTATTTTAGAAAAAAAAATTATATTTCAATGATAATGTCTGATGTATGTCTAAGGAGTTACTAGTATGTCCATAGGATTTGTAGGATTGTATTGACCAACCTGCTTGCTGCATGCCAGGATGGCTGTGACATGTCCCAAGATAGGAACTTACACCATTTATTTGAAATGTGATCCTAGGGTAGGCATATAACCAAATGACATTCTACTATGAAGAAATAGTTACCTCACTTACTGGCCATTCACAATATCTATCTGGTACAATGTATATAACAATTACTTTAACTCAACCAAGGCTCCCTATTGAGGACATAACTCCACTGACCTTGTAGTTCAACCTAATTCTGTAGGAGTCAACTCATATATCATGATCATAGCTCCAAATCAAGGAACAAGCCACATCATGAATTCATTTTACTACGCCACCCTCCCAACAACAATAACATGTATTTCTGATGGTCATATCCAACTTGTAACAAATTTAACATGGCCTAAATCACAATTATCAATATTGAAACATGTCTTGTACAAATGACACAGAATTTCCCAAATTTGATCTATTTTTTCCTATAAATCAGACCCACTTTATGTATCACATGACCCATCAGACCTCATGTCCCCTAATATATCCAATATTGATTTAAATGGTACACAATTTGAGGAAGAAATATTGTTTGCAAAGGATAATAGCCCAAACATTGCAAAAGTAATTAAGGAAGAAATATTGTTAGTAAAGGGGTCAAGGAAGGACATCCATCGAGGTAGTAGCTAAGGGGGTAAAATAATGTAATGGATGATTGAGGGGATAAATTAGGTATCAATCAAATAAGAAACCAGGCATATTTCCCCCAAACTGTACCCAATTTGCCAAAGTTTTACCCGATAAGGTCCAAATCAGAACTAGTTTTGCATAACATTATCAAATCAGTCATTCATTCCCATAATATTGATATGCTTTTGATCATATTGGGTAATATTTGGTTAAATTTGGTCAAGACCATCATTTAGCATTTAGAAATAATATTGAGGCTAGGTGTCCAAGTGTGAAATGTGAGGGGCTGCATATTTCAGTTTAGGGTTAGTTCAAATATAGGTGTATTTGAGTCTAATCAGACCTATTTTTCTCTCGACTAGGCTAGAGTAGGTATGCTTTTAGTCCAACTTGTAACAATTATAACTTGGCATAAATCACAACTAATAATACCAAAACATGTGTTGTACCAGACCTATTCCATCCATAAACTAACTCAAAGCAATCTAATTTGTACAAACTCATACCTAATTCATGCTTATATAGACTTTGTGTGGCTAAATTTGGGCCTAAAAAGCATTACCTGCCAACTTAAGAGACTTAAATGCCTAGGTGCTTGCCCATAACCTAGTATAGCTAGGTGGGTACCTCATACTTAAAATATTAGGTATGCTTTTGAAATTTCTTTCGCATGCATATGGTAATTTTTTTATATACATACATCTATGTATTGAAATAGATATATTACTATGTATATTTGTGGTGATCATATCCAACTTGTAAAATTATATAAATTGGCATAAATCACAACTAGCAATACCAAAATATGTCTTGCACAAATGAGACTAAATTTTCCCGAATTTGACATGTTTTGGCCTACAAATCAGACCTAATGTATGCATAAAAAGACCTAATCAGACCCAAGCTCCCCTAATATATCCTATATCTAGTTATATGTAGGGGTGTTCACTTAGATTCAGATAGTTTTCTGAACTGCAGTACTTCCAGGTGGAATGATATTAATATGGGACAAAGGATAAAGGTCAAGAAAAGGACATGATCATTATTCACAGGGACATGGATAAAAGTTGGAAACATCACTTTATATTGAGGTTTTAATTCAACTATATTTGCATTTAGGAATAATATTGACGTCAAGTTCCCATGTATGACACATAAGGGGCCATCTAAGTAACTTTAGGGTTGAACAAAATCAAACTTAATTCAGACCTTATTTGACTAAAATCCATGTGAGAAATGTGAGGGTCCATACAAGTAAAGGGTTGAATTATTTATTTTAGTTCAATTTTAGGTGTGTTTGGGTCTAATTAGACCTACTTGTGGCATGAAGCATGTCTTGCACCAATGAGATGGAATTTCCCCAAATTTGACCTTTTCTACCTATATATCAGGCTATGGCATTATCTAAAGACAAGGACTTCTACCCTTTTTAGGAAACACAGATCCTATGGTAGACATATTAATCCAAATTTCATCCTACTACGAAGAAAAAGTTACTTCACTTATTGGCCACGTTACAATGATTACTTGGTACAATGCAGTGATACACATAGCGATTAATGTAACCCCACAGACATAATTCAGACTTTATTTCACCAAAATGGAACCAATTTAATCCAATCCAAACATGAAATCATCTAAATTGGTTTAATTCAGACTAAAAGTAAGGTGGTTTCTGCATACAATGCTTTAAACTAGGCGTAAATTGGTTTAATTCAAACTTAAAGTAAGGTAGTTTCTGCATACTCCCCAAATAAAGCTCGCTTCAGGCACACACCAGACATGTTCCATCCATAAACTAACTTAAAGCAATCTAATTTGTAGAAACTCATACCTGATTCATGCTTATATAGACTTTATGTGGCTCAATTTGGTCCTAAAAGGCATTACCTTCCAGCTTAAGACCCTTAAATGCCTAGGTGCTTGCCCATAGCCTAGGACAGCTAAGTGGGTACCTCATACTTAAAATAATAGTTATGCTTTTGAAATTTCTTTCTCATGCATATGGTAATTTTTTTTATATACATACATCTCTGTATTCAAATAGATATATTACTATGTATATTTATGGTGATCATATCCAACTTGTAAAATTATATAACTTGGCCTAAATCACAACTAGCAATACCAAAATATGTGTTGTACAAATGAGATTAAGTTTTCCTAAATTTGACACGTTTTGGCCTACAAATCAGACCTGATGTATGCATATGAAGACCTAATCAGACCTAAGCTCCCCTAATATATCCAATATCTACTTATATGTAGGGGCAATCACTTAGATTCAGATAGGTGTCTGAACCGCAGTACTTACAAGTGGAGTGATATTAATATGGGACGAAGGATAAAGGTCAAGAAAAGGACATGAACATTATTCACAGGTTCATGGATAAAATTTGGAAACATCACTTTATATTGAGGTTTTAAATCAACTATATTTGCATTTAGGAATAATATTGACGTCAATTGCCCATGTATGACACATAAGGGGCCATTTAAGTAATTTTAGGGTTGAACAAAATCAGACTTAATTCAGACCTTATTTGACTCAAATCCATGTGAGAAATGTGAGGGTCCATACAAGTAAAGGGTTGAATTATTTGTTTTAGTTCAGGTTTAGGTGTGTTAGAGTCTAATTAGACCTACTTGTGGCATGAAGCATGTCGTGCACCAATGAGACAGAATTTCCCCAAATTTGACCTTTTCTACCTATATATCAGGCTATGGCAATATCTCCAGACAAGGACTTCCACCCTTTTTAGGAAACACAGATCCTATGGTAGGCATATTAATCCAAATGTCATCCTACTACCAAGAAAAAGTTACTTCACTTATTGACCACTTCACAATATTTACTTGGTACAATTCTTTGTTTGGTGTTTTTTAACAAAACAAAACACACTATTATGATGCTAAAGATCATATAAAAATATGTGACAGTGCTTCATTTGCTAACAAGGATCTGCACCTTGGTTGCCTCATCTTTTAATACATTTACCATATTCACATTGATGCCACAATATGCATATTATGTTTGTCCATTTGTCTAGCTTAATTAAGTCTTTCCAAGGGAGTTTTGAGACCAATATTTTTTTGGATGGTTTAATGTTCAAAAGAGTACATTGTAAGGCACAAATCATAGAACAAACATACCAATTTCTTAGTAAGGACTCCCCATACCTCTAAAACATCTAAGTAGGAGAATTATATAATTTTTTCGATAATAATAGATACATTCCTTCTCCCCCTGTATTTTTAACATCAGCCGCATGAAACCCACTTACATTTAATCATGTCATTGATTCTAAAAATCCTCTTTTAAAGAACAAGGACTCATGCCTCAACTAACAGTACAAACCAATTTGAGCAAAAAAAGCTATAACCAATCTACTCCCTTTTTCCCTTCATATTTAAACATCTGCCCATGATACCACTTTCATTCAAGTAAGCCACCAATTCTAAGAATCCTATTTTAAAGAGAAGGAAGAAGTCATGACCTCAACTAATAGTATAAATAAACTTCAGGAAAATGAACAACACCACAGCCTCTTACAGTGTCACAACTCAATTCTATCTTAGAGCAATAGACCTGAAACCCCTTTCTTAGCAAGGACTCCACAACCCTCTGATAAACTCAACTAAGAAGGAGAATTATAGAATACCATAACAAGATAATAATGGGTTTGTTCCTTTTTTAAACTTCAGTAAAATGAACAACACCACAACCTCTTACAGTGTCACAACTCAATTCTATCCTAGAGCAACATACTTGAAACCCCATTCTTAGCAAGGACTGCACAACCCTATGATAAACCCAATTAAGAAGGAGAATTATAGAATACCATAACTAGATAATAATGGGTTAGTTCCCTTTTCCCCTCTCTTTTAAAATATGACTGATGATACTTACAGCTCCATCTGGCAATACAAACACTCATATCTAGTTCTTTTCCACAACTAGTCTTATCCATGCTATGAAGAAATATCATGGAACAGGAAAAGAGTAATAGAGGAGGTGATTCATGCTTGACTAATAATAAATCCACAAGACTACAACATGGAATCAAGGCCCAAACTAAGATTATCCCCTTCTTTAACATTACAAGGACAACTACATCATATACTGGCCTTTTAGATTGTATATATCACTATATTTATTCAACTTGTACTCTATATCATGTCTGAATTTCTTATTTTATATTAGATATGGTAGACTTGCTACTATATTTAAATGATATTACATGATTTTTTCAGGAGGCATGGATAAAACTTGGATTAGTAGAGGAAAATCTAAATATGAACATTGCAAAAGTGCTTTCATGGTAGGATTTAATTCCTTTCTGGATTTGGCTTTTAGGAATCATGTTGAGGCGAATTGCCCATGTGTGAAGTGTGAGAACAAAATTTTCTATGATAGAAAAACAATTCAATGGCATGTTATCAAGTATGGATTTCTATCATTCTACACTAATTGGGTGTATCACGATGAAAACCAAGATAATTTTTCCAACCAACATGTTGATAAACCTTTTGATGATTTAGAGGGCCTGACTAATGATACTTGCTATGATCATTTAGAAATGATCGAAGACGATGTTGAGAATGACAATGAACATACTCTACATGATGATAATAAATTTGATGAACTATTAAAAGACGCTTGTGAACCACTATATCCAGGTTGTGATAAATATTCTAAACTATCATTTATTGTTCACTTATTTAGACACAAGTGCTTGAATAAAATTAGCAATAAGGCAATATCAGATTATTTGGAACTTCTTAATCAAGTATTGCCTAAGGGACATAAGTTGCCAATGAAATGGTACAAATGTAGAATGCTCATGTCTTCATTGGGAGTTATCAGGTTATCCACACATGTCCCAATGATTGTGTATTATTTATAGGTGAATACTTGGACTTGGATAGGTGCCCAAAGTGTAATACTTCTAGGTGGAATGATACTTATAATGGAAGAAGGATAAAGGTCAAGAAAAGGAAACCACAAAAAGTTCTTCGATACTTTCCCTTAAATCCTAGACTTAAAAGATTATATAATTCTCGAAAGATTGCTCCTATGATGATTTGGCACTCCACTAGCCAGACTGGTAAGGATGGTGAAATGCCACATAGTAGAGATTCTGAGGCTTGGAAGTATTTTGACACTAAACATTCATCAGTTAGCAATGAGACACGCAATGTCTGACTTGGCTTAGCAACTGATGGATTTAGTCCTTTCAATATTTCAATGGGAAGTAGTAGAAGAATATGGCATGTAATCTTAATGTGCTACAATCTTCTCCCATGGCTATCTATGCATCAATCATTTTTAATGTTTTCACTTCTTATCGATGGTCCTAAATCACCTAAAAACGATATAGATGTTTGTCTCCAACCATTAATTGATGAATTGAAGATGTTGTGGGATGGCATTAACACCTTTGATGCAAATACAGGAAAGGTATTTTGTATGAGGGCAATGCTTTTGTGGACCATTAGTGATTTTCCAGCATATAGCATGTTGTCTGGTTGGAGCACTAAATGATGCAAGGCGTGCCCTTATTGTCATGTTGATCATGGGTCCATTTACCTCCCATATTCTTGAAAGTGTGTGTATCTAAGGCATCGTCATTTTTTTCCTATGGATCACCCATGGCGTGTTGACAAAAGAAGCTTCAATGGTGAGGAGGAAAATGAACCGCCTCCTCACCCTATAGATGGGGGAAAAATTCAACATTTATGGAAAGATTATGATAACATTGTATTTGGAAAGTTTCTAAATAATGACTCTCGAGGCCGACTTGGATTACCTGAAGGTTGGAAAAAGTGAAGTGTTTTTTTGAGCTTCCTTACTGGAGCTCATTGTTGGTACGACACAATCTGGATGTGATGCATATTGAAAAAAACGTAACTGAAAATATTTTGGGTTGGATACTACACAAAGATGGTAGTAGCAAGGACAATCTTAAAGCGAGATTAGATATGCAACACTTGAAGATACGAAAATCATTATGGCCTAGAATTTGAAAATCTCAAAATACCAGGGAACTTCCTCATGCAATTTATAGCTTGTCCAATGAAGAAAAGGATAACCTATTGTCTGTTTCGAAGGACATTAAACTTCTGGAAGGGTTTTCCTCAAATTTCTCTAATATGGTTCAACTTAGAGAAAAGAAGATAGTGGGTATGAAGAGTCATGATCACCATATAATGCTACATCATCTCCTACCTATAGCTATAGTTAAAGCATTGTCAAAGACTGTAAGGAAATTAATAACTGAATTTTGTGTTTACTTCAAGGAGTTGTGTGCAAAGGTCATAACTATTGAGAAAGTGAAGGAGTTAGAAAAAAAATTCCTATGATAATGTGCACATTGGAAAGGATTTTTCCTCCTACATTTTTTGATATTATGGTCCATTTAGCTATACATCTTGCAACCAAGGCAAAACATGTTGGACCAGTTCAATTTAGATGGATGTATCCAATTGAAAGATATGTCTACACATTAAAAAATTACATTCAGAATAAGAGTAGACCGGAAGGTTCAATTGTTGAGGGCTACTTGGTCGAGTAAGCAAGCATATTCTGTGATAGGTAACTGCATGATGTGGAAACTAAGCTACAAAAACCTATAAGGTACCAAGATGGTCCACTCGGCACAACTTCTCTTCTGACTATTACACATGAGGAATTGCATCAAGATCAACGATTCATCTTGCTTAATACCGAGGAACTTCAACAATATGTTAAGTAAGTATTTGGTTAACTAAATTTTAGTTAAATGTTACTTTTAAGAAACCAAATCTGATTTCACATATATAAACATGACACATAATGATTATTTGAGATGGAAACACCCTGATTGGGATGATTTCACATTACATTTGCATCACCACAAAACATTTGTAAGCTGGTTTGAAGATCACATAAGAAAATGCATTACCTCAATTCATCTTAATATTATTGCTTTCATTATTCATAATTTTGTCTATCCTCTTCTTCTTTCAGGTTGATTCTTTAAATTTTTTGATGAACTTCCTTAACCCATTCAATATCTATCTCGACCACCTAAAATAGGTGTTTATTCATACAAAAGTTATTTTGTGAATGGTTACAAGTTTGATTGTCAGGATGTAGACATTAAACGTTCCACACAAAATAGTGGCATTGCCACATATGGTCCTAATGGTGAAGTATACTATGGGGTTTTAGATGAAAATTTTGAGATTCACTACCATAGGGTGGATCCTTATTATCTTTTCAAATGATCATGGTATAGTATTGATGAGGAAGGGTTTTCAGTTGATGACTTTAACATTGCATATGTTGACACAAGTAAGTGAAGCTTTAAAGATGAGCCCTTTATTTACCCATAACAAGTTGAACAAGTGTTTTACTCGGTCAATCCTATAGATGAAAATTAGAGTGCTATATGTCACTGGAAACCTAGAAATGTTTACCACGAACATGAGCACACAATTAAACAAAGAAATGCACATTTGGCTAGAGGTCACGAGCCATTACTTCATTGTGCTTTGGATGATGTCCATGATGTAACATGGACTAGGTGTGATATACCTAGAAAAGTAAAAGTGTGTGAAAATGTAGTCAAAGAAATTCTACAGCTTAAAAAGAGGAAGAGATTATAGGTAATATTAATTGAAGAATTGCATGATAAATTTTTATTACTATTTTTAGGATTGTTGAATTTGTAGCTCATATATTTATATGATACATGATTGCATTATACAGTCTTTGTAGGGACATGCCACCTAAGGCGATGTATACGTCTGTTAATAAAATCATAGAAGGGGGAAATAATGATGATGAAGTTGCAACACGGAAACACGGTTTGTTTGTTTATCTTATATGATTTTCTTGTTCAATTTTCTTTCTTTTCCATACATTATTTAACATATGTCAGTATTGTTATTAGTTTTGAACCTTGGGATGGCCAGTGGAAGCAAAAGGAAAGTGCAATCCGACATGTGTGTCGAATCAAACATAGGTATAAATAAAATTTTAAATGTACCAATTAAATAACAAAGATAATGTAATTGTTTAGATCAATTAACATTAAATTTTTCTATAGAAATTAAATCTATGACTACAAATCCAATTTTGATTGGGTTTCTTCGAATTGCCACTCTTTTTTCCTAACCAGTTGTTTTTACTGAATTTTCCATACCATGTGTAAAAAAATAATAATGTTAACGGGTTATCCTTTCCCATGCTCTCACTATTGTTACTATTTGCAACAGAGAATCTTTCATCATTGCCCCAAACCACGAATGGAATTCTAAAAGCCAAAAAGGCAGCTGCATCTGCACCCTTCAATAATGATCCTTTTGAGGAGTGATTGATCGAGTTAAAGTTAAGTAAATTATTCATATATATATATATATATATATATATATATATATATATATATATATATATATATATATATATATATATATTGCAAATATATGTACTTATATTAGCTATCACTACATGTAATTTTTGTATTAATTGTTAGGAACAAAGAGGACAGCAAGCTCTAACACTTTGGATGATGAAATGCCAATTTCCAATGCATTAAAAAAGTTCACGATTGTGGTATTTAATAGTGCACTGGTTTATTTTAAATTATTGTGTGTTTTCAATAACTCATTTTCTTCTATTATCGTGTATTGTTGAATATGTTTAGGTAAGTCTGTGTATGAAAAATCAGCCTCAACTAACCCCAAGACAAAGATGCACCTTAATCACAAAATGAAGTCTATTCAAGGTGAAGTTGATGCATCAGTTCATGGTACATCTTAAAGTAATGAAATGATAGGTATATTAATTATAACTACCTACCACCCTCCCATTCTAATTTATGATTTGTAGAATTAATTTCCTTCTATTTATGTGCATGATTTGATGTGTTTAGGTAAGTCTATGCATAGGAAATTTGTCTTAAATAGTGCCAAGACAGACATTTGTCTAAATGCAAAGACAAAATTTGACTCAAATATTGTAAAGACAAAGATGCATCAAAATCAAAATTTGAAGTCTATTTCTGATGCCTCAGGCTATGGTGCATTCACAAGAACTAAAGTTTTAAGTATTTTTTTAATAAAAATACACATACCCTAATTTTGTTTTATAGAAATATTTCCTTCTGGTAATGTGTATCATTTCATGTTTCTATGTAAGTCTGTGCTTGGGAAATATTCCATTAATAGCTCCAAGACAAACATTCCTTTAAATGGGAAGAAAAAATCTATTCAATCTAATTTTGATGCATCAGATCCTGATCCCACTCCAAGGACTAAAATATCAGGTATTTTAGTTAGAAAAACACACTCACTCATTCTAATTTCAATTCATATAAATTGTTGCTTGTTTAGGGAAATTTTTGCATGGAAAATCTGCACCAAATACTACCATGAAAGGTGCATCTAAATCAGAAGACAAAGTCTCTTCAATGTGATTTTGATGCAGAAGGTAATGGAATATCCATAAGGAAGTTTTATGTAGTATGATAATAAATATATTTTCCTACTCCTTACATTTGACATGCTTTAGTAAGTGTTTCTTTTCTACTAATGTACTTTGTGAATGTGTTAGGTAACTCTATACATGGAAAATATGCCTCAAACATTGTAAACACAAATACACACATAAAAAAGGCAAAGTTTGTTCAATGCAACTCAGATTCTTCAAGGACTGATATTTTGGGTATGTTAATTGTAAATGCACCCAACCACCTAGCCTCATTGACACACACATATATATCAACTTACTCTATTGGTATTTGAACCATGTCGGTTCTGTATAGTATCATAATTTTTACTTTTTTTACTTGACGGAAGATTTTTTCATATATTTTCATTAAGTCTTTAACAAATTATTATCACCTTTTGGTTAAATAGGAAATATGCAACGCAACAAGAGGGTATCAATTACTTTAGAAGATATTGAAGCATATGGAGAAATAAGTGCATCTGCCTTAGGCTTCAATATGAGTGATGATGAGATAGATGAATCTCACTGCCATGAAGATCTAGGTGAGTTATTTGTCGAATTATATGTAACCACTTTCTTTATTATTCTCATTCTATCACCTACTACAAATTTGAATTCTTTGTTTAAGATGTTGAAGATGAGTCGATTGTTAATGGTACCTCAAAAATCCATTTTTCAGGTATTATCTTTATTGGAACTATTTCTTGTTGTGTATTAAATCCTTGTAACCTACTGTTGAGACAATCAATTTATGGCACAATTAAAAGAAACTAAAAATGAATAGCCTATCCATGGAACTTCAGTGATTAGGCTCACAGGTAACATTCTTAAGACATTGTTATCAAGGGACACACCTTGATCCACTAGTCTTCCATGGTGAGGGGTTGATTCTTGGGGGCCTAGTTCCTTTGCATACTAGACAATTTCCTTATCATTTTAGGATGAAATATCACATCTTTCATCTCACACACTTGTATAAATTTCAAATTGTACATAACAATATAAGATGGTGACAATCTTGAAGATGATTTGCATATTGAAGAACAAGTTAGAATTGATGAATTAGATCAACAGGAATCCAGATGTGAAGAAGGTAGTGCACTTAACTTGAATGTATATTAGTATATTTCTGATTTGGAATTGAAACTTTATAATGACTCATCCACTTCTAAGAAAAAAAACAAGGGGATGCACGACATATAAACTTGTTGCCCCCCCCACAAAGTAAAAAATGGAAATGCAAAGTTTGTAGCAAATTGGGAGTTCTTGTTGGAGATGAATCTTCAAAGTTAGTAGAATGGATAGGCATACATGCTTGACAAGTAAAGTACTTTCCTATTGGTGAAAATTGGGGACAAAGACATGAAAAAAGTTTTTCAAATGTGTTGGCTTCTCTAAAGGTATGCAACATGTATAATTATCAATATTAATTTATGATTCTATGTTGAGTTGATGCCACTAGTAAACAATTATTCAATTCTTTGTGTAGGATGATTTTGACTTTGTAATGAGGGATGGGCATAGAAATGCTCCTATGGATGGTGTTTTTTCATGGTGTAAGGCAAGAATTCATCAAGAAATTAGGACATGGAGGCACAATTTGAAGAAGAAATATTATTATGTCGACAAGCCACTTGATGAACAACTGCTGACAAGTGCAGACAAAAGGATTTATGATGATCAATGGGTAGAATTGTTGAAATATTGGGACAAAGATGAAACTAAGGTGGTGTTACAGTATAAAACATTTATAATTGATTGTAATATTACGATTTCAATACTATTTCTACCATTTCAGCTTTTGGCGACAAGAAACAAGGATAGCTGAAGTGTTGCAGGACCCACATATACTGGTGGACCTATTTCAATAGCAACCCTCCGACACAAAGTGGTAAGCCTTGTTAATATTTTATTTTGGTGTTACTTTTTAGCTTTGTATATATGTATTTTGATTTCCATGCAACCCATAAAATGTTTAGAAGGAAGAAGAAGGAGAAAAGTTTATAGAATACAAAGCATATATTGGAGCTCATTTAGATTGAAATAATAACCCTATGAATGAGAGGACAAAGACTTTACCTGTAAGTGATACAAATAATATTTGCTACTAAATATCTTTCTTAGTTACTTGCTATATTTTCCTCTTTTTTATGTATATTAGAGTCAAGTTGCTCAAGCTTGCTTGGAAAAGGGGTTGAGGAAACACAAGAACCATTGGAATTTGGATCTACTATGGATGGCACTTATGGCCCACATCGTGGAGGGTATGAAAGAGGATACAGTGCTGGAGTGTCTTGTAGAAATTTGTAGAATAGAAAAGCCAAACAAGCTCTACATTCAGCTGTGATAGAACTTCAACAACAACTATAAGACAAGAATGAATAACTTGTTGATGCTAAAGCTAAAATAGCGACATTGGTATAATTTTTACACTGGATGATATTTATCTATCCATACAAACTCAATTTTGTTTACGTGTCACTAGGAGAGAAAGCTTGGAAAGAGGCATATGATGGATAGGAGGGAGGCATTGTGTCAGAAAATAGTCCACAAAATGGTAAATGAAGTGTTTCTATGTCTTCATATAAAAAATTATATTCATGAGTAAATATTACATAAAGATAATATATATATATATATATATATATATGTGTGTGTGTGTCTATTTTTAACTTGTAGGGACGATCTACGTGCATGTTGCATGCTTCGGCTCCATCAAAAAATGAAGATCCAACTTAATTCGTAGAAATTTTATGATCAGTTTGGCATCCTTTATGCCAAATTTAACAATTAGTGGAAATATTTGGATGACTTGATAGTTAGAAATTTTCATATATCACCAAACAGTAGTATATGTTACTTGGACAATCATGTGTTATTTGTTAATATTATAGCTAACATATGTATAGTTTTTAGACACATCATCTCTCTATTATAATTATATTTGTTTGGTAGTTATGTTTCCAAATTTTGGATGTGTATTTTTCTAGCATGTGAAATCCATACCCCCTTTGGATGATAAACATGATAAAAAACATGCATTATGTTCTTGATCAGGACAAAATGATGAATTAGTGTGCTTGTGTGTGTTATGTGTATTTCCTTTGTTCTTCTGAAGGGACAAAATGATGAATTAGTGTGTTTGTGTGTTCTATGTGTATTTCCTTTATTATTTTGAAAGCAGCCATGTATAGAATCATTGGTGGCTATGAGAAGAAATACAAGGTATGATAATTACGGACCCATTTTAAGGCAGCTCACCTACAGCCTAAGGGGGCTAGGTGGGAGCCATGATATTTTGTAAGCACAAGTGTAGCTATCGTAGTTAACTAATTCTTTTTCTTTTTGGCTTCATATCACATTGATGAAGGATGCTCAAGTGAAGACTCAACCAGAACATGATCTCGATTGCCATAGTTGATGCAAGCCAAAGGTATAAAAATCATTTGATGATGATACTAATTGAATTTAAGAAAGCACTTGTTCATAAATGCTATGTAGCACTTGTTGGACAATGTCGAATATGGATTGTTCTATTTATAATCTTTATACTGAGTTATGTACACTGCAAGGTTTATTTTACCAGGTTGCTACTCCTGTATGCCCCAACCATCAAAAAGTGAAAATTTCACATCCTCTTTAGTTGGATATGATATTGGGATCTTTACTTCATAAAACAACGACCTTGTGAATCATCTAAATGCAGAGAAAAATCAAAACTACCAATGATTGTCCCTTCAACAGTGGTCTTTATTCACACTCTTGTTTAACAGAGTGAGCCAAAGTTAATTCTTTTTACCCTTGAGAAGGGTCGAACTTAGATTATATCATATTTACATATGAAATAAGTAGGAGATACAGGACATCGTACTTATTCATCTCTTGATGCAAGTCCAGAAGAAATAGGAGAAAGCAGGTCTCAAAATCTCCAATTAGGAGAATCTTTCCAGAGGTATCCTTTTCATATTTTTTTTGGAAATATTTTGATTATGACTGAAAATGATTTGATCATACAAGGTGTGGCAAAAATCATATGTTAATGGATTTTCACTGCTTATAACTGGTAAGAATTTGTTAATGCTTAGGCTTTTTCTTACCAGAAATATTGTTACAAGTCTAATTTTAACTCCTACATTAACTATCAATCTGATAACTAATTTATATTGCTAAAGTTAATGGCTAAGCACAACCCTCTCTAGATTAAGTTTTGTTCATGGACATGATATAATTTTGACTGCCCTACGTACTTTGTTTCCTCGTTGACTTCTTTTCTATAATTAATAACATGAAATTTGTATATTGGTTGTACTGTCTTTCAACTTTATCCTTAACACAATAGTTTTCACATGATGATTGTGAAAATGAAAAGTGGGAATGCACTCATGATTCACCTTTTTATTACTCTTGGCAAGGAATTGCACAAAATTAAACAATGCAATAGCAGGTTGTCAATTATTTGTGTTTTTCCTTTCTCAAATAAGTGTTATGTTTACATTGAGTTAAGTTGGAGATAAGCATGACTCTCACGTTCTTTGTTGTATTTCCTTTTCTCTACCAGTGCAACTCTCCATCTCCACCTTTGAATTCAGAGTGAAACTCTCCCTAGATAGAGATTAGTAGGGAAATATGGATGGTATTTGAGGTAATGCAAGACAGGTTGATTGACAAACCCTTGCTTATTAGTTGCCATATTTTTATTTTTTATGGTTCATATTGATTATCAATCTGTTATTTTCCCTCTGATACCAAAATGTAACTACCTCACCTTCTATAATCCCCCAATTAAGGGAAGTCCCAAAAATTTGAGAGTCATTACCTTATATTCCCAAGGATCTAGATTTAATCCGATAACAAATCATGGGAAATAATTTCCCACTGATTCGAAAATTGTTTACAAGATTCTCCTCTAAGGAGTTACATGCATTTCTATCATTAGAAGTATTCATATGGTAATAAGTATCTGACTAATCCTCCTTTGCTAAATTTTAATGCCTTCCGATAATTTCAACTGATTGTCATTACTGGATATCTTCTTATTTAGCATGTACCTAAAAAGCCATGAAATAAAATCACGGAACAACTTATTGAAATATATCATGTATGTGGGGTGCAATAAAAATATGTGCATGCCGGTGTAACAACTTAAATAACCATAGCAACAATTATCATTATAGAAACGAGCATGCATTTTATTGTTTTAACTTTGCAATCATTTTCCCTTCATTATCTATGTTTTGCCCTCTCTTAAGATTAGCCTCTCTATGAGGAACCCTCTCTTTATGGTTTGACTGATGTAGTGGACTAATCATAACATTCACTCACTCAGGCTTGGTTTCATACCTTGGCCTTCCTTTTCGGGCTTGTCCTGAGGTGATCTTCCTTTCTGGGCTTGATCACCTATCATTATCATAATGACTTATTTCACTCCATGTCCTTTAACTCACCAAAGATTATTTAGGGTTTCAGCAGGTTACATTTATACATAATGATATTCATAGTGGCATTATAGATTGCAGAAAGTATATAAACAATCAAGTTTAATTGCAATCCATCCGAGAAACTTCCATAAATCATAGTATTTTTTTAAGGAGAGTATTTGTAGGTGTAACCACGTCCATCTTGTAGAACCATGCATATATCATGTAATCATACTTTAAGCATATCATCCAATCAATCAAGTAATGAGGAACCCAAACAATTTGACATTAAATCTGCATGTATGTAAATCCCTAAGTGTCACCATGACATTATTCAGATTAAACACTACTTGGGTCATATTCTATATTTTATGGAGGTATCAGTTTTTGGATAAGGAATAAGGGTATCAAACCCTAATTCCATTGAACCTTACCTTATTTAAGTCATTAATCCATATTAAACACTAGGTGGAACCCTAGTTGTCAAGTTAAGCCTTTTATACCATTTTGATCAATTACTTCATATTATGAAACTTAGGATTAAGTAGATTAGGCTTTAAACCCTATGTATCATATTTGTGACTAAGAACCTTTAATCATGATCATAGTTATTTAAAACATACCAAGGGCTTGGATTCTCATCAAATTAAACACATTAGGCTATTATGAACATCTAAATCAGATCATAGGCATTAAGATTACCATAAGTTGTATTATTGATTTCTTAACCTTAATTATACATGTTGAACATTATCTTAGAACCCTAATTACACATTAGAATCATCGTTATAATGTCCCTCTTATCTTATCATTATAGTCAGCTATACCAGATTATAATATGTGAGAAAGGCATTTGATGTATCCAATAGTCATAATTATGACTTCTAGGGTGTCCATGTGTTAATCACCACTTAAATGAGTATTAGCCCTAATATTAGAATAGCAATACTAATTGTTATCTAGGAGTATTTTACTTAGATCCTACATCTTTTTCTGATCATTTTGGGATATAGGTTTTCTTTATTTGTGTAATCCTTCTAAATTCTATGAAGTAAACAAAAGAAGCACTAATACCTTTCACATAGGACACATAACACATTGCCATTGGTTGGCACTTATAAAAACCCAGGGCCAACTTGTTAAGTGGGCACAATTCAAGAATTTAGTTTTCCTCTACACCAGTCATAACCCAGAGAACTGTCATAGATGGTTGGGATATCTGCCCCTTCTTTGCGTAATAGTGAGTTTGTCGTACACCACAGGCTGGGGGGCGAACTGGCTCCCATCTCTACTCCAGCAAGGCAAGCCCACCACTTCACCTCCTTAAAACTCCCTCCTTTGTGGATGAATGGTTGGAAAGAAGTACCAACACCGTATCCTACTTGCATGAGGGGCACCACTATACCTTCCTCACCCCACTATCTGTGGAGGTGTTGGAGCAAGCTCGTACTATGCAAATTTCCTCTCTCAAGGTGTAGGAAGCCTACAAGTTTGAAGGGAGGCCTTGTTTCCTCCTCTAGATACTCTTTGGTGGTTGCAAGGAGGTGGCTATAAGAGGTGTTGTTGTTGGCTTGACCTTGCTTCTCTTGCATGGTTCGACCATGATAGATAGACTAAAGAATGACATGGTTGATCTCTCCTCTATGGCTATGGAACTAGTTATAGGTAGAGGGGAATCTCTAGTGTCTCCTTATATAGTTCCTAGTGGAACCCTTAGGGTTAGGAGGATGAAGTCAAATAGGCAAGGGAGAGCTAGAGGTGTATAATTTATGAAAAGAGAAAGTTTGGGGTTTCCTTTACAATCCTTTTGTTGTGTGAAAGAGTTGGTTATTGTCGCCTATTAAAGGAATTAATTAAATTATTTTTCATACCATGACCATTTGTGCATGTTTGTCTAATACTTTTTCCATCCACTTATGGTAATGTGTTTTCTGTGACTACTTACTCCTTTCCCAACATTGAATCTCAGCCAAACCAACCCCTTCATAAATTAAGATTTTGGTAAAATAAAAAGCTGTCAAAGAAGGTATATGGACTATGGGTCGCATATTGGGTAACTAGACCATTAGTCTACTAGGAAACCCCTTTATGGATTGGGGTCTCTCTGATATCCAATTTGTTCCAAATTTCAAAGGAAACCTTTTAAATAACTAGATCTCAAAGTGGAAGGATTTCCTAGAAAAATTCACAAATAAAATACCTTTTTCTTGCCCCTTAAGAAATTGCTTTATTTGATTCATTTAAGGCACCAAA
The DNA here is from genome assembly GCA_963693085.1 of Alisma plantago-aquatica. Taxonomy (NCBI): domain Eukaryota; kingdom Viridiplantae; phylum Streptophyta; class Magnoliopsida; order Alismatales; family Alismataceae; genus Alisma; species Alisma plantago-aquatica. Next base: position 211,611,092 of record OY856414.1, read on the forward strand.
TAACTCTTTTTTCCCATACCAACTTGGCACACCATCCTATTTTGGTACATATTTTCTTTGATTGCAAGTTAGGATCGAAATTAATATTATTAGTTGTCTTCAACTTATCATTTCTATAAATTTCTCAATAATTACATATTTAATCACCCATTGTCCTTTACTTTTAGAAATTCTATTTTAATTGAATTATCCATTCTTTCTTAGAATTTGCATTCCCAAACCTAGACATTCAAGTAAGACATATAAATATGAAACTTTTTAGTATGTCCATAACAATTCATTATTTGCATTCAAATATATACATCCAAAAATCCAAGTTATAACATCATTTCCCTCTTATAGGAATTTTGTACCCAAAATTTGAGTAATCATTAAAAAAATTGGGAGTGAGACTTTTCCATGTTCGTCTTTGTCTCCCATGTGGTTTCATCCTAACCATGGTGCTTCTAAAGAACCTTTTTTTTCAATTCTAAAATTATCATAGTTATGTTATTATCTTCAAGAATTAGATTGAATTATCTTTATTCGATGTATTGAAACATGTGTTGCATTCATAGTTAGATAACTACTTTTGTGTTGGTCATCAAATTCAAAATTTGAAATTTGAGGATCTAAAATTCAAGCTAAAATAATATAAGGTGAATGATAACTCTTATTATTACTTTTGACTTTAGGTTTAAAACCCTTCTCAAATATATATATGCAGTTCACTTTTAACAACTTCTATTGAAGTGTGAACTCCTCACATACAAAGGTCGTATTCAAATTCAATTTTACAGTATATCCACAATCTCATTCATTCCATGATTTAATCACTTAGTGATTACTTTGTGATTCAAATTCCAATTTTGTAATTAGATTTCACTTATTTTATTTCAATTTTTCTTGGTAATTGCATTTTCAATTTCACTTGTTCAAAATCTATTGTTCATTATTTTCACATAAGTGTGAGGTAACATATCAAACCCTAGGACATGTCATTAAATATCAACTGAAGTATTCACTCTTCCATATTTTTTAAAGCATAGCATGTGTCTGCCCAATCTCTCACACTCTGTATAAGTTGATATAAGCATTTGGGTGCAATCCAAATACAAAGTTCATCCCATTGCAAGAGTAGAGATGGTGAATTCACACATCATCTTTTAGTATTGAAATTAGGTTGAATCATTCTCTACATGACTCTCAACCATGAAGACCATGATTTTATTAATCCTTTGCATTCATATGGGAAAAGGTTCTCTCATAATTTTCTAAGTCTATGCATAACTCCTTTTAAGATTCTTATTCAAACATCATCACATGATTCCTCTTATTATTTTCATATAAATCTCATGTCTCATTAGCCTCAATCATTCCCTTAAGATCTCGAGGGTCATAAGTACCTTAAAAATGATCTCTGACCCCCAAAGGTCTTATGCACTTAGTACATGATCATACCAGAACCTCATAAGTCTTATGTACCTTTAATCATCCTACTTGATCTTAGGGTAGAACTAGGGTCCTACCCTTCTTAAGGGCTTTATTGAGTTGTCATATCTTCATTTTGTTTCATTACACATTTTTCTTGAGGTTTCTCTCATAATATCCAAGAACATTATATCCTTTAAAATTCTTTTACCCATATTTCCTTCATCTCCTAGGGCACACTTAGTTTACTTTGGGTTCCTTCATTGGGGTCATGGCGACCTTCCTATCAAGGCTTCGTACCATACTATCAGTCGCTTCCATAGTGACTTTTCCTCATGTCTCTTAGAGATGGAATCATGGGTCCAAAGAATCATACTCAATATATGTGCTTTCATTCTCCATACACTTAATCTCTCATGCTTTAAGTGACACTTAAGGTTAGCTCAATTCTTAAATTGATTTGTGAATTCACCCTTCTAGGGAAGGTCCTATCCCAAGACAAGATAAAACTAACATTTGATAGTAACTAATAGAAACAAACTTGAACCTAGGTTTATATTACCACATAGGGCATGCCTTTTAGGCATATTCTTCGTTATATCATCCATGCTTTTACTACCTAGGAGTTACATAATTATACCATGTGATCTACCACCTGAGAATTGGATTACTATCAAGTACTTTGGTATCAAGTGTTGAAATTTTTAGGTAAAATGGAACCAATATATTATGTTTCATGCGTTCAAGACTATAGGAATGATCATTTCATTTAATGACATATGCCAAGTATTTTGTAATTATAATACAATCATTACTACATAGTAGGCCATTAAGAGGTAAGGTGTGATTTGAAAAGAAAATTTTAATTATTAGATATCGCTCATGTCAAGTACATCCACATTTACTATTTGTGATGAGCATTATCTCATTTCACTTTATCATATTAGGTTGCATTCTTTGTTAAGGTTCATCTTAAGGATTAGCTAGTCACTTCACATTATCATATTCCATGCATATGGCTAACTAATTGTAGATAGAAAACTCATTAAACCATTTATATACTTCCATTATGCCATTAATACCTCACCTCTCTAGGTTGGATCAATTTCATTATATTATGGTGATGCTAAACCAACATGTATGAGAGGCTCCTAAAACACATAGCAAATACCAAGTGGGGTTTCCCATAATCTAGTACCCAAAGGGGGGGCATGCTCAATCTCTATGAGCTCACTCATCCCTATGAGTATTATATGCACTAGATCTGGTCTTCCCTCTTTGATCTAGGGTTCTCAGACCTACCTGATTAGTATCGATCATTAAGTCCACACGATCTAACCACTCAAGAACATACTAAACCAAGACATGATATGGAATAAGTCTCTCTTTTTCGTAAAAAACCCTTAGAGTCCTATATAAGGAACCCGAACTTGAGTATGAGGCTTCCTAGCTTGCTATCTTCCCTTACCTCTTTAGGATCTTGGTACTTTATCTCCCTCACCTAGATGGTAGGTTATCATATCATATACACATATATGTAAGCAGCCTCCTTTTCTATCTCTAGGGTTTGGTCCTTCCAAGGACATCTAGGGTATAACAACCTCTAGGGATCACGCATACAAAAACTCAACTCATGCAATCATGGGTAGTCTAGTTTAGGACATTTCACAACAAATATTTCTTATAGTTACTCATATCTTGGAGTTTAGGATTCTGTCCTTCTCCCTCTGGGTCCCTCTTGCTCTGGAGTTAACCCTACATCTGATCCTAACACTAGAAGCTCCCTTTATGGAAGAGATAGACGCTCTTGCAAGTTCACTTATCATCTTCAGACACTTGTGTCATCAAATCTCATGTCAAAACCTCAAAATAAACTCAAATTCTCAAATCAGACTGAGGTCATCATAGACCATCATGTAAAACTTAAATCAACTCATCTATTATGTATCCCAACAAGGCTTTTGATATATTTACTCTGGAATGACACCCTCTGTTACAACCCCAATTTTGGGTTCATTTTCTGAGAAATGTAATTTATCATATTAAAGATAAATGAACAAATAATGATGTCTTTTGATTGAATGCATGAATTTCATTACAATAGCCTTGATGGTTGCTTTGTGGGCTTTATTGTCTATTGGGACCAATAACAAGGAAATTCAATTAGTAAATGAATAATTAAGTTTTTGAGAAAAGAAAGGTGTGGAAACCTCCAGAATGCAAAAGAATACAATCCAAAGTTGGATTTTGTGCCTCTTGGGTTCCTTGGGTCCCAAGGAGTCCGAAGTTGCATAGAGAATGAAATAAGAAAAGAAAAGACCAATTAAGTATTTCCTTGTTAAGAAAGAAATTGAAAATAATGATAAAATGTGGAAAATAAGTGAAAGAGGTATAATTGAGTTATCCTTGGTGTATTTTTGTATCTCAAGGATTCCTAATATTAAAAGGAATTCCAATAGGAAAATAGAGGAGAGATAAAGAGAAATCCTTAAAAAGAGAACTAAAAAGAAAAAGAAATTGATTAATAAAAGGGAAATATGAGAAATTGACTTTCAAAAGAAGATAAAGGCAAATTGCTTTTCCCCAATATGGGAATCGGTGCCTTTGGAATTTCCTGAGGTCCAAGGGACCCAAAATAACAAGATATTGGCAAAGGGAAAGGAAATAACAATTCATTTTGAATAAATTAATGAATAACTTAGGAGAGAAGGAAGCCTTCTCATCCCTTGGAATTTGTTTCCCAAATTTTTTACAAAGCTAGATAATTCCAAGACAAACCTTCCCTTAAAAGTTGAGCCAAAAAGGAGTTATAGTTTGGGCTATATTAATTTCACAAGAATCCTCCAAATTAAGACATTGATTTGACAAATAAAAAGAAAAAGGAATTTTCTTTTGATCGCAGGCAACGAAGGTCGTTGGATCTTGATCCAACATGGAACGGTCATCGTCCAAGTCCCGTTGGGACTGTAATTCCACGATTTATAGAGGGACTTTCCCTCTTGGATTTCTCGCATTTCACTGGATGTACTAGTTGGTTGATGATTCTGTTGGACTCAAGGAAAGAAACTGAAGGGAAACACCCCTAGTCTGACAAGGATTGGTTGCCGATTGGGAAAGTCCCCAATTTGGTAGGGGCTTTCCCGACCCTATATATAGGGAGGGATGAACTAGGGGACCAGTACCTCTTTTTGTTAACCCAATTGCTACAATTTGTTGCGAAGAACATTTCTATGCTTTCAATTGGTCTGTTCGTCTTAACCCTCACCCTCGAGACCACCATGAACCTCGTCGCAGTCTGGCGAGAAGGGGAGATGTGACATGCTTGCGGCTGTAATTGATCATGCGGTTAGGTTCAGATGAAGGATGCGGAGCTCCTGGAAGCTTGGCGCGGTCACTGGTGGCCGAAGGCTCCAAGTCAACCCTTGAGTTGACCACCTGGATCTGCTTGCTCTACGCAAGGAAGAAGAAGAAGACCGCTGGCCTTTTACACTTCTGCCCCTCCGTTTCCTCTTTGCAGGTAAGGGCATCTTCGTCCTTTGTTCCCTTTGTTTGCAAAAGAAAGGTGTGCTCCTTCAGGGCCGTGGGATCCTCAGTGGATCCAAGGCCCATGGATCGGGCAGTTCTAGTTTTTCTAGAAATAGTAATAAACCATAAAAATGGAATTTTCTTGTTAAAATTGTATCTTTTACTAGAAGACTCGAATGAAGGAAGTTAATACATGAAAAATGATCAGAAAAATATGAGGAATATACTAAAATGGTTTGGACATCTAAATATGTATATATTTACAAAAGTGCATATTTTGATGGGAAAAGTGTTAATTTGTAAACAGAAACCCTAATTGTTAACTAAAGATGGTTTTAATCTTGCAAATAGATTAATTCGAGCATGGTTTACTTGATTAATGATTAAGATGGTTTTTAACCTGATTTGATGATAGAATTACAAGGTTTAGGGTTTTAAACTCAATATGTTGATTAACAAGTTTAGAAACCCTAAATTAGGAAAAAAGAAAAGAAAAGATATAGTAATATGAAAATTAGGGTTTTTGTGATCCAAATCTGATCTTAAGATCTTAATGGAAAATAAACTGAGATAATTAGGGTTTGATGTATATTTCGATAAAGATAAAGTAAAAGTGGTAAAGAGGAAGTGAAACCCTAATTATGGTCAAAACCCTAAAAAGGACAAATAACCTAGAAAACAACTAGGATTAATGGATCAAGATGACATGATTAATGATAGAGAAATTGGATGCCTTTTTCAAGAACCTGTGTGTACTTGTTTGATTTCTTGATTGGTTATTTATGCATTCAAGTCTGCTTAACAGGTATGTGGTTAATTATGAATAACCGCCTTAGTTTCCCGATGATTTTCTGGGTGGTGAACCACATTGAATGCAAATTATCAGTTTAGATGTTCATACTTGCAAATTATAAAGTCACTATGATTATAACATTAATAATAGAAGTATGTATTCTTGCACCTACATGCCACCCCGATGGATGATGCCAAAGGTCAGGCCCAGATGGGTAGACCAATGGCCACCTTAAGTGGTGACCCTAGGCACCAAGCTCGGGAATGAGAAGGTGGCCTATGATATTACATGACTAGAGGGCACCATGAGTGGTGACCCCAAGCACCAAGCTCGGGATTGAGAAGGTGGCCTTAAGTCATTAGCAAGGGAAACCCTAAGGTGGGTATACCAGGATTAGGGCAAAAGTGGTGGAGAATGTCATATTGGAAAATGTAAATTGGCTGGTTAATTAACTTGATTGTGATAATTAGATTGCTATCCATATGTGCAAACTTTCGGTTGTCCCCACATACCAGTATATTTTGAGCATAGGTTCCTCATCTAATCATTACAATTGGCAGGGTCATTACAATTGGTATCAGAGCATAGGTTCCTCATATAATCATTAATAATTATTAAATTTTACAAAATTCCATAGAACCAAGGGAGTTATTATAGGAGTGTCCAAAAGATTGAGGTGTCTAGAAAAGGATCACTTCCTAGGGTTGACAATATTTTCCTCTGCACCGCTAGTCGGAATATGAGGACTCCCAGATTGTGTGACTGCCTGTCCGATGTCTTAGGATATGACTCAAAATAAGATACCTCTAGGACTCTCTCATCTTGTTCATCCCTTCTTGACTCAAATTCTATTAAGGACCTTAAGGATTAGGGTTTTTCTCTCTTCCCCTCACCCTCTTGAGGTTTGGGAAAGGTTAATAAGGTCTAAGGAATCCTCCACCAAATTAATGAAAAACATGTAAATAAAATGTCATGGACATAAGCTTAATAGATTAAGCGCAAACTGAAGAATAAATACATGCTTAGGTCGTATGACATGAGTTGTCATTGCTCTCAGGAGAAACATGAGGATAGACCTCCTTGTCATGAGGATGAGTAGACAGAGTTAGTCTTGGAGGTAGAGACCTCTGTTAAAAGTAAAGACCTAGCACATCCTCTGAGGATGATGTTAACCCTAACCCTAAGTGAAGGTATAAGAGAGAGAGAGATGACATGATGAGTTAGATGTCATGGTTGACCGAGTGTTTGGATGGATACACCTTGGGATGCCATACAAGCCATGAGAGGTTAGATGACCTAGTAGCTTTGTCGACCCAACCCTGGGAAGGGTCGTGCATGTTAGAGTGAAGGATAGCTCCTTCATTGATGAGGTTAGTGAAGGACCTATAGAAACCCTATGGACTTATGCAAGTAGGGGATAACATGCACCCAGAGTACGTCAGTGGTACGGTAGTAGGTTGAAACCCTGGCCAGAAGGGCATGATGGATGGCTTATGAGATAAGCATAAAGGGATATGGATAATCATGAGCAAACATAAGCATGAACATAGGCTTCACCAGGTAGGGATATGCTTGTGAGATTGATCTAACTTCATGGAGAGAGGACCTCTAGTTGTAAGGATGAATGTGGAGTTAGCTCTGGAGAGAGAAAGTAGGACCCGAACAAAAAGGTTGGAAACTTAGATTCCAAGACATGAGGAATAGTGGGGAGCTGAGGATGATGCGACCTAAGTGGATGATATTGGTTGCCTTATGCTTGACCCCTGGAGGCTGATGATATCTTTGTTTCCTTTAGAGGAACCAAACCCTAGAGAGGGGATGATGCTTCTGGTACCTATGTGTCTGTGGTATAGGAGTTTACCTTATGAGATAGGAAGAAGAGTTCCTTAGACCTGGAGAGGTTTGGTAGCAGGTTGTGAGGCCTTGTACCTTGTTGGTTGTCCTTGAGGAGGACTCGACCCTGATGTGTTGCTCAAGTAGAAGTATGATAGGGAGTGAATGTCATGCATTTTACATGCTTGATTCGTGGTTAAGAGATCGAGCATGCATTTGGATACCCAAAGGTGAACCTAGGGTTCCTAGGCCTAAGAGGGGAAGCTGTGTACCCAATGCTCATGATGAGATTTGAGTCTCTATAGTTTTGAGCATGGTACTCCTCATGTGTACATGAATAGGAAACCCCTTAAGTCGAGGGTATGTTTGAGGAACCCCTCACAACTAAGTGGAACTAATGTTGAGGAAAGAGAACAAGTATGACCTAGCATGGTTTAAAAGGTGGTATGCTTGTGCCTTAGTAGCTGTTGGGTTAGGCATGCTCATGTGAATGTAAACCCTAAGGACTCTTGTGACCTTTGTTATCAAGGTGTAGTTTCCTCCCATCCTGGGAGAGGGACCCTCTGGTAGGGTGTTTACCAGTTTTGTTGGTTTTGAGGTAACCTAAAGAGGTTTCATAGGATCTTGAGAAGCTAAGAGAAAAGTACATGGCATGAGAATGAACCTACAGACCCATATATAACCATCTCAATGTGCATGTGGATGTGTTACCATGGAGGTAATCGGTATGGGGCTTGACAAAGGTAGGCAGGTCGCCATAATCCCTGAGAAAGGATGAAAGACAGCCCAAGAATGCATAGAGAGATGATGAAGGATTGGGTAAGGTTCTAAGTTGAACATGTACTATGATATAATCCTAAGTCTATCCTAGGGTCAGGTAGGGATAAGATCGATGGAAGTAGGAGTTGCCTAATTTCCTAGTTGCACATGACCATAGGGTCGGGAGGTAACAACTATCATTGTATGAGGGCCATGGGTTAGGAGATTGATCACCTTCATGAAATCATGGGACCCAAAGGGCAAATGAGTAGGGCACTCTCTGATTCATGAGGGAAGAGGGATGACCCCAAAAGTGCCGACTCCCTATAAACCTGGAGGAGATGACCAAGGATTGTGTGGTGACCAAGTAGGTTCGAGACCAGTTTTCCATGGAAGTAACTTTGATATCGAGATGATTGTAATGTAGAGACATAATATGTACGTTTCAACTTAAAGGTGTACTGGCAAGGTGGGATGTACCATCTATACTCTTGGAATAGGAAGAACTCTGTATTTGGACTGCAACTAAATGTTTATTTCCTCTTGTTATGAGAGTGAGAGATAGGACAATATGCATGCCATTTACCGAGGATAAAGATGATGTGAGTTGGAACGTTGCTACAAGGTATGATGATAGAGATGATAACATACCTTTGTGGAGAGAATGATACATGGATGGTTTACAAACACTAAAAGTAGTAGGGAGATCATCTTGTGAGGATGTGATACCATGAGCTATCTGGAATTTCCAAGTTATGCAAGGTTGAGTTTGATCACCATGGAGAGGAGCTCAGAGTTTCTTGATGAAGACAAACTTATAGATGAGATGATAAGTAGAATACATGGAAGTATATTTCTTCAAACATTACCTAATACCTAAGGATGTGAAGTGGTAATGAATGCTCTGGTTGAGAAATAGTTGTCTAGTTTAGCTAGAAGCTAGAATAAGTTGAGGTTGTTAGGCTAACCTTAAGTTGAGAAAAAGAGATGAGTTTGGCTAACACCCATATGTATCTATAGCGGTTAATCAAGTAAATGATTGTTTGGTTAGCCATCCTAGTCCGTGATATAATGAAATGATGGTTGTAGAACCTCAAATGCACTTCTTTGGAAAGGAAGGTGATGAAACCCTGATGATATTGGTTTAGGGTTTCTGATGAATCGATCTTGAGTAATCATGACATACAAGAGATCATGATTGTTAGACTACCATACACCGTGATACTATAAAGATAGTAAGAGATAGTAGCACTTTGGATGCTTAAGATGAAGATGCATGTGGCTTGTGGCCATGCATGATAGTAGGTGAAGGACGAACACCAGTAACCCAATGCTTTGACATAGAGGATAAAGAGTCCCCTAAAGGGAGTGGGAGTTCACCATTATGGAAGTTGTGGTAAGTCTCCCCTTAACCAAGGAAGGTCAATACGCAATATGGGTTATGGTAGATCGCCTTACCTAGATAACATGAGAAAGAAAGGAGCACTGTCAAGAGATAGATTTTGTTGAACTAAATAAGAGAGAGAGATTGTTCAACAACACGATGAAGTGAGTTCAAAAGTTCTTGAGTATGACCTAAATGTTCACTTCCATGAGATGGAAGTAGAAACATGCAGAACTCAGTGTTGGTACAGTTTATCACCCCATACTAATGGACAGTATGATCCAGACTAGAGGGTCTGATAAGAGCATGTGTGCTCATTCAGGGTGATACATAGAGACAATTCTTAAGATGTGATGTTAACCACCATAGCCTTTATCGAGATGTAAGAAGTCTTATAGAGAGGTTGTCTCGGTCACCACTTCATTAAGATGATGTTGGTGAAGGAGGCCTCACGAAGGTTAGAAAAGAACCATAGTGTGTGTAGATGAAGTCGCTTTGATCGTGAAATGGATGAGAGAGAGCCCAGTGGTGATATGAGTCACGAGCTGATGCAAAGCAGACTGACATGCAGTTCACTATGGGAAAATATGTGATGTGAAAATCCGACCCCTCTAAGCTACAACTGAGAAAGCTGAGTCCCCGATATATGGGTCCATTTGAGATGGATTGGTGGAGATGGTTGTGTTTAACCTTACCCCGCAAGATAACATGATGTGTGATGAGTTCCATATGTCTAGTCTAGAGCACTATGTGAGGTACCCAAGCCATGTGTTGAGCCCTGAACCTATTCAATTTTTTTTGAGAAGTTGAAAAGTCCAGAGTCACCTATGAGGGTACGATATATCAAGGTAAGAAAGAACTCAGATGGAAGAATATGAGATGATGAAGGTTCTTGGGAAGTGCCATGGAAAAGGGTAGAACCACATGGGAGCCATGATGGACATAAGGAAGTCTTATCCTATTTGTTTGTTTGCTTGATGGAATTTTGAGGGCAAAATTCTTATAAGAGGGGAAGGATGTTACAACCCCAATTTTGGGTTCATTTGCTGAGCTGTAATTTCTCATATTAAAGATAAATGAACAAATAATGATGTATTTTGATTGAATGCATGAATTTCATTACAATAGCCTTGATGGTTGCTTTGTGGGCTTTATTGGCTATTGGGCCCAATAACAAGGAAATTCAATTAGTGAATGAATAATTAAGTTTTTGAGAAAAGAAAGGTGTGGAAACCTCCAGAATGCAAAAGCATACAATACAAAGTTGGATTTCATGCCTCTTGGGTCCCAAGGAGTCCAAAGTTGCATAGATAATGCAATCAGAAAAGAAAAGACCAATTAAGTATTTCCTTGTTAAGAAAGAAATTGAAAATAATGATAAAATGTGGAAAATAAGTGAAAAGAGGTATAATTGAGTTATCCTTGGTGGATTTTCGTATCCCAAGGATTCCTAATTTTAAAAGGAATTCCAATAGGAAAATAGAGGAGAGATAAAGAGAAATCCTTAAAAAGAAAAAGAAATTGATTAATAAAATGGAAATATGAGAAATTGACTTTCAAAAGAAGATAAAGGCAAATAGATTTTCCCCAATATGGGAATCCGTGCCTTGGAATTTCTTGAGGTCCAAGGGACCCAAAATAACAAGATAACGACAAAGGGAAAGGAAATAACAATTAATTTTGAATAAATTAATGAATAACTTAGGTGAGAAGGAATCCTTCTCATCCCTTGGAATTTGTTTCCCAAATTTCTTACAAAGCTAGATAATTGCAAGACAAACCTTCCCTTAAAATTTGAGCCAAAAAGAAGTTATAGTTTGGGAGATATTGATTTCACAAGAATCCTCCAAATTAAGACATTAATTTGACAAATAGAAAGAAAAGGAATTTTCTTTTGATCGCTGGCAACGAACGCCGTTGAATCTTGATCCAACGTGGGACGGTCATCGTCCAAGTCCCGCTGGGACTGAAATTCCATGATTTATAGAGGGATTTTCCCTCTTGGATTTCTAACGTTTCACTAGATGTACTAGTTGACTGATGATTCCGTTGGACTCAAGGAAAGAAACCGAAGGGAAACAACCTTGGTTTGACGAGGATTGGTTGCCGATTGGGAAAGTCACCAATCTGGCAGGGGCTTGCCTGGCCCTATATATAGGGAGGGATGAACTAGGGGACTAGTGCCTCTTTTTTTTAACCCAATTTCTTTGGTTTGTTGCGAAGAACATTTTCATGCATTCAATTGGTATGTTCGTCTTAACCCTCACCCTCGCCGCCACCATGAACCTCACCGGAGTCCGGCGAGAAGGGGAGACTCCCGACGTGCTTGTGGCTGCAATTGATCCTGTGGTCAGGTTCAGTTGAAGGAGGTAGAGCTCCTGGAAGCTTGGCACGATCGCTGGTGGCCGAAGGCTCGAAGTCAACCCTCGAGTTGACCACCTGGATCTGCTTGCTCGAAGCAAGGAAGAAGAAGAAGACCGCTGGCCTTTTACACTTCTTCCCCTCCACGTCCTATTTGCAGGTAAGGGCATCTTCATCCTTTGTTCCCTTTGTTTGCAAAAGAAAGGCGTGCCCCTTCAGGGCCGTTGGATCCTCAGTGGATCCAAGGCCCATGGATCGGGCAGTTCTAGTTTTTCTAGAAATAGTAATAAACCATAAAAAGGGAATTTTCTTGTTAAAATTGTATCTTTTACTAGAAGACTCAGATGAAGGAAGTTAATACATGAAAAATGATCAGAAAAATATGAGGAATACGATAAAAATGGTTTGGATATCTAAATATGCATATTTTTGCAAAAGTGCATATTTAGATGGGAAAAGTGTTAATTTGTAAATAGAAACCCTAATTGTTAACCAAAGATAGTTTTAATATTGCAAATAGATTAATTCGAGCATGGTTTACTTGATTAATGATTAATATGGTTTTTAACCTATTTTGATGATAGAATTACAAGGTTCAGGGTTTTTAACTCAATATGTTGATTAAGAAGTTTAGAAACCCTAAATTAGGGAAAAAGAAAAGAAAAGATATAGTAATATGAAAATTAGGGTTTTTGTGATCCAAATCTAATCTTAAGATCTTAATGGAAAATAGACTGAGATAATTAGGGTTTGATGGATATTTCGATAAAGATAAAGTAAAAGTGGTAAAGAGGAAGTGAAACCCTAATTATGGTCAAAACCCTAAAAAGGACAAATAACCTAGAAAACAACTAGGATTAATGGATCAAGATGACATGATTAATGATAGAGAAATTGGATGCCTTTTTCATGATCAAACTATGTGTACTTGTTTGATTTCTTGATTGGTTATTTCTGCATTCAAGTCTGCTTAACAGGTATGTGGTTAATTATGAATAACTGCCTTAGTTTCTCGAGGATTTTCTGGGTGGTTAACTGCATTGAATGCAAATTATCAGTTTAGATGTTCATACTTGCAAACTATAAAGTTACTATGATTATCACATTAATAATAGAAGTATGTATTCTTGCACCTACATGCCACCCTGATGGATGATGCCAAAGGTCAGGCCCAGATGGGTAGACCAATGGACACCTCGAGTGGTGACCCCAGGCACCAAGCTCGAGAATGAGAAGGTGGCCTATGATATTGCATGACTAGAGGGCACCATGAGTGGTGACCCCAGGCACCAAGCTCGGGATTGAGAAGGTGGCCTTAAGTCATTAGCAAGGGAAACCCTAAGGTGGGTATACCAGGGTTAGGGCAAAAGTGGTGGAGAATGTCATACTGGAAAATGTAAATTGGTTAGTTAATTAACTTGATTGTGATAATTAGATTTTTATCCATATGTGCAAACTTTTGGTTGTCCCCACATACCAGTATATTTCGATATACTGACTGATGTTTTGTTTGTCGGAGTTTTAGGTACAACCCTGAAATGAACAAATGGTAAAGTGACACATTGTGAAAATAAAACATAAAGTGCCAGGAGGATTAGATAGAGTAGATTCAAGCTCTGGATAGATAGACTTCCAAAGTTTTTCAAAGGTAAGTAAAGTTTTAATTTTATACCAAATTCTAGTTAGCTAGTAGAATTTCATAATTATTATTGATTATTTATCAAACCTTTGATCCTGTTAATTGGATAACGGCACCGACCTTTCGGTCTCCCTTAATTGGGGGTTACCGGGAGGCGGGGTCGTTACACCCTCTTTAGGCTGATGTCACCTTCTCTCACTTAGGTGCATGACTACCTCATACCCGTACTTGTGTGGAAACACACTTCCTATTAGGGTGTCGATTGGAAGGAGTTTAGATTTTCTTGTCACAACCTGATCTCTCAATTTCATCTCCTTCATAGATCTTTTCTCCAATCTTTGGTTGACCGACCCCTTTTTGGGACCCCAATTCTAAAAGTTACACTAAGGATTTGCATATTATCCTTGTTATGGAACCACTTATTTCCCATGCTCCATATGTATATTAAAACCCTTCTTGTATACTATGCGTTCCATACTCCATGTACTAGCATGGATGAATAAGTTGGATATTCAATTCAATGTACTTTCCCTCTTTTCCTCTATCCATTTCTAAGGGTTTATATGGGTAGGGTTATCATATGCTTTTCTCATAACCCAAGATTAAGTTTTAGGGTTAAGTTTAGGAACTACCCCCTATACCTTACAGTTTTTATGATTCCATTAACCCACTAAGGTTTCTCTACTATAGCTCCATCTATGGTTTACCCATAAAACTTTTCTTTATTCTTTATCTTAACATTATTTCCACATTATATGTACATTAATTAGCGGAGGATGCCTTAATCCTACTTCCTCTACAAAAACCCTAACTTGAGATGAGGAGGGAAGTAAATTTTGGTTTTATTAAGAAAGGGAATGAGAAGTGGATGAAATGTGAGATGGGAAGACCTAGAGGAAACATTACTTCGGGAAAATGCTAGGTTCTGGCCAGACTAGTATCACATTGGCTAAGGGAGTACTCATGTACCGACTTAATGGTATGGAAGAAAAATATTTCCAGACCCCAAAATGATGATACATTTTAGACACCATTACCTTTAAGTCATGACTTAATAAGTTTCTTTATTTTTCTATGGATTACTTGAAATTATAAAAAAATATGGGGCTCTGATACCAAATATAATGACCTCACCTTTCAGCATCCCCCACTAAGGAAAGACACAAATAGTTGAGAGCCATTACCTAAAATTCCCAAGGATCCAGATTTAGCCAAATAAAAAATAATAGCAAATAATTTTCCATTAATTTCAAAAATTGTTTACAAGATGCTCCTTCAAGGAGTTACATGAATTTCTCTCATCAGAACTGTACACATGGGAAGAAGTATCCAATTAATCCTTCTTTGCTAAATTTGAATGCCTTTAAGTAATTTCAACTGATTGGCATGACTTTATATCTTCTTATTTAGTGTAACAACCCACACTTTCGAGTGTCTAAAAGACCTTAAAGTCATAGATCGTCATTCAAAAATTCTAGGATCACATTCATGAAATAATACAAAATAGTAAATAATTTCCATTAATGATCAAATATTTACATGTTTACATGAAAAGCACCTCTAAGGAGTTACATAACTTTTAACATAATTAATTATACATGTGTGAAGATAAACCATTAAGACTAAACCTTCATGATTAAACTGTAGTGTCTTCAACATCTCTATCTGTACCCTCATGTCCACGAATCAAGTATATCTGATACCTAAAACACTGACAAACAAATACGCGGTCAGTATATCACTATACTGGTACGTGGGTTCAAATAATAATCACAAGTACAGATATAAGCAAACATCTTTATCTTGAATATAAGAAAATAAACTTGTTTTCATATTCTAACACCTATCTAGTCAACTACCTTAGGTGTAATCACTGTCCCTCCAGGGCTCGTGTGCATTACCCTTAATATCAGTCTAACACAGGGTTCAAAATACTATTATTTACTTTACATGATACTCATATGCACTTTATAGTATGCAAGAATTAAATAAACAAGCAAGCAGTTTATTTTTCGTCCAATCTCGTCGAGAAACATCGGCAATCTCAGAATTCGATATGCATATTCATAAGCATAACCACGTACCTTATGCCATCGCAGAAATAATGCAGAATATATCACGTGTACTTTAAGAGTGTATCCAACCATCCAAGCAAGAAGGCATTCAATCAACAGTATCTGAAACATGCATACTACATATGTCTCACCATGTATTCACATTACATTACTCAGATCGAGATGTGATTCTAAACTAGGGTTTAGGATTATCTCATGTTTGGACTAAGGATTAGGATTAT
Organism: Alisma plantago-aquatica; assembly: GCA_963693085.1. Classification (NCBI taxonomy): domain Eukaryota; kingdom Viridiplantae; phylum Streptophyta; class Magnoliopsida; order Alismatales; family Alismataceae; genus Alisma; species Alisma plantago-aquatica. Next base: position 211,627,092 of record OY856414.1, read on the forward strand.
AAATCCTATCTCCTCACATTATGGTTTCTAGGATTGCAAATCTAGTTATGCATATTAGGTGAAACCCTAATCTTCAACTTAAGAATATTAAACTACTCATGACATCTAGATTACATTATCAACATTAGATCATAGCAAGATGTTGACATTGATTTTAACACCCTAAATAGCATGAATAAGATTACTAATCTAGAATCATCGATAATTCATCATTATCAAGGATTTCTTCATCATACAAGTCTAGATCAGGTATTATCTTAGAACGAACACAACTAATTCTAATCAATTAAGCATCATATTAACCTAAATCTAGGCTTTCCTTTATACTAATCACATTAACACATGTATCACACATACTTTTGGAACAGGAAGCTTAATTAGGTTCTGACAATATTTTATTTGGATTCCTCTCGTTCTCCTGATCAATTTTGATATATTATACCTTGCAATCTGAGTAACCAATAAATAGTTATGATTTCCACAAAAATAAAGACAAATAGACCAATCATACGCTGACACGTCAGCAACTTACTTGTTTGTCCCTTTTCTTTTAGTCGGGCCAGCCAGGGTAGAAAAAGACGCCTACGCCCCTGAGTTAACATTTGTAGTACAGGGCTGTCCAGGTAATTTGACCCTCGGATTACCCTCTTCCTCTCGACAGAACGAGCGACGCCCTACCCGCCGCGGCTAGATCGACCGGGTGTGGACTCGCCCTCCTCGACCCCTCGACGGCCTGGGAGTTGGCCGCCCTGCCTCCGCAAGACCCCTCCGGACTCCCTGGGAATCCCGTCTCATCTCGCTGGGGTCAAGAACTGGAGAACGATGACCCCATTCTGCTACAACCTGTATACTTCGGTATGTCCTAAAACCATGTATTGTTGAGTATTGTAGCCTGGGCACATCCACGACTTCTAGTCGTGATCCTAATGTAAGCCTCTAGGGCATTCACGGGGTAGTGCGCTCTCTTGCCGCACTAGAGTACGACACAAAGAGAAGGATGAGAAGGAAACACTGTCGCCCACTATCGTGGCTTCTCTTCGGGAAGGACGGGCACCGCTCGAACTCCGTTTCCACTTGGCTCCCATCACGACTATGCCCCTAGTAGACGACTGGCCGCACTCCTCCTCTCACTATGAATTACTCGGCTCCCCACTATATGACTAGGATGGTTCCTCGACGTTGCAGCTCGTCCTCGACGCTAAGCCCCTAGTTCACATGCACTGGCACCCGCAGTGGCATTCTAGTCTGTCGTGATCTCCCTTCTGTGGGTAGTAGTGTGTGAGGGAAATTAGTTTCTGTCACACGTCCTCACAATCTAGACGTAGGTGACGCTATGCCACACGATGCCATTCTCACCGCTCATCTAACCGCACGGCTGTCTCCCTCCATGGCCAGGTTTTGAGAGAGAGAAGAGAGAGGGTTCCTTCCACCCCATGAAGCCAAGAGAGGATGTAGTACAAGGCCAGGATATGGGTGAAGGCAACAAATCAGCTGCTAGGGTTCATCCGTGGTAAGAGACTACGAAGACCACTAGGGTAGATCTTATATATATATAATCAGTATAAACTAGGATTTGCTAGTCTGTGGGGTTCCGATTTTGTTTGACGTTTATACATAATTGGGCGGTTCCCACATCAAACAAGGAAGGATATAATGGATCCCATCCAATTTTTCCTTATTGGATAATTGCGATTACTTTCTTTTTTATAGAAAGAAGGATTTCCGTTTACTTCAACAATCCAAAACAAACTAGGACTGATTATGTTCCTTTTCAAATCTCACATCCATAAAAACGGTGGATAACCTTTTGATTAATTATCTAATCCACATATTATCTTGGATTATCCTAGAAATCCTCTCATTATCTTATATTGTAATTATCCTTCAACATACCAGAAAGGGAACCCAAGGTAACAATATTTGGTGTCCCAACCATTGTGTTTCCAATAATGGAAAGATAAGTATTCTTTTAACTATCTAACACATTATAAACTTTATTCTCCTTTGGAAAACGTTTATCAATATCAAAAGATGTTACTATTTATTAATGCATGAATTCCTTTTATCTATTTGTCTTGTGCCAAAATCACTTGTGCGACAAAGGCAATTAACATTACTATTCCACCAATAAAATCATTAAGGAATTATCAATTTAATTCGTGCATCATATTTTATAGTTCAATTTTACCAAAATGTGAGGATATCACATTTAGCATGTACCTAAAAAGGCGTGAAACAAAAGCACATATCAACATATCAAAATATATTGTGCATGTGGGATGCAAGCTAAAATATCTTCATGTAGGTGTAACAACATAAATAACCATAGAAACAATTATCATTATATATATGAAAATGCATTTTGTTGTTTTAACCTCACAACCCTTTTCCTTTCATTATATATGGTGTGCCCTCTCTTTAGATCAGTCCCTCAATGAGGAACCCTCTCTTTACAATTTGGTCCATGTAGTGAACGTTTCATAACCCACCCTCACTCGGTCTTGGTTTCATACATTGACCTTCCCTTCCGGGCTTGGCCTAAGGTGATCTTCCTTTCCGTACTTGATCACCTATCATTACCATAATGACTTATTTCACCCCAGGCTCTTTAAATCACCAAAGATTATTCATTGAGAAGGTTACATTTATATATAATGATTTTCATTGTGGCATGATAGATTGCAGGAAGTAAATAAAAATCAAACAGTTTAATTGCAATCCATTCGAGAAACTTCAGTAAACATAGTAGTAATTTAGGGTGAGTATTCATAGGCATAACCACATACCTATTATAGAACCATGGATAATATCATACAGTCATACTTTAAGAATATAATCCAATCAAGCAAGCAATGAGGAACCCAAGCAATTCAACATTAAATTTGCGTGTTTGTAAATCCTTAAGTGTCACCGTCACATTATTCAGACTAAACCCTACTCAGATCCTAATCTAGAGTTTAGGGCGGTCTTGAACTTTGGATATTGAATAAGGGTATTAAAACCTAATTTTGTTGAACCATACTTTATTTAAGTCATTGATCCATACTAGGTCGAGCCCTAATGGTCAAGTTAAGCCTTTTTGACAAATTTAAGCAACTACATCAAATTATGCAAATTAGGATTAAGTAGATTAGTGCTTTAAACCCTAAGTATCATATTTTTGACTCAGAACCTCTAATCATGATCATAGTCATTTAAAACATATCAATTGTTTGGATTCTCTTCAAATTAACAACATTAGGTTGTTTGAACATCTAAATCAGATCATAGGCATTAATATTATCACAAGTTGTATTATTGATGATCATTATCTTAGAAACCCTAGTTACACAATAACATCCTTGTTATCATGATCCTCTTAGCTTATCATTATAGTCAACTATATCAGATTATAATACAAGAGAAAGGTATTTGATGTATTCAACAATCATAATTACCACTTATAGGGTTTCCATATGCCAATCACAACTTAAATGAGTATCAACCATACTTTTAGAATACAAAGGATAATTAGGTTTCAAGAGTATTTTATTTAGACTCTACATCTTTTACCAATCATTTTGATAGATAGATTTGCAATATTTGGGTAATCCTACTTCTTTCTATGAATTAAACAAAAGAAGCACAAACACCTTTCACATAGGATATGTGGTGCCATGCCATTGCTACGAGCTTTTAAAAACCCAACGCCTAGCTATTAAGTGGGGTGTGGTTCAAGGATCTAGTTTTCCTCTAGACCATCCATAGCTGAGAGAACTACTGCAAATGGTTTAGTCATTTCCCCCTTCCTTGTGTTATCATGAGTCTTTCATACACCGATGGGATGGGGGGGTAGAGCACCGGCTCCAGTCTTCACTCCAGCAAGGCAAGACATCCACTTCACCTCCTTAGACCCCCCTCCTCCATCCATGAATGCTTGGTAAGAAGTAGAACCACCCTCTCCTGCTGGCATGAGGGGCACATGTATGCCATTATCACCCCACATCTACGGTAATGGTGGATCAAGTCCTTACCATGTGACTTTTCTTTTTCAAGTCCTAAGACCCCTGCAAGTTTCACTGGAGGCTTTATTTCCTCTTCTAGCCACTTTTTGGCAATCTCAAGGGGGTGGCGGAAGATTGTCCTGTTGCTGACTTGACCTAGCTTCTCATGCATGGTTTGACCATGATAGACAGTCTAAAGAGTGGCCTTATGAATCTCTCCTCTATGGTCAGGTAGAGGGGAGGCTCTGGTGACTCCTTGTATAGGTCCCAATGGAACCCTTAGGATTAGGAAGATGAAGTCAAATAGGTGAGGGAGAGGTAGAGGTGTACAATTCAGAGAGGATAAAGTTTGAGGTTACGTTACCAATGCTTTCACTGGGTGAGAGAGAAGGTTATCATCTATTGTTATATAAGTAATTCAATTACTTTTCATAGCACCACTATCCGTGCATCTTTGTCTCATACTTTTTCCATCCACTTGTGGTAATGTTTTTTACTTGACTACTTACTTCTTTCCCAACATTGAATCTTGGCTAAACCAACCCCTTCTCAAAGGTAAAGCTTTTGGTAAACAAAAAATCCATCAAGGAAGGCATATGGACTATGGGTCACATATTGGGTAACTATACCATTAGTCTACTAGGAAACCCCTTCATGGCTTAGATTCTACATTATTCTTTCTCTCTCTCTCATAACCAATTGGTTCCAAATTTCAAAGGAAACCTTTTAAATGTTTAAATCTCATTGTGGCAAGATTTGGTGGCAAAATACACGAATCAAGTGCCTTTTTCTCATTCCTTAAGAAATTGTTTCATTTGATTTATTTAAAGCACTGAATAACTCTTTTTTCCATCCCAACCTGGAAAACCATCCTATTTTGGTACATATTTTCTTAGAGTGCAAGTTAGCATGAAAATTAATCTTATTAGTTGCCTTCCACTTATCCTTCGTAAAAGTTTCTCAACAATTCAATATTTAATTATCCATTGTCCTTTACTTTTAGAAATTCCTTTATCATTGAATTCTTCATTCTTTCTTAAGCCAATATTTTTCACTGGATTATAAAATTAGTAGACACATGAAATCCATTCCATGTGAAGAATTTGCATTCTCAAACAAAAACATTCAAACAAGAAGTATAAATATCGAACATTTTAGAATGTCCTTAACAATTCATTATTTTCATTCAAATATATACATGCAAAATCTAAGTGATAAAAAGATCTCTTTTAGATTAAAAAAAAATTCTACAGAACAACTATATGACCACTTGTGCTATATGGGAATGAATGTTGGACAATGAATAAACAAGGTCTCAACAAGATGAATGTGGCCGAAATGCATATGTTGAGATAGATGTGTAGGAAGAAGAATAAATATCATTTGAGGAATGACTATATCAAAAGCAAGGTGGGGGTGGTGGGCATCGAGGAGAAGCTATGTGAAGTTCATCTAAAATGGCATGAACACATGTAACACTGACCGATAAATGAACCTATTCAAATCAAGGTTATTGAGTCAAGACTAACTAAAAGAAGTAGAGGTAGACCTAATTTAACTTGGGAGGAGCATATAAAGAGAGATTTTAAATCTTCACATCTTAATCAGAGTATGATCCAAAAGATAGCTGATTGGAAAAGAAGGATCCATGCAGATGACCCCAACATGGTTGGGATTGAGGTTCAATTGTTGATTATTTTTATAATATTTATTATTATTATTATTATTATTATTATTGTTGTTGTTGTTGTTGTTGTTGTTGTTGGTATGTATGCCTAGAGATCCAATCATATGATCATTGTAATGGAATAATAGGTAAATCATATGACTAATTATAAAGGTAAGTTTCCAACTTATTTTTATACTGAGTTATGAGATAATGAATAACATAATAAATGTCTAGAGAATGATATTACTCAATGACGTATGTCTTCAGGTTCAGGACCTGAACAATGAGATCATACATATGTCAAGAGTATATATACATTCTCATTATGACACTGATCGATTGTTATTGTGGAAGGTTGCTAGACAACAATAACACATAAGATCAGTGTGTGAGTTGGTTGATGATAGAGTCTCATTGGTCATGATATGGCATTATCAAACCAAGCTCACAGATACATGTTAGAGAACATTGTCTCATACAGACCAACCATGAGACTAACACATGTAATCCATCATCATGGAAGTCATAGTCAGCTCTCACAATGATGGTGGTGGTTACGACTCTTAGACCTAAAATCACTGCACTCATTACATGTCATAGGATACACTTTGACATCATCAAACAGAGACCTAAAACATGGGTTGTTATAACGGTGATGATTGGGTGACTAACACATGGGTATAGACTGTGAGTGATAGATATGGGTTTTGTCCCTCTGATAGGAGTATGATATCCAAAGGCCTCTTGATTAGAGAGACTAAGAAAAGTATGGCCATACACATGTGAGTCAATATGTGATATTGAGCTTACGTATATCTCACGCAGTCTACTCTGGTTAAAGAAAAAAGATTAAATAATAATGAGGGTGACTTATCTCTGCCTCTAGATCAATTTTGACATCAATGACAAAGGAACTATACAAACATTGTAACACCATACATAGATTGTAGGTTGAAGTTGCTCCCCAACTTTCCATTCACTTGGGTAGCAATGATGTGTGACTAGGAACCGCTCATTGCTTGTGATGTCATAAGTTGTTATGGACATTCACTACCAACGTGATATGGAACATATAGGGTCACACACATAGGAACTCATTTAGAAGAGGAGTTTGATCTTGAATGATGATTGAATTGATTAATCAAGTGTTTGGGTATTTCAATTCATGCAATAGATCATCTGACTAGACTGCCAAATGACCAGTTCAAGTGTTGAGACTATTATTTGGAGTTTCAAGTTGATTGTATTGTACCTTGGTTGGAATCCTACCTAACCAGGGCTTCAAAACGGCCGTCTGGCCTGGTGTGAGATGCCCATCTCGTTTACACCAGACACCCATTTTGGGGGTGCAATTCGATTGCACACAGGATTGGTGCTCACGCCATGTTGAGTACTAATTGGAATTGAATTGCCAACATATGTGCATAACTGGAAATTACAAAATGACTGTTTCACTTAGTGAAATGATCGTCTCACGTGTGAGACGACCGTCTCGCTGGGTGAGATAACCACTTCAGTACTGCACACATGTTGTGAAACTTTATGAATTGTTGTGAAAATTCAAGATCTTTCAGTCCTTTCCACTCCCGCTTTAGTCCCTCACTAATTGGGGACTGGGAAATGACCTTGACCCATCCTATATATAGGGGTACTGGGCGCTTCCAAAAGAACAACTACTACAGACAATTGAGAATCAATTTCTCAGACAATTGTTGTCCACTCTGGTTGTGGTAACTATGAGAGCCCAAGATAGTCCTACCTAACTAGGGAGGGATAGCCATGGGAGAGAAATAGCTGAGGATCTTTGTTTTGAGAGAGCATATTGGTGACTAGTGTGCCAACAGGAGGGATAGATCCTTCCTGTTCATTCTTGTAGGATGATAGAAGTTCTAGTTGGTCTGTGTGGACTACTCTAGAGGTAGGGGTCCTTTGTTTGCTGCTAGGAGGACAACATTTACTCACAGTCTGTGGCAAGATATGAGGATATGTTGCAGTAGTTGTATGAGTTTGATGTCCATGGAGGAGCAGTCAGATGAGTCTGAGTGCATCTAGGAGCCTCACAACCACCATCCAAGACAGAGTGGGCATCTACAGCGATGAGGATTGTTGTTGCACTTGCTCCACGACCAGGTATACCTTTATGAAATCATCCTTCCCATTGCATAGTTATTAATGCGACCTACTGATTAATGGTAAATATGTTAGTAATATTTTTGTTTTTGTGGCCTATTTGATGTCGTATTTCTCAGTAGCAGTATGATATCCATGATATGATCAAATTTTGTTTTACCATGTTTATTTATTGCATGTGATGTGAATATTTAAATTGGTTGATGTCCATGTCCATCTATATCACCACATAAAGAACCCAAATGAATATATATATATATATATATATATATATATATATATATATATATATATATATATGCATGTGTCGTCAGTTTTGATGGTGGATGTGAAACATGATTATGGCCAAAACCCCAGATCTATGGGCATGGTTGTGGTTATTTATTCATGTTGTCAATCGGTCTGTGTATCGATCTTTTCTCTCATTTTGAAATGTAAATTAATGTTCTAATTCCTATTTTCCCTCGAATGTAACTCGATGTTTTCCCATATACAATGTAAGAAAAAATAGGATAGTTTTAATTTAGGTCTTGGAGTGAGATACAAATTTATACAAAGACGAAATGACTGGCTTGTGAGACGACCCGATTGACTAGAGGTCTGAGGAGGCCAGACAATAGGAGGTCGAACCGATCGAATGGTGGCCCAACTGACTAACTGGAGATATCCAAATGATGCTTGGATTAGAGATCCAGATGACCGCTTTGAAAGATCCCAACCAATCAACTAGGATGTGAGTCGACCTGTTCAACATTTGCACTGATCAACCCAGATTTGTTTGAGCATAGATATTGTTACGACCCCACCTCTCGATAACCCCCAATTAAGGGAGACCAAGAGGTTGAGCCGCACCCATTAATCCCGGATCAAAGGTTCGACATATAACCATAAAGAATTATTAAATTCTAACAGACTATACTGAAAATGGTAATAAAAATTTTCTTTACATACCTTTTGAAAACTTGGATCTCTAAACTTCTATCCACACCGATACTAATCTATCTAATCCTCCTTTGTACTTTAATTCTCTTTTAGTATCATATGTGCCACTTTACTGTTTGTTCTTTTCATTGTACCTAAAACGCCGACAAACAAAACATCGGTCAGCCGTAGCTGGTATGTGGGGGAAAACAATAAACATGCAACTATGATAACAATGTAATCATTAAATTACTTATTTAACAACCAATATTACGTTTTAGATATAACTCCGCGATCCAAGAGTACCCTATCCTCTGTGTTGTCCCCATTAAACCCCTCATGATCCACCTATAAGTGAACCAGTTTCTAGGGTTGAGTCACATGGCACTACTCGTAAGTAGACCACTCCTTAACTTGGGATTTTCTAAAGAGTCTCTAACTCACGGTAACCTAGACCTTACTCTAGGATTACCCCTTTTTTAGCCTTTTCAAAGTAACTGAGGTGGACCCGGATCTAGCCAGTTATATATGCACATTTATGGTGATAATCATAGTCACTTTATAGTGGCATGAAATAAATAAACATCCAACAGTTTAGTTGCATTCCATGCGATTAAATACCTGGGAATCCATCGGGAAACTATAGAGGTTATTCATAACCGTAACCACATACCTGTCTTAGAGATCTCAAGCAACAATTTATCCAAATCCAACTAGATGTCCAACCAAGCAAGCCAATCAATCAATCAAGCAAACATTGATCCTGAAAACATGTATAATGTCTAATTGTCACAAGCATATCCCAAACAACTCCTTATTGACTTGGGATACTTTTCTAAGGTTTCTAAGTCTCATTAGGATGCATTAGGGTTTCTTAGATCAATTTCTCAAACTTTATCCTTTTTAGGTGAACAAACCCTAAAACAACTTTTCCACTCATAAAAACCCTAATTACTCAAATTATCCACATTAAGGATCTTTTATGCTCAAATTGGCTTAGGATCATCACATCTCTATTTTATTATTCGATTTGTACAATTAAAACCATTAGAATTCATATCAACATAAATTAGGGTTTCTAATCCCATTAAGGCATATTCATGTACATAGAACCCTAAATGTGACCAACTATATAAAAAGATCATCTTTTTAAATCCTATTTTCATTTTTATTAACAACAGGTTAATATCAGCTTGGATTATCCATCTATCATCAAATCTAAGGGTTTTTCCTTAATTGAATCATTAAAGATGATAACTTTATGCCCTTTTTAAATTCCATGCATATTTAAGCACATAAACTCTAAATTAACCATCGTTGTATTCAAAGTAGATGGAAACTTCATATTATTATTTAATAGGTTGTTAATCCTCAATTTAACCTATGAAGTTATCAAGAATCATCCTTTATATGCAAATAGGGTTTCTAATTACTTTTCAATACACTTTTCTAGCCAATTAAAGAACTTTTGCCAAACTACATAGAACGAGATTCTCAAAGTATTTTTATCATGTTCCTCGTATTTTTCTACACAACTTTCATATATAAAGTTTCTTCATTTGACAATCCTAGCAATTTCTATCAATTTTGCAAGGAAAAGCAATTTTGTGGATTATTCGATTAGAGAGGGGATTTTACCAAATTTCTGTGATCGTTGGATTGGTGCACCTAATGGGCCGCATCTCAATCTGATGCTCTGTGTCACTGGCCTCCACTAACTTAGTGGCAAGCGCGTCCCTTAGCTGTTGTTCGTCGGATACTGCTGAGTCCATGGTGGATTCTAATCCAACGCTCCTTGCCAACCGACTCCACTTAAACGTGCAGTGGCTGCGATCAGCGGATTCCCCCGTGGGTTCATCGTGGACCACGATCCTAGGGTTCTCGCTCGTCGTCCTCCTCCCTATCTTAACTTCATCTCGTGGCAGTGCCGCTATAGGTTCTCGCTGGAGCTGGTTCAATAAAGCGGAAGGGATGACGAAAGAACTCGTGGAGTGGCCGTTTGAAATTGCTAGCAAGTGGGAACTTCTGCGAGGGTCCTTATATAGGACTAGGGGGGCTCCCTTAGGGTTTCCCAACCTGCCGCCAACTGCTCCCTAGCCCAATTGGGCATTTCGCGATGGTTGGATAAAAACCCAACAAATCAGGGTCCAAAATCTTCCCTACTCCCTCCCGAACTCAATGGGTCTCTTCCCATGAGTTCACAAGCATCAGGTCGATCGGAAACAGAGGGAGAAGTTTCCCTTGTTATGGCTGGTGTCCTTGTCCCACTGGGACCTGGACAATGAGCAGTACCCGTTGGATTTCAATCCAACGACTCTCATCACGGGCGCTAGATCAAAAGGAAAGTAATTTCCTATTATTCGAATTATATTCCTAATTCAAAGATAACTTGGAAAAATGTAACTCCCAACTCGTAACTCCTTTTTCCTTCAAATTTTGAGGGAAACTCTTTTATGTTTTTATCTTTCATCCTACAAAAATTGGGATCGTTATCTCAATTAAAAAGTTCCTTTTCTTTAATTGCAAGAAAACACCTCTTTATTCACATTTTCCATATATTCTTTATTTCCCTTATTATTATTTAATTATCCTGAGTTCCCCGAACCCCAAGGAACCTTTATAACACGAAATCCTATTTTAGGAAAATTATCTCATAGCCTTTTCCCTTACCTTTCATCTTTTTTTTTATTAACTTACTGTTTCTTTATTAAAATATCCCTTTTTGAGAATTTCTCATTATCTTTCTTTTATTTCCTTATTTGGAGTTCCTTCTAACCTTAGGAATCCTTTGGATACGAAAATCCATCAAGATAACCAATTATATCTCTTTTTCACTTGTTTTCCACATTTTATCATTATTTTCAATTTCTTTCTTAATAAAGAAATACTTAATTAATCTTTTCTTTTCTTAGTGCATTCTTTAAGCAACTTTGGACTCCTTGGAACCCAAGGAACCCAAAGAGGCATGAAATCCTCTTTTTATTTGCCTTCTAGAGGTTTCCACATATTTCTTTTATCAATTATTCAATTATTCATTCCCTAATTGAATTTTCTTTGTTATTTCCTTGTTATTGGGTCCAATAGCCAATAAAGCCCACAAATCAAACAACAAGGCTATTTTAAACGAAATCCATTTATTTGAAGCCAATTATATCATTATTTGTTCAAATATCTTTAATATGAGAGATTACATTTCTCACCAATTGAACCCAAAAATTGGGGTTATAACAGATATTCATCAAGAACTGGTTGCTATGATGTAGACCATAGGTGGTAGTAATTCCTTGTGGCTCCAAGGAATTGTATTAGTATGTCCATAACCATTGCTTGTGTGTTTTATTTATTTCATGTTCTCATTTATGGTTATATCATGTATATGATATGTACTATATATGTGGTGATTGGATAAAGTATATATATTTATACAAATTCCCTCAATTATAATATCAAAGTCTTAGATGCCTTCTAAAAGTGGCACACATGAAAAGCTTGATTGACCAAACATAGTTTACACCCTAGTGTGGTGCGCCATCTATCTTGTGGAAGTGTGATGGTAATAATGTAGTTCTACCCTAGCGGGGTGCATTATTATTGTGCCGGCTTTTAGGACAGGCTTGATTGGTGATTCTTAGAGACTCTGGGCCCAAAGGCATGTAGATGATTATGGAAAGGAGTTGTGCATATCATCTATCCAAGAGTTTTATATGATGCAACTGGCATGATTGACTAACTTGATAATTGACTAAAGATGCTAGTGTACGCTGGATAATAGTTGAATTATTTTGGATATTGTCCCATTAGAATATTATACCGTACAATATTCCAAATTGATATTGAGGGCTATAAATTTGAATAAAATAGTGGGAGTGATAGTTTATTAAATACATAATTAATATTGTCAAATTTATCAAATCAAACCAAATAAAAAATGTTTGAAAAAGTTTGCAAAATTTCTTTGTAGAATTAAATGTCAAACACAAAACACATTCAAATTGTGATCAATCCTTTAGAAGGACAAAACGGGATAAAGTTGCACAATTGGTTAAGGACTTTGAGAAACGTTCTCATCTATGAGTGAAAGATCTATGTCCTTGATAAACCAATGCCAGAGGAACATGATCCAAATGTGCCTAAGGCTAAAAGGATTCTTATTGGAAGCATGTCAATGATGACAAAGACATATAAATACCTAATGATTTGTTGTATGAACTACGAGTTGTGAGAACAACATGATAACATGCATATTCTGGAGAAGGTAACATGTCTTAAGAATTATGTAAAGCATAGAAGGTATAATGTATCCAAAGCACTAACTGAGTGCAAACTATCAAAGGGAGGTCCAGTAGAACTCCATGTGCTCAATATGATTGGACATGTGGATTGACTAGGATTTCTATTAGGTCAATAGTTGACTATGAATATGATTATGCATGTTTTACATGAATCATATAGTCAATTTATCAAATGCTTGTCATATTGATGCCAAAGCAAGACGGAAGAAGGATAAATATGTGATGATGATCAGTGGAAGTGAGTCCTAGGGAAAAAGCAAGGTTAAGAAGTGTTCTGAGGCTAAGATGAAGCCAATGTTTTCTACACTCAATATATGGAGAAGGGTAAGTGTAAAAGGAATTTAACCTTTTCACTTAAAGGATAAAGAAAAGAAAATGCCACCAGTGTCACTTGTATGGATATTGGAAAGGAATTATCCTCTTCATAGAGGATCTTAAGAAGATGATAGAGATAAAGATCTCCACTTCAGGACCTGAGAAGAAGTAAGCTAGAACTGTGCAGAGAAAGGGTTGTTGCCTTTGCAGTTGTGAACCATCATTCATGGGCACATAAAAGAATTAGTGAATTTCCATTGATGGAAACATTAAATGTTTTGTATAACAATAACATTATGTTTCATCTTAAAAGATATGATCTTTTATTCCAATGTTCATATGTCTCACAAACTATACTTGATACTTGTAAAGACAAATGTGTATGCCACATATACCGAATGATGTGATAACTCAAACAAATTGAATACCTATATCACTATCATCTAGAGCGCATAAATGAGAAATGCATTTTTAGAATCCATATGATGGTTATCTAGACTCTTTTGGTTACTTAACCAATAGAGACAAGCATGTCTTATTTGTTGTACAATATGACAAAAGCATCTTCACTAGATGTAGTGGGAGATTAACTATTCCATTAGGACTAGTACATATTGATGTACATAGACCTTTTAGAATGAATGCTAAAGGTAGTTACAAGTACCTCATTATATTTACTGATATGATTAGTAGATATTGGAAGTTTGTATTTAATGAAATATGAACATGAATATCTTCAAGTATTCAAGGAGATCATAAATGAAGTATGTAACTAACTTGGTAAAAGTATTAAGATACCTCCATATGATCAATTTTGAACTACGTAAACCAAGAGTTTGAGGACCTTCTGGGAGATCATGATAGCGTATCATGATGAACTCCACCTGAAACACAATGATAGTGTATCATTAGAGTGTATTAGAAAGAAGGAATTACATTGTGTTAAGTCATGTTGCAATTATCAACATATCTAGCTATCCTTCCGATATTATTTTTGGCACATGTTTTACACTAGAACAATGTACCATGTAAATTGGTTCAAAAGACACCATATGAGATATGGCATGGGAGTGTCCTGATATGTCTTTTATAATGACTAGGATTGAAATATTGAATAAGAAAATAGTTTCTTAAAGGATTTATCCACAAATCTTATGAATGTTATCTTGTTGAAAGCAACTTATATTCCAAACTGGCAACAAAGTGTTTGTTGCTAGGATGGTTGAATTCCTAAAGGGGACTTAGTTCCAAAGGAATCAGTAGGAGTAAAAGTAGAACTCCAAATGCTCGAGACAAACAAGAAACATAGAACCTAAAGAGGTACAACTAGAACAAGGACAATCACAAGTTGTCGTGGAATCTCAAGTTCCTTATGTAAACACATAACTCATTGTTCTAGTAGAACATGCATTAAGTTTGAAAGATTATACTATCTTATAAATCAAAAGGTGATAAGTTTATCATGGAGATGAGTCAACAACCTACCTAAAAACTATTAAAAGACTAGAATTTGAGAAATGTCTTAAGACCATAAGATCAATGATGGACTCCATGTAACCAACAAGGTATGACCTTTTTGGATCCACCTGAAGGGGTAAAACCCATAGGGTGAATTTGGGTCTTGTAAAGGAGACCAACATGGAAGGGTAGATTGGTTGCAAAGAGTTTCAAAGTAGTTCAAGATGTTGAACCTGATGAAGTCTTTTCACTAGTTACCGTGGATCATGGTTGCTATTGCAGCTTACTCTAAATGTGAGATTTGACATATGGATGTTAAAACCGCATTCCTTAATTGGAATAATTAAAAGGAGGTGTGTCATAAACCGCATTCCTTAATTGGAATAATTAAAAGGAGGTGTACATGACACAACATATTTGTTTTATAAATCCATTAACGCAAATAATGTTTATAACCTACGAAAATCAATATGTGGATTAAAGCAAGTATCTCAGAGTTGGAATCTTATATTTGGCAAGACAGTCAAAGGGTTTGACTTGAGTTGGGATGGAATCTATTAGTATAAAAGATCTAGTGGGAGAATATTAATGTTACAAATATTTATGGGGTATAACATTCTTATCCTATAAATGTTAAAACCTAGAAAGGAAAGTATCTTCTATAAGAAGGGATTAGGTGAAGCATCCTATGTGATAGGAATCAAGGTCTATAGAGAAAGATCTAGAAAGCTTCTTAACCTAAGTAAAAGCACATACATTGGAAAGATGATAAAGGGTGCAACATGTAAGTCTTAATAAGACAAAACGTGTTTGTGTTTAATGGAATTATCCTCTCAGGAGTCCAGTGTCCCAATTCTTGTAAAGAAGAGGAACACATGGATAGATGCCATATGCATTCACAATTGGATCTATTTTGAAAGAAATGAAATGTACTTATCCCGTTATCTCGTATGTATTGGTCATGACCAGAGGATATACCATTATCTCGTATGTATTAGACATGACGAGAGGATATCCAAGTCATCTCATATGTATTGGACATAATGAGAAGACACATATATACCTACCTAGTAATCTCATATGCATTAGACATGATCTGAGAGTATATGCTAGATACTAGTGAGAGTCACTGAACTACCATAAAGAACATCCTTAGGTGCTTTTGAAGCACTTAAAGGATTAGTTCCTTGGTTATGGTAATTAGGAAGAGTTGGATATAAAGGGTTACACCCATGCAAGCTTCCAAACTGACAAAATGATTGCAATATAAATTTATGTTTGATGACAAATGAGAAGTGTAAGCTATAAAGGGTTCTGAGCTAATGATAGTTATTCAAATGTACAAAATAAGTTGAGTATCTCTGTGTTATAAGAAAAACTAAGGAAACTATATCAATCTAGAAGTTTGTATGGATAAACTTGTGTAAGGTTCCAACCATTGATGACATAGTAGAAATATTGATGACAACAATGGAGCTACTAGTTAGGCTAGGAATCTTAGATAGCATACTACCACAATTCCATCTCACATGAGTAGTCGTACAATGAAGAGATTTGAAAATTGCAAAATACCGACTTAAAGCAAACATTTATAAACCTTCTATATAAGCACTTGCGAAGCAGAAGCATGATGATCATGTAAGGTCACTTGTGATGAGATTCGTGGGTGATTGTCTCTAAGTGAAAGTGGGAGTCTATTGGTATGTATGCCCAGAGAGCCAATCATATGATGATTGTAACAACATGACATGTAAATAATTTGATTAATTATAAAGGGAAGCTTCCAATTTATTTTGTATACTCAGTTATGAGATAATGAATAACATAATAATTGTCTAGAGAATGATATTACTCAATGATGTATGTCTTCATGTTGAGGATATAAACAATGAGATCATATGAATGTTAAGAGTATATATACATTATCATTATGTCCATGATTAGTTGTTATTGTGGAAGGTTGATAGACAATAATAACACATAAGATCAGAGTGTGAATTGGTTGATGAGAAAGTCCCATTAGTCATGATATAGAAATATCAAACTAAGAACATAGATACATGTTAGAGAACAGTGTATTAGACATACCCACCATGATACTGACACATGGAAGCCATCACCATGGAAGTCATAGTAATCTCTCATAGTGATGGTGGTGGTTGTGGTTCTTATAACTAAAATCACTGCACTCATCACATGTCATTAGGTAAACTTTGACATCATCAAACACAGTCATGAAACATGAATTGTTATAACAGTGATGATTGGGTGACTTTGGCAGATAGGTATAGACTGTGAGCGATAAATATGGAATTTGTCCACCGATAGGAGTATGATATTAAAAGGACTCTTGATTAGAGAGATTGAGAAAAGTATGGCCATGCACATGAGATTCAATATGTGATATTGAGCTTACATATATCTCATGCAGTCTGCTCTAATTCAAGAAACAAGATTGAATAATAATGAGGGAGACTGCTCCATGCCTCTAGTTCAATCTGGATATTAGTGGAAAATGATCTATACAAACACTATAACACAAAACACAAATTGTAGGTTAAAGTTGCTCCCCAACTATCCATTCACTTGGGTAGCAATGATGTGTGACTAGGCACCGCTCATTACTTGTGATGTCATAAGTTATTATGAACATTCACTACCAACGTGATGTGGGACCTATAGGGTCGTACACATAGGAACTCATCTAGAATAGGAGTTTGATCTTGAATGATGATTTAATTGATTACTAAAATATTTAGGTATTTCAATTCACATAATGGATCAGTTGACTAGATTGCCAAATGATCAGTACAAGTGTTGAGACTGTTGTCTATAGTGTTAGGTTGATTATATTGTACATTGGTTGAAATTCTTCCTAACGTGGGCTGCTAGACGCCCATCTCACTTCTGTCAAATGGCTATATGGCCTAGCATTAGATACCAATCTCATTTACACCAGATGTCCATTTTGGCATGCAATTCAATTGCACAAAGGATTGGTGCTGGCGTCAAGTTGAGTACTAATTAGAATTGAATTGCTGACATATGTGGAGAACTTAAAAGTGTTAAATGGTCATTTCTCTTAGCAAAACGACCATGCAAGACCATCGTCTCAGTTGCAAGATGACCGTTTTAGCACACACAGGTTGTGAAATTTCTAGAATCATTGTGAAAATTCAAGATCACGCAGGTTGTGAAATTTCTAGAATTATTGTGAAAATTCAAGATCTTTCAGTGCTTTCCACTACCGGTTTAGTCCCGCATTGGCTGGGGACAGGGAACCCTGACCCTGACCCTAACCCCTACTATATATAGAGGGGTACTCGGGGCTTCCCATAGAACAAGTAATACAAAGACGTTTGAGAATCAGTTGCTCTGACACTTGTTGTCCTCTCTAGTTATGGTAACCATGAGTGCCCAGGCAAGTCCTACCCGACTAGGAAGGGATCGCAACAGGAGAGTAACAACTGATGATCATTATTGTGGGAGACATGTTGGAGACTAATATGCCAATGGGAGGGACAACTCTTTCTTGTCCATTCTTGCAGCACGATTGGAGTTCTAGTTGGTTTATGTGGACCACTCTAGTGGCAGGAGTCCTTTGACTGCTTCTAGGAGGAAAACATTGAATCTCAGTCTGTGGCAAGATCTGAGGAGTCATTGCAGTAGCTGTATGAGTCTGATGTCTGTGGAGGAGCAGTCAATCCAGTTCAAGTGCATCCAGGAGCTGCACAGCCACTGTCCAAGATATAGTGCACATCTACATCGACGATGATTGTCGCTAAACTTTTCTAAGACCAGGTATATCTTCATAAAACCATCTTTTCCATTGCATAGTTATTGATACGACCTACTAGTTAATGGGAGATATGTTAGTAAATTTTTTGTTTCTACTAACTATATGATGCCAAATTTTCCTAAAATTATTATTATTATTCATCACCTAAATGTGGACTAGGTGTTATCTCCAAACCTTATTTTGATATAAAATTATCAAACAAATATCTATTGTAACTAGGGAAATATTATATAAGTTTCGATGTGGTGTGATTTAGAGTTAGACAAAAAGAAATTAAATTGTAGATATATAGTTACGATACATGAATTAAGAAATATGATATGTTAGTATTAATTATGTAACTCTATAGACTATGATATACTTTATTTAGATGGTATACAAACAATAATGCAAGCATTTTTATACCAACATGTTGTGCATATATATGCAATCATATCCCAATTATGATTACCTATTATATATCAGACTTCCTCTTTAACAATTTGATATCTGAGTATTAATAGTATACATTTAGATTTTTTTCCCAAAATCCTCTCTCCTTCCCTATAAGTCATGAAAACCCCCTTCCTTTGATACAACTTCACATAAGCCCCCCTTTTACACTCAGTTCCTAATACCCCCTCACTTCAATGTTCTGTCACCTGTTGTTAAACTTACGCTAAGCACAATTTGACATGTTTTGTTTTGTAGTTAAAAATAGTTTCTTTGTTTTTTTTTAGTTTAGATACTCTCTCATGCTATGTTTCATACTTATTTACATACATATATTATATTTGTATGATTTTTTTAAAGTATAATATAATCCTTTTTGCAATTCAAAGTTACCGAACTAGTAAAAGAAGGTGTGTAATAAATGGAAGATGATGGTTTGATTCCTCACCGAGACAAATTCAAGGGCAAAGCTTGTTAACATGTGCATTGACTAAGGTTTAACCTTTCCATGACATTTCACACTATTGGAAGTGGTGTGAGGGTGACTTGCCACTACCTATCAGGCTCTGGGGTTTGATTTATTGAGTTGAATCAAATGTGGCCCCCTACCTATGAGAGGTTCCATGATATAAAATTACTAATCCCTTTTTTTCAATTATTTTATGAATATGTTATCTTTTTATATTTTAATATGGTTTCAATTAATCTTCAAATCGATAGTGCAACATAGTCATTTGTATAATTAAATTAGTCAATTTTGAACAAAATGTGGTGTTAAAAAGATAATTATGGATCAATTTAAATTTAGAGAATATTTTGAGTCAACATAAAATAGTCAAACTCAACTAGACATGTATTGTATGCTTTGTTTCCATTGATCCACACTCAGATTTGATTTTTTTTAAATTCATTTCAGACTTTAGATAGATTCAAATACCATATCAAATTTCAAAATATTGTTTTTTTAAATTGTTGTGCCTACCTGAACAAAGACTAAATTGAAAAACTATATGTGCATATAAATAGGAATACTTTGGTACTCAAATTTATTGTATGAAATTTAATTATTCAAATTAAATACTTCTATATATATACTAGTAGTTACATATTATTTTACACATATGTTACAAACCTAGAGATGTATTTATTTCAATATTGGGTGTTGGTTAAGAGATGGATTACTCGTATAAACTTAAGAACATATTCAAATCGACTCCAACTTTTAGAGTCATCCTTAGGCTTTCTAATTTCACACTTGAAAATGTTCAAGGCTTTGTTGTTCAGATGCAACTTTGTTTATGTCACAGACATGTAGTTAGTTATGAGATTGTTGTGCACTGTAATTAGGAGTGTTGGACACTATGATTAGGTTCAAATACAACCCTAAGGAAACTCAAAAATTCATAGTTGAATATATTTTTAGGATTATGCCTTATTCTAGATTTGGACCAACACCCAACATCATCATCAATAAATACAAGGTGTATAACAAACGATATAAAAGAAGTACTAGTGTATTAGCATGTATTGAATATATGTATTACAATTTGTTATAACATTCACATCTAATAAAAACTTCAAATATGTGTATATGGTTTTCAAATTTTGTTTTTTTGGGCCAAACACACAAGCACAATACTTGAAATTTTGGGATCTGGAATGGTATATGAAATGATCCAAAGTCCAATATTGAATTTTATAATAGAAACTCAAGTTTGATTGCGGGTATGTGGATTGTCAACATACAAATACATGTCTAGTTCTGGGTTTGACAATTTTGTATCGACTTACATGCTTTTCCACTTCGAAACATAACCAAAGATGAGTTTTTAGACAATGGCTTATGGATTGAATATGAACGTTTGATTAAATATCCATCTCAGATACACAAATAGCTTGAAAGTAAACAAAAATCATATTAAATGATAAAGTATGATACATTTATAAAAGAATTTTCAGCGATTAAAATGCTTTTTTTAGAAACATCTTGCGGGAAAGGTCGCATTGGACCACCTAGAAGAGTGAACGCCTAGCATCAGATATGTGGCGATGGGTCACCCGCATGCCGTGTTCAATAATTTGAAATTATGTCACCAGATTAGCCCCTGGATGTGCGTGTTCAGAGACTTCTTTCCTTCAATTTTTCTCCTAGAGTAAGGTTGTCCATATATCTGTCTAAACATGTGGACTGGGCAGGTCTGACTATATGTTTTAGACTAGTCTCAAAGTGACTTCAAGTTCATTGTGGTCCTAAATTCTCTATTTTTTAGATTTCATCAATCTGACTCTGTCCAAAATCAGTGCATACTGATCTTGACTGGCTAGATTGATTAATCTCATTACATTCTGAACCAAATAAAATAAATCTCTCTATTATTACTAATATTTATGAAGGATTGTGAACAGAGGAGTGCATGATGGTTAATTCCAAAAAACTAAAAGTAATGTATAAAATATTATTACTCTAGGCTTAGAAGTAAATAGTTGTTAAATTATGACATGAACCATGTGATGGAGAAATATAACAATAAAACTTGCATTTTTCTATGTTATATTGCAAACTATTCACTACATTATAGGTTATGTTATTGTAATGCAAGAAAATAGTTTTATAAAATATTATTTGCTACCATGACGTCCTCATAAATACACATTTGTGGATGGAAATGAAGAGGTAACCTAGGATAGATCAAGGTATATAAGAATCCATATAAATTACATTGGTTTATATGTGTATTTTCTCACTACAACAATGCAATTAAATCATAAGACTAATCACAACAATATATGTTTTTTTCACAATTTTCTAACTAGAAAATAAATTCCAAATTTTGTATACACCACCTCTAGGTCGGAGAGGAGCTCAAGACCTTTTCCAGGGCTAGCAACCAAAGATGTGTTTGTGTGGTGGGACAACATTTAGGTTCTCGGTGAATGGCAGAGGTGGAGCGGGATTGAAGCTACCTTAAAGGGCATAGATGAAGTGCCAATCCAAGTTTGTGGGGGGGGGGTGGGGGTGTGGATGACGGTTAAATGGTTGGATGATGTGATTTTGTCTCTTTCTTTGATAAAAAAATTTGAAGAAAATTGCATTATTTTCTTAAGGATAGTGTTCTTTTCAAATTTATAAAAAAGCCATTTTTTCCTAATTATATGTGTGTCATTTCCAACTAAAAAATTTAGTAAACCAGATTGAAGTACTTTGAAACCCCTAAATTCATCTAACTCTCCCTGGCCTCGCCATGCCTTATCTACTGTACAGAGACCCCTCCACAACACTGCTAATCGAGACAACGATTCTTGCCCCTATATAGCACTGAGGATTAGAGCTTGTCTTTTTACGTCAGATGAGCATAATCCGGACTAATTCAGTCAGCATTACATCTCATGTTATTTGGTAGATATGGGACTAAGGAGGTCGGTTCATGATTCCATAAACCAACTCAGTTCTTCTTAAAACAGAATTAAAATTCTTCATCCAAATCCAATTCTGTCTTGTATGCTGTTTTTTTTATATGTAACATTGAAAACGAGACTAATCCAATTTAAATCTCGATTAGATTTTCAAATAGCACGACATTAGAATAACAAAGACCACAAATAAAATGTTCCTGTTATAATCCCAAGCAACTCCTAATCCGGAACCGATCCGATCGCAACCACATCATCCAACTGTTCTACCCCCCCCCCCCCCCCCCCCCAACACACACACACTGCACAAAAAAAAAACCACCACCACCAGCTTTCACATCCTCCTTACACCTCCACATGATGTATATGGCATCATAAGCCCGTCGACTAAATAAACTATCGATCCGTATAAGCGTGTTTTATAAGGTTTGTTGCGAAGGTATAACTATATAAGCCGTTCGTAAACGCATGTGATCGTATGTGGCTTCGTATCAATCATGTATTTTCATACGGTAAACCAGGATGCCCTAGAAGGTGGGATTCCACTAGCTAGCCCATATTCCTGATCTAATTAAAATTTTGCAGCGTGTTGGAAACATGATTTCACCTACCAATCTGTGATACGGCCAATCTGGCATGAAGTCCCCAACAAGCGACTCTTCCTCTTCAATTAGTTGCTAAAGAAACCATCAAACCGCATCGTCCCGTATAATCTGACTAAGAGAGATTCATGCAAGGCTGTCTCACGGAAGTCCCGAATAGACTCAGATTCTCATATTCGTTCCCTCCACGTTAACGTAGACGCCATGATGTTTTGCTGCTGCTGGAGGAGATGGGACTCATCAAGGAGGCTAACATTTCATTACCATGACTGATCATAACCTGATCTGTGTGATTCTAGGATTCTTTATTGAGCTTGCTCAATACACATGTCTCCTCCTTCTAACTGGGGTATAATCGTGTGCTCGACGCCATCCAGCTATTGTTCCATTGATTTATATAGTACTCGGACATTGGTACGTAATATAAAATACAGCTTTTGTGTTAGTTGAACCATTCACGTACTTTGTTTATGGATCGAATACCGAGTTGTTTTACTGGAAGCGTGGAAGCCAACCGTCCCTCTCCATCTGTACCCTACCGTGGAGGTACGTTGAGCAACCAGACGAGATTGAGAACGGATTTGCTGCACCCTGTTTTACTGGGAGTAGGCTGCTCCGTTTCTAATCTCCGTACATCTGTCTAGACAAATAAACATCCACGACTTTGATTAATTATCTCTAACACACGGCAATATCTGGAGGAGGGAGCAGCGTGCTCCTTGTTAATTCGGGAACAACAAATCCTATGGGCACGAGGTTGAGTGCAGAATTGCCATTCATGCATTGACATGAGTTGCTCATTGACGCATTACAACCTTTCTTTGGGTATAGGGCATTAATCTCTTCCTCTTCTGTGAACACGATGTAAGGCATTCACATACCAAAGCAACAAGTCACTTGTCTCATGCCCCCACGCCAATATAGGTATGAAGTTTAAGTAAACAATTCTCATGTCACAATATTATTAAGCAAGTGGAACTCTCTGTGAATCAGGCAATAGCAACTTATCGGCTGCATATTACCAGAATGTCCAGCGATAGTGTAATAAATAATGCAAAATCAACTACATGAGAAAAACGCCATGATATACGGCTAACCTGGAATCTGCTATAACGTAGAAGGCAGAGACGATTTTCTTAAGTTTTTCCCCTAAAGGTCAAGGCTATATCAGAAAGCATGTTATGGCCAATGGTCCTCTAGCCTGTATTTGAGAGAAGACTATTGTAATTATCGTCAACAGACAGCCAACTAGTTGTGACAAGAGGGTCGCTAGTATAGGTTTAGTCAGCAGAAGTACATAATAAACAACTATTCAATTGTGAGAAAAGTGATTTATTCAATGGGAACACAACCAGTAGCCCAACTAGGAAAGCCTGTTGGGGTGGTATTGCAGGTCACCTGATCAGTATCCAGGCCGTTCTGGGTCATTATAGGAGGACAGCTTAAACTTCTTTGCGTACTTGCAACAGACTAGGCTACTTTTTGAAAAATAAAGATATTATTAAGAAAAGTGATATATTTAGTGCATCGCTATGAGAAAAGGAATTATATATGGTGTTCAAATCTTGGCTCATGGACCGTGTCATACAAGAAGTGGTGAGGCACAGTCGTCCTAACTAAATTTTTGGGAAAGAGATATCCTTAGCGCCTATTTGGAATGGGATCTAAGTGGAGTTGGGCAAGATTAGTGCCTATCTTTCTACGCCACATATATGTCGTGCTACGAAATCAGGATAAGGAATTCCAGATTTAATCCCGTATTGTTTTGTGAAAATATTTGCACTAGTGAAGTCCGTTTGGGATTCTGTACTTTTCTAATCCGCACGACTCAACCATGCTTCAAGTAGGAGTACAAATCTCAGTTTGGATAAGCACATGTCATATATCTTATTTTACTTTATATGCAATACCGAATATGAAACAAGACCATATTGTTTGCCAACTAGGTTGAGAACACAATGAGACTAAAACTACATTACAATGATCTCATTATCACGTTCCAGTCCAACTCAACCTCAAACGATTTTCCAATCCTAGTCCTATCATAATCCATATAGGGGAGCTGGTACTACGACCCATACTTTTCAGTGTTCCCCAATGAAGAAAAGACCTTAAAGTCGATAGTCATTACAAAATATTTTCAGGATCTAGATTCAGAAAATAATAAATTACGTCAAATAATTTCATTAATGTCATAGATGTTGTTTACACGATGAATAGTGAGGCTCCTCTAAGGAGCCACATAGATTTCTCAAAAAAAGAAACTAACTTATACATGCGTAAATAATGCGTATGAGAAGAACTATCTAATTAATCCTCCTTGACTTAACTTTATTGTCTTCAATTAATTTCATGTTTCACCAAGTTTGGATATCTTCATATATGGGATTTACCTAAAACTCTGACAAATAGAGACAGATATATTGCTATATTATTTACGTTGGATGCATAAAAGAGTAAAAGTAATAACAATATATAATGCACAAATACTTGCAAATAAGAATTGCCATTTTCATTACATGATTTTATTCATGTTTGATATACTATCTTGGGCGTAATCACTAACCCTCCCAGGGCTCGTGTGCATCACCCCTTGATACATGTCATCTTATGGTTAATAATATGATAGCTTACTTTATTAGTGGCATTATAGTTGAACATAATGTAAATAAACATCTAACAATTTATTTCATCAATCTTTGAGAAATCCTCAACAAACATTGACAGTTGATAGTGCGAGTGACGTGTATTTTACTACGCGCTTAAACGCAAGTATACGCGTCGAGTAATATAGGCCTTTGTGAGGCCCGAGTCGAACTCAGGGACACGTGAATTATTGGAGACTTCTACTAACTAATCGCAATCAGCTAGGCTGAATAACAAAGTAAGGTTTGTTGTCGAAATTAAAAGAAAATAAAATGAAATAATGAAAACAATTGATTAAAGGTTAATTTAATCAATTCAAAAGGATATCTTTAGGATTGCGGTTTCCCCGCGGGTCAACATTGTATTAGGTTTTATATAACTCCTCACTCTTCTCTCTCTATCTGGGTAGTGGCATGAAAACAGAATTACCCACTGTCGTGGTGTAACTCACTACTTAGGTTTAGGTTGATTCCACCGTCGTAGTAATCATTCCCCTAAACTAAGCGCATTACCTACGGTCTCTCAGTTTCCACCATTAATTTTACAACTCCTTTGTCAAGGGTTTTATCGATTAATGTAGGTTTCGTCTCTTTTCAACCGTTAATCCTTCTATCGAAGTGATTAAGGGCATTAATCTATTATTATGGTGATCAAGCATAACAATATATATGGAGAAAACGAATCTATACCACGGATTTGAGAGAGAAAATATGAATTATCAATATAAAATTGTCATACAATGCATTCCCGGGCTACTCCCGGTTCTAAAGATGGAGGGTTTTAGCCTCTCATGTTCATCTCACACGAATACATGGTAGAAATAGGGGAATTCATAAGAAAAACGTGAAACAAGTGGGAAAACCCCTGAACGGAGAAGAACCGGTAGATCCTTAGCATAGAATACGAGCTTCCCCGCCTGTCGGTGGTGGAATTCGTCTTCGGCAGCGTCCGAATCACCCGGGATGAGCTTCTGGCCTCCGTTCTCCTTTCTCTCCTTCCTCGGCACTCGTGCAATGCAAAATTCCGATCTTCTCTCGTGTGGGCGGCCGTCATTAGGTATAAGTCCCTAATTAGGTCATCAAATAACAACAGCCGTCCGATCGAGATCAAAACAGATCCAACGCATATCTGTCGGCGTCGATACCATCGACGCGGGTCGATGGTATCGACCCAGCATATTAGCGGGAGCTTTCTTTTCTTTTCGTCTGAGCGCCTGTGGTCATCTCGATACCATCGACTTGGGTCGATGGTATCGACTCTCTTTAGCGTCGGTTGTTGTCGTTTAGCGACGCTGTAGCCTCAATGTGTCGATGGCATCGACTTGGGTCGATGGTATCGACGGATTCCTCGCCAGCAATCTGAAGGGATCTCGATACCATTGACTTGAGTGTCGATGGTATCGACTCTGTGCTGCTCCTCTCGGCTGGCAACCTGTGGCTTGGTCGATGGTATCGACTTCCGTCGATGGTATCGACGGAAGCAAATACTTGTTTTTCCTGAAATTTCACAATAAGACCAAGTAAATCCACACAAATTATGATAATATGATAAATAATGCTCAAAAATGGTAAAACAAAGGGGATTTGACATAGAATGATGGCAAAGACCGAAATGAATGAATTATGCAATATTATCCATAAAAATGAGTAATTAGAGCACAAAACACATATGAAAAAGGTCTATAAATGCGACTCAAAATCATCGCATCAAACTCCCCTAAGCTTGAACATTGCTCGCCCTCGAGCAACTGATCCTTAGAATAGAATTGCAGATGTCAACTAAAAATCAACACACCAACCCAACATCCCATGTGACTCCCACTGAGCGTTCTCAAACCGGCCTTCTCTAACCACATAACAGTAATTACCCTAAAGGCGACACAAATCATCAATAAGAGAAATTATCCTTCAAACCGATGAACACTATCACATAAGGCAGTTAACATAATAAAATTCGCCGATTCAACATTGGTGCATCTTGTGATCGCCTACACTACATTGCTCGCCCTAACTACCATCTACATGGAAGCAGTTCTCCTGATAATCATTAGTGAGGAGAAATTCACGGTGGCCTACCAATTCGAGCAACGGGTGGATGGAATGGGTGGTCCATGGAAGAACTTGGAAGTATTGCACAGTTTCAATATGCATAAAAACAAAATGTCCTAAATGATGCAAATGCACATTAGAAATGCCCTAATGCCTAAAATTGGGTGAAATGATGCATGCACTAACCTTCCACCTCAAAATGAGATGGAAATCTACTTAAGCCACATCATGTACTCAATTTTCCTGTAATGCAAGTGATATCATGTTCCTTTCTCCCTCTTATTCCATTTCCTTCTAAATTCTCTTTTTTTTTTCTTGTTTTCTCAATTTTTTTTTCAGATTTTCAGCAAAATTTTTTTTTCTTCTCCTTTTTTTTTCTTGTAGCCCACATATCCATAATTGCTTAGATATACATGTATTGGGCTTTTTTTCTTCATGATTGGAAATCTTTGCGATATTTCGAAGGTATGGAACAATTTAGATCACTTTTGAGGAAAAATTTAGATACATGGTGTACTTTATGCATGATAATCATGAAAGTCATGAGTGAAACTACATGGCATGCACCTAAAGGTAATGTGCATGAATCCCTATATTTTTCTCTTTTTATGCAAAAGTATGGAAAATATCAATGCAATTCCTATCTAAATGCTATGCACACAAAAAGGAATTAAAACTGTGCTTTACTTCCAATTCTTAGGTGGATTATGGAAAATTGAAGTGGAATGATCACAAGATTAGATGACTGAACCTTAGAAGAGTATTATGTGTCCCTCCTTACTGACATGTGTAGTGATTCAAAGGGTTCTCTCTCTTACGTCCAATTAAGGTCTCATTACCATTTGGTTTGGTTAGGCTCAAACAACCGTTACTATCCACTTTTCATGAGTCAAAGGGAGTATAGGTGTGACATATTGTTTTAAAGTTTACATAATCAATCATTTTCATCGGACAAGTTCCCCAAGGACAACCAAGTCAAGCTATCCAAAAGACACAAAATTTTTAAAATTCCCTTAAATTTCCCATGAATACACAGTGAGATGACAACTTTTACGACATCCAAAGTTACACTAGATAGATGTGGATCCTAAACAAAAACTAAAAATGCAAGAACAAAAAGAAAAGCAAAAACTAAAAACCAACAAAAGAAAAGATAGAGTTGTTCCAGCTACCCCCCTAAGCTTGAATTCGACTATGGCCTCATAGTCAAAAACAATCTTAAGAGTGGAACAGAGATACCCTGATCATTCTTATGGAGGCGGAGGCGGGTACTGCGGGGCCGTAGGATCCCAAGAAGGATACTCCCCCTGGAAGCTTGGATCGTAATGGGTCCTCGGCGGAGGCTGTGGATAGCCTCCAAAGTAGCTCTGACTCCAGTAATGGTCATAAAAGGGCTCCTGTTGCATCTCCATCCTTTGCAACCGATTGTGTATCTACTGTTGGTTGTCGAGGAGGAGACGTTCATTCTCGAACATAGCTCGTTGATTATCAAGTAACCGGCTCGTAGTATCATGAATACCGGTATACATTTCTAGATGTTGCTGCTGTGTCTGATGTATATCCTGCAACATCGTGTACATTCCCTGCATGGAGTAGACATCTTCGCCTAGCTGCGAGGGCTGTGGTGATGGCGGCTGGGGCTGTGATGATGAAGACGCACCCGGATGCATCCTAGGACGCTTCCGTGGTGCTACTCATGCACGAAGAGGTGTGAAAGCCTCCTCTTCCTCCTCAGCCTCGCCTCCTTGCTCATCGTTGCCGCCTTCTTCGGAGGAGGACTCGATGGCTATGATTGGCCACTGGAAATGCTGTGCGCCCTCGATGTTGAAGACGTCGTCCGGCAGTGAGCGCTCCTGATAAGCTTGGTTGACGTGGCAATGTGCGTATGCCAACCCATCCCGGAGAAGGATAAGGTTTGAACGGTGCAAGTGTTGCACGTTCACCTTACTCTTTGTGGAAATCGGAGTCATGGACTGAAAATTCAGCCCCAAGTAGGACGCCAACTTGGTGATGAGCCCACCAAAATGGATCGGAGCCTTCCTTGTACTCCTCTTCACCGCCAGGATGCGCTGTAGCCAGAACGCCCCCCAGTTGCATGGTTGTCGCTTCAGGAGTGCGTAGAGGAAGGAGAGATCGCTCTCCTGAAACTTGCTCAACGCCAAATCACTCCGAGCGAAGAACGTCAAGCTCAACATCCGGTGAAGAACTCGGACGAAAGGGTGCTCAAAATCTGCTACCGCTGCATTATGGTAGCTCACGGTCTTTCCTGCCGGCACTGTAACTAGCTCGGTGAAGATCTTGTCATAGTCGGTGCGGGAGTCCGGACGTCGGTGATCATGTGGAGAGTGGAACCAATTGAAGATTTTATTGAACTGGACCAGCGTGATGTTGTAGTTGTTGTTGAACAACCGGAAGGACACCCGACCCCTGATCCACTCACAATCCGACACCACCACGTCGTTTGGCACGACGCAGATGTCGAGGGACGCCATAAACTCTGCCACCAATTCCTTTTAGGTGGGCCATTCGCAGAAAAATGGCTGCCCATCCGCATGGTATTGCAGCTCGTCGGGACGTCGGCTGGTGTGATGTGCTTGTTCGTGAATCACATAGGCCAAGTTGGCATCGAAACCAAGCTCCTGAAGCATGCCCCGGTCCACATACCGGGTCGGCTCAATCTTCTGCTTCATAATCTCCTCGTAGACCTTCCTCGCCTCCATGGAAGGGTGAACCAGGCGTGGGCGAGGAACGGAAGCGGTCGGGGGAGGAACGAACTCCTCGATCTCCATGGGATTTGCACGCGATGACGAAGCTCCGGCGACATGCACCATGGTTGTGAGAAGATGGGATTAGAAGAAGAGAGCTCAGTGAAGATGGAGAAGAAATTCTCCGCTCGGTGAAGATCCTTGCTCGATGTCGCTTCTCTTCAGTCTTGGAGGCTCAGGGGAGATGCTCGGCGCAAAGGAGGACGTTTGCTCTGAAGGTGTGACGTCAAATGACGTTGCAAGTCTCCTTAAATAGACTTGGCCGGTGCTACTGTCGCCCATCGATACCATCGACGCGGGTCGATGGTATCGACGCATCTCGCTGGTATCCGCCTCCCTCGCGAGTATCGACGGCTGACGTTTTCTGGATCGAGAAACCCGGATTGCTGACGTGTCGATACCATCGACGGAAGTCGATAGTATCGACGCAGCACCCGGATCACTGACGTGGACTCGCAATCGTCGTCGATGCCTTGGCGCGGATCGGTGACATGGATGTCGATACCATCGACTTGGGTCGATGGTATTGACTGCTTTTATTGCGACACCGCCGTTTTGTTGCATTCAACCTGTGATCATGTCGATACCATCGACGAGGCCGTCGATGGTATGGAGTTGACTGAGAAAAATTCGTCTGAACTTCTCCAGAGATCTCGATGGTATCGACTGGCATGTCGATACCATCGACACTTTTATTGCGACCTGCCTGTAGGTATGTCGATACCATCGACGGGGCCGTCGATAGTATCGACTCAGTGCGATTTTTGCAGCTGTCAACCTGAACCCATGTCGATACCATCGACCAGTGTGTTGATGGTATCGACCCTACCTGTGCCTGCACATTGAACAAATGGATCAAGGTATCTTCTTTACACTAAAATTAAACGAAATAAAAACAATCTATGACTAAAATTAACCTAACCTAATGTACCAATGGTTGGGTTGCCTCCCAACAAGTGCCCTTCTTTAACGTCTTAGGCTAGACGGTGTGACAATCATCTCATTCATCCACAAGTGTAATGAGTTTGACCTCATTCACTTTTCTCTTGTAGTTTTCACCAAAATACAACTTTAAGCGCTGCCCGTTCACCAAGAACGTGGCATCTCCATCACACACAAGAATTGCACCGTGCGGTCTCACCTCTTCCACTACAAAGGGTACACTCCACCGGGACTTCAGCTTCCCGGGATGCAATTTGAGGCGGGAGTTAAACAATAGAACACTATCTCCCTTCTTGAACGTGCGCAGCTCGATATGTCGATCATGGATCAGCTTTGTACGCTCCTTGTAGATGCGGGCATTCTCATATGTCGTCATGCGTAACTCATCTAATTCGTTCAATTCGAACATCCTCTTTTTCCCGGCTTCATCATAGCTCAAGTTCAGCCTTCTTAGCGCCCAATGGGCCTTATGCTCCAGCTCCACCGGAAGGTGGCAAGCCCGGCCATACGCCAACCTAAAAGGCGTGGTGCCTATAGGTGTTTTGTACGCCTTTCTATACGCCCAAAGTGCGTCCGGTAGTAATGCACTCCAATTTTTCCTCGTGGATGCCACTGTCCGTTCTAGAATCTTCTTGATTTCCCTATTTGAGACCTCCACTTGTCCTTGCGTCTGTGGATGATATGGGGTGCCGATGTTGTGCTTGACCCCATATTTCTTCAAAAGTGTCGAAAATTTCTGATTCCGGAAATGTGTGCCTCCATCACTTATGATCATTCGGGGTATCCCGAACCTGCAGAATATATTTTCTTTCACGAACCTGCACACTACATTCGAATCATTAGTCCTTGTGGGGATTGCTTCCACCCACTTCGACACATAATCAACAGCAAGCAAGATATATAAATTTTAATTTGAGGACACAAAGGGTCCCATAAATTCTATGCCCCATAAGTCAAATACCTCAACTTCCTGAAATACATTCAGGGGCATCTCTTGTCTCCTTGAAATGTTACCTGCGCGCTGGCATGGGTCACATTGCCTCACAAAATCATAGGCATCCCGGAACAAAGTTGGCCAATAAAGGCCGCTTTCCAACACTTTGGCTGCTGTCCGTGAACTAGCATGGTGTCCTCCCGTAGGCGACGCATGGCAATGGTGGAGAACACTCTCGTACTCCACCTCCGGCACACACCTGCGAAGAATACCATCCCTGCACTGCTTCAAAAGAATTGGGTCATCCCAAAAATAGTATCTCAAAGAATGAAAGAATTTCTTTTTCTCTTGATAAGACCAGTCTTCCGGGATGATCCCGCAAGCCAAATAGTTAACAATATTAGCAAACCATGGTTCCTTAGAATCAATTTTCAAAAGTTGTTCATCGGGGAACGTCTCGGTTATGGGTATGTGTAAACCTTGTTCATCTACCCTTTATAACCTAGACAAGTGGTCAGCCACCACATTTTCAATTCCCGACTTGTCCTTGATTTCAAAATCAAATTCTTGTAAAAGCAAAATCCACCTAATTAGTCTAGGTTTTGCATCCTTCTTCTCCATCAAATATTTTATGGTAGCGTGATCGGTCCACACAACTACTTTAGAACCCACTAAGTACTGCCGAAATTTTTCAAAAGCAAACACGACGGCAAGTAACTCTTTTTCTGTAGTTGTATAGTTCAATTGAGCATCATTAAGTGTTTTTAAGGCGTAGAAAATCACAACGGGCTTATTATCTACCCTTTGCCCCAAAACGGCTCCCACTGCATAATCGGAAGCGTCACACATCAATTCGAATGGTTTTGTCCAATCCGGCGTTTGAACAACCGGAGCCGAAATCAACTTTTCTTTTATAACTTCGAATGCGTGAAGACACTTATCATTGAAATCAAAAACTGCATCTTTTTCCAACAATTCGGATAAAGGTTTTGCGATTTTAGAAAAATCCTTGATGAATCGCCGATAAAACCCGGCGTGTCCCAAAAAGCTTCTCACCCCTTTTACAGAGTTTGGTGGGGGTAGCTTAGAAATCACCTCAATTTTTACGGGGTCTACCTCAAGACCTTTGCTAGACACCTTGTGTCCTAGCACAATTCCTTCTGTCACCATCATGTGACATTTCTCCCAATTGAGGACCAAGTGTGTGTCCTCGCACCGCTGCAGCACCTTGTCCAAGTTATATAGACACTCATCAAAAGACGCCCCATAAACCGAGAAGTCATCCATGAAAACCTCAAGACAACGCTCCACCATGTCAGAGAATATGGCGAGCATGCAGCGTTGAAAAGTCGCCAGCGCATTACATAATCCAAACGGCATCCGTCGGTAAGAAAAAGTCCCGTAGGGACAAGTGAACGTAGACTTCTTTTGATCCAAAGGATCAATAGAAATCTGGTTATACCCCGAATACCCATCCAGAAAACAAAAATGCGACCGCCCGACAAGACGTTCCAAAATCTGATCAATGAATGGCAAAGGAAAATGATCTTTAAGAGTTGCGGCATTCAATTGGCGGTAGTCAATGCAAACACGCCACCTGGTTACTAATCGGGTGGTGACGGGTTCATTCAACAGATTTGTAGTAACAGTAATTCCCCCCTTTTTAGGGACTACCGGTGTGGGACTCACCCACGTCGAATATGATATGTCATATATGATCCCTGCAGCAAGAAGTTTTATGACTTCCTTCTTCACGACCTCCATCATGCTCGGATTCAACCGTCTTTGAGGCTGAATGACTGGTTTGGCTCCCTCCTCGAGCCGAATCTTGTGCTGGCAAAGTGTATGGGAGATCCCCTTGATGTCCGCGACTGACCACCCAAAGGTTCCACGGTGGTTCTTGAGCACTACCAGTAGTTGCTCCTCCTCAGCCACACTCAAGTATGCAGATACAATCACTGGTAACTTTTCCTTCTCAGCTAGAAAGACGTACTTAAGATGCGGGGGCAGTGGCTTCAACTCCAACTCCGGCGGGCAAATAAGAGATGATTGCAGCAGTGGTGGAAGTGTACCTAAGTCTTCATAGTGCCTCGTGTAGAAACATGGAAGCATCTGAAGCATTTTGGCACACTCCTTGAGTGAAGTACTCTGCATCCAATCATAAGTGACAATTAGCAAACACGCCTCCAAAGGCAATTCTGGATATGCATCAAAAACTGAAGTAATAATCGCATCATCCTCCCAAGAAGGTGGAATGTCCTCATTCTCATCATTTGGAAACCCAACAGCCTTGCCTAAAGAGACAACTTTAGTTTGCTCCATAATGTCCACAGCTAAGGTCCCATTATCCATCTTGCTCATCACATGATCCATATCCAAGAATGGCTTCCCAAGACAAAGTGAGATATTGTGTTCCACATGTTTCACCATGTTGCATTGTGCTTTTGCTTTAGTAGATGCATTGCTAGTGGGCATGACCATCTCAAAGCGATCATCCGCAATGCCCAAGGTCAAGCGACCTCTTCCCATCTCCAAGATCATATAGGCTGTTTCATGGAATGGGCATCCAAGTAGCAACTCATTGCCATGCTCGTCCTGCATTTCCATAACCATAAAATCAGCCGGAAAAACAAAACGGTCTACCTTTACCAAGACATCCTCACAGATTCCATACGGTTTCACCACAGAACTATCGGCCAGTTGGATAGTCATGTTGCTTGGCCTTGATTCCTTTAATCCAAGCTTCTTGAATGTAGAAAGGGGCATCAAATTGATGCTTGCCCCAGAATCACAAAGTGCCTCTCCAAATTTGAACTTCCCAATAAAACAAGAAATATTGAAACAACCGGGATCCTGTCTCTTCGACGGCAAAGTGCCCATAATAAAAGCACTCACTTGCTCCTTGAGCACCACGACCTCAGTGTCAGGTATTTTCCTCTTTTTGTTGATGACATCTTTTAGAAATTTCCCGTAAGATGGGATTTGCTCAATCGCCTCTAACAACGGAATATTTACCGATAACTTTGTAAAGCTGCCCAGAAATTTCTTGAATTGTGCATCCACCTTCCTTGCCTTTGCACTATTGGGATAGGGGACCGGAACGGTATGTGCCCTTTGATGAGGTGGCACATAGGGTGTCAATTTCTGCGGTTCCTCCTCAGCAGCTTGTTCTTCATTACCATTCTCAGCTATATCTTCAGCTTGCCCTGTGACAGGTGTGACCTGCTCCTTGATGATTGCATCTTCAACTTTGTCCTGCGGTGTGCTTGTGTCATCTGCCCTTCGATTCAACACTTTCTTACCGCTCCTCATTAGAATGGCCTTGGCCTGCTGGTTTCCCCCGGGAACATTGGTGTTACCCAGAAAACCCGGATGTGCTGGCTTCTTCAAGCTTGCAATTTCAGCCGCCATCTACGCCATGGAAGTCTCTATAGTTCTCATTTGAGCCCCATGAATCTGCAAAGTCTGCCCAAATTGGTTCATAAATTCACCCTGTTGCTTGATTTGTTGCCCAAATGTGTTCATTAACTCCTGGTTTTGTTTGATGACCTGATTGAGCAACTCCGTGCTCTTGTCCTCTGTGGCTGGTGCAGGCTTGGCGTCCGGATCCTGCAGAAAATTGTTCGGGTCCTTCCATGAGAACTTTTTGTCCTTTCGCCATGAATAGTCATTGTTCCTGTACCCTTACTATTGCCTCATGTACTTGACTTGAGACTCCTCCTCAGACTCATTGTCTTCCTTCTGCAGTAGCTTCTTTGCGAGAAGATCCATCTTCTCATTTAACTCTCTCATTGCCTTGGACTCACTGGCAACTCTTGCTTGCTCAACTGGGCCTCTCTCTCTTTCTCCCCGGGATTGCTTTCGTGCCATGTTCTTCAGTATTTCGCAACATCTCGTATCAGTGTTGTTCAAGAAAAATCCTGAACCGGCCGAGTCCAAGTTACTTCTATCATGCTCGGAGAGAGCAAAATAGAAGATCTTCACCTGTGTCTCTTTGTCCAGTCCATGATGTGGACATTTCCTCAACATGACCTGGAATCGCTCCCAGGTCTCAGAATATGTTTCACCTGCCTATTGGGTGAAATTGTGAATCTTCCTAATCATGTCGTTGGTCTTCTCAGGAGGGAAAAACCTCTCGAAGAAAACCTCCACCATATGATCCCATGATTCAACAAACTCATCGTCGAGGTTATGTAGCCACTCTCTCGCAACTCCTGCCAGGGAGCTTGGGAACAACTTGAGGTACAGAACATCCTGTGGAAACCTGTCTATCTTCACCATATCGCAGTTTTCAATGAACTGACTGATGTGTGCCACTGGGTCCTCATTCTTCAACCCGTGAAATGCATTTGATTTAACCAAGTTAATCAACGTTGGATCAATCTTGTAGGTTGGAATGTTGAGCCCCTGTTTCTTGATAGGCCCCTTTGAAGCTGATGAAGAAGACGCTTTGATCTTCTCCCATATTGTCTGTGGTTCGGCCATTTCTTCTGCTTGCTCTTGCTCAGATTCAGAATCTATGTCGCTTTGGTGATCTTTCTCATAGTAATCTTCGTCCTCTGGTCCCGGAGGTGGAACCTCAGGTGTGCGATTCGAGTAGTCTGCGCTACGTGTATGCACCATGCAAAGTACCTAAAATAAGAAAATCGGGGTTCATTACTATGCTTTGAATGAGTAAACACAATTATAGAGAAATTTAAAAATATTTAAAATTGTTTCAAAATAAAAAAAAATGTGGCCTAGAGTGGCCGCTCTTAGCACTCAAAGTGCCAATAATTCACCGTGTCCCCGGCAACGGCGCCAAAAACTTGACGTGTATTTTACTACACGCTTAAACGCAAGTATACGCGTCGAGTAATATAGGCCTTTGTGAGGCCCGAATCGAACTCAGGGACACGTGAATTATTGGAGACTTCTACTAACTAATCGCAATCAGCTAGGCCGAATAACAAAGTAAGGTTTGTTGTCGAAATTAAAAGAAAATAAAATGAAATAATGAAAACAATTGATTAAAGGTTAATTTAATCAATTCAAAAGGATATCTTTAGGATTGCGGTTTCACCGCGGGTCAACATTGTATTAGGTTTTATATAATTCCTCACTCTTCTCTCTCTATCCGGGTAGTGGCCTGAAAACAGAATTACCCACTGTCGTGGTGTAACTCACTACTTAGGTTTAGGTTGATTCCACTGTCGTAGTAATCATTCCCCTAAACTAAGCGCATTACCTACAGTCTCTCAGTTTCCACCATTAATTTTACAACTCCTTTGTCAAGGGTTTTATCGATTAATGTAGGTTTCATCTCTTTTCAACCGTTAATCCTTCTGTCGAAGTGATTAAGGGCATTAAGCTATTATTATGGTGATCAAGCATAACAATATATATGGAGAAAACGAATCTATACCTCGGATTTGAGAGAGAAAATATGAATTATCAATATAAAATTGTCATACAATGCATTCCCGGGCTACTCCCGGTCCTAAAGATGGAGGGTTTTAGCCTCTCATGTTCATCTCACACGAATACATGGTAGAAATAGGGGAATTCATAAGAAAAATGTGAAATAAGTGGGAAAACCCTTGAACGGAGAAGAACCGGTAGATCCTTAGCGTAGAATACGAGCTTCCCCGCCTGTCGGTGGTGGAATTCGTCTTCGGCAGCGTCCGAATCACCTGAGATGAGCTTCTGGCCTCCGTTCTCCTTTCTCTCCTTCCTCGGCACTCGTGCAATGCAAAATTCCGATCTTCTCTCGTGTGGGCGGCCGTCATTAGGTATAAGTCCCTAATTAGGTCATCAAATAACAACAGCCGTCTGATCGAGATCAAAACAGATCCAACGCATATCTGCCGGCGTCGATACCATCGACGCGGGTCGATGGTATCGACCCAGCGTATTAGCGGCAGCTTTCTTTTCTTTTCGTCTGAGCGCCTGTGGTCATCTCGATACCATCGACTTGGGTCGATGGTATCGACTCTCTTTAGCGTCAGTTGTTGTCGTTTAGCGACGCTGTAGCCTCAATGTGTCGATGGCATCGACTTGGGTCGATGGTATCGACAGATTCCTCGCCAGCAATCTGAAGGGATCTCGATACCATCGACTTGAGTGTCGATGGTATCGACTCTGTGCTGCTCCTCTTGGCTGGCAACCTGTGGCTTGGTCGATGGTATCGACTTCCGTCGATGGTATCGACGGAAGCAAATACTTTTTTTTCCTGAAATTTCACAATAAGACCAAGTAAATCCACACAAATTATGATAATATGATAAATAATGCTAAAAATGGTAAAACAAAGGGGATTTGACATAGAATGATGGCAAAGACCGAAATGAATGAATTATGAAATATTATCCATAAAAATGAGTAATTAGAGCACAAAACACATATGAAAAAGGTCTATAAATGCGACTCAAAATCATCGCATCAGCGAGTATCCATAATCCTAACCACATACCTCATTTCATGCATAATCCATCCAATCATACTTCAAATAATTTAAGCATATATCAT
This sequence comes from Alisma plantago-aquatica, assembly GCA_963693085.1. Lineage (NCBI taxonomy): Eukaryota > Viridiplantae > Streptophyta > Magnoliopsida > Alismatales > Alismataceae > Alisma > Alisma plantago-aquatica. The sequence goes on from OY856414.1 coordinate 211,665,946, forward strand.
CCAATTAGAGAAGCATGGATCCAAGCAATCAACATTCAATCTACATGTATGTATACCCTAAAGTGTCACCATACATATTCAATACATACTATCTAACATATGCCCTAAACTAGGGTTTAGGATTGTCTCCAGTTTGGATAAGGAATAAGGGTATCAAACTCTAATTCCATCACACCATGATTCATTAGAGTTATAAATCCATATTAGACATTAGGTGGATTCCTAATTATCAAATCTATCATATCTTTGTATTATGGAAACCTAGATTAGATTATGTGTATTAATGTTATAACATGTTAATATCTTTGGCTTCAAAACCCTAGTTCATAATATGCATGATTATAAATCCTAATTATCCATCATTATCATCAACATCTTGCATTCCCACAACATCATATTGTATTTCAAATAAAGGGATTCAATGTATTCAACATGTTTTTGTCTGATCTGGGGCTTCCATGTACTAATTATCCTACATTCATAAATTTTCTACACTTTTGGAATTAGAATCAAATCTAGATCATGATTCCATTTTGTTTGGAGTCTACTTGTTTCTTTGATCAAATTGACATTTAATTTCAATATCATAGGATCTACCATCTATTTTCTAGAATACTCACAAAATGATCATTTATTAGCCAATTAGAGATTGACATGTTAACAAAAAGCATATTATGTAAAATAGCCATGCAATCTGGGTGGCCAATGGACATGTTCCCAATCAGCTCTGAGCATCCATGTTAGTTGGGCTCTGATTTAGGGCGAAAGGACACTAGGGCCCTATCTCTTTGAGCGTGCCCCTAGGGGCTCTTTGGTAAAAAGCCTCATGGAATGTCTTCCTCCTCGTAAGGAATCAAATACCACCATGGATGGTGGGTCAACTAAAGCTCGACTCCTTGTCCTTGGGTGTCAGAAGGTTGTGTCAAGGTCTCCGCACCTATGTAGGGTCCCCATAGATCCAGTAACACTCTTGGATTAGCCTGAGGTGTCCCAGGATTGCTAGACGAAGCTCTTCTTAGTATAGCGATGTACATGAATGGAGATATGATCACATACTAGAATTACTACTTGGAATCATAGATAAGGTTGGAGGGGCACTAGGGCACTCTCACAAAGTTCATGCACAAATCATAGGAGTCTATGCACCCCTATTTGTGGTCTGAGGTATGTGCTTTGTTTTGGACTATCAGTGGTGAGGAATCCCTGTATAGGTGGTGTTGGGTTTTAGGGGAGACAGAGAAGGCAGTGGAAACAAAAAAAAAATTTCTCCCCCAACCCATACCGAGGAAATGCGTCAACGTCTATATAATAGGAAAGGATGGTTTGCAGAATCATACCTTTTCCCAAGGCTTGCTCGGCGACAATACCTCGCGCAATGCGCGGTCTTCAACTCCGGACTTCGACGGTGTCTGTGCAGCTCCTGGTCGCACTGGGACTGACAACTCCTACTCGAACCGGACTGTCGGATGACAGTTGTCCTCCTAAGTGGCAGTTTCCTCCCGCCTCCGTAGTAGTCCACACGGACCACCTGGAACTCCACTCTCCTTGTCCCACAAGGAAGTGGAAGGAGTCGCACCCTCCTGTTGACGTACTAGTCGCCAACACGCTCTCCTGCCTCCTGTTGCAACTGCAGTTGTCCTTCCCTTGCTGCACCTCCCTTTTGCGGGAAGCACTTGCTCGGGCTCTCTCACGGTTACCAAAAACAGAGAGAACGACAACTTGTAGAGCAACTGGTTGCACTGAGCTGTACTTTGAGAAGCCCCCAATACCCCTATATATAGGAGAGTCATGGGACAGGGTTCTCCATCCCGGGCAATGCGGGACTAAAGCAGGAGTAGAAGGGTTCGAGAATTTTCCACAAAAAGCAACCGGTTCCCAACTTGAAATGATCGGTTCACAACTGAACCGATCGGTTCGGCCATTGAGCCGATCGTTTGGGGCACTCCAACCGATCGGTTGGTGCCCTGAACCGATCGGTTCATGGTCCTAATCCGGCTCAAAAAGACTTTCCTTGTTTCTTTCCCAATTGGTATCGAATACCAATATTATTCCCAATCGAATTGGGCAAATTGAAACCAAAGGAAAATTCTTGCCGACTTGACTTTCCCAGCTGGTCAGTTGCACCAGTTGAGTCGATCGGTTCAACCCTTGAACCGGTCGTTTCAACCTGGGCATGAGCCGATCGGCCTGGACACTCCAGCCGACCGGTTCAGCAACCTCAGCCGACCGGTTCATCACATGAACCGATCGGTTGGGAGCATAGGTTGGGCAAAATCAGTCAATTGCAATTTCAATCAATCCGATACTCCAATCAATGCGTCCAACACCTTGAACCATACGATATTGAGCCATCGACTGATTGAGTGTTTAATTGAACTACTAAACTCCTTTAGTAATCAATCTAAACATTGCTTTGTGGACAAAACTCCTCTTCCAGGTTAAATCCTATGTGTGTGACCCTGCAAGTCCATTTCACGTTGGCAGTGAAAGTCAATAACACTTATGACTTCACAAGAAAAGAGAGTTGCCTAGTCATACATCAGTGCTACCCAAGTGAAAGTAGAAAGTTGGAGAACAACTTTCATCCTACAATCCGTGAATGGTGTTACAGCGAATGTATAATTCCTTTGTCACTGATATCCCGAATGAACTCGAGGCATGGAACAGTCATCCTGTCAACGTTCATTCACTTCCTTGATCTCAGAGTAGACTGGAAGAAAATGTATGACATCGGTATCATATACTGATTCACACATGCGTGCACGCCTTTCTCAATCCTACTCATCAAGTGGCCATGGATATCAAACTCCCTCAGGAGGGACAAATCCCATATCTATCACTCACCCCTCAAAAGCCCCATGTGTCAAAGCCACCCAATCATCACCTTTATAACAACCCATGTTTCAGGACTGCGTTTGATGATGTCAAAGTGTGCCCAACGACATGTGTTGAGTGCAGTGATTTCAGGTCTAAGAATCACACTCACCACCATCACTGTGAGTACTGACTGTGACTACCATCTCATGGTTCCATGTGTCAAACTCACGGTGGGTCTATCCGGTACCTTGTTCTCTAACAAGTACCTATATGTTTGGTTTGATATCTCTATATCATGACTAATGAGATTCTGTCATCAACCAACACCACAATCTAGTCTTGTGTGTCATTGCTGTCTATCTACCTTCCACAATGACATCCGACTAGGGACATAATAAGAATGTACAAACTCTTAGCATCCGTATGATCTCATCGTTCAGGTCATGAACCTGAAGGCATACGTCATTGAGTACTGTCATTCTCTAGACATTCAATCTGTTCTATCACTATCTCATATGACTGAACCAGAAAGAATTGGAAGCTCGCCTTTTATGTTTATCAAATCAATCTTAATGTATCCCACCAATTATCACATGATTGGCTCTCAGGGCATACATACCAACAGACTCCCACTTGCACTGCGAGTCAATCACCCATGAATCATATTCATAGTGATCTTCAAACATGTCCCACATGTTACTGTGCTTGTAGTGCCAACATAGTGAGTAATGGCAACACCTTGCCAAAGTCTGTATAAATTGCATGTCTCTCATCTCTTCGCTGTACGTCACACGTATGAGATGGAGTTGCCGTAATATGCGATCTTGTATTCCATTTGCTAACCTTTAGCCACATTGCATGATCAAGGATTCCAGACTTGTCATCAATGAGTGGAATATAAGTTCATCTCATGAACTTTCAGATCCATATAGTATCCACTGCTGTTCACTAACACATAGATACTCGGCATTTCCCTTTAAAATGGCTTTATTGGAACACTTCCAATTATCAACAAACATTCACTTTTATACATCTCATGTATATATATTGCGATTAATTTTATGTCCTTTCGGAAGTTCGCATCAATGTAACTCTTTACATTGAACTCTTCTCCATAGAACTAGTGCTTCACAAGCACTTATTAATTTCTCATGGTATTCCAGTAACACTTACTGGAAGCAGACAGACATCCACTCGTCATGTCACACATACGAGTTATCAGGATGAGCACATCATATTGCCATGTCCTACATACAAGACGATGAATGCATTTTTTTCTTGCCATGTCATACATGCAAGATAATGGGATGATTACATACATGATAGATCCATATCTATTCTTAGTGTTCCCATTCTTCATAAGAATTGGACACTTGGCCTTGGGATACTAACTCCATGTAACATGGACAAGTTTTCTCCCACTGAATCTGTGCATACTGAACACTTCAGTACAGATTGCCAATGTATGCTTTCTCTTTCAGGTCAAGAGATTTTCGAGAACTATCTCTATAGATCTCTATTCCTATCACATAGGAAACATCTCTATCTTCCTTAAAGATAATTTCCACTTTTCGGATTTCCAATCTAGAACATTTCCATTTCACATCAATATGTGGAATGTGAACACGCTCCCACTAAATCACAGATCCCTTCTTTATCTTTGACATATCAGTCAAACCCTTTGACTATATCATCAAAATAAAGATCCAATTTTGAGTTGCTTGAACTCAATCAATCACATTGATTAGTCCATTGTAACTTATAGGCTTCATTTGCATTAGTGGATTCATAAACCTTATAGGCTGTGTCACGTACACATCCTGGTTTTATTCCTCATAGGAATGCGGTTTTAGTATCCTTATGCCAAATGTCTTAGCCATTAAGTTGCAATCAACAAGAATCATCCTTCTCAAAATGTTATCCATGTGTCTTAACACTTAAGATTCATCTGTACTTATGGATATGGTCCAATGAGTGCTACCATCAAGGTCATACCTTATGGTTCACATGGAAGTCATTTAGGATGTAATGGTTTTAAACCATAACTCAAGATTTGGTTCCTCATATTCATCTTGATAGTTGACTCATCACATGAACAACTCATCACATAGATAATTGAGGTGTATCTGTTAAAGATATAAGAACTCACAACCCTTGTGATTCTTAATTTCTTTTATTAGTGTGGGGTATTCTTTTATTAAGAAGAATTCAGTTATTTGATAATCATTCTCTAACTCCTTAGAGTATGATTCCTTCTTGATTCAGACATTACCATGCCATAATCATGAGTTCACTATGATACACTATCATAATCACTCAGAAGGATCTCAAACATTTGGTCCAACTATTTCATTCATTGATCTCATCAAGAATTAATACTTTACCAAATTTGTACTTCATTTATGATAATCTTGAACACTTCAAGATATTCATATTGGTATTTCTCTAAACACCATTTGAAGTATTAGCATTTATTCCAATAGGTATGTAAATACATCACATGTATTATACCTAATAGGATAATCACTCTCCCACTACATTAGTGAAGATTGATTAATCATGTCCAAGATATTCATGTTCCTTACTGGTTCTCTAACCAAAAGAGTCTAGTTTTATCCATCACATGGAAACTAGAAATGAATTTCTCATGATTAATGCTAATTAAACTGTTTGAGTTATCTATAACTTTTAGGTATCGTGTTATCTTATGCATATCAAATATCACAAGATAAATAAGGCATTTCCACAAAGATCATATCTTTAAGATTGAAAACACAACTTTATTAATTGCCATCATTGTCATACAATATGCAAAAATAAAGTATTTCTATCTATTGGCAAGTATGAAATAGCAGTTCATAACTGTATTACATGCCTTATTGGCTGAAAATAAACTAAAGTATTCCTATCTATAAAGGCAACACTTGCCCTAAGTAAGAATGCTTTACACTTTACATCTTGGTATCATATACCTCAAAAAGTGTTACAAGTTTATTTACATGACACCTTCAAGTAGAGGCTTCAGTCGCCTCCTTCTTCTTTTGTTCTTCCAGGTAGAGAGGACAATTCCTTTTCCAATGTCCTGGCTTTTGACAATGGTGGCAATTTCCTTTCTTTGTCACGCCTCCCTTGGCCTTGAGAGCTGAAGATGGCTTGGACTCCTGGCTAGCTTCAGAACCTTTCTTAGCTTTGCCCTTGCCCTTGCGCTTGGACTTGCCTTTCTTGCTCGTGATCACCATCATGGACTTAGGCTTGTCCTTATTCATCTGTAACTCAGCTGTCCTCAACATTCCCAACAACTCTGACAGTGGCCTATCAAAGTTGTTCATGTTGTAGTTCATCACAAACTGACTGTAAGATTCTGGCAACGATTGCAGTATCACGTCAGTAGCCAACTCTTGGCTCAGTGGAAATCCCAGTCTCTGCAGGTTCTCCACATACCCAATCATCTTGAGTGTGTGAGGACCAACTGGATCTCCTTCTGTCATGACGCACTTGAATAGCACCTTAGAAACATTATATCTCTCTTGCCGTGCCTGATCTTCATACATGTTCCTGAGATGCAGAATCATCTCTATGACACCCATGTTCTCATGTTGCCTCTGCAACTCATGGTTCATTGAACATAGCATCAAGCACTTTGCATCAATGGCATCATCAGAATGCTTCTTGTAAGCATCCCTTTCTGTCCTTGGTGCATTAGGAGCGAGTTCCTCTGGAATTGGAGTATCCAGGACATAGAGCTTACGCTCTTGAGTGAGAATAATTCTCAATGTCCGATACCAGTCGTGGAAGTTTGTCCCATTTAGCTTGTCCTTGTCAAGGACCGATCGCAAAGAAAAGTTGTTGTTGTTTGTTGCCATTTGAACTACAAAAAGGAAAATATGCAATTTTAGTCCAAAACTCATTTTTGACTTATTTGATTGATTTGAAAGTTTGACGATATAATTAGGCCTTTAATTAATTATCGCTCCCACTAATTTACTTCAAATTGATAGCCCTCACCATCAATTTGGAGGATTGCAGTGTACAACCTTCTAGTGGGCAAGATCCTGAAATCCTCTAAGTCATGGACCAGCTAGGGCTGTCACCCACAACTTAGATCTCTCAGGTAGGCAACTTTTGCCAATTGCATCATATGCAACTCTTGATAAGATGTCATATACAACTCCTTGCAATGATCATCTCCATGCCTCAAGGTACTAGATCCCATCTAGATCACCTTGTTAAGTTCGACCCAAAGCAAACACGATGAACATGCACCCTGCTAGGGCAGACCAACACATTCATCCTTCACGCTTCCACGAGGTAGACGGTGCACCACGCTAGGGCGTGCCCACACTTGGTCGAACAAGCTTTTCACGTGTGTCGCATTTGGAAGGCATCTAAAACTTAATATTGTAATGAGGGATTTGGTTTTATATACATATACATATCCAATCACCACAATACATAGTATGTATCATATACATGCTATATCCCACAGAAAACATGCACAAACGATAAAAAGCGATGATTATGGCCATCCTAATGTGATTCCTCGAGCCAAGAGGAATCACAGTCATCTAGGTCTACATCACATGCAACCTGTACAAGATGAACTCTGTGCCTTGCCATTCGAGTAGATCAATTCATCACATGAATGATCTGTACTCTCCAGCCGGTCGTCTGGGTGCCACCAGCCGATCGGTTGGCTCCTCCAACCGATAGGTTTGCCTGGTCGTCGTGCATCTCATCATGTCCGCCACCCGCTCGTCTCGCTCCTCGAACCGGTCATCAACCAATCGGTTCACTCCTTGAACCGACCGTCTGGAACGTCAACCGATCGGTTCACTCCTTGAACCGATCGTCTGAGCAGTCGTCTTGATGTCCGCCGGTCTTTGACATAACAGGAAATAAAAAAAATCTATCCTATTTATTACATTGCTTTTAAAAAAAAGGGAAACCCCGAGTTACATTCGGGGGGAGCAAAGGTAGGAAAGAATCTCGAATTATTTCGAGTTACATCAGGAATAAGAGAGGGAAGATCGGTGCGCAAACCGAGATACAAGCAACCACAAACAATCAATCACAGATAGGGGTTTATAGGCCATAATCACGCTACACACATCCACCACAAAACTCGTTTAAGGGCGACGCGTATCGAGTGCATTGATAATACATATCATATATGTAATTAGGGATTTGTGGATTTAGGATTGGACATGCATAAAGCCGATATTATTCGCATCGCATGCAATAAATAAAGGCGACAAACCAAAATTGATCATATCGATATTCCTAAAATATGGAACAGCTGACGTGGCTCTGATACCACTGTTGGGTTTTAGGGGAGACAGAGAAGGCAGCGGAAACAAAAAAAAAATTTCTCCCCCAACCCATACCGAGGAAACGCGTCAACGTCTATATAATAGGAAAGGATGGTTTGCGGAATCATACCTTGTCCTGAGGCTTGCTCGGCGACAATACCTCGTGCAATGCGCGGTCTTCAACTCCGGACTTCGACGGTGTCTGTGCAGCTCCTGGTCGCACCGGGACTGACAACTCCTACTCGAACCGGACTGTCGGATGATAGTTGTCCTCCTAAGCGGCAGTTTCCTCCCGCCTCTGTAGTAGTCCACACGGACCACCTAGAACTCCACTCTCCTTGTCACACAAGGAAGTGGAAGGAGTCGCACCCTCCTGTTGACGTACTAGTCGCCAACACGCTCTCCTGCCTCCTGTTGCAACTGCAATTGTCCTTCCCTTGCTGCACCTCCCTTTTGCAGGAAGCACTTGCTCGGGCTCTCTCACGGTTACCAAAACCAGAGAGAACGACAACTTGCAGAGCAACTGGTTGCACTGAGCTGTACTTTGAGAAGCCCCCAATACCCCTATATATAGGAGAGTCATGGGACAGGGTTCTCCATCCCGGGAAATGCGGGACTAAAGCAGGAGTAGAAGGGTTCGAGAATTTTCCACAAAAAGCAACCGGTTCGCAACTTGAAATGATCGGTTCACAACTGAACCGATCGGTTCGGCCATTGAGCCGATCGGTTGGACCTGAGCCGATCGTTTGGGGCACTCCAACGATCGGTTGGTGCCCTAAACCGATTGGTTCATGGTCCTAATCCGGCTCAAAAAGACTTTCCTTGTTTCTTTCCCAATTGGTATCGAATACCAATATTAATCCCAATCGAATTGGGAAATTTGAAACCAAAGGAAAATTCTTGCCGACATGACTTTCCCAGCTGGTCGGTTGCACCAGTTGAGCCGATCGGTTCAACCCTTGAACCGGTCATTTCAACCTGGGCATGAGCCGATCGGCATGGACACTCCAACCGACCGGTTCAGCAACCTCAGCCGACCGGTTCATCACATGAACCGATCGGTTGGGAGCACAGGTTGGGCAAAATCAGTCAATTGCGATTTCAATCAATCCGATACTCCAATCAATGCGTCCAACACCTTGAACCATATGATATTGAGCCATCGACTGATTGAGTGTTTAATTGAACTACTAAACTCCTTTAGTAATCAATCTAAACATTGCTTTGTGGACAAAACTCCTCTTCCAGGTTAAATCCTATGTGTGTGACCCTGCAGGTCCATTTCACGTTGGCAGTGAAAGTCCATAACACTTATGACTTCACAAGCAAAGAGCGGTGCCTAGTCACACATTAGTGCTACCCAAGTGAAAGTAGAAAGTTGGAGAACAACTTTCATCCTACAATCCGTGAATGGTGTTACAGCGAATGTATAATTCCTTTGTCACTGATATCCCGAATGAACTCGAGGCATGGAACAGTCATCCTGTCAACGTTCATTCACTTCCTTGATCTCAAAGTAGACTGGAAGAGAATGTATGACATCAGTATCATATACTGATTCACACATGCGTGCACGCCTTTCTCAATCCTACTCATCAAGTGGCCATGGATATCGAACTCCCTCAGGAGGGACAAATCCCATATCTATCACTCACCCCTCAAAAGCTCCATGTGTCAAAGCCACCCAATCATCACCGTTATAACAACCCATGTTTCAGGACTGCGTTTGATGATATCAAAGTGTGCCCAACGACATGTGTTGAGTGCAGTGATTTCAGGTCTAAGAATCACACTCACCACCATCACTGTGAGTACTGACTGTGACTACCATCTCATGGTTCCATGTGTCAAACTCACGGTGGGTCTGTCCGATACCTTGTTCTCTAACAAGTACCTATGTGTTTGGTTTGATATCTCTATATCATGACTAATGAGATTCTGTCATCAACCAACACCACAATCTAGTCTTGTGTGTCATTGCTGTCTATCTACCTTCCACAATGACATCCAACTAGGGACATAGCAAGAATGTACAAACTCTTAGCATCCGTATGAATTCATCGTTCAGGTCATGAACCTGAAGGCATACGTCATTGAGTACTGTCATTCTCTAGACATTCAATCTGTTCTATCACTATCTCATATGACTGAACCAGAAAGAATTGGAAGCTCGCCTTTTATGTTTATCAAATCAATCTTAATGTATCCCACCAATTATCACATGATTGGCTCTCAGGGCATACATACCAATAGACTCCCACTTGTACTGCGAGTCAATCACCCATGAATCATATTCATAGTGATCTTCAAACATGTCCCACATGTTACTGTTCTTGTAGTGCCAACATAGTGAGTAATGGCAACACCTTGCCAAAGTCTGTATAAATTGCATGTCTCTCATCTCTTCGCTGTACGTCACACGTATGAGATGGAGTTGTCGTAATATGCGATCTTGTATTCCATTTGCTAACCTTTAGCCACATTGCATGATCAAGGATTCCAGACTTGTCATCAATGAGTGGAATATAAGTTCATCTCATGAACTTTTAGATCCATATAGTATCCACTGCTGTTCACTAACACATAGATACTCGACATTTCCCTTTAAAATGGCTTTATTGGAACACTTCCAGTCATCAACAAACATTCACTTTTATACATCTCATGTATATATATTGCGATTAATTTTCTTTCCTTTCGGAAGTTCGCATCAATGTAACTCTTTACATCGAACTCTTCTCCATAGAACTAGTGCTTCACAAGCACTTATTAAGTTCTCATGGTATTCCAGTAACACTTACTGGAAGCAGACAGACATCCACTCGTCATGTCACACATACGAGTTATCAGGATGAGCACATCATATTGCCATGTCCTACATACAAGATGATGAATGCATTTTATTCTTGCCATGTCATACATGCAAGATAATGGGATGATTACATACATGATAGATCCATATCTATTCTTAGTGTTCCCATTCTTCATAAGAATTGGACACTTGGCCTTGGGATACTAACTCCATGTAACATGGACAAGTTTTCTCCCACTGAATCTGTGCATACTGAACACTTCAGTACAGATTGCCAATGTATGCTTTCTCTTTCAGGTCAAGAGATTTTCGAGAACTATCTCTATAGATCTCTATTCCTATCACATAGGAAACATCTCTATCTTCTTTAAAGATAATTTCCACTTTTTGGATTTCCAATCTAGAACATTTCCATTTCACATCAATATGTGGAATGTGAACACGCTCCCACTAAATCACAGATCCCTTCTTTATCTTTGACATATCAGTCAAACCCTTTGACTATATCATCAAAATAAAGATCCAATTTTGAGTTTCTTGAACTCAATCAATCACATTGATTAGTCCATTGTAACTTATAGGCTTCATTTGCATTAGTGGATTCATAAACCTTATAGGCTGTGTCACGTACACATCCTGGTTTTATTCCTCATAGGAATGCGGTTTTAGTATCCTTATGCCAAATGTCTTAGCCATTAAGTTGCAATCAACAAGCATCATCCTTCTCAAAATGTTATCCATGTGTCTTAACACTTAAGATTCATCTGTACTTATGGATATGGTCCAATGAGTGCTACCATCAAGGTCATACCTTATGGTTCACATGGAAGTCATTTAGGATGTAATGGTTTTAAACCATAACTCAAGATTCAGTTCCTCATATTCATCTTGATAGTTGACTCATCACATGAACAACTCATCACATAGATAATTGAGGTGTATCTGTTAAAGATATAAGAACTCACAACCCTTGTGATTCTTAATTTCTTTTATTAGTGTGGGGTATTCTTTTATTAAGAAGAATTCAGTTATTTGATAATCATTCTCTAACTCCTTAGAGTATGATTCCTTCTTGATTCAGACATTACCATGCCTTAATCATTAGTTCACTATGATACACTATCATAATCACTCAGAAGGATCTCAAACATTTGGTCCAAGTATTTCATTCATTGATCTCATCAAGAATTAATACTTTACCAAATTTGTACTTCATTTATGATAATCTTGAACACTTCAAGATATTCATATTGGTATTTCTCTAAACACCATTTGAAGTATTAGCATTTATTCCAATAGGTATGTAAATACATCACATGTATTATACCTAATAGGATAATCACTTTCCCACTACATTAGTGAAGATTGATTAATCATGTCCAAGATATTCATGTTCCTTACTGGTTCTCTAACCAAAAGAGTCTAGTTTTATCCATCACATGGAAACTAGAAATGAATTTCTCATGATTAATGCTAATGAAACTGTTTGAGTTATCTATAACTTTTAGGTATCGTGTTATCTTATGCATATCAAATATCACAAGATAAATAAGGCATTTCCACAAAGATCATATCTTTAAGATTGAAAACACAACTTTATTAATTGCCATCATTGTCATACAATATGCAAAAATAAAGTATTTCTATCTATTGGCAAGTATGAAATAGCAGTTCATAACTGTATTACATGCCTTATTGGCTGAAAATAAACTAAAGTATTCCTATCTATAAAGGCAACACTTGCCCTAAGTAAGAATGCTTTACACTTTACATCTTGGTATCATATACCTCAAAAAGTGTTACAAGTTTATTTACATGACACCTTCAAGTAGAGGCTTCAGTCGCCTCCTTCTTCTTTTGTTCTTCCAGGTAGAGAGGACAATTCCTTTTCCAATGTCCTGGCTTTTGACAATGGTGGCAATTTCCTTTCTTTGTCACGCCTCCCTTGGCCTTGAGAGCTGAAGATGGCTTGGACTCCTGGCTAGCTTCAGAACCGTTCTTAGCTTTGCCCTTGCCCTTGCGCTTGGACTTGCCTTTCTTGCTCGTGATCACCATCACGGACTTAGGCTTGTCCTTCTTCATCTGTAACTCTGCTGTCCTCAACATGCCCAACAACTCTGACAGTGGCCTATCAAAGTTGTTCATGTTGTAGTTCATCACAAATTGACTGTAAGATTCTGGCAACGATTGCAGTATCACGTCAGTAGCCAACTCTTGGCTCAGTGGAAATCCCAGTCTCTGCAGGTTCTCCACATACCCAATCATCTTGAGTGTGTGAGGACCAACTGGATCTCCTTCTGTCATGACGCACTTGAATAGCGCCCTAGAAACATTGTATCTCTCTTTCCGTGCCTGATCTTCATACATGTTCCTGAGATGCAGAATCATCTCTATGACACCCATGTTCTCATGTTGCCTCTGCAACTCATGGTTCATTGAACATAGCATCAAGCACTTTGCATCAATGGCATCATCAGAATGCTTCTTGTAAGCATCCCTTTCTGTCCTTGGTGCATTAGGAGCGGGTTCCTCTGGAATTGGAGTATCCAGGACATAGAGCTTACGCTCTTGAGTGAGAACAATTCTCAATGTTCGATACCAGTCGTGGAAGTTTGTCCCATTTAGCTTGTCCTTGTCAAGGACCGATCGCAAAGAAAAGTTGTTGTTGTTTGTTGCCATTTGAACTACAAAAAGGAAAATATGCAATTTTAGTCCAAAACTCATTTTTGACTTATTTGATTGATTTGAAATTTTGACGATATAATTAGGCCTTTAATTAATTATCGCTCCCACTATTTTACTTCAAATTGATAGCCCTCACCATCAATTTGGAAGATTGCAGCGTACAACCTTCTAGTGGTCAAGATCCTGAAATCCTCTAAGTCATGGACCAGCTAGGGCTGTCACCCACAACTTAGATCTCTCAGGTAGGCAACTTTTGCCAATTGCATCATATGCAACTCTTGATAAGATGTCATATACAACTCCTTGCAATGATCATCTCCATGCCTCAAGGTACTAGATCCCATCTAGATCACCTTGTTAAGTCCGACCCAAAGCAAACACGATGAACATGCACCCTGCTAGGGCAAACCCACACATTCATCCTTCACGCTTCCACGAGGTAGACGGTGCACCACGCTAGGGCGTGCCCACACTTGGTCGAACAAGCTTTTCACGTGTGTCGCATTTGGAAGGCATCTAAAACTTAATATTGTAATGAGGGATTTGGTTTTATATACATATACATATCCAATCACCACAATAGATAGTATGTATCATATACATGCTATATCCCACAGAAAACATGCACAAACGATAAAAAGTGATGATTATGGCCATCCTAATGTGATTCCTCGAGCCAAGAGGAATCACGGTCATCTAGGTCTACATCACATGCAACCTGTACAAGATGAACTCTGTGCCTTGCCATTCGAGTAGATCAATTCATCACATGAATGATCTGTACTCTCCAGCCGGTCGTCTGGGTGCCACCAGCCGATCGGTTGGCTCCTCCAACCGATCGGTTCGCCTGGTCGTTGTGCATCTCATCATGTCCGCCACCCGCTCATCTCGCTCCTCGAACCGGTCATCAACCAATCGGTTCACTCCTTGAACCGACCGTCTGGAACGTCAACCGATCGGTTCACTCCTTGAACCGATCGTCTGAGCAGTCGTCTTGATGTCCGCCGGTCTTTGACATAACAGGAAATAAAAAAAATCTATCCTATTTATTACATTGCTTTTAAAAAAAAGGGAAACCCCGAGTTACATTCGGGGGGAGCAAAGGTAGGAAAGAATCTCGAATTATTTCGAGTTACATCAGGAATAAGAGAGGGAAGATCGGTGCGCAGACCGAGATACAAGCAACCACAAACAACCAATCACAGATAGGGGTTTATAGGCCATAATCACGCTACACACATCCACCACAAAACTCGTTTAAGGGCGACGCGTATCGAGTGCATTGATAATACATATCATATTGTAATTAGGGATTTGTGGATTTAGGATTGGACATGCATAAAGCTTATATTATTCGCATCGCATGCAATAAATAAAGGCGACAAACCAAAATCGATCATATCAATATTCCTAAAATATGGAATAGCTGATGTGGCTCTGATACCACTGTTGGGTTTTAGGGGAGACAGAGAAGGCAGCGGAAACAAAAAAAAAAATTCTCCCCCAACCCATACCGAGGAAACGCGTCAACGTCTATATAATAGGAAAGGATGGTTTGCAGAATCATACCTTGTCCTGAGGCTTGCTCGGCGACAATACCTCGCGCAATGCGCGGTCTTCAACTCCGGACTTCGACGGTGTCTGTGCAGCTCCTAGTCGCACCGGGACTGATAACTCCTACTCGAACCGGACTGTCGGATGACAGTTGTCCTCCTAAGCGGCAGTTTCCTCCCGCCTCTGTAGTAGTCCACACGGACCACCTGGAACTCCACTCTCCTTGTCCCACAAGGAAGTGGAAGGAGTCGCACCCTCCTGTTGACGTACTATTCGCCAACACGCTCTCCTGCCTCCTGTTGCAACTGCATTTGTCCTTCCCTTGCTGCACCTCCCTTTTGCAGGAAGCACTTGCTCGGGCTCTCTCACGGTTACCAAAACTAGAGAGAACGACAACTTGCAGAGCAACTGGTTGCACTGAGCTGTACTTTGAGAAGCCCCCAATACCCCTATATATATAGGAGAGTCATGGGACAGGGCTCTCCATCCCGGGCAATGCGGGACTAAAGCAGGAGTAGAAGGGTTCGAGAATTTTCCACAAAAAGCAACCGGTTCGCAACTTGAAATGATCGGTTCACAACTGAACCGATCGGTTCGTCCATTGAGCCGATCGATTGGACCTGAGCCGATCGTTTGGGGCACTCCAACCGATCGGTTGGTGCCCTGAACCGATCGGTTCATGGTCCTAATCCAGCTCAAAAAGACTTTCCTTGTTTCTTTCCCAATTGGTATCGAATACCAATATTATTCCCAATCGAATTGGGCAATTTGAAACCAAAGGAAAATTCTTGCCGACATGACTTTCCCAGCTGGTCAATTGCACCAGTTGAGCCGATCGGTTCAACCCTTGAACCGGTCGTTTCAACCTGGGCATGATCCGATCGGCCTGGACACTCCAGCTGACCAGTTCAGCAACCTCAGCCGACTGGTTCATCACATGAACCGATCAGTTGGGAGCACAGGTTGGGCAAAATCAGTCAATTGCGATTTCAATCAATCCGATACTCCAATCAATGCGTCCAACACCTTGAACCATACGATATTGAGCCATCGACTGATTGAGTGTTTAATTGAACTACTAAACTCCTTTAGTAATCAATCTAAACATTGCTTTGTGGACAAAACTCCTCTTCCAGGTTAAATCCTATGTGTGTGACCATGCAGGTCCATTTCACGTTGGCAGTGAAAGTCCATAACACTTATGACTTCACAAGCAAAGAGCGGTGCCTAGTCACACATCAATGCTACCCAAGTGAAAGTAGAAAGTTGGAGAACAACTTTCATCCTACAATCCGTGAATGGTGTTACAGCGAATGTATAATTCCTTTGTCACTGATATCCCGAATGAACTAGAGGCATGGAACAGTCATCCTATCAACATTCATTCACTTCCTTGATCTCAGAGTAGACTGGAAGAGATATGTATGACATCAGTATCATATACTGATTCACACATGCGTGCACGCCTTTCTCAATCCTACTCATCAAGTGGCCATGGATATAAAACTCCCTCAGGAGGGACAAATCCCATATCTATCACTCACCCCTCAAAAGCCCCATGTGTCAAAGCCACCCAATCATCACCTTTATAACAACCCATGTTTCAGGACTGCGTTTGATGATGTCAAAGTGTGCCCAATGACATGTGTTGAGTGCAGTGATTTCAGGTCTAAGAATCACACTCACCACCATCACTGTGAGTACTGACTGTGACTACCATCTCATGGTTCCATGTGTCAAACTCACGGTGGGTCTGTCCTGTACCTTGTTCTCTAACAAGTACCTATGTGTTTGGTTTGATATCTCTATATCATGACTAATGAGATTCTGTCATCAACCAACACCAAAATCTAGTCTTGTGTGTCATTGCTGTCTATCTACCTTCCACAATGACATCCGACTAGGGACATAACAAGAATGTACAAACTCTTAGCATCTGTATGATCTCATCGTTCAGGTCATGAACCTGAAGGCATACGTCATTGAGTACTGTCATTCTCTAGACATTCAATCTGTTCTATCACTATCTCATATGACTGAACCAGAAAGAATTGGAAGCTCGCCTTTTATGTTTATCAAATCAATCTTAATGTATCCCACCAATTATCACATGATTGGCTCTCAGGGCATACATACCAACAGGTGGGTGATCTACTCTGGGAATACTAATTTGGACCAGATGGTCTTCTTTTACAACATCTTGGGGTATCTCATGCCTTATAGAGGCACTAGGGTAGGGGAATTTTAGTTGACCTTCAATGGGAACCAACTCAAAAGGAAGATTGGGAAAGTCCCAAATCTTCATAGTTATTGCAAGAAAAGTGGGTCACTGAGTTAAATTTCCTTTCACGAACCCAATGTGATGATTCTCAATATTGAAGGGTTCTAGGGGAGGAGAGAGGTGTCAGGGTTTCTAGGTTTGAATAGTTCCCCTTTCCCCTGCCAGACTCAAGGTGGAAGACCACTCGTGTGTCATTGGTCTTTGATCAAAGGGACACCCTCCGTGTGACATATAAAAGGGGTGTCGATAAACCAACGATAAAGTTGGATCATTAAACCGGTTTCCAATTTTAGAAATAAATGTATTTATTGCAATTGAGTCCCTTTTTGCTTGAATAGTTATAGGCGACTAGGAGCCTTCCTTTTATATGAAATTCATATGGTAACTAATTAAAATCTTTTCTAACTTATATCTAATTTTTGGGATTTATTGACATAACTTTCATAGACAAAACTTGCTATTTTGGTATTTCCTTAAAGCAATTTCCCACATCACATGAAAATTCCCTTTTATCTCATTTTCTAGAATTAACTAATTTTCCTTACTATATTCAATTATTCCAAAAGTTACATCAAGATATCCTTATTTGATGCCTCAAAACTTGTATTGCAAATCATGGTTATTGTATTGCAAGCCATGGTTAGATAATTACTCCATTAATCATCGAAAGAGCAAATAATTTTAGAATCTTTTGATAAATTTCCCACTATTCCATATTTCTATTATCTAACAATTTAGGAACATATTATCATTTATTTATGCACATAATCTTTGATTTCTTAAACTTGTGCCACAATGACATATTTACAGAGCTAGTCGCATGGGCCTCACATGGGCCATGAGTTGAACCCATGCCACAAAGTGGATTCAAGACAATATTATTGTTCTATCAATTATGAAACTAGAAAATTTACTTATCAACTTGAGCATTAAATTCACATAATTCAAATTTACCAAATTTGAGGATCTTACATCTGGTCATAAGGAAATGAAGCTCACATCCCTATAGATAAATTCTTTCCTATCTTTGGCATCGTATGGCACTTTTTTGTCTTAGTTAGCGAAGAATAGTTGAAAATAAACTGGAAAAGGATAGGGCTCCACTAGTAGTAATACACTTAGGAGGCAGACATGCAGAGGGAACCATGGCTAGAGAAAGATCATCATGAGGCGAGTGAGGTGGAGTTATATGTGGAGATGATTTGGTGAATAGGACCAACAACAACAACATGGGAATGGAGTATGTGAAATGGGAAACTAGGTAAAAGTGATCATATGCATACAAAACATAGTCAATAGAGTGGAAAGAAGGGAAGTATGTAGGATACATTTCAAATTCTCTATGCCCAAGACAACATGCCCCACAAATCTCATCCATAAACTCTTCCATGGGGCCCACAAGCCAAGGGATTAGATGTTGTAGGACAGAGGTGGGAATAGAGGATAGGCATAGAAGATATGGATCTTGTAGGATAGGAATGTGGATAGGTTTGGTCCATGGAAGTCATGATATGAACTAGGTCATCATGTAAATGAGAGTGAACCTATTTAGGGTAGTTGTTCTCATACATCATGTACCTCATGAGTTGCTCACTAGATACATAGAACTAGGAACAAGGTGGAGGAGAAGGATTTGATGGTGGAGAAAAAGGTAGGGTGGGTGGGGGTGTAAGGGTGGTCAAGCTGCATGGTTGAGACTAATAGAAGAAAGCAACATGAGTGAGCTTGGTTTGGTTAGAGATTCATTGGTAGGTAATTCTAAGTGAGTGCCTTGCCTATTTACTAAATACTTAATCTCAAAAAAGAGATCATTGTCGATGAGCTTTTTAAAGAGTCCACATATGAGGTTCATGTAGGGTTTATGGGTTTTCAAAGTATTCTGGTTAGAATCAAAGCATTTCATTCGGTGCATGATATGGCTAGCACAATTAACATGTAACATCCCAAATCTTCATTAATAATTTTAGGAATTAGTGTGGCTTTTCCTAATAAGAGTTGACTAATTTACCTAATAGCCTAACCATGTCTTGATATGTAAATAAGCTTTAAAAAATGTAACTGATGTTACCTTGTTCACCAATACACACATAATGGCTTATTCCTGTATTATATGGTAACAAGATAAGAATGAATATAAATTAATGGTTCATGTGGACAATAATGTGACTAATTGTGACAAAGTGGAATTTTGCATAAGTATGAAGTAATTACTCTTCTGACCCCATTATACCTACTAATGGTCCCAAATTATTTTTCTTGTCTTCATAATAATTATTGAGACTCAAATCCAAAATTTGGTGATCAATGTGAATTTTGTACAGTTTGAGACCCCACCTATTTGATTTATTTGTTACTTTGTCAAAAGAAGTAAATTGATCCATCAAACTTCATCTTTTTGTTCTCAAACTTTTACTAAAGGTTCTCCACGTTTTTATGAAGTTGTTGTCCAAATTTGAGAACAATTGGACATTGCTACGATTTTCTATGGATTATTGAAGTTTATGAGTTAAAAACCCCTTTATATGCTCTTTTATTGGCTTTACCATGTCAGCAATCCGTGGGGTGTGAATGGGGGGCGAGTCAGGGCCCTTGGATATGCCCCTCATGGATCACGGCCCAATCTGATGGACACTGGTCATCTCCTACCTCCCGCAATTAGTGGGGAGGAGTTAAGGAGGACCGAGACTTGCAAATCACTCAAATAAGACCCGATTCGAAATTCTAACCGAGAATATCTCTTAGTCTCATGATTTCACACTCAAAGAGCCTTGGTTTGACCCCCTTTAATGCTTTGATTGCCATCAAAAGCTTTCCCCTCACCATTCCTTCTCACTCCGGAGAGCTTGGTTTGCAACCCAAGGTTGTCTTGGTACAAAACCTAGACCGGCACTATAAAAGGACCCCCCGAGGTCCGCAATAGACACACCTTTCTCTCAGACTCGCCAATGCTCCCCCTCTTGGCCTTGAGTGCCTAATTTTTCCTCCCTGACCTCTTGCCGCTGTGCGGCCCCACTGCAATGCCTAGATTGGGTGTCTCCCTCATCACCTCCTTTCCACAATATCTGACCTCTGTTAAGTCTGTGAGGCCAAGGCAAACTCACCCAGTCTTCTCATGCTCTCTCTAGCCCCCTCCTTCTCCCGAAGCTTCTCCACTCCAGCGAGCCCCACCGCCTCACTTCTGAGCTCACGAGGGAGACTCTACGAAGGAGAAATAGAGCCTCGGACCTCCCAGTCAATGTGAGATTGTCCAATGAACCACTGATCAAACTGGATAAATTGAAGATTGAATCGGCCGATCAAAGTCCTGAACCACCACGTGAGCCACCCCGCCTGCATGGATCTATCTCAACCATTCCTGGTCCATCCGACGACCATCTTTTTCCATTTACGGTAATTGTTACCTCCTCTCTACTCAAATATTCAAATTAAATACCCAGATCTTGTTTAAATCATAGAAAATGCATCCAAACTCCAAATATGATGAAAAAATAGTCAATCTTGATCAAAAAAATCCAATGAATCATTTAAAAATACTGATGAAGTCTTATCCTAAACAGTTCTCACGGATACACCTAAATCTTGATCTCATGCTTATGTAATTGGTCTAAATAACTCTATTTGTGGTTAATCTTGACTAAATGCTGAAAACCCTAGATTTAGACTCTGATGATCATCTTGTAACCTAGATCTAATATATTTGAATCATCTACTCTTGAAAATGAATCATTAGTGATCTAGATCTTTTTACTGGATTCAATTTAGGTTATAATCTTTATAATGAGTAATCTTGATCCTAATCTTGCAAATCACTTGATATAATTTTGACCCATCAATCTAATCTTGAATTCAGATTATGCTACAATGATCATAATATTAGGAGTAACACATTTTATCCTAGAAAACCCAAGTAGGTCATCTACACTTGAAATATTTTTGACACTTGATATATGTTGGACATATTGAAATATTATTGTCGATTATAAGTGGATGACCAAACCCTAAGGTTAACATAGGAAAGTGTAACCCTAATCTCAAATATTGACACATGATTTCCAAACATCATGATTTTGACCCTTGATCCCAACATTGTGATTTAGGATCTGACTCAAGGGATTGATCTTTTAATTCCTATTGATCCATACCCAAAATCTTCGGTGAAAGGTACATTATTATATAACTCCTCCTTGATTGTATTGAAGATACTTTTATGTATCTCTTGACTGTATACTTGGCTACTTACTTGGATGAGCTACCGTTCCCTATGATTAGTCTTCCGTTTTTCTATACTATATTTTGAAAAACATGAAAACATAAATTGTATGCCCATTATGACTGCTCGTATATTGATAACGATAATGATGTTGATAATGTTGTTAATCTTGATATTGGGTGCAAGAAACCCCCCTCATTGAGAGGTGGGACTTGTACATTGGCTTCCTATGTTCTTATGGTGAGAAGGAGCCTAGTGACCTCCCCCATCGCGTTGGGGTAATAGAGTCACACAAAATATATAAGCATGCTTCTCAAATTACAACATAATGGGAACTCATAATAAAAGTCAAATTGCTTGAAAACATTGTCGAATAAATGTTGGTTTTGCAAATTGCTTGTTATTCTTTTGAATATAAGTCCTGCCAAGTATACTATTTTGTTATAAATCACTTTGCTTGATTTTGATAGCGTACTGTGCAATTACATGATTGTGTCTCAATTTTCTTGATTTTAGGAAATACAAATGGAATATTGAATAAGATCGCTTCCACACTCTACGTACTCTGATAACAAAGATAAATTGGATAAACCTCCATTTTCGGTTAGTTATTCTGTAAATATCTAGTTTTTCGAGTTATTATTTCTTATTGTATATGCTAGTGTGATAGATCCTAGCGGGCCACTCAGGGACGGGCACTTCAATCCTTCTACTACTGTCTAGGTAGTAAGATTGGGATTGGGGTAAGAATGGTTCCGTGATACTAATATATATATATATATATATATATATATATATATATATATATATATATATATATATATATATATATATATGTGTGTATATATACATACATACATACATACAACATGATGATAATAAGATGCTTAATATAAATGGAGATAGATTGTGTGACATCATCTAAGTCAATATTGTGTTAGTGGACTTAATGAGTTAAGTAAGTGGAGTAACATATTTTGTGCAAGATTACTTAATATAACTATTATGGAGAGAAGATGAGGACAGTAGGACTTTACATGGTAAATCTTGTTGATAATCTTGTAATATAATGAGATACATTAGGATAATTGAAATAAACCCTATTTGTATTCGAATTTAAATAAGATACTCTTAAAAGTGATATCTAACTCTAAAACTATAATCTACATGGTCAAATTAGATTAGGTAACAAGTTTCAACCCAACTGGATAGTGATTGCTATCTTAATTTAAGTAGAGAGGATAATCACTAATGATGAAATACCAATTTAAGTTGAACTCGACAGCAAGGAGTGGTCCAAGTGATCTAGCATGGTGTCTATTAACAGAGGGACTTAGGTTCGAGTCCTAGAAGCCACCTTGAATTTACCACCCTCTCGGGCATCTGGCCTCCACCATGGGTTTGAGGGAGGGGGAAACTAATGTCTCTCCTAAATAAAAAAATAAGACTTTGGTTTTAATAACAATTTGTCTTGTTTTTTATGTCAAGCAATTTAATTCCTAGATTTTCTACTTCCCGCATGTGGTTCATGTGTCACGTGTCTTAGATGCACCTGCTCCTTCTAGTCCCTTGGATGTGGATCCTATGACTCTAAAGTTATCTCCTACCTCATGTAGGACTCCCTATTGGGGAAAAATACTACAAAGAATCCCCTCTCTTCTCCACATCTCACTCCAATCCTCCTCTCTTTTCTTTCTCCCCATTTTCACATTCTCCTCTCTATCCTGAACTCATGCATCCTAGGTTCCTAGGACTTCATCGCCCCAAATTCCCAGTCGACTGTGGAATTTTGGCTTCCCCTACTTCAACCCCTAGATGATAACTAACTTGTCTTGACCCACAAACATATAAATATGGAAACAACCACAATCTTGGGACACCTAGAAATTGGACACCAACGACATTGTATCCCCAATCTCCCTCACACCTTGCACTTGATCTCCGCTTTCCACCAGTACCTTGTGGTGTTTCTTCCTAGCTGAGGAATCCATCACTTCATGTTTAGAAGCTTTAGATCAACTTACTGATTCAGTGGCAATCTTCCTTCTTATTTAATTGGTTCTCTTGAGTTGTGTACATAATTTCCCCTTTTTACTTTGTTCTTGTTTCTTATGTAATGTCATAGCTCCTGGACCCTATTCTTCCATATTGACACCATGATTAGATTTTTGGAATCATGATGATTTGATCTGATGTGTCTCCTGTGAATTTGGTTGACTCTAGATTAATAGTCATTGGGTTTTACTTTTCAAAAGCCATGGAGGAAATTTGTTCACGGGCATCCAACCATCATTTGTTTTCCTGCTTAGTTCTTTGAGTTCAAAAGAACACAATGAAGGTGATGATTCAATTTTTGGACTGATTCTAGTTTAGTGTTGATTTTTCCTCACATGTTTTCCTTGAGTTTTGGACTCTATAAGCCCTTCTTCAGTCTTAGTCGGAAATAGATCCCAGGGCATAAAATCTCGATTGTTCCCTTGTGGTTATTTTTTCTTAGTTATCATACACACATGGGTATTGGGGTTTTCATAATATATTGGTTGTGTTCTTTATCTAGTCAGGATCTATGCATGTGGCAAGACCCAAATGGTCCTCCTCAAGAATGGTTATGCCACATATTACTTGGATAATGTAAGGCTTCTAACATTGCTTAATACTTAAACATAATTATTTGTCACTATTTGGGTGTTAGTTTTGAAAATATCACTTGGGTTTATGGTTTACAATTAGTTGATAATGCTATCTTAAAAATTGAATCAAATTGGACATTATTAGCACAACATATAAATTTGATGTAACTTATGGTCCTTTATGTAAATTACCCTTTTTTGGGAGTCTAAAAACAACATAACACTTGCTTAAGCTATTTCATGATGTTCTTAAGAACCTTCAAAATTTCTTATCCTTTGGATGCTTTTGAACTTTGATTTCATGGGATCAATATATAAGTTGGATACTAGTAGTTCCATGGTATTATCAATCGACAAATCTGTGGTCGATGGATTCTTCTATCCTGTCAGGCTGATAATATGGAGTGCCCCAAGAAATCCAATCAAAAAAACCCTTGATCTCTATCAAACCAATGGAGTTGCACCATTTTGTTGTCAGCTTGAGGACCAACAATCTTAGAGATAGGTAGTCTGATGAGGACTGATCGATGAGTTTTTGGGTGATGATCGGGTAGTCTTCCCTTGTGCTCGGTGATCTTCTGGGTTGACAAAGTTCTGCTTGAACATGGTCGATAAAGTTTTTGTCTATGTTTTCTTGATTGGTGATTAGGCATTGAGTTCTCTGAGTTGTGGTTTTCGGGTCTTATGACTGATAACAAGCCAATATTTTGACCTACCTCCATAAATATCTTACGTCTCTCCTCTTAATTGTTTGGAGGATCATTAGCTGTACTTGGAGGGGCCCGATGAGAATCTCTGGGAGATCAATAAAGGACATTTGGAGGTTGTTGAGTTGTTGTTTGTGGGTGCATGTGCTGGATTAGGTTTTCCTTGGATGATTTGTAGGATTTTGATCGTGATTTTATTTTCTTCATGTAAGATCTTTTCCTGAACTGGTTTTCTTGCTATTTCTCCTTTCTCCCTCATGAACCATGGCTAAAGTTCCTAGTGTTTCTTGGTGAAAACACATGCATGTGGATGAAGAACTTCCTCTTCTTTTCTTCTAGTCTTATATAAACTTCTTTCTTGGAATTTTGGTGGAACGAGCTTAATGCTTTGTTTCTGATTTTGGATTTTCCCCCTTTAGACTTCAGTCTCTTTTCTACCAACACAAGTAATACAACTTTAAAAGAATTTCTTATCTGCTTTTACATACATGACTATAATATTACTCTAGAAATTTGTAAAAAACCAAAAGATGATCTTTTGAGCATTGTTTTATATAGCAAGATGACATTATGAATTCTGAAGTTTTATTTAGACTCTATGAATGCTTTTTGTTGTTAAAGGGCACTTTTCTTTGGATATGAAAGGTCTAAACTTTGAAATATAAGCACAATGACTCCGACACATGTCATTCTTATAGAGTTCTAGTACCAGATACAAGAAAAAATAGATCAATGTACTATTCCTCACTATATGATGGTTTCCCTATCTCAACTTTAGAATCTATAAGTACTTTTATGGTGTTGAAATGATGGTTGGACGAAATTCTAGTACTATAGGTATCTTATCCACAATAGGTTTTGAACATAAGATTGCCTATTCTTAGAAATATCATAACTTTTACATATGTTGGACCTTTATGGTGAAATGTTGGGAGTTATCTTTCTCATGACTCATTAAGCGCTCTACAAAGTTTCAAATGTTGGAGATGCTCTATTTTGGGGCTAAATTCTGTAATTATATTTTACATGTCCAAAATTATGATTTGACTCTCTTAATGACCAAGGATGGATACCTATGCTTGGACGGGGTGACATGAAATTGTTTCACACATTTTATATCTTATAAAGTTGCAAACACCAAATTATTTCATAAGAATCTTCTAGGAGTGTATGTAACTTAATTAATACAATAAAAAATATTTAACTAAATTAAGTAATCATGTGTAACCTTAATCATGTGGTGGCCTGTGCCCATAGAACTATCCATGTTTTAGAACTATCTAGATAGTCAAATGAGTAATCTGGAAGGAGCGCAAAATCATATACAGTTGAGTGTATGTGACTATAGGGACGTTATATACCTAACAATCAGATTCCAAGGTTTTGGAGAGTAGTTCAGGTCAAGTCTCGTATATTAATGTAATTGAGAGAGATTTTGGTTGTAAAAAATATTTGAAGGTTTATACCCTGGTTTCTGGTAGTGGCCTAGGTACCCAGGATGGTCTCGGCTATTTTAGGATTTGACTAATGTTCCACTACATTTGTTACTTGTAGTGACCAAGGATAAGAGACCTTTAGGATTTTGATCATCCTAGATCTTAAATGGGGCTAATTGCGACTTCACAGTGGTCTGTTAGTACTTTGAGTGCCATGTCCCAAACTACCTAGGTCTTAAAATAGGTGTAATCCAACTGTGAAGTATCTCTATTAGGATTATTTCATTAATCACTTCTAATGATAATTATTTATTTTCTTTATTGGTAATACTATACGAGATTCATATTCTGGAAAGCTTAAGTAAATGTATATGTAACTTTAACTATGATGGATCATATTACATAGATTACATAGTCTTTCAACTATATTATACTATCTACCTTAACTGATTTAATTAAATTATATACTTGTAAGCAATACATGTTATTAGATGTTATATCAAATTACTTTGATGTGGGTCACACTTCATGGGTTTCTACATCCTTTTAAGGTGCTCAATGGTGTGGTCAGACCTGTGGTGAGGATGAGGTTCATTTTGAAGACCAGTAGAATTTGGGAGGTTGGTTTAGTTATGTAGAGTCCTATCATCATCCATGTACTCTCGGGTCCAGCCAGGGGTTTTTGTATATGATGTACATCAACTCTAGATTTTTGTTGTATGTTTTGAGCAATGTAAATGTTTTAATTATCTAGACAACATGTTTTGTATATAGGTTATGGTTGATGCCAATGAACTCATTTAAAGGTACCCGCTATGAATATGCATGTGAAGTTGGACCTTTGTGTAAATATTTCTTATAAAACATTAAATTTTCATTTAGCTTTATTCTATACCCTTTTGGTATTATAGTTAATGAGTATTTTGTCTCTATTTTTTATTTGTGTAAATCTTGTTTAGCATGGTTGGTTGCCACATTTGTTAGTATCAAATCCTTATATTCACATAGTCTACAAGGACATTAGACTTAGGTTGTTGTGTGTGTTCTATGTATCCATCATATCTAACCATTTTTATGGATACACAAATATATTTGGTGAACGTGAAGACCATACTGACATTAGTTTTGTAGTGCTTGGAGTTGGTAGTAGGAGACACGTACAAGATGGAAGAGTACCCAAGATAAGGTTAGAACAATATGTTCTTCCTTTGTTTGACCCTAAAACCTTGGTTGATCCTTCAATCTATTTTCGAACAGCTAATGGCGACAATCATGCATCTGGCAAATAGGGTTGTTGCACCTCAACCAAGGACACATGTCTGAAATGATGAGTATTGTAGGGGAATAGGGACGGATAAGAAGGCAACAGAAACAACAAAATATCCTATTCCTTGCTAGAAGATTGTGTCAATAATTATGTATCTAGGAAAGAAGGTAGCAAGAGGTATACTTGGTCCTTGAGCAAGTCCAATGACTACTCTTGCTTGGTGATGTGCACTCTTCACAAGATGCACATGCACAACTGTCGATGATAGTATCATGGTGCAACACCATAGACAATGGTGGTTGTTGTTACCCTAGTTATAACATCACATTTTGAGAACTTTTTGCACATGTTTTATTCTTATTTTAGCATCCCTTTTGATAGAATTTTTTGTTTATTTGAGTTTTTTTTACAAAATCTGGATTTGATACCTGTTACAACCCCAACTTTTGGGTTCATTGGTGAGAAATGTAATTTCTCACATTAAATATATTGGAACAAATAATGATATAATTTGTTTTGAATAGCCTTGATGATCGTGTTGTGGGCTTTATTGGCTATTGGTCCCAATATAGAGGAAATTCAATTAATAAATGAATAATTGAGTTTTTGAGAAAAGAGAGATGTGGAAACCTCTGGAAGGAAAAAGAATGTAATCCAAGGATGTATTCCATGCCTCTTGGGTTCCTTGGGTTCCAAGGAGTCCAAAGTTGCAAAGAAAAAGGCAATAAGAAAAGATTGATTAAGTATTTCTTTATTAAGAACTAAATTGAAAACATTGATGAAATATGGAAAATAAGTGAAAAGAGGTATAATGGAGTTATCCTTGGTGGAATTTCGTATCCCAAAGATTCCTAATGATAAAAGGAATACCGTGTTGGGTTTTAGGGGAGGCAGAGAAGGCAGCGGAAACAAAAAAATTTCTCCTCCCCAAACCCAGAACAAGGAAATGCGTCAACGTCTATACAATAGGAAAGGATGGTTTGTGGAATCATACCTTGTCCCGAGGCTTGCTTGGCGACAATACCTCGCGGCTTGCACAGTCTACACCTCCGGTCTTGGACGGTGTCTGTGCAGCTCCTGGTTGCACCGGGACTGACGACTCCTGGTCTCACTAGGACTGTCAGGAGTGACAGTTGTCCTCCGAGCAGTAGAAATCTCCTGCCTCTGAAGTACTCCACACAGACAACCTGGAACTCCAATCTCCTCGTCCCACAAGGAATTGGAAGGAGTCGCACCCTCCTGTCAGTGTACTAGTCACTGACACACTCTCCTGCCACCAGTCGCTTTCTGCCGTTGTCTTTCCCTTGTTGTGCCTCCCTTGTTGGGTAGTACTTGCTCGGGCTCTCTCGGTTACCAAAATCAGAGAGAACGACAACTTTACAGAGCAATTGGTTCCACTGAGTTGTACTTTGAGAAGCCCCCAATACCCCTATATATATAGGAGGGTCATGGGACAGAGTTCTCTATCCCGGGCAATGTGGGACTAAAGTAGGATTAGAAGGGTTTGAGATTTTCCACAAAAACAACCAACTACGTAACCTGAACCGATCGTTTCATTTCTGAAACGGTCAGTTGGGGATCTGAGCCGGTCGGTTGACACCTCAACCGATCGGTTGGGACCCATGAAACGGTCGATTCACTTCTGAACCGGTCGGTTCGTGGTCCTGGTCAGTTCCCGATTGACTTTTCCTCTTTTTTTTCGAATTAGTACCAAATACCAATCCTTATTCCAATCAAATTGGGCAAGTGAAACGAAAAGAAATTTCTTAGCAATCCTACTTTCCCATCTTGCTCGGTTGGACCAGTTGAACAGTCGTTTCAACATTTGAACTGATTGTTTCACTCTGTCCATCAGCCGATCGACTCACCATCTGAGTCGATCGGTTCATCACATGAGTCGATCAGTTGGGAGTGCAGATTGTGCAGAATCAGTCAATTGTTGTTTCAATCAATCTGATACTCCAATCAATGTGTCCAACACCTTGAACATTATGACATTGAGCTATCGATTAATTGAGTGTTTAATTGAACTACTAAACTCCTTTAGTAATCAATCTAAACATTGTTCGTGGACAAAACTCCTCTTCTAGGTTAAATCCTATGTGTGTGACCCTGAAGGTCCATTTCACATTGGTAATGAAAGTCCATAACACTTATGACTTCACAAGCAAAGAGTGGTGCCTAGTCACACATCAGTGCTACCCAAGTAAAATAGAAAGTTGGAGGACAACTTTCAATCCTACAATCTGTGAATGGTGTTACATGGAATGTGTAATTCCTTTGTCACTGATATCCCGAATTAACTCGAGGCATGGAACAATCATCCTGTCAATGTTCATTCACTTTCTTGATCTTAGAGTAGATTGGAAGAGATATGTATGACATCAATATCACATACTGATTCACACATGCGTGCACGCCTTTCTCAATCCTACTCATCAAGTGGCCATGGATATCATACTCCCTTAGGAGGGACAAATCCCATATCTATAACTCACCCCTCAAAAGCCCCATGTGTCAAAGCCACCCAATCATCACCTTTATAACAACCCATGTTTCATGACTGCGTTTGATGATGTCAAAGTGTGCCCAATGACATGTGTTGAGTGTAGTGATTTCAGGTCAAAGAATCACACTCACCACCATCACTGTGAGTACTGACTCTGACTACCATGTCATGGTTCCATGTGTCAAACTCACGGTGGGTGTGTCTGGTACACTTGTTCTCTAATAAGTACCTATGTGTTTGGTTTGATATCTCTATATCATGACTAATGAGATTCTGTCATCAACCAACACCACAATCTAGTCTTGTGTGTCATTGCTGTCTATCTACCTTCCAAAATGACATCTGACTAGGGACATAATGAGAATGTACAAACTCTTAGCATATGTACGATCTCATCGTTCAGGTCCTGAACCTGAAGGCATACGTCATTGAGTAATGTCATTCTCTAGACATTCAATCTGTTCTATCACTATCTCATATGACTGAACCAGAAAGAATTGGAAGCTTGCCTTTGATGTTTATCAAATCAATCTTAATGTATCCCACCAATCATCCCATGATTGGCTCTCAGGGCATACATACCAACAAACTCCCACTTGCACTGTGAGCCAATCACCCTTGAATCATATTCATAGTGATCTTCAAACATGTCCCACATGTTACTGTGCTCTAGTGCGAACATAGTGAGTTATGGCAACACCTTGCCAAAGTCAGTATAAATTGCATGTCTCACATCTCTTCACTGTACGTCACACATATTTGATGGAGTTGTCGTAATATGCGATCTAGTATTCCTTTGCTAACCTTTAGCCACATTGCATGATCAAGGATTCCATACTTGTCATCAATGAGCATAATATCTATAAGTTCGTCTCATGAACTTCCAGATCCATATAGTATCCACTGCTTTTCTCTAACACACGAATACTCGACATTTCCCTTTAAATGGTTTTATTGGAACACTTCCAATTATCAACAAACTTTCACTTTTATATATCTTATATATAACTTGCGATTAATTTTCTGTCCTTTCAGAAGTTTGCATCAATGTAACTCTTTACATTGAACTCTTCCTTATCTCCATAGAACTAGTACTTCTCAAGTACTTATCAAGTTCTCATGGTATTCTAGTAACCCTTACTGGAAGTAGACAGACATCCACTCGTCATGTCCCACATACGGGTTATCAGGATGAGCACATCATATTGCCATGTCCTACATACAAGATGATGAATGCATTTTGTTCTTTCTATGTCGATACATGCAAGATAATGGGATGATTACATACATGATAGGTCCATATCTATTCTTAGTGTTCCCATTCTTCATAAGAATTGGACACTTGGCCTTGGGATACTAACTCCATGTAACATGGACAAGTTTTCTCCCACTGAATTTGTGCATACTGAACCCTTCAGTACAGATTGCCAATGTATGCTTTCTCTTTTTCAGGTCAAGAGGTTTTTCAAGAACTATCTCTATAGATCTCAATTCCTATCACATAGGAAAGATCTCTAGCTTCCTTAAAGATAATTTCCACTTTTGGATTTCCATTCTAGAACATTTCCATTTCACATCAAATTGTGGAATGTGAATACTCTCCCACTAAATCACAGACCCTTCTTTATCTTTGACATATCAGTCAAACCCCGTTGACTATATCATCAAAGTAAAGATCCAGTTCTGAGTTGCTTGTACTCAATCAATCACATTGATTAGTCCATTGTAACTTATAGACTTTATTTTCATTAGTGGATTCATAAACCTTATAGGTTGTGTCACGTACACATCCTTGTTTTATTCCTCATAGGAAAGCATTTTTAGTATCCATATGCCAAATTTCTTAGTCATTAAGTTGCAATCAACAAGCATCATCCTTCTCAAAATGTTATCCATGTGTCTTAACACTTAAGATTTATTTGCACATATGGATTTCATCCAATGGGTGCTACCATCAAGGTCATACCTTATGGTTCACATGGATGTCATTTAGGATGTAATGGTCATAAACCATAACTCAAATTTTGGTTCCTCATATTCATCTAGATAGTTGACTCATCACATAGATAGACGAGGTGTATCCGTTAAGGATATAAGAACTCACAACTCCTTGTGATTCTTAATGTCCTTTATTAGTGTGGGGTATTCTTTTATTAAGAAGAATTCAATTATTTGATAATCATTCTCTAACTCCTTAGAGTATGATTCCTTCTTGATTTAGACATCACCATGCCTTAATCATGAGTTCACTATGATACACTATCATAATCACTCATAAGGATCTCAAGCATTTGGTCCAAGTATTTCATTCATTGATCTCATCAAGAATTAACACTTTACGAAATTTGCACTTCATCTATGATAATCTTGAACACTTCAAGATATTCATATTGGTATTTCTCTAAACACCATTTGAAGTATTAGCATTTGTTCCAATAGGTATGTAAATACATCACATGTATCTTACCTAATATGATAATCATTCTCCCACTACCTTTAGTGAAGATTGATTAATCATGTCCAAGATATTCATGTCTCTTACTGGTTCTCTAACCAAAAGAGTCTAGATTTATCCATCACATGGAAACTAGAAATGAATTTCTCATGATTGATGCTAATTTGATTGTTTGAGTTATCTATAACTTTTAGGTATCATTTTATCTTATGCATATCAAATACCACAAGATAAACGAGGCATTTCCATAAAGATCATATCTTTAGAAATTGAAACATCTCTATATTGATTGCCATCATTGTCATACAATATGCAAAAATAAAGTGTTTCTATCTATTGGCAAATATGAAATAGCAGTTCATAACTGTATCACATGCCTTTTAGGCTGAAAATAAACTAAAGTACTCCTATCTATGGCGGAAACACTTGCCCCATTTATTGAGTGCTTTACACTTTAGATCTTGGTATCATATACCTCAAAAGTGTTACAAGTTTACTTTCATGAAACCTTTAAGTAGAGACGTTTGTCACCTCCTTCTTCTTTTGTTCTTCCAGATAGAGAGGACAATTCCTTTTCCAATGTCCTGGCTTTTGACAATGGTGGAAATCGTCTTTCTTGGTCATGCCTCCCTTGGCCTTGAGAGCTGAAGACGACTCGGGCTCCTGGCTAGCATCAGAACCTTTCTTAGCTTTGCCCTTGCCCTTGTGCTTGGACTTGCCTTTCTTTCTCATGATCACCATCCTAGACTTAGGCTTGTCCTTCTTCATCTGTGTCTTGACTGTCCTCAACATGCCCAACAACTCTGACAGTGGCCTATCAAAGTTGTTCATGTTGTAGTTCATCACAAACTGACTGTAGGATTTTGGCAACGATTGCAATATCACGTCAGTAGCCAACTGTTGGCTTAGTGGAAATCCCAGTCTTGTCAGGTTCTCCACATACTCAATCATCTTGAGTATGCGAGGACCAACTGGATCTCCTTCTGTCATGACACACTTGAACAGTGCCCTTGAGACATCGTATCTCTCTTGCCGTGCTTGATCTTCATACATGTTCCTGAGATGCTGAATCATCTCAATGACACCCATGTTCTCATGTTGTCTCTGCAACTCGTGGTTCATAGAGAACAACATCAAGCACTTTGCATCAATGGCATCATCAGAATGCTTCTTTTAAGCATCCCTTTCTGCCTTTGGTGCATTAGGAGCAGGTTCTTCTGGAATTGGAGTATCCAGGACATAGAGCTTTTGCTCTTGAGTGAGAACAATTCCCAATGTCCTATACCAGTCGTGGAAGTTTGTCCCATTTAGCCTATCCTTTTCAAGGACCAATCACAAAGAAAAGTGATTGTTGTTTGTTGTCATTTGTAGTACAAAAGGAAATATGCAATTTTAGTCCAAAAACTCATTTTTTGACTTATTTGATTGATTTGAAAAATTGACGATATAATTAGGCCTTTAATCAATTATCACTCCCACTATTTTAGTTCAAATTGATAGACCTCACCATCAATTCGGAAGATTGCAGCGTACAACCTTCTAGTGGGCAAGATCCTGAAATCCTCTAAGTCATGGACCAGCTAGGGCTGTCACCCACAACTTAGATCTCTCAAGTAGGCAACTTTTGCCAATTGCATCATACGCAACTCTTGATAAGATGTCATATGCAACTTCTTACCATGATCACCTCCATGCCTCAAGGTACTAGATCCCATCTAGATCACCTTGTTAAGTCCGACCCAAACAAAACACGATGAATATGCACCTTGCTAGGGTAGACCCACATATCCATCCTTCACACTTCCACGAGATAGACGGTGCACCACGCTAGGGCGTGCCCACACTTGGTCGATCAATCTTTTCACGTGTGTTGCATTTGGAAGACATCTAAAACTTAATATTTAATGAGGGATTTGGTTTTTATATACATATACATATCCAATCACCACAATACATAATATGTATCATATACATGCTATATCCCATAGAAAACATGCAAAATGATAAAAGAGATGATTATGGCCATCCTAATGTGATTCCTCAAGCCAAGAGGAATCACGGTCATCTAGGTCTACATCACATGCAACCTGTACAAGGTGAACTCTGTGCTTTGCCTTTCTGGGTTTGATCAACTCATCACATGACTGATCGACTCGCCATCAGGCCGGTCGACTGGGTGCCACCAGCCGATCAGTTAGCTCCTCCAACCGATCAGTTCACCTGGTCGTCATGCATATCATCATGGCCGCCACCTGCTCGTCTCACTCCTCGAACCGGTCATCAACCGATCGGATCACTCCTTGAACTGATCGTCTAGAACGTCAATCGTTCGATTCATGCCTTGAACCGATCGATTGACGTTCCAGACGATCAGTTCTTGAACCGATGGTCTCATCTATTGTCAGTATGTCCTCCGTTCTTTGACATAACAGGAAATAAAATTCTATCCTATTTTACATTGTAAAAAGAGAAACCTCGAGTTACATTTGAGGGGAGCAAAGGTAGGAAAGAAAATCTCGAATTATTTCAAGTTACATCAGGAATAGGAGAAGGAAGATCGGTGTGTAGATTGAGATGCAAGAAACCACATACAACCATACATAGATAGGGTTTATTAGCCATAACCACGCTATACATCCACCACAAAACTCATTTAAGGGCGACGCGTATCGAGTGCATTAATAATACATATCATATATCTCAATTTGGATTTGTGGATTTAGGATTGGACATGCATAAAGCCAATTTTATTCGCATCATATGCAATAAATAAAGGAGACAAACCAAAATCGATCATATCAATAATCCTAAAGTATAGAGCAGTTGATGTGGCTCTGATACCACTGTTGGGTTTTAGGGGAGGCAGAGAAGGCAGCGGGAAACAAAAAAATTTCTCCTCCCCAAACCCAGAACAAGGAAACGTGTCAACGTCTATACAATAGGAAAGGATGGTTTGTGAAATCATACCTTGTCCCGAGGCTTGCTCGGCGACAATACCTCACGGCTTGTACGGTCTTCACCTCCGGTCTTGGATGGTGTCTGTGCCGCTCCTGGTCGCACCGGGACTGACGACTCCTGATCTCACTGGGACTGTCGGGAGTGATAGTTGTCCTATGAGCTGTAGAAATCTCCCGCCTCTGAAGTAGTCCACACAGACCACCTGGAACTCCAATCTCCTTGTCCCACAAGGAATTGGAAGGAGTTGCACCCTCCTGTCAGTGTACTAGTCACTGACACACTCTCCTGCCACCAATCACTTTCTGCAATTGTCTTTCCCTTGTTGTGCCTCCCTTATCAGGTAGCACTTGCTCGGTCTCTCTCGGTTACCAAAACTAGAGAGAACGACAACTTTATAGAGCAACTGGTTGCACTGAGTTGTACTTTGAGAAGCCCCCAATACCCCTATATATATAGGAGGGACATGGGACAAGGTTCTCTATCCCGGGCAATGTGGGACTAAAGCAGGAGTAGAAAGGTTCGAGATTTTCCACAAAAACAACCAACTGCGTAACCTGAACCGATCGTTTCATTTCTAAAACGATCGGTTGGGGACCTGAGCCGGTCGGTTGACACCTCAACTGATCGGTTGGGACCCATGAAATGGTCGGTTCACTTCTGAACCGGTCAGTTCGTGGTCCTGGTGAGTTCCCGATTGACTTTTCCTCTTTTGTTTCGAATTGGTACCAAATACCAATCCTTATTCCAATCAAATTCGGCAAGTGAAACGAAAAGAAATTTCTCACCAATCCTAATTTCCCACCTTGCTTGGTTGGACCAGTTGAACGATCATTTCAACATTTGAACTGATTGTTTCACTCTGTCCATCAGCCGATGGACTCACCATCTGAGACGATCGGTTCATCACATGAGCCGATCGGTTGGGAGTGCAAATTGTGCAGAATCAGTCAATTGCAGTTTCAATCAATTCGATACTCCAATCAATGTGTCCAACACCTTGAACATTATGACATTGAGCTATCAATTAATTGAGTGTTTAATTGAACTACTAAACTCCTTTAGTAATCAATCTAAACATTGTTTGTGGACAAAACTCCTCTTCCAGGTTAAATCCTATGTGTGTGACCCTACAGGTCCATTTCACATTGGCAGTGAAAGTCCATAACACTTATGACTTCACAAGCAAAGAGCGGTGCCTAGTCACACATCAGTGCTACCCAAGTGAAATAGAAAGTTGGAGGACAACTTTCAATCCTACAATTCGTGAATGGTGTTACAATGAATGTATAATTCCTTTGTCACTTTTATCCGGAATGAACTCGAGGCATGGAACAGTCATGCTGTCAACGTTCATTCACTTTCTTGATCTCAGAGTAGATTGGATGAGATATGTATGACATCAATATTACATACTGATTCACACATGCGTGCACGCCTTTCTCAATCCTACTCATCAAGTGGCCATGGATATCATACTCCCTCAGAAGGTACAAATCCCATATCTATCACTCACCCCTCAAAAGCCCCATGTGTCAAAGACACCCAATCATCACCTTTATAACAACCCATGTTTCACGACTGCGTTTGATGATGTCAAAGTGTGCCCAACGACATGTGTTGAGTGTAGTGATTTCAGGTCAAAGAATCACACTCACCACCATCACTGTGAGTACTGACTGTGACTACCATGTCATGGTTCCATGTGTCAAACTCATGGTGGGTCTGTCTGGTACACTTGTTCTCTAACAAGTACCTATGTGTTTGGTTTGATATCTCTATATCATGAGTAATGAGATTCTGTC
Source organism: Alisma plantago-aquatica (assembly GCA_963693085.1). Classification (NCBI taxonomy): domain Eukaryota; kingdom Viridiplantae; phylum Streptophyta; class Magnoliopsida; order Alismatales; family Alismataceae; genus Alisma; species Alisma plantago-aquatica. The sequence goes on from OY856414.1 coordinate 211,703,378, forward strand.
ATCAACCAATACCACAATATTGTCTTGTGTGTCATTGTTGTCTATCTACCTTCCACAATGACATCTGAATAGGGACATAATGAGAATGTACAAACTCTTAGCATCTATATGATCTCATCGTTCAGGTCCTGAACCTGAAGGCATACATCATTGAGTACTGTCATTCTCTAGACATTCAATCTGTTCTATCACTATCTCATATGACTGAACCAGAAAGAGTTGGAAGCTTGCCTTTGATGTTTATCAAATAAATCTTAATGTATCCCACCAATCATCCCATGATTGGCTCTTAGGGCATACATACCAACATATCGATGAGGAAAATAAAAGAGAAATCCTCAAAAAGAGATATTTTAATAAGAAATAAATAAGATAATGAGAAATAATGCATATAGATGAATCTAGAAGGATAATAAGTATCCTTAAAAATGATTTTCGAAATCTTGGAGTTTCTTGGGGTCTAAGGAGCCCCAATGAAGAAAGAGGAAAGAGAAAATACTAATAATGTCAAATAAGAAGATAATGTAAATATACAATTAATGAATGTTGTGTTTTTGTTAATGAAGTGGTATTTTCTACCTAAGGAAAACTTAATTTCATGGCTAATGGACTAAAAGCCAAGAATAAAAAGAATAAGGAAAAGGATTTTCAAATTCCTAAATATTCACATATTAAAGAAATATGAGAGAGAGAGAAGCTAACTTTTTAATGAAGGAAACACATTCCTATTGGTGGAGGGATTGGTTGCATCGTGGGAAAGCACCCCAGGGTGTGTCTACACTCTCCTATATAAGGGGTAAGACCTGGGGCCAAGTCCATAGAAATCCCACGAACACCTCTCTCCCTTCTTCTTGTTTCTTGCACACAAAACCCTAACTAAGAGCAACATCGAGAACCTAAAGCCACGAGGCAGAAAAAGAGAGTAGTAATGGCAGCTTGATGCTCTGTGGTACTAGGAAGGAGCTTTGCCATCCTGACTGCGCACTAAACCAGGTGCAGTAGCGGTTGCATGGCTGCAACTCTGTCCATGGGTTGCAGTTTTGTGCCGCTCAAACTAGCTATGTTGAATGCGAGATGGGTGGCGCCCCATGTGCGTGAGGTCACGGCGGAGGCAAGGCAAGAATTCCCGGCGAGGATCATGGCCTAGGGAGGAAGAACCAACCCGTGCAAGGATGCTTGGACGGCCACACTATGAAGGCATGCTCAGCCCAAACCAACCACCGTGGCTGCGGGATGAGGGCACCCAGGAGAGCGCAAGGGATGGAAGGAGGCAAGGGAAGGAGCAGCCATGGCTTTTGGGTCCAGAACAGGGAGCCCAAGCCGCGCCTAAGGCTACAGAAGGCGGCCAGTTTGTGTTGAGAGGTTGCAGGAAACCAGATTTTCCATTGGATGGTTTTACCCTCCAGAGGTATGAAGGTCGGGTATCTTAAGAGGGGACATAATTGACCTTTCGTTATAATTCCTAATCGGACAACATTGCATGGAGGAAGCAACGTGGCAGCCCCTCATTGGCCCAAAGTAGGTAATTTTACAAAATTCATATCTCCCTAATAGTAGCTCGGATGATTATGCATAAAATATGAAACTTTCTCAGAAAAATACAAGGAATCCACTAAAAATATAATTGGAACCTAATTCTACTTGCAATTCAAAAAGTATATAAAGATGCTATCTGTAATAGTTTAATCAATGAGAAACCCTAACCTTTGATGATTAATGAATTAGAAAAGGGTTATATGGGTGTTTAGAGCATATATTAACCTTTCATTAATGAAAGGCATATTAGATCTAAAAGGATGATCTTCATGCATAATTTGATTAATATAGGGTTCCATATGCTTTAATGAACCTTGAACTCTAACGTTGGTAACTGTGATACTTAATGATTTTAATTGGTCAAATCCATGTAGAAAGCTGAGATATGATGGTTCTAATCTATTTCGTGAACAAAGGTTCCTAATTTTGGATAAATACCCTTAATATATAAACTTAGGGTTTTCGAGTGGATAAAAGGTAGAATTAATGATAAATAACGTTCATATGTGGATTAGACCATGACGAACTATGAATTGAGTCTAATAACCTTGAAATAACTTAAAACGATAAAGATGGTAGTTTTGATATAAAAGAGACATAATCGACTTTAATTGGGATTATAATGTTAAAATTAGGGTTTGTGAACTAAGAGAGCATTAAACGTGATAAAAGTATTATGGAGGCTAAAACCCTAATAAAACCCTAAAGTGGCCTAGAAAGCCTAAGGTGGAATCCAAGTCTAGCTTTAGAATGTTCTGGATAAACTATAACACTTGGATCCCATGCATTAATTTCAGGATATTGTTGATTGCTTGTTGCTTGTTCTTTATCCTTATTGCTGGGACAATCAAGTTGCTCTAGATCAGGTATGTGGTTAATTATGAATAACTGCCTTAGTTTCCCAAGGATTTTTCAGATGGTTAATCGCATTGAATGCAAATTATCAGTTTGGATGTTCATACTTGCAAATCACAAAGTCACTATGATTATCACATTAATAATAGAAGTATGTATTCTCACACCTACATGCCACCCTGATGGATGATGCCAAAGGTCAGGCCCAGATGGGTAGACCAATGGGCACCATGAGTGGTGATCCCAGTCACTAAGCACGGGAATGAGAAGGTGGCCTATGATATTTCATGACTAGTGGGCACCATGAGTGGTGACCCCAGGCACCAAGCTCGGGATTGAGAAGGTGGCCTTAAGTCATTGGCAAAAGAAACCCTAAGGTGGGTATGCCAGGGTTAGGGCAAAAGTGGTGGAGAATGTCATACTGAAAAGTGTAAATTGTCTTGTTAATTAACTTGATTGTGATAATTAGATTATTATCCATATGTGCAAACTTTTAGTTGTCCCCACGTACCAGTATATTTCGATATGTTGACTGACGTTTTGTTTTTCGGCATTTTAGGTACAACCCTAAAATGAACAAATAGTGAAGTGACACATTGTGAAAATAAAACATAAAGTGCAAGGATGATTAGATAGAGTAGATTCAAGCTTGGATAGATAGATTCCCAAAGTTTTAAAAGGTATGCAAAGTTTTAATTTTATACCAGATTTCATTTAGTTAGTAGAATTTCATAATTATTATTGATTATTTGTCAAACCTTTGATCTAGGTTATTGGATAACGGCTCTGGCCTTTCACTCTCCCTTAATTGGAGGTTACCGGGAGGCGAGGTCATTACAATTGGTATGAGAGCATAGGTTCCTCATTTAATCCTTAATAATTATTAAATTTTACAAATTCTATAGAACCCAAGGGAGTTATTAGAGGATTATCTGAAAGACAGAGGTGTCTAGAAAAGGATCATGACCGGGGGCTGGAAATATTTTTCCTCAGCACTGCTAGTCAGAATATGAGGACTCCCAGATCTGTGACTGCCTGGTCAAAGTCTTAGGGTATGATTTGAAATAAGATACCTTTAGGACTCTCTCATCTTATTCATCCATTCTCAACTCAAATTCTGTTAAGGACCTTAAGGATTAGAGTTTCCTCTCCTCTCCTCACCCTCTTGAGATTTGGGTAAGGTTGATAAGGATTAAGAAATCCTCCACCAAATTAATAAAAAGCATGTAAATAAGATGTCATGGACATAAGCTTAATAAAATAAGCGTAAAGGAATAGATACATGCTTAGGTCGTATGACACGAGTTGTCATTACCCTCAGGAGAGACCTGAGGATAGACTTCCTTGGTAGGAGGATGAGTAGAGAGAGTTAGTCTTGGAGGAAGAGACCTCCATTAAAAGTAGAGACCTAGTACATCTTGGAGGATGATGTTAACCCTAACCCTAAGTGGAGGTTAGAGAGATAGATGACATGATAAGTTAGATGCCATGGTTGACTGGGTGTTTTGATAGACATGCCTTTGGATTGCCATACGAGTCGTGAAAGGTTGGATGACCTAACACCTTTGGCAACCCAACCCTGGGAAGGGTCGTGCATGCTTGAGCGAAGGATAGCTCCCCCATGGATGAAGTTAGATAAGAACCTATAGAACCCTATGGGCTTGTGCAAGTAGGGTATAGCTTGCACCCAGAGTACGTCAGTAGTGCTGACAATAGAATGAAACCCTAGATAAGGGATCATGATGGATGGCTTATGAGATAAGCATAAGGGAATTGGATAATATTGAGCAAACATAAGTTTGAGAATAGGCTTCACCCACATAGGGGTATGCTGGTGAGCTTGAGACCTCATGGATAAAGGACCTCTAGTAGGAAGGCTGGATGTGGAATTAGCTTTGGAGAGAGAAAGCAGGACCCAAGAAAAAAGGTTGGAAGCTTAGATTCCAAGACATGAGGAAGAATGGGGAGTTGAGGATGATGCGACCTAAGTGGATGATAGAGGTTGCCTCATACTCGATCCTTGGAGGCTGATGATATCTTGGTTGATTTTAGAGGAACCAAACCCTAGAGAGAGGATGATGCTTTTGGTACCTATGTGCCTATGCTATAAGTGTTTACCTACTGAGATGAGACAAAGAGTGCCTTAGACCCTAAGGAGGCTTAGGTAACAAGGTTGTGAGGCCTTGTACCTAGTTGGTTGTCCTTGAGAAGGACTCAACTCTGAGGTGTTGCTCATATAAAAGGATCATGGGAGTACATGACATACCTTGGACATGCTTGATTCATGGTTAAGAGTTTGAGCATGTAGTAGGATACCCAAAGGAGAACCTAGGGTTCCTAGGCCTAAGAGGGGAAGAAATGTATCTGATGCTCATGATGAGATTTGAGGCTCTATAATTTCAAGCACGGTACTCCTCATGTGTAGAGGAAAAAGGAAACCCCTTACGTTAAAGGTATGTTTGATGAACCCCTCACGGCTAAGTGGATGACATGGGAAGGTATGACCGTGCTCCAGTGTTGAGGATGAGAACAAGTATGACCCAAGATGGTTTAGTAGGTGGTCAACTTGTTCGTTAGTAGCTTGCTAGGGTTAAGCATGCTCATGTGGATGTAAACCAGAGGCATAAGGACGTTTGTGACCATTGTTATCAAGGTGAAGTTTTCCTCCCATCATGGGAGAGGGACCCTTTGGTGGGGTGTTTACCAGTTTTGTTGGTTTAAGTAACCTAAAGAGGTCTCATAGGATCTTGAGAAGCTAAGTGAAAAGTACATGGTATGAAAATGAAGCTGTAGACCCATAAATATCCATCTTTAAGTGCATGTGGATGTGTTACCATAGAGGTAACTGGTATGGGGCCTGACTAAGGAAGGCAGGTCACCATGACCCCTATGAAAGGATGAAAGTCAACCCATGAATGTAGAGAGAGAAGATGAAGGCCTGGGTAAGGTTCTAAGTTGGACATGTACTATAACATAATCCTAAGTCTATCCTAGGGTCAGGTAGGGTTAAGACTGATGGAACTAGGAGTTGCCTAATTTCCTAGTTGCACATGACTATAGGGTCAGGAGGTAACAATATCATTGTCTAAGGGCCATGGGTTAGGAGATTGATCACCTTCATGAACTCATGGGGCCCAAAGGGCAGATGAGTGGGGCACTCTCTGGATGCATAAGGGAAGAGGGATGACCCCAAAAGTGCCAGTACCCTATAGACCTAGAGGAGATGACCAAGGATTGTGTGTAAACCTGAGTAGATTTGAGACCAGTTTTCCATGGAAGTAACTTTGATATCAAGATGATTGTGATGTAGAGACATAAGTTACACATTTCAACTTAGATTTGAAGGTATACTGGTAATGTGGGATGTATCATCTCTACTCTTGGAACCAGAAGAACTTTGTGTTTGGATGGCCGCCAAATGCTTGTTTTCTCTTGTTATGGGAGGGAGAGATGGGACAATATGCATGCCATACACCAAGGATAAAAGATGATGTGAGTTGGAATGTTGCTACGAGGTATGAGGACAGAGATGATAACATACCTTGGTGGAGTGAATGATACATGGATGGTTTGCAAATAATAAAAGGAATAATGTAGTCATCTTATGAGGATGTTTTTTTATCATGAGCTATGAGTCATACAAGGTTGAGTTTGATCACCATGAGGATGATCTCAGAGTTTCTTGATGAAGACAAACTCAGACGTTGAGATGAGATGGTAAGTATAATACATGGAGGTGTATGTCCTCAACAATACCTTACACATAAGGATAAGAAGTGATAATGAATGCTCCGGTTGAGATATAGCTGCCTAGTTTAGCTGGAAGCTAGAAGAAGTTGAGGTTGCTAGGCTAACCATAAGTTGAGAAAAAGAGATATGTTTTGGCTAACACTCATATGTAACAAGATATGTTAATGGTTGTTTGGTTAGCCAATATAGTCCTTGATGTAGTGAAAGGATGGTGACAGAACCTCAGATACACTTCTTTGGAAAAGAAGGTGATGAGACCCCGACTAAATAGGTTTAGGGTTTCTGAGGAATCGATCTTGAGGAATCACGACAATATAGGAGATCATGATTTCAAGATCGCCATACACCATGGTACTACAGAAGTACTTTGGATGCCTAAGAAGAAGTTGCATGTGGAATGTTGCCATGCATGACAAGAGGTGAAGGATGAACACCAGTAACCCAGTACATGGATATAAAGTATAAAGAGTTCTCGAGAGGGAATGAGAGTTCATTACTATGGATGTTGTGAGTCTCCCCTAGACCATGGAAGGTCAAGATGCAATATGGGTTATGGTAGATCGCTTTACCTATATGAAATGAGAAAGAAAGAGTACATTGACGGGACAGATCCAATTGAACTACTTATAAGAGAGAGATGTTTCAACTACACCATGATGCGAGTTCAAAGTTTTTTAGTATTACCTAAAGATTCACTTCCATGAGGTGGAAGTAGATACATGAAGAACTCAATGATAGAAAAATTTATCACTACTAACTAATGGTTAGTATGATCCAGACTAGAGGGTCTCATAAGAGCATGTGTGCTCATTCAGGATGATACATAGAGACATTTCTTGTGATGTGACGTTAGCCACCATAGCCTTATCGGGATGCAAGAAGTTTTATAGAGAGGTTGTGTTAGTCACCGCTTCATTAAGATGATGTTGGTGAAGGAGGCCTCGTGATGGTCAGAAAAGAACCACAATGTTTGCAGATGAAGTCACTTTGATCATGCAATGGCTAAGAGAGAGCCTAGAGGCAACATGAGTCGTGAGCTGATGCAAAACAGACTGACATGCAGTTCACCGTGGGTGAATATGTGATGTAAAAATCCGACCCCTCTAAGTTACAGAAGAGAAAGCTGAGTCCCCGATATATGGGTCCATTTGAGATGGATTGGTGGAGATGGTTGTGTTTAGCCTACCCCTCAGGATAACATGATGTATAAAGTGTTCCATAAGTATGATTTAGAGCACTATGTGAGGTACCCAAGCCATGTGTTGAGCCTTGAACCTATTCAGCTTTTGAGAGGCTAAAATGCCCTGAGTCACCTATGAGGGTATGATATACCAAGGTAAGAAAGAACTTAGATGGAAGAATATGAGATGATGAAGGTTCTTGGGAAGCACCATCGAAAGGGTGAAGCCACATGGGAGCCCTGATGGACATAGGAAAGACTTATCCTAATTTGTTTGTTTGCTTGATGGAATTTTGAGGACAAAATTCTTATAAGAGGGGAAGGATGGTACAACCCAAACTTTTGGGTTCATTGGTGAGAAATGTAATTTCTCACATTAAAGATATTGGAACAAATAATGATATAATTTGTTTTGAATAGCCTTGATGATCGTGTTGTGGGCTTTATTGGCTATTGGGCCCAATAACAAGGAAATTCAATTAATAAATGAAGAATTGAGTTTTTGAGAAAAGAGAGATGTGGAAACTTCTGGAAGGCAAAAGAATGTAATCCAAGGATGGATTTCGTGCCTCTTGGTTCCTTGGGTTCCAAGGAGTCCAAAGTTTGCAAAGAAAAAGGCAATAAGAAAATATTAATTAAGTATTTCTTTATTAAGAAATAAATTCAAAACGGTGATGAAATGTGGAAAATAAGTGAAAAGAGGTATAACGGAGTTATCCTTGGTGAATTTCATATCCCAAGGATTCCTATTGATAAAAGGAATATCGATGAGGAAAATAAAAGAGAAATAAAGAGAAATCCTCAAAAAGAGATATTTTAATAAGAAATAAACAAGATAATGAGAAATAATGCATATAGATGCATTAGAAGGATAATAAGTATCCTTAAAAAGGATTTTCAAAATCTTGGAGTTTCTTGGGGTCCAAGGAGCCCCAATGAAGAAATAGGAAAGAGAAAATACCAATAATGTCATATAAGAAGATAATGTAAATATACAATTAATGAATGTTGTGGTTTTGTTAATGAAGTGGTATTTTCTACCTAAGGAAAACTTAATTTTGTGGCTAATGGACTAAACAACAAGAATAAACAGAACAAGGGAAAAGGATTTTCTAATTCCTAAATATTCACATATTAAAGAAATATGAGAGAGAGAAACTAACTTTTTAATGAAGGAATCACATTCCTATTGGTGGAGGGATTGGTTGCTTCATGGGCAAGCACCCCAGGGCATTTCCACACTCCCGTATATAAGGGGTAAAACCTGAGGCCGAGTCCAGAGAAATCCCACGCACCCCTCTCTCCCTTCTTCTTATTTATTGCACGCAAAACCCTAACTAAGAGGAACATTGAGAACCTGAAGCCACGAGGCAGAAAAAGAGAGTAGTAATGGTAGCTTGATGCTCCGTGGTACCGGGAAGTAGCTTTGCCATCCTGACCGCGCACTAAACCAGGTGCAGCAGTGACTGCATGGCTGCAACTCCGTCCATGGGTTGCATTTCTATGCCGCTCAAACCAGCTATGCTGAATGCGAGATGGGTGGCACCCTGACACGCTTTTTACGTGCATAGAAACACAAGTGTACGCGTCAATGTAATATAGGCATTTGGAGGCCCGAGTCGAACTCAGGGATACGTGAATTGTCGGAGACTACTACTAACTACTCACAATCAGCTAGACCGATTAAAAAGTTGGGAGTTGTTGTTAAAATTAAAAGAAAATGAAACTAAAACAAAACAAAGAAATCGATTAAATGTTTGGTTTAATCAATTCAAAATGAAATCTTTAGGAGTGCAGTTTCACCGCGGGTTTTCATTGTATTAAATTCTATGTAGTCACTGAAATTTATCTCTCTATCCGGGTAGTGGCCTAAAATCAGAATTACCCACTGTTGTGGTACAATTCACTACCTATGTCTAGGTCGGTTCCACCGTCGTAGTAACCTATACCCTAAACTAGGTGCATTAAAAATGATCTCTCGGTGTCCACCATTAACCTTACACCACCTTGTTTAAGGGATTTGTCAATTAATGTGAATTTCGTCTCTTTTCAACCATTAATTCTTCTTTCAAAGTAATTAAGGGCATTAGATTATTATTATGGTGATCAAGCATAACAATATAATTGAGAAAATGAAATTATACCACGGATTTAAGAGATAAAGTATGAATTTCTATGATAAAATTGTCATACAATGAAATCCCAGGCTACTCTCGGTCCTAAAGACAAAGGGGATTAGCCCCGCATGTTCATCTCAGAGCAAAACGTGGAGTAGAAAAAGGGAAACATGGAGAAAAACGTGATTGAGTGGTGAAACCCCTGAACGGAGAAGATCCCAGCAATCCTTGGCGTAGAACACACGTTCTCCCGCCTTTCGGTGGTGGAAATCGTCTTCTTCGGCGTCTGGAACGTCTGGGGCGTGCTTCTGGGCTCCGTTCTTCTCTCCACACCTTCTCGGGATGTGTGTAATGGCTAATGATGTGATCCCCTTCTTTTGGCCGCCATCATTAGGTATAATCTCCGAATTAGGTCGCCAAATTACCACAGCCGTCAGATTTAGATCAATTTGGAGCAAACATGTATCTGATGGTGTCGATACCATTGACGCGGGTCGATGGTATCGACCCTGCACTGTATCAGCTGGATTTCTTTTCTTTTCTATGTCGCGACTGATGCCACCTTGATACCATCGACGCGGTTCGATGGTATCGACATTCATAGGCGTCGGTTTTGTCCTTTTACCGTCGTTGTAGCTCCACTAGTCGATAGTATCGACATATGTGTCGATAGTATCGACTCACTCTTCGCCAGCAACCTGATGGAATCTCGATACCATCGACATCACTGTCTCTAGTATCGACGTTCTTCTGGTCCTTGCGGCTGGCAACCTATGGTCCGGTCGATGGTATCGACAGTAGCAGATACTTGTTTTTCCTGAAATTGCAATACGAGACCACATAACTCTACACAAAACATATTCTTGTGATAATTTATGCTCAAAATACTGAAATAAAGGAGATTTGACATAGAGAATGATCATAGACCAAAGTAAATGAATTATGCAATATTACCTACCAAAATGACTAATAAATGCATAAAACTCAAACAAAACAAGTCTATAAATGTGACTCAAAATCATCGCATCAAACTCCCCTAAGCTTGAACATTGCTCGCCCTCGAGCAACTAAACCTTAGAATAGAATTGCCAAAGTAAACTAAAGAACAAATCATCACAACAGACATCCCATATGATCCCCACCGGACATTCACATTCCGGCCCTCACTAACCACAGAATGATAATTACCCTAAAGGCAACAGTAATCATCCATAAAAGATATCTACCTCAAAACTGATGAACACTATCACATAAGTCAGTTAACATAATAAAACTCGTCGGTCCAGACTCGGTGCATCTTGTGATCTCCTATACTACGTTGCTTTCCCTAACTACCATCTAAATGGAAGCAGCTCTCCTGATATTCACAAGTGAGGAGAAAATCACGGTGGCCTACCAATTCGAGCAACGGGTGGATGGAATGGGTGGTTTATGGAAGAAATGGAAGAAGTATACGGTTTCAACATGCATAAAAACAAGAATGCCCTAAATGATGCATTTACACATGAACATGCCCTAATGCCTAAGATTGGGTGGAATGATGCATGCACTAACATCCCGTCTCAAAATGAGATGGAATATCTAACTGTGTTACATCATGTACTTACTCATCTTCAAATGTAGGTGATCATGTTCCTTTCTCCCTCTTATTCTACTTACTTCTTAATAGGTTTTTTTTAATTTCATTTTTTTCAGATTTTTTTTTTAAAAAGTTCCTCCTTTTTTTTCAAGCCCTTATATCCACAAATGACAATGAATAATTTATTGACTTACTTTTTCTGCATAACTCAAATATTTGAACTATTTAGAAGGTATGGAACAATTTAATTCACCATCAAAGAAGAAATGAGGTACATGATATACTCTATGCATAAAAATTATGAATGCAGCTAAATGAAATGCAACTAAGGATAATGTGCATGTATCACTATTCAAAAAAAAATTTAATATGCTAAACATGTGACAGCATTTGCAATGCAAGTCCTATCTACATGACATGCACTCAAAGAAGATTAAAACCGTACAGTACTTCCAATTCTTATGGTGGGTTGTGAAAAACAATGTGGTGAAAAGATCAGAAGACTAATTGATTGAACCTTTAAAAAGTATTATGTGTCCCTCCCTACTGACCTATGTACTAGTTAAGAGGTTTCTCTCTCTTACTTCAAATTAGAGTCTCATTATCATTTGGCCAGTTTAGGCTCAAACAACCAATTCCGTCCACTTTTCATGAATCATTAGGAATATACAGTTGTGATTTCCTATTTTAAAGTTGACAAAACCAATCATTTTCTTAAGTTATGTGCTCAAAGTTGACCAACACTCAAGCTTGCGAACACTCAAAAATAAATTTTAATTTTCCCTTAATTCCCATGTACATGCAACTGAGATGACACAATACCTAGGACATCCACGATTACACTAGATAGAATGTGGATCCTACAACAAATCATATTGCAAGAAATAAATGACAAGAACAAAATAAAACTAAAAATAGAGAAAATAAAAGATAGAACTGTTCCAACTACCCCCCCAAGCTTGAATTCGACTATGGCCTCATAGTCAAAAACAATCTTAAAGGTTGGAACAGAGATACCGATTTACTCTTCTGGCGGAGGCCGGTATTGTGGAGCCGTAGGGTCCCAGGATGGGTACTCTCCCTGAAAGCTCGGATCAAATTGGGGCATAGGTGGAGGTTGTGGATACCCCCCAAAGTAGTTCTGACTCCAGTAGTGATCATAAAAGGGTTGTTGTTACATCTCCATCCTATGCAACCTGTCATGAATCTTTTTTGGTTGCCAAGGTGGAGGTGCTCATTCTCGAAGATCGCCCGTTGATTGTCAAGTAACCGGTTCATAGTATCCTAAATACCGGTGTATAGTGTAGTGTGATGTTGCTGCGTCTGCTGTATGTCCTGCAGCATAGCATACATGCCTTGCATCGAATAGACATCCTCGCTTGGCTACGAGGGCGGTGGTGGTGGCGGAGGATGCGAAGATGAAGATGCACCCAGATGCATGTGAGGACGCTTCTGTGGTGCCACTCGTGCCCGAAGAGGAGTGTAGGCCTCCTCTTCCTCTTCAGCCTCGTCGTCATTGTTGTTGTTGTTGTCGTTGTCGCCGTCTTCATCGGAGTCAGCAATGGCTATGATAGGCCATCGGAAATGTTGCGCCCCTTCGATATTGAAGACAGGATCGGGAAGCGAGCATTCTTGGCAAGCATGGTTTACATGGCAATGAGCATAAGGTAAACCATCCTGAAGCAAGATAAGGTTTGATCGGTGAAGATGTTGCAAATTAACCTTGCTTCTGCTAGATAGAGGAGTAAGCTGCTAGAAATTCAACCCAAGGTAGGAGGCCAGCTTTGTGATAAGCCCTCCAAAGTGAATTGGAGCTTTCCTTGTACTCCTCTTTACCGCCAAAACGCGTGTTAAGAAGAACGTGCCCCAGTTGCATTCTTGGCGCTTCAGTAGCTTGTTCAGGAAAAATAGGTCTGTCTCCTGAAACTTGCTGAGAGCCAGATCACCACGGCTGAATAAAGTGGTGCAGATCATGCAGTGTAGAAACCGCACGAACGGATGCTCAAAATCTGCCACCGCCGCGTTGTGGTAGCTCACAGCTTTTCCCGGCGGCACCGTCACGAGCTCGGCGAAGATAGCGTCATAATCCGTCCAGTTGTCATGCCGTCGATAGTCATTTTGTGAATGATTCCAGTTGTAAATCTTACTGAACTGACGGAGTGTAAGGTTGTAGTCATTGTTGTACAGCCGGAACGACACCCGGCCTTTGATCCACTCACGGTCTATGGCTATGATGTCGTTTGGCACGACACAGACGTCCAGCGACGCCATAAATTCTACCACCAGCTCCTTGTAAGTAGGCCATTCATTGAAGAACAGATGGCCATCGGCATGGTACTCCAGCTCATCGGGCCTCCTGCCCGTGTGCCTCGCCTGCCCTTTGAGAATGTAGGCCAGATTAGCCTCGAACCCCAAGTTGCGGATCGTTTCCCGTTCAACATAACGGGTCAGCTCAATTTTCCTCTTTAGAATCTCCTCATAGATCTTCTTGACCTCCGTGGATAGGTGAACAATCCGTAGGTGTCGAATCAACACAGGCGGTGGCAGCACGAACTCGGGGATGTCCATCGGGTTTGCACGCAAAGAAGATGCACCAGCATCATGCACCATGGTTGTGGAAGAAAGAGGGTAGAGAAAGAGCTCGATGAAGATCGGAGAAGGAAATCTTCGCTCGATGAAGAACGTGCTCCTGGATGCTCGTCACCAGGATCGGATTGCTTTTGAGGATGCTCGGTGCAAGTGAAGAAAGAACTTGTTGAAGGTGTGACGTCATATGACGACAAACCCCTCCTTATATAACTGACGCCGGCGTTGCTGCGTGCCCGTCGATACCATCGACGCGGGTCGATGGTATCGACATGCGTAGCACAATCCACATGTCGCTAGTATCGATGGTTGTCGATAGCTGGATCGCCATGACCCGGATCGCTGACGCGTCGATACTATTGACAGGTGTCGATGGTATCGACCCGTCTCACAGATCGAATTTCTTGTTGCAGCGATCACCATTGATCTTCTCTCACGGATCGGTGATGTGGTGCGTCGATACTATTGATACAAGTCGATAGTATCGACTCTCTAATTAGGGCAAATCCCTCGCGACGCCGGACACCACCTTCTGTATATGATTGTGTCGATACCATCGACAGGCCCGTCGATGGTATCGACTTCATTGAGATGATTTCTTCTGAATATCTCCAGAGATCTCGATGGTATCGACTGGCATGTCAATAATATCAACTTGGACTTTGCGATCAACCTGTTGGTGTGTCGATACTATCGACGAGGCCGTCGATAGTATCAACGCAGTGTGATTTCTGTCATCGCCAACATGTACCCCGGTCGATACCATCGACACAAGGGTTGATGGTATCGAAACTGCCTCAGTGCTGCACAGTGAGCAAACGATCACGGTATCTTTTTTTATACTAAAAACAAAGTCAAAACAAATCAAACTACAAATGTAACAGAAACTAAACTAAAGTACCGACGGCTGGGTTGCCTCCCAACAAGCGCCCTTATTTAACATCTTAGGCTAGATGACTTGAAGCTCATCATGCATCCGGAAGTGTAATGAGTTTGACCTCATTCACTTTCCTCGTGTAATCTTCACCAAAATACAATTTCAACCTCTGTCCATTGACTAAAAATGTGGTCTCGCCATCGCGCACCATGATAGCGCCATGTGGTCTGACCTCCTCTATTGTGAATGGTCCACTCCATCGGGATTTCAGCTTCCCGAGATGCATCTTCAGCCTGGAGTTGAACAAAAGGACACGATCTCCTTTCTTGAAAACTCGCATCTGAATGTGGCGATCATGAATCAACTTTGTGCGCTCCTTGTATATCCGAGAGTTTTCATATGCATTCATTCGTAGCTCATCAAGCTCATTTAATTCAAGTAACCTCTTCTTTCCCGCTTCATCATATCTTAGGTTTAGCCTCCTCAGTGCCCAATGCGCTTTATACTCCAGTTCCACCAGTAAGTGATAGGCCCGACCATACGCCAACCTAAAAGGTGTGGTGCCTATAGGTGTCTTGTATGCTGTCCTGTATGCCCACAACGCGTCTGGTAGTAGGGCACTCCAATTCTTCCTCGTGGAAGCCACAGTACGCTCCAAGATCTTCTTAATTTCTCGATTGGAGACGTCCACTTGTCCTTGAGTTTGCGGGTGGTATGGGGTACCAATGTTATGTTTGACCCCGTACTTTCTCAATAGTGCCGAGAACTTTTGATTCTGGAAGTGTTTACCCCTGTCACTAATGATCATTCTGGGCACACCGAACCTGCACACTACAGTGGAATCATTAGTCATTGTGGGTATTGCCTCTACCCACTTCGACACATAATCAACAACCAATAGGATATACAAATTAGAATTTGAGGACACAAAGGGTCCCATAAAATCTATACCCCATAAATCAAATACCTCAACCTCCTGAAAAACATTAAGGGGCATCTCTTGTCTCTTCAAAATGTTACCCACCCTTTGGCAGGAATCACATTGCCTCATGAACTCATAAGTGTCCCTAAACAAGGTAGGCCAGTATAGGCCACTTTCCAGTACTTTGGCTGTCGTACGAGAGCTTGCATGATGTTTGCCCGTAGGTAGTGTGTGGCAAATGACGAAGAACACTCTCATATTCCACCTCAGGTACACACCTGCGTGGGACACCATCCCTGCATTGCTTTAAGAGAATAGGGTCATCCCAAAAATAATATCATAGAGAATGGAAACATTTCTTCTTCTCTTGATATGTCCAATCATCCGAGATGATTCTGCAGGCAAGATAGTTCACAATATATGAAAACCACAGATCTTTAGAATTCACTTTTAAAAGTTGTTCATCCGGAAATGTCTCGGTAATGGGTATGTGTAAATCTTTTTCATCTTCCCTCTCTAACCTAGACAAATGATCTGCTACAAAATTTTTGATCCCCACCTTATCTTTGATTTCGATTTCAAATTCTTGTAAAAGCAAGATCCACCTAATCAATCTAGGTTTGGCATCTTTTTTCTCCATCAAATACTTAATATCGGCGTGGTCCGTCCAAACTACGACTTTTGATCCAACTAGATATTGCCGAAATTTTTCAAAAGTGAACACAACGGCAAGCAATTCTTTCTCAGTAGTCATGTAATTGAGTTGGGCATCATTCAAAGTCTTAGAGGCATAAAAAATCACAGCGGGTTCATTGTCCACCCACTGTCCCAACACAGCTCCAACGGCAAAATCGGATGCATCACACATGAGTTCAAATGGCTTGGTCCAATCCGGTGTTTGCACAACCGGTGCGGAAATCAACTTTTCCTTAAGCACGTTGGACGCGTGTAGACATTTTTCATTGAAGTAAAAAACAACATCCTTTTCTAAAAGCTCATATAAAGGTTTGGCAATTTTAGAAAAATCGTTTATAAAATGACGATAGAAACCGGCGTGACCTAAGAAACTCCTTACCCCTTTTACCGAATTTGGTGGGGGCAATTTGGAAATTACTTCAATTTTTACCGGATCGACCTCCAAACCTTTGCTAGACACTTTATGTCCTAGCACTATTCCTTCACTCAACATCATGTGACATTTTTCCCAGTTGAGGACCAAATGTGTGTCATCGCAACGTTGTAACACCTTATCCAGATTGTAAAGGCATTCATCAAAAGATGCACCATAAACCGAGAAATCATCCATAAAGACCTCTAGACAGCGTTCTACCATATCAGAAAAAATGGCGAGCATACAACACTGAAAGGTCACCGGTGCATTACATAATCCAAAAGGCATACGGCGGTACGCAAACGTTCCATAAGGACAAGTGAAGGTGGACATCTCTTGGTCCTTAGGATCTATCGAAATCTGTTTGTACCCAGAATACCCATCCAGAAAACAAAAATGTGATCGGCCGGCTAAGCGCTCTAGAATTTGATCAATAAACGGAAGAGGAAAGTGATCCTTTAGCGTAGCGGCATTCATTCATCGGTAATCTATGCAAACACGCCACCCGGTTACCAAGCGGGTGGTGACAGGTTCATTTAAGAGATTATGAGTAACAGTGATTCCCCCCTTTTTAGGGACTACCTGCATGGGACTCACCCATGTCGAATCATAAATAGCATAGATGATACCTGCGGAAAGAAGTTTAATCACCTCCTTCTTCACAACCTCCATCATGCTCGGATTTAGTCGACGTTGCGGTTGAATCACCGGCTTGGCTCCCTCCTCGAGCCGCATCTTGTGTTGGCACAAGGTAGGGGATATCCCCCAGGGCATTTCCACACTCCCCTATATAAGGGGTAAAACCTGAGGCCGTGTTACAACCCCAATTTTGGGTTCATTTGCTGAGAAATATAATTTCTCATATTAAAGATTTTTGAACAAATGGATTTCATTTACAATAGCCTTGTTGTTTGATTTGTGGGCTTTATTGGCTATAGGGCCTAATAACAAGGATATTCAATTAATTAATGAATAACTGAGAATTTGAGATAAGAAAGGTGTGGAAACCTCTAGAAGGCAAATCCAAAGAGGATTTCGTGCCTCTTAGATTCCTTGGGTTCCAAGGAGTCCAAAGTTGTAAAGAAAAGGCAATAAGAAAAGAAAATATCAATTAAGTATTTCCTTGTTAATAAAGAAATTGAAAACATTGATGAAATAGGGAAAATATGTGAAAAGAGGTATATTTGAGTTATCCTTAGTGGGATTTTGTATCTCAATGATTCCTAATAATAAAAGGAATACTAATGAGGAAAATAAGAGAGAAATAAAGATAAATCCACAAAAGGAAATATTTTAATAAGAAATAAAACAAGATAATGAGAATAATGCATATTGATGCATTTAAGGATGATGAGTATTCTTTTAAAAGGAATTTCGAATTCTTAAAGTTTCTTGGGTGCCAAGGAGCCCCAATAAAGGAGAAGAAAGAGAAAAAACCATAATTATAAAATAAGAGCATAATGTGATATATTATTGATGAATTTTGTAATATTGAGAAAAGGAAGTATTCTCTATTAAAAGAAAACATGATTTCGTGATAAATAATTAAAAGGCAAGTAATAAGAAGATGAAGGAAAGGATTTTCGAAATTCTATTATCACAAGAAAAGGGAATATCAAAGGATAGGAGAGAGAGAGAGAGAGAATCTTGCTTATCATAGAAGGAATGGAATTCCTAATTGGAGGGGGCGTATTCCCTCTTAGATAGGCCTTTTAGGGCGAGGATTCCTCCCCTATAAAAAGGGATAGACCCTTTTGGGACGAGTTCCAGAGAGATTTCGTATCTCCCACTACTCTTCCTTGTCTTCTTCATGCTTCCCTACGTTCAAAACCCTAGAAGAGAGGAACAACTGACCATGGGGCAGCAAGGAGTCCAGGTAGGGGTTTCGATGGTGGCTGGGGATGCCGAGAAGTCAGAACAAGGTCCAGCTAGCATCGCCATGACCTACACGGCGCGTCATGGTTGCGATACGGCTGCACTTGCAGCTGCAAGTTGTAGGTGTTCCCCGACCAACCCAGCCGTTCCGACCAATTGTTGGGGGTGCCCCAGGTGCGCCAGATGGTGGTGGAGACAGAGGAGCAGTTTTCGGCACAGCTAGGGTCCGGATCTGGGAGGGAGAGACGTGCCGAGGGCCATCCTCGGCGGGTGCTATTACTGATCCAAGGTTGAAGACAACCTAGCAACCAGTGGACAAATATACCCCTCCGGGGTATGAAGTGCTGACTGGATAAGTGAAGGGCAGAAGCGACTTTTAATTATGTTTCCAAAGAAAGCAAGTCGTGCCCACGTTGCATGGGTTGGTGACGTGGCGATCTGCTATTGGTCCAAAAAGGTAAATCTTTGCTAATTTCATAGCTAATGATTTGAAGCTCGGATGCATACGTGTAAAATATGAAAATTGATCAGGAGAATGTGTAGAATGCAATAAAAATATAATTGGAACCTGGTTATGTTTGAAATTCGAAAAATAATAGAAGTTATTAACTTTAGTGTAATGATGATTAAAGAAACCCTACTTTGGTATGGTTAATGTGATTTATAGGGTTTGATTGATGATTAAAGTTTATATTAGCATGTTAATGATAAAAAGGAACATTAGGAAGAAAAAGGATGAACTTTGCATATAATTAGTTAATTTGGAGTTTCATATGCATGAATATACTTTAATGGGACTTGAAACCCTAATGTTGATTAATTCGACTATTAATGGCTTTAATTGATTAATTTCATGATTAAAGTAGGAATATGCTATTTCAAGCATTAAAGTTCCTAATTTGTGGATAAATAACCTTAATATTGAAATTAGGGTTTTCTCATGAATAAAAGATGGAATTAATGGCAAATCAAGTTCTTATGTGTTTTGGATCATAATGGACTATGAATTGATGATAAATGCATATAATGACCTTGAAATAACTTAAAAGGATAAAGAAGGTAGTTTTGGTATCAAAGAGAAATATTTGACTTTAATTGGGATTATGATGTTGAAATTAGGGTTTATGAACTAATAGAGCATTTAATATGATAAAAGCGTTATGGAGGCAAAAACCCTAATAAAACCTTAATGTGGTCTAGAAAGCCTAAGGTGGAATCCAAGTTTAGCTTTAGAATGTTCTGGATAAACTATAACACTTGGATCTCCTGCATTAATTTTAGGATATTGTTGATTGCTTGTTGATTTATTCTTTATCCTTATTGCTTGGACAATCAAGTTGCTCTGGATCAAGTATGTGGTTAATTATGAATAACCGCCTTAGTTTCCCACGGATTTTCCGGATGGTTAATCGCATTGAATGCAAATTACCTGTTGGATGTTCATACTTGCAAATCATAAAGTCACTATGATTATCACATAAAAAAATAAGAGTATGTATTCTCGCACCTACATGCCACCCTGATGGATGATGCCAAAGGTCAGGCCCAGATGGGTACACCAATGGACACCTTGAGTGGTGACCCCAGGCACCAAGCTCGGGAATGAGAAGGTGGCCTATGATATTGCATGACTAGTGGGCACCATGAGGGGTGACCCCCAGGCACCAAGCTCAGGATTGAAATGGTGGCCTTAAGTCGTGGCAAAGGGCACCCTAAGGTGGGTATGCCGGGGTTAGGGCAAAAGCGGTGGAGGATGTCATACTGAAAAGTGTAAATTGGCTTGTTAATTAATTTGATTGTGAATATTAAATTGATAGCCATATTTGCAAGATTTTGATTGTTCCCACATACCAGTATATTT
Source organism: Alisma plantago-aquatica (assembly GCA_963693085.1). Lineage (NCBI taxonomy): Eukaryota > Viridiplantae > Streptophyta > Magnoliopsida > Alismatales > Alismataceae > Alisma > Alisma plantago-aquatica. Next base: position 211,723,627 of record OY856414.1, read on the forward strand.
CGATATACTGACCGACGTTTTGTTTGTCGGCATTTTAGGAACAACAATTGAAAGAACAAACAGTAAAATGACACATTGTGGAAATGAGAAATAAAGTGCAAGGAGGATTAGATAATTCAAGCTCTGGATAGATAGATTTCCAAGTTTTCAAAGGTAAGTAAATTTTAAATTTTATACCAAATTCCAGTTAGTTAGTAGAATTTCATAATTGTTATTGATTATTTGTCGAACATTTGATCCTGTTAATTAGATAACGGCACCGACCTTTCGGTCTCCCTTAATTGGGGGTTACTGGGAGGTGGGGTCGTTACAGGCCGAGTCTAGAGAAATCCCACACACCACTCTCTCCCTTCTTCTTGTTTATTGCATGCAAAACCCTAACTAAGAGGAACATTGAGAACCTGAAGCCACGAGGTAGAAAAAGAGAGTAGTAATGGTAGCTTGATGCTCCGTGGTACCAGGAAGTAGCTTTTGTTGGTATGTATGCCCTGAGAGCCAATCATATGATGATTGGTGGGATACATTATGATTGATTTGATAAACATCAAAGGCGAGCTTCCAATTCTTTCTGTTTCAGTCATATGAGAGAGTGATAGAACAGATTGAATGTCTACAGAATTACAGTACTCAATGACGTATGCTTTCAGGTTAAGGACCTGAACGATGAGATCATATGGATGCTAAGAGTTTGTACATTCTTGTTATGTCCCTAGTAGGATGTCATTGTGGAAGGTAGATAGACAGCAATGACACACAAGACTAGATTGTGGCGTTGGTTGATGACAGAATCTCATTAGTCATGATATAGAGATATCAAACCAAACACATAGGTACTTGTTAGAGAACAAGTTACCGGACAGACCCACCGTGAGTTTGACACATGGAACCATGAGATGGTAGTCACAGTCAGTACTCACAGTGATGGTGGTGAGTGTGATTCTTAGACCTAAAATCACTGCACTCAACACATGTCGTTGGGCACACTTTGACATCATCAAACGCAGTCCTGAAACATGGGTTGTTATAAAGGTGATGATTGGGTGGCTTTGACACATGGGGCTTTTGAGGGGTGAGTGATAGATATGGGATTTGTCCCTCCTTAGGGAGTTTGATATCCATGGCCACTTGATGAGTAGGATTGAGAAAGGCATGCACGCATGTGTGAATCAGTATATGATACTGATGTCATACATATCTCTTCCAGTCTACTCTGAGATCAAGGAAGTGAATGAACGTTGACAGGATGACTGTTCCATGCCTCGAGTTCATTCGGGATATCAGTGACAAAGGAATTATACATTCATTGTAACACCATTCACGGATTGTAGGATGAAAGTTGTTCTCCAACTTTCTACTTTCACTTGGGTAGCACTGATGTGTGACTAGGCACCGCTCTTTGCTTGTGAAGTCATAAGTGTTATGGACTTTCACTGCCAACGTGAAATGGACCTGCAGGGTCACACACATAGGATTTAACCTGGAAGAGGAGTTTTGTCCACAAAGCAATGTTTAGATTGATTACTAAAGGAGTTTAGTAGTTCAATTAAACACTCAATCAGTCGATAGCTCAATATCGTATGGTTCAAGGTGTTGGACGCATTGATTGGGGTATCAGATTGATTGAAATCACAATTGACTGATTTTGCCCAACCTGTGCTCCCAACCGATCGGTTCATGTGATGAACCGGTCGGCTGAGGTTGCTGAACCGGTCAGTTGGAGTGTCCAGGCCGATCGGCTCATGCCCAGGTTGAAACGACTGGTTCAAGGGTTGAACCGATCGGCTCAACTGGTGCAACCGACCAGTTGGGAAAAGTCATGTCGGAAAGAATTTTCCTTTGGTTTCAAATTGCCAATTCGATTGGAAATAATATTGGTATTCGATACCAATTGGGAAAGAAACAAAGAAAGTCTTTTTGAGCCAGATTAGGACCATGAACCGATCGGTTCAGGGCACCAACCGATCGGTTGGAGTGCCCCAAACGATCGGCTCAGGTCCAACCGATCGGCTCAATGGCCGAACCGATCAGTTCAGTTGTGAACCGATCATTTCAAGTTACAAACCGGTTGCTTTTTGTGGAAAATTCTTGAACCCTTCTACTCCTGCATTAGTCCCGCATTGCCTGGGATGGAGAACCCTGTCCCATGACTCTCCTATATATATAGGGGTATTGGGGGCTTCTCAATGTACAGCTCAGTGCAACCAGTTGCTCTGCAAGTTGTCATTCTCTCTGGTTTTGGTAACCGTGAGAGAGCCCGAGCAAGTGCTTCCCGCAAAAGGGAGGTGCAGCAAGGGAAGGAAAACTACAGTTGCAACAGGAGGCAGGAGAGCGTGTTGGCGACTAGTATGTCAACAGGAGGGTGCGACTCCTTCCACTTCCTTGTGGGACAAGGAGTGTGGAGTTCCAGGTGGTCCGTGTGGACTACTACAGAGGCAGGAGGACACTGCCACTTAGGAGGACAACTGTCATCTGATAGTCCGGTTCGAGTAGGAGTTGTCAGTCCCGGTGCGACCAGGAGCTGCACAGACACCGTCGAAGTCCGGAGTTGAAGACCGCGCGTTGCGTGAGGTATTGTCGCCGAGCAAGCCTCGGGACAAGGTATGATTCCACAAACCATCCTTTCCTATTATATAGACATTGACGCGTTTCCTCGGTATGGGTTGGGGGAGAAAGTTTTGTTTCCGCTACCTTCTCTGTCTCCCCTAGAACCCAACAGTGGTATCAGAGCCACGTCAACTGATCTATATTTTAGGAATATCGATATGATCGATTTTGGTTTGTCGCCTTTATTTATTGCATGCGATGCGAATAATATTGGCTTTATGCATGTCCAATCCTAAATCCACAAATCCCTAATTACATATATGATATGTATTATTAATACACTCGATATGCGTCGCCCTTAAACAAGTTTTGTGGTGGATGTGTGTAGCATGATTATGGCCTGTAAACCCCTATTTGTGATTGGTTGTATGTGGTTGCTTGCATCTCGGTCTGCGCACCGATCTTCCATCTCTTTTTTCTGATGTAACTCGAAATAATTCGAGATTCTTTCCTATCTTTGCTCCCCCCGAATGTAAATCGGGGTTTCCCTTTTAAAGCAATGTAATAAATAGGATAGATTTTTATTTCCTGTTATGTCAAAGACCGGCGGATATCAAGACGACTGCTCAGACGGTCGGTTCATGGAGTGAACCGATCGGTTGACCTTCCGGACGGTCGGTTCAAGGAGTGAACCGATCGGTTGATGACCGGTTCGAGGAGCGAGATGAGCGGGTGGCGGACATGATGAGATGCACGACGACCAGGCGAATCGATCGGTTGGAGGAGCCAACCGATCGACTGGTGGCACCCAGACGACCGGCTGGAGAGTACAGATCATTCATGTGATGAGTTGATCAACTCGGAAGGCAAAGGCACAGATTTCATCTTGTACAGGTTGCATGTGATGTAGACCTCGATGACCGTGATTCCTCTTGGCTCGAGGAATCACATTAGGATGGCCATAATCATCGCTCTTTATCGTTTGTGCATGTTTTCTGTGGGATATAGCATGTATATGATACATACTATGTATTGTGGTGATTGGATATGTATATGTATATAAAACCAAATTCCTCATTAAATATTAAGTTTTAGATGCCTTCCAAATGCGACACACGTGAAAAGCTTGATCGACCAAGTGTGGGCACGCCCAAGCGTGGTGCACCGTCTATCTTGTGGAAGCGTGAAGGATGAATGTGTGGGTCTGCCCAAGCAGGGTGCATATTCATTGTGTTTGCTTTGGGTTGGACTTAACAAGGTGACCTACATAGGATCTAGCACCTTGAGGCATGGAGATGATCATTGCAAGGAGTTGTAGATGACATCTTATCAAGAGTTTCATATGATGCAATTGGCAAAAGTTACCTACCTGAGAGATCTATGTTGTGGGTGACAGCCCAAGCTGGTCCATGACTTAGAGGATTTCAGGATCTTGCCCACTAGAAGGTTGTACGCTGCAATCTTCCGAATTGATGGTGAGGGCTATCAATTTGAAGTAAAATAGTGGGAGCGATAATTAATTAAAGGCCTAATTATATCGTCAAATTTTCAAATCAATCAAATAAGTCAAAATGAGTTTTGGACTAAAATTGCATATTTTCCTTTTTGTAGTTCAAATGGCAACAAACAACAACAACTTTTCTTTGCGATCGGTCCTTGACAAGGACAAGCTAAATGGGACAAACTTCCACGACTGGTATCGGACATTGAGAATTGTTCTCACTCAAGAGCGTAAGCTCTATTTCCTGGATACTCCAATTCCAGAGGAACCCGCTCCTAATGCACCAAGGACAGAAAGGGATGCTTACAAGAAGCATTCTGATGATGCCATTGATGCAAAGTGCTTGATGCTATGTTCAATGAACCATGAGTTGCAGAGGCAACATGAGAACATGGGTGTCATAGAGATGATTCTGCATCTCAGGAACATGTATGAAGATCAGGCACGGCAAGAGAGGTACAATGTTTCTAGGGCGTTGTTCAAGTGCGTCATGACAGAAGGAGATCCAGTTGGTCCTCACACACTCAAGATGATTGGGTATGTGGAGAACCTGCAGAGACTGGGATTTCCACTGAGCCAAGAGTTGGCTACTGACGTGATACTACAATCGTTGCCAGAATCTTACAGTTAGTTTGTGATGACTACAACATGAACAACTTTGATAGGCCACTGTCAGAGTTGTTGGGCATGTTGAGGACAGCCGAGTTACAGATGAAGAAGGACAAGCCTAAGTCCGTGATGGTGATCACGAGCAAGAAAGGCAAGTCCAAGTGCAAGGGCAAGGGCAAAGCTAAGAAAGGTTCTGAAGCTAGCCAGGAGTCCAAGCCATCTTCAGCTCTCAAGGCCAAGGGAGGCGTGACCAAGAAAGGAAATTGCCACCATTGTCAAAAGCCAGGACATTGGAAAAGGAATTGTCCTCTCTACCTGGAAGAACAAAAGAAGAAGGAGGTGAATGAAGCCTCTACTTGAAGGTGTCATGTAAATAAACTTGTAACACTTTTGAGATATATGATATCAAGATGTAAAGTGTAAAGCATTCTTACTTGGGGCAAGTGTTGCCTATATAGATAGGAATACTTTAGTTTCTTTTCAGCCAATAAGGCATGTAATACAGTTATGAACTGCTATTTCATACTTGCCAATAGATAGAAACACTTTATTTTGCATATTGTATGACAATGATAGCAATTAATAAAGAGATGTTTCAATTTATAAAGATGTGATCTTTGTGGCAATACCTTATTTATCTTGTGATATTTGATATGCATAAGATAAGATGATACCTAAAAGTTATAGATAACTCAAACAATTTAATTATCATTAATCATGAGAAATTCATTTCTAGTTTCCATATGATGGATAAAACTAGACTCTTTTGGTTAGAGAACCAGTAAGGGACATGAATATCTTCGACATGATTAATCAATCTTCACTAATGTAGTGGGAGAGTGATTATCCTATTAGGTATAATACATGTGATGTATTTACATACCTATTGGAATAAATGCTAATACTTCAAATGGTGTTTAGAGAAATACCAATATGAATGTCTTGAAATGTTCAAGATTATCATAAATGAAGTACAAATTTGGTAAAGTATTAATTCTTGATGAGATCAATGAATGAAATACTTGGACCAAATGTTTGAGATCCTTATGAGTGATTATGATAGTGTATCATAGTGAACTCATGATTAAGGCATGGTGATGTCTGAATCAAGAAGGAATCATACTCTAAGGAGTTAGAGAATGATTATCAAATAACTGAATTCTTCTTAATAAAAGAATACCCCACACTAATAAAAGAAATTAAGAATCACAAGGGTTGTGAGTTCTTATATCTTTAACAGATACACCTCAATTATCTATGTGATGAGTTGTTCATGTGATGAGTCAACTATCAAGATGAATATGAGGAACTGAATCTTGAGTTATGGTTTAAAACCATTACATCCTAAATGACTTCCATGTGAACCATAAGGTATGACCTTGATGGTAGCACTCATTGGATCATATCCATAAGTGCAGATGAGTCTTAAGTGTTAAGACACATGGATAACATTTTAAGGATGATGCTTGTTGATTGCAACTTAATGGCTAAGACATTTGGCATATGGATACTAAAACCGCATTCCTATGAGGAATAAAACCAGGATGTGTACGTGACACAGCCTATAAGGTTTATGAATCCACTAATGCAAATGAAGTCTATAAGTTACAATGGACTAATCAATGTGATTGATTGAGTACAAGCAACTCAAAATTGGATCTTTATTTTGATGATATAGTCAAAGGGTTTGACTGATATGTCAAAGATAAAGAAGGGATCTGTGATTTAGTGGGAGCGTGTTCACATTCCATATATTGATGTGAAATGGAAATGTTCTAGATTGGAAATCCGAATGTGGAAATTATCTTCAAGGAAGATAGAGATGTTTCCTATGTGATAGGAATAGAGATCTATAGAGATAGTTCTCGAAAATCTCTTGACCTGAAAGAGAAAGCATACATTGGCAATTTGTACTGAAGTGTTCAGTATGCACAGATTCAGTGGGAGAAAACTTGTCCATGTTACATGGATATTAGTATCCCAAGGCCAAGTGTCCAATTCTTATGAAGAATGGGAACACTAAGAATAGATATGGATCTATCATGTATGTAATCATCCCATTATCTTGCATGTATGACATGGCAAGAATAAAATGCATTCATCATCTTGTATGTAGGACATGGCAATATGATGTGCTCATCCTGATAACTCGTATGTGTGACATGACGAGTGGAAGTCTGTCTGCTTCCAGTAAGTGTTACTGGAATACCATGAGAACTTGATAAGTGCTTGTGAAGCACTAGTTCTATGGAGAAGAGTTCGATGTAAAGAGTTACATTGATGCGAACTTCCGAAAGGACAAAAAATTAATCGCAATATATATACATGAGATGTATAAAAGTGAATGTTTGTTGATAATTGGAAGTGTTCCAATAAAGCCATTTAAAAGGGAAATGCCGAGTATCTATGTGTTAGTGAACAGTAGTGGATACTATATGGATCTTAAAGTTCATAAGATGAACTTATATTCCACTCATTGATGACAAGTCTGGAATCCTTGATCATGCAATGTGGCTAAAGGTTAGCAATGGAATACTAGATCGCATATTACGGCAACTCCATCTCATACGTGTGACGTACATCGAAGAGATGAGAGACATGCAATTTATACAGACTTTGGCAAGGTGTTGCCATTACTCACTATGTTGGCACTACAGCACAGTAACATGTGGGACATGTTTGAAAATCACTATGAATATGATTCATGGGTGATTGGCTCGCAGTGCAAGTGGGAGTCTGTTGGTATGTATGCCCTGAGAGCCAATCATATGATGATTGGTGGGATACATTAAGATTGATTTGATAAACATCAAAGGCGAGCTTCCAATTCTTTCTGTTTCAGTCATATGAGAGAGTGATAGAACAGATTGAATGTCTAGAGAATGACAGTACTCAATGACGTATGCTTTCAGGTTAAGGACCTGAACGATGAGATCATACGAATGCTAAGAGTTTGTACATTCTTGTTATGTCCCTAGTCGGATGTCATTGTGGAAGGTAGATAGACAGCAATGACACACAAGACTAGATTGTGGCATTGGTTGATGACAGAATCTCATTAGTCATGATATAGAGATATCAAACCAAACACATAGGTACTTGTTAGAGAACAAGTTACCGGACAGACCCACCGTGAGTTTGACACATGGAACCATGAGATGGTAGTCACAGTCAGTACTCACAGTGATGGTGGCGAGTGTGATTCTTAGACCTGAAATCACTGCACTCAACACATGTCGTTGGGCACACTTTGACATCATCAAACGTATTCCTGAAACATGGGTTGTTATAAAGGTGATGATTGGGTGGCTTTGACACATGGGGCTTTTGAGGGGTGAGTGATAGATATGGGATTTGTCCCTCCTTAGGGAGTTTGATATCCATGGCCACCTGATGAGTACGATTGAGAAAGGCGTGCACGCATGTGTGAATCAGTATATGATACTGATGTCATACATATCTCTTCCAGTCTACTCTGAGATCAAGGAAGTGAATGAACGTTGACAGGATGACTGTTCCATGCCTCGAGTTCATTCGGGATATCAGTGACAAAGGAATTATACATTCACTGTAACACCATTCACGGATTGTAGGATGAAAGTTGTTCTCCAACTTTCTACTTTCACTTGGGTAGCACTGATGTGTGACTAGGCACCGCTCTTTGCTTGTGAAGTCATAAGTGTTATGGACTTTCACTGCCAACGTGAAATGGACCTGTAGGGTCACACACATAGGATTTAACCTAGAAGAGGAGTTTTGTCCACAAAGCAATGTTTAGATTGATTACTAAAGGAGTTTAGTAGTTCAATTAAACACTCAATCAGTCGATAGCTCAATATCGTATGGTTCAAGGTGTTGGACGCATTGATTGGAGTATCGAATTGATTGAAATCGCAATTGACTGATTTTGCCCAACCTGTGCTCCCGACCGATCGGTTCATGTGATGAACCGGTCGGCTAAGGTTGCTGAACCGGTCAGCTGGAGTGTCCAGGCCGATCGGCTCATGCCTAGGTTGAAATGACCGGTTCAAGGGTTGAACCGATCGGCTCAACTGGTGCAACCGACCAGTTGGGAAAAGTCATGTCGGAAAGAATTTTCCTTTGGTTTCAAATTGCCAATTCGATTGGGAATAATATTGGTATTCGATACCAATTGGTAAAGAAACAAAGAAAGTCTTTTTGAGCCGGATTAGGACCATGAACCGATCGGTTCGGGGCACCAACCGATCGGTTGGAGTGCCCCAAACGATCGGCTCAGGTCCAACCGATCGGCTCAATGGCCGAACCGATCGGTTCAGTTGTGAACCGATCATTTCAAGTTGCGAACCGGTTGCTTTTTGTGGAAAATTCTCGAAACCTTCTACTCATGCATTAGTCCCGCATTGCCCGGGATGGAGAACCCTGTCCCATGACTCTCCTATATATATAGGGGTATTGGGGGCTTCTCAATGTACAGCTCAGTGCAACCAGTTGCTCTGCAAGTTGTCGTTCTCTCTAGTTTTGGTAACCGTGAGAGAGCCCGAGCAAGTGCTTCCCGCAAAAGGGAGGTGCAACAAGGGAAGGACAACTGCAGTTTCAACAGGAGGCAGGAGAGTGTGTTGGCGACTAGTACGTCAACAGGAGGGTGCAACTCCTTCCACTTCCTTGTGGGACAAGGAGTGTGGAGTTCCAGGTGGTCCGTGTGGACTACTACAGAGGCGGGAGGACACTGCCGCTTAGGAGGACAACTGTCATCTGATAGTCCGGTTCGAGTAGGAGTTGTCAGTCCCAGTGCGACCAGGAGCTGCACAGACACCATCGAAGTCCAGAGTTGAAGACCGCGCGTTGCGCGAGGTATTGTCGCCGAGCAAGCCTCAGGACAAGGTATGATTCCACAAACCATCCTTTCCTATTATATAGACATTGACGCGTTTCCTCGGTATGGGTTGGGGGAGAAATTTTTGTTTCCACTGCCTTCTCTGTCTCCCCTAGAACCCAACAGCTTTGCCATCCTGACCGCGCACTAAACCAGGTGCAGCAGCGGCTGCATGGATGCAACTCCGTCCATGGGTTGCAGTTCTATGTCGCTCAAACCAGCTATACTGAATGCGAGATGGGTGGCACCCTGATACGCTTTTTATGTGCGTAGAAATGCAAGTGTACACGTCAATGTAATATAGGCCTTTGGAGGCCCGAGTTGAACTCAGGGATACGTGAATTGTCAGAGACTACAACTAACTACTCGCAATCAGCTAGACCGATTAAAAAGTTGGGAGTTGTTGTTAAAATTAAAAGAAAATGAAACTAAAACAAAACAAAGCAATCGATTAAATGTTTGGTTTAATCAATTCAAAATGAAATCTTTAGGAGTGTGGTTTCACCGTGGGTTTTCATTGTATTAAATTCTATATAGTCACTCAAATTTATCTCTCTATCCGGGTAGTGGCCTGAAATCAGAATTGCCCACTGTTGTGGTACAATTCACTACCTATGTCTACGTCGGTTCCACCGTCATAGTAACCTATACCCTAAACTAGGTGCATTAAAAATGATCTCTCGGTGTCCACCATTAGCCTTACGCCACCTTGTTCAAGGGGTTTGTCAATTAATGTGAATTTTGTCTCTTTTCAACCATTAATTCTTATTTCAAAGTAATTAAGGGCATTAGATTATTATTATGGTGATCAAGCATAACAATATAATTGAGAAAACAAAATTATACCATGGATTTAAGAGATAAAGTATGAATTTCTATGATAAAATTGTCATACAATGAATTCCCGGGCTACTCCCGATCCTAAAGACAAAGGGGATTAGCCCTGCATGTTCATCTCAGAGCAAAACGTGGAGTAGAAAAAGGGAAACGTGAAGAAAAATGTGATTGAGTGGTGAAACCCCTGAACGGAGAAGATCCAAGCGATCCTTGGCGTAGAATACGCGTTCTCCCGCCTTTCGGTGGTGGAAATCGTCTTCTTCGGCGTCCGGAACGTCTGGGGCGTGCTTCTGGGCTCCGTTCTTCTCTCCATACCTTCTCGGGATGTGTGCAATGGCTAATGACGTGATCCCCTACTTTTGGCCGCCGTCATTAGGTATAATCTCCGAATTAGGTCGCCAAATTACCACAGCCATCGGATTTAGATCAATCTGGAGCAAACATGTATCTGACGTTGTCGATGGTATCGACCCTGACTGTATCGGCTGGATTTCTTTTCTTTTCTTTGTCACGATTGATGCCACCTCGATACCATCGATGCAGGTTGATGGTATCGACATTCATAGGTGTCGGTTTTGTCCTTTTACCGTCGTTGTAGCTCCACTAGTCGATAGTATCGACATATGTGTCGATAGTATTGACTCACTCTTCGCCAGCAACCTGATGGAATCTCGATACCATCGACATCACTGTCGCTAGTATCGACGTTCTTCTGGTCCTTGCGGCTGGCAACCTATGGTCCGGTCGATGTTATCGACCACCGTTGATGGTATCGATAGTAGCATATACTTGTTTTTCCTGAAATTGCAATACGAGACCACATAAGTCTACACAAAACATATTCTTGTGATAATTTATGCTCAAAATACTGAAATAAAGGAGATTTGACATAGAGAATGATCATAGACCAAAGTAAATGAATTATGCAATATTACCCACCAAAATGACTAATAAATGCATAAAACTCAAATAAAATAAGTCTATAAATGCGACTCAAAATCATCGCATCACACCCCACGTGCACGATGTCACGGTAGAGGCAGGACAAGAATTCCCGGTGAGGATCACGACCTAGGGAGGAAGAACCAACCTGCACAAGGCTGCTTGGACGGTCGTGCTATGCAGGCATGCTCAGCCCAAACCAACCACCATGGCTGTGGGTTGAGGGCACCCAGGAGAGCACAAGGGATGGACAGAGGCAAGGGAAGGAGCCGCCATGGCTTTCAGGTCCAGAACGGGGAGCCCAAGCCGCGCCTAGGGCTACAGTAGGTGACCACTTTGCGTCGAGAGGTTGAAGGCAACCAGATTGTCCATTGGACGGATTTACCCTCAGGGGGTATGAAGGTCGGGTATCTTAAGCGGGGACAGAATTGACCTTTCGTTATAATTCCTATTCATACAACATTGCATGGAGCAAGCAACGTGGTAGCCCCTCATTGTCCCAAAGTAGGTAATTTTACAAAATTCATATCTCTCTAATAGTAGCTCGGATAATTAGGCATAAAATATAAAACTTGCTCAGAAAAATATAAGGAATCCACGAAAAATATAATTGGATCTAGATTCTTCTTACAATTCAAAAAGTATATAAAGATGCTATCTTTAATAGTTTAATCAATTAAAAACCCTAACCTTTGATGATTAATGAATTAGAAAAGGGTTATATGGGTGTTTAGAGTAGATATTAACCTTTCGTTAATGAAAGGCATATTAGATCTAAAAGAATGAACTTCATGCATAATTTGATTAATTTAGGGTTCCATATGGCTTAATGAACCTTGAACTCTAATGTTGGTAACTGTGATACTTTTTTATTTTAATTGGTCAAATCCATGTAGAAAGTTGAGATATGATGGTTCTAATCTATTTCGTGAACAAAGGTTCCTAATTGTGGATAAATACCCTTAATGTAGAAATTTAGGGTTTTCGAGTGGATAAAAGGTAGAATTAATGATAAATAACGTTCATATGTGGATTTGACCATGATGAACTATGAATTGATTCTAATAACCTTGAAATAACTTAAAAGGATAAAGATGGTAGTTTTGATATAAAAGAGACATAATTGACTTTAATTGGGCTTATAATGTTGAAATTAGGGTTTGTGAACTAAAAGAGCATTAAACGTGATAAAAGTATTGTGAAGAATAAAATCGTAATAAAACTATAAAGTGGCCTAGAAATCCTAAGGTGGAATCCAAGTCTAGCTTTAGAATGTTCTGGATAAACTATAACACTTGGATCCCATGCATTAATTTCAGGATATTGTTGATTGCTTGTTACTTGTTCTTTATCCTTGTTGCTTGGACAATCAAGTTGCTCTGGATCAGGTATGTGGTTAATTATGAATAACCGCCTTAGGTTCTTGAGGATTTTCTGGATGGTTAATCACATTGAATGCAAATTATCAGTTTGGATGTTCATACATGCAAATCATAAAGTCACTATGATTATCACATTGATAATACAAGTATGTATTCTCGCACCTACATGCCACCCTGATGGATGATGCCAAAGGTCAGGCCCATATGGGTAGACCAATGGGTACAATGAGTGGTGACCCCAGGCACCAAGCTCGGGAATGAGAAGGTGGCCTATGATATTGCATGACTAGTGGGCACCATGAGTGGTGACCCCCAGGCACCAAGCTCGAGATTGAGAAGGTGGCCTTAAGTCATTGGCAAAAGAAACCCTAAGGTGGGTATGCCAGGGTTAGGGCAAAAGCGGTGTAGAATGTCATACTGAAAAGTGTAAATTGGCTTGGTAATTAACTTGATTGTGATAATTACATTGTTATCCATATGTGCAAACTTTTGGTTGTCCCCACATACCACTATATTTTGATATGTTGACTGACGTTTTGTTTGTCGACGTTGTAGGTGCAACCCTAAAATGAACAAATAGTAAAGTGACACATTGTGAAAATAAAACATAAAGTGCAAGGAGGATTAGAGAGAGTAGATTCAAGCTTGGATAGATAGATTCCCAAAGTTTTAAAAGGTATGCAAAGTTTTAATTTTATACCAGATTTCAGTTTAGTTAGTAGAATTTCATAATTATTATTGATTATTTGTCGAACCTTTGATCTGGGTTATTGGATAACGGCTCTGACCTTTTGGTCTCCCTTAATTGGAGGTTATCGGGAGGCGGGGTCATTACAATACCCCTTCCCACTCCATGAAGTCTCACACCATGTTGCGACCGTGATAATATCCCAGAGATATCTCTCCTAGGATAGAGCCCAGGGCCAGCAAGGTCTAGTCATGACTGGGACATTGAAGGAGTTATAAATGGGAGTGAGAGGCTCAGACCATGGTCACAACCAAGACGGACCATCGCGTTTGGAATGAAGAAAGGCAAAGATGCCACAGTCAAGACATATGTCGTGACTTGGGTTCTAGAAGAAGTTGTGACATACATCGCGACCATGGACGTGTCACAACTGTGACACCCATTTCAATCTTTGCTAAAGATGCAGTCGTGACAATACCTCCTCACCGTGACCGGGACACTTTCAATAGAAGGTTGTGACTAGAATGATGGCAACAGTCAAGACACACGTCGTGTCCATGATAGAAGGTTAAGTTAGTGGATTGAACCTATAAATAGGCCCCTGACTCCACCCACCAGGGCATCAGATTATCGAGAGAAATGAATTACTGCCAAACACCAGAGTCATCCTTGCCCGTCTCCCGAGGCCTTGGATCTCTGAAGATGAAAGTTGGAGGAGAGAGAAGGTTTGCAATCCTCTTCTTTGAGAGAAGGAGTTGACATATTCCACGTCTGCACCAGATCTAAATCTACACAATATCATTGGTGTATCACCTCCTTCTTTCTTCAAATCTATTATATTCCCCATTATGTATCTTCCCCTATTCGTTATTCTTGATGTATCCTCACATTTGTAACATCGTTATGCTACCCATTAACATGTGTGGCTAAACGCCTAACTTGGGTTGGGAGTATCCACTAAGGCCCTCCCAACATGTATATATATATATATTATAATATATAATATATATATATATATATATTATATAATATAATATAATATATATAAGGCCCATCTTTAATGCCCACATGGGTAACTACCCGCCCCCCATTTCGGTTACTTTTTTTCAAGTACTTTTGACATGTAGAGGGTTACTTTACCTTACAAACTGTTGAGTTTCTTGCATAGATAGTTACGTTTGTAATAGCAGATTTCAAAACATGGTTACATATATATTTGCTATGTATTTTGTATAGGATTACTTTTTTAGTCGTATAGTTACTTTTTGATCAATATAGTTACTTTTTTGATAGCAGAATTACTTTTCTGGTTAGAATAGTTACTTTTTTGGCTTCCAGGTAGTGAAATCTAGGCTACCCGCACGGGTATTAAAAAAATATCCATATATATATATATATATATATATATATATATATATATATATATATATATATATATATATATATATATATATATATATATATATATATATATACATATATATATAAGAGTTTATCTCCATACTCTTGTTCTTGAATGATTCACTTTTATGCCTAGCTACCATCTTTTGATGTTTGATAGTTGGTGCCTCAAAAGATTAGTACTAACCTTATCTAAGTGTTATGGAGTAGTATGAATGCTTGAAAATGTTGGAATACTAAAGCTGGTGATCATATGGTTTGCTTTGTAGTGGTTTGTTTGTCATCCAGAGAGAGACAACCTTATAATCTTGATTTATCCTGAGCTCGATAGAGGAGGGAATAAATATATATGATGATTTCTAGTAATCTTGCTAAGGGTATACAAAAGGGTGTGAATATTGCATGTTGGTGAGAGGTCTTTGTAGGTGAAACTCGATCCATGTTCCCATCCATATTTTAGTTACGTCTTTTCTTATTTTACTTTCTTGCTTTTGCTTATTATTGCTTTGTTTGGAGTAGCACCATTCCTTATGGAACACCATCTTGATCTACCTTTTTGTTTAGTGTATCTAAGTCTCAGGCTCTACATTCTTAGCACTTACCAACCTTGTCCATGTGGTTCGACCCCAACAAACTACATTGGACCCTGTATAATAGTTGCGGGGGCCTGAGTGTTGGGTTATAAATCAACGAGTTTGACTACTCTAGATCCTCTCCAATTTGGACATGATATTTAGGCCATTCAACTTTTTGGCGTCGTTACTAGGGACAAGGCAAAACTGTATTGTTAAGAACACAAGTCTACCCACTATACACTTGTGCCTCAATCTTAGCCATAAGCCTTTGTTTTTGGAAAATTTAGGTAAATATATTCCAAAAAAAACCCAAAGGGGACAATGTTTACAAGCCACCCCCAACGTGTGGTTTACATCATACTAGGAGCCATAAGCCTGACTGTAAAGAAAAACACTAAATTTGTTGCATTTAAATTACTTACAATATTTTGTTTCACACGTCTAGATCTCCAACTTGACTATGCAATTTATTTAGGTAACCTGAAGGGAAGCAGATTAAATCAATACTTCACCCTCTCTTCATGATGCCGCCTCACAAAGACGATATCCTTACTAGAGAAGATTGGAATACAAAAGTCAAACATAATCATCAACCTCCAGAAACCAAAGAGAAGAACATCAATTAGACAGTCACCAACATGAGGAAGAGTAATGTGAAGTGGAGCGGCACCATCACGAGCACCGCCATCACGGCAACAGAATACACAGAAGGAATCACCATGAACATGAACGTGATCAAGAACATGAACATGATTGTGAACATGATCACCAAGATAGTGAAGGTGAAGATGATGAGGAAGATAAGACTCTTAGAGAGCTAGTTGCAACTAGGGCCAATGAACCGAGATGCCCAATCATCATCCCCTAATTTGATGTGGCGTATTTTGAGTTGAAACATATTGTAATCTTAATGATCCAGAACAAGTCCTTCAGAGGGAATCTGAAGAATGATAATTCTTACCAACATCTTGATGCCTTCAAAAAAT
The DNA here is from genome assembly GCA_963693085.1 of Alisma plantago-aquatica. Lineage (NCBI taxonomy): Eukaryota > Viridiplantae > Streptophyta > Magnoliopsida > Alismatales > Alismataceae > Alisma > Alisma plantago-aquatica. The sequence continues at coordinate 211,739,947 of OY856414.1, forward strand.
ATATGTGACATAATCATGATGAGGGGGTTCCTCAAGAAGTTATATATTGCAAGGGGTTCAATTTCTCTCTTGAAGAAAAATCTATGTCCTAGTACCTTAATCTATCCCACCAATCCATAGATGGATGGAAGCCCCTTCTTGATGCTTTCATCACTAAATTCTATCCCACTAAGAGAGTAAGAGGACTATTCAAAATATGCAAAAGATAACCTCTTTCACACAAAAACCTAGAAAGAATCTTCATGAATCTTGGGAACAACATCAAGAATACTACAGGGATTGCCCTCACCATAACTATCGCAAAGGATTCTTGGTTACAACGTTCTACAATGGACTAACCCCCGCGGAGCAGACATCATTGAATGCTGCCACCAGGAGTGATTTCCTTGGAAAGAAACCATGCAGAACTATGAAGATGATCGATGACATGGCTACATTGCAAGAAGGCATGAAGTATGAACAACGTGATAGAGGCTCAGACAAGAAGGTGGCTCTAAAGGACCATCAATTGAAGCCAGGGCTCTAGAAACCATTACGGTTCAAATTCAAAAGATTGCCACAGATTTCAAACACTTAAAAGACACTGGAGGCAATGGCAAGAAACACATTGAGAAAGTCATGAAGTATGTTACGTGTGGCAAAGGAGGCCATGGAGTTGACAATTGTATCTATACAGGGCTGGAACAAAGTGAAAAGAGTGAAAGTGAAAGTGAAGAAGAGACATAAAATGTCTCTTATGGAAATTTTTAAACGTCCAGATCATCCAAGATTCATTTATGGGAACAAAAACATTGTTGAGACTCCAATCAACTGAGTGGTTCATCTAAACCGCCTCTAGGATTCAAGAAGAAAAGTGGACCAAATTAATATGCTAGAACTACATGTTATCATAAGAACAAAAACAACTATCAAAGTCAAATCTAAAACACAAGCAGACAAAGTCAGGGACATAATCAAGGTCAAAGTCAGACCAAAGACAACAACTAGCCTGACATGTTTGCTTAGTTATTTGATTTTACAAGAAGGTAAGATTCTATGAATGACCATCTTACCCAATGCACCATCACCAACTCAGGGGTGTTAAGCATGATGCAGACCCAAATGGCGGACATGCAAACACATCAAAGACATTGATCAACAACTAGCCCAATTGAAAAAACTCATGAGGAATCCTTCACGAAAGATTCCATCAATCACAGAGACCATAAAGATGGCCACACTCTGATCAGGAAGCATGTTGGAAGATCATGGTACTAAGGGCACCACATAGGAAAGAGACCGTAATGAGCCACAACATGAGAAAGCAATTGTGTAAGATGAATCTGAAAGAGAAGAACCAGCTGATAAGGACAAAGGAGAAGATAGTCACAAAAAAAAGAAAGGTGTAAAGGTTAAGAACCCATATCCCACATAAGAGGCCTTTACACACAAAAAATCCCTATGCTCTGAGGGTCCCATTTCCCTAAAAACTGATTAAAGCTCATGTAAAGAAGAGATATGAGAATTTTATGGAGGCAGTGAAACAATTGCACCTGGATATCCCATTTCTAGATGCAACTGAAGAGGTGCCAACATATGATAAATTCTTCAAGGACTTGATCACAAAGAGAAGGAGAAGAGACCATCTCAATACAATGCAATTGGCCAAAATGTCGAGTACTTTTGTTCAAGATGGGCTACCAATCAAGAAGAAAGATCTAGGAGCATTTAATATCCCATTTTGTGTTGGAGACAATGTAGAAAGGAAGGGGTTAGCCGACTTGGGAGAAAGCATTAGTCTTATACCCTTAACCCTATCTCAAAGGTTCAGATTAATGTATATGATGAAAATGGGCATGAGAATCGAGTTAGTCGACCACACCTTTACAAGACCAGTAGAATAGTGAGGATGTCTCAATTCGGGTTGGGTGATTCTTTATACCATGTGATATAGTGATGGTCGACACAGTGGAGGACTCAAAGTGCCCAATTATATTTAGAAAACATTTCCTTGCCACAAGAATGGCTCTAAGAGATGTTGTGGAAGGAATTATTACTCTGTGTGTTGGTAATGACCACATTGATTTCTGAGTACAAGATGCTATGAGGGGACCCTCTCTATTTGAGTCAACATACTTCATGGATAACTATAAACAATACTATGAAGAAGTGCAAGAGGATAAGCCATTGTAGATCCACTCATATCAGCCTTGAACAACCCTAACCCCGATCTGGAAGTCCCTGAAGTAGTTGAAATTTTGGATTACTTGAATCAACCTGAGTAGGAGGACCTCAGTGACGAGGAAAGAATAGTAGAAATTATGAAGTATGCATCACTCAAACAAACCCATGAAGAGAAGAAAACTCTAAAATTGAAGCCTGAGCTAAATACGCCGCCTGAAGGATTGAAATATGAATTCCTCAATGAAGAGGAGAGGAATCATGTGATAGTTAATGCAAATCTAAAAGATGAACAGATAGAAAGGCTACTAAAGGAACTCAAATTGCATAGAAAATATATAGGGTGTTCTGTTGAGGATATCAGAGGCCTTCATCCAGCCTTATGTAAGCATATAATAAACCTTGAGGAAACAAATAAACCTCTAGCTTAGCAACAAAGGAAATTCTACCAAATCCTAAATTAAGTTGTGAAGAAGGAAGTAATTAAGATGTGGGATGTTGGGATCATATACCTATAAGCAACATGAATTGGGTAAGCCCTATTCATGTAGTACCCAAGAAAGTTGGATTGACTGATATAAGAGGCGAGGATGGAGATGAGGTAGCAACATGAAATGTAATAGGTTGACATATGTGCATCGGCTATCAAAAATTGAATGCTACTACAAAAAAATATCATTTTCCCCTACCCTTGATTGACTAAGTCCTGGAATGATTAGAACATAATGATTACTTATATTTTCTGGATGGGTATTTAGGATCATATCAAGTACTGATTCATCCCAACAATTAGGAAACGACAACCTTTACCTACATCTATGCCACAGAAGCTTTCAAAAGAATGCCATTTGGGTTGTGTAATGTGCCGACAACCTTTGAACGCTACATGATCTCTATGTTTGTAGATTTAGAAGATATAGTGGGAGTTTTACTAGATGCCTTCTCTATATATGGGACAAACTTCGAGGAGTGTCTGAAAAATCTATCCCTAGTCTTGCAATGCTATGAGGAGTAACACCTGGTCCTGAGTTGGGGGAAATGTCATTTTATGGTGTAAAACGACATTGTCTTAGGGCATAATATTTCCAAGAAAGGAATAGAGGTTGATCTAAGTAAAATTGAGGTTATATCTAAGCTCTTACCACCTAAGTCTATCACATGACTAAGGAGTTTCTTAGGACATGCATGATACTATATGTGATTCATAAAAGACTTTTTGAAGATCTCTAAGCCCCTATCAAATCTCCTCATTAAAGATGTTGAATTTGCGTTCACTAGTGAATGTTTAGAAGCCTTCAATACCCTCAAGAAGGCCTTGACAAAAACCCTAATTCTGTAAGCACTTGATTGGGAGCTACACTTCAAAATTATGTGTGACATAAGTGACTTCTCTATTAGATCTATTCTGGGACAAAAAAAGGACAAAAAGTGCCATGTGATCTACTATGCAAGTTGCAATTTGGATGAAGCCCAAGTGAATTATAAACAACAGAGAAAGAAATGCTAGAGTTTGTCTCTTCTATTGATAAGTTCAAATCATACTTCATAGGATCAAGGGTAAAGGTATACATTGATCATGGAGCTATAAAATACCTTACGTAGAAAAATAAAAAAATTCTACTTTGACCCAATTAGCCATTGGCTTCTCATCCCTTCTACTGGTATTTCCGATGAGATGGCATTCCTTACATGTCTTAACACATTATGTAGAGTCTTTTAAGAGTGTTGGCCAATAGAAGCCCGACTACAAAACCTTAGCAACCGTCCTTTCCCCTCCCCATGGTGACCTCCATAAGGTGAGGAATGGCATTCTTTGAGAATTTGAGGCACCTCTTCTCGTTAAGAGGAAACAAATATATTTTTGTCATTGTAGACTATGTCTTAAAATGGGTAGAGATTGTTGATACCCAAACTTGTGACTCAAATGTTGTGATCATGCTATTTGAGAAAACTATCTTTCCAGGATTTGGGGTCCCACACACTGTCATAAGTGATGGAGGATCCCACTTTGGGGAAAAACAATTCAAAGATCTATTGAAAAAGTATGGATTAAAGCACAAAATGGAAACACCCTACCATCCACAAACGTTAGGATAAGTAGAAGTATCTAATAGGCAAATTAAGCAGATCTTGGAGAAGACAGTAAGTTGTACAAGGATTAGTCCATGAAACTTGACGACGCATTATGGGCTTACCGCATGGAGTACAAAACACCAATAGGCATAATGTCCTATAGACTAATTTACAGGAAGTACTTCCATCTCCCTGTTCAATTAGAGCACAAAGCCCTTTGGGATATCAAATTTTTGAATATGGATCTAGATAAAGCAATCAAGTAAATATTTCTCCAACTCTAAGAAAATGTAAAGTTGAGGATGCATGCTTACGATAAAGAAAGGATCTATAAGCAAAGAACTATGTTTTGGCATGATTCCCACAAGAAAAATAAGGATGTGCATGAGGGAGACCATGTTCTTTTATTCAACTCCAACATCAGGTTATTTCCTAGGAGGCTAAGAACTATATGGTTTGGCCCTTTTTCTATGGTAAAGATCTACCCATTGGGAATGATGAAAATCACAAGCAATAAGACTTGCACATTCATAGTGAATGGACATAGGGTAAAAAGATACTATGAAGATGAGGCCTTTGTAAGAAGGTCAGAACTATGTTTGGAGGAACCTACACCATCAATAGATGAAATATGTGAGCAATCACCAATGCAAATAGAAGGAGGATGATAGTAGGATGGAAGAGTAAAGATAAAGACTTTAACTAGCACTTCTTGGGAGGCAACCCAAGTATTTACTACTTTCTTTCATACTGCAAGCTTGACTTTATCTTCCATTTCTAGTTTAACTATGTGCATACTTATCTTTGAACTTTCTCTCTCTATGTATTTTGTTTTCCTCTAAAGTAAAAGTAGAATTTAGTTTGATATGTCTTCATATGGCCTTTAATAAAGTACAATAGATTTGATTAGTTTAAAACCTAAAAGTCTATTCTTAAAATCCATGTATCATTCAAATGCCTTTTTGTGTGTCAAAAATGCGACTACCATCGCGGTGGCAACAACTATTTTGCCCAGTTTTGCATCTCGAGGTGCGCATCTCGACTGCACATCTTCCATAGTCATGACAGCCATCGCGGTCACAACACCTGCCGAGTATAAAAGAGGGAGGTTCTAACAATAATGTTTTCTTCTTTTCTCTCCCTCACTCACGCTGACTTCACTCTAAAGTACCCTAGTAAGAAATAAATGAGGAGTCACAATGAGAAAAAGATGTCATAAGACGTTCGTTGAGGAGTAGAGCATATGGCATCCCCACCATGGTTCCTCCACCACCTTCGATTGTCAGCATCTTAACCTCCCCGTAATTTTCCCTTCTCAACTTCGGGAAGGTACCACAATCCTATATCTCTATTTAATTCTCTCTTATGGAATAGAAACTCTCGCCTTCCTTTTCGACGAGTTGGTCACCACTTTTCCTAAAACCCTAATTCCCACCCTTCACAGTTGCACATCGTCCATAATCACAGTCATGGTTGCTAAGACACTTTTCCAATTCACCATCATCCTAGAACCTACGGCCATCTTCACCTTTACCTTTTCTTTCTTCCATCTATCACCATGATTGTGATGAAGCCTCGATCAAGATAGTCGTCCCGACCATGACACACCCCCATTTTATTTTACACCTTCTGACCCATTGCGATCGCGACGTGAACCACACTCATGACGCTCATCCTGGTCATGACAAAACATACACCATGAAATCTCAACCATACTTGTTTCCACTCTTGATCACTCTCATTCCATATTCCATGGATCTGAGGATGCATCACGGTTGCAGCGGTCTCTACAACTGTCACATTCATGCATGTCCTCCTTTTCATTTCTAATCAGTTTCATTTGCGACATTTGTCACTATGGAGATGCTCTCTAGTCAAACCACCATGACACCTTTTTGTCTCGATCGCAATAGATATAACTCTATAGAAAGAAAAACTTAGATAATAATGCAAAATTGACATTACCCACTTATAAGAGTGCCTGACGACCTATTGTTTACTAAAATTGTAGGATGTCTTTCTCTACCTCTGACACCCCGGTAAAGCAGCTGACATCACTTGCAAAAGTCCAAGATACCATAAGTAAAATTGAGAAAAGGTTTTGTAAAGATGCAAATCTGACAAAAGAGGACAAAACTCGCATGCAACTGATCAAGGAGAAGTATGAAGACATCTTGAACTAGAAGACACTGGAGGAGTCTGAAGAGTCTCAGGGAATGGCAGAGACAAACCTCAGAATACATACCTAAAGAAGAAGAGCCCAAGAAGAAGGAAAAGAGAAAGGCTACAATGTTGGTAGAAACTAAAGCTAAAAAGTTGAGGAAGGTGGTGAAGGTTAGCTCAGAGTCCCCAAGACAAGAGGCTGACTCAAGGTTGGCATAAATGGAAGGAACAAGTACAAGGGGTACAACAGTAGGGAAATTAGTAGCTTTTATACCACGAGATTCAGTGCACAAGTCCTGCTATGAGATGATCCAATGACTAAGGTCTTCAAGCCAACGAGATATGTTAACACTACAAACTTTAAAAAATAGGAATCTATGACATGGTAATGGATTTCCTTAGAGGAGCGAACTTGCACTGCATTGGATCCGTAAAGATTGTCTCTCTAATAAAACTCACAGTTGAGTTCATATCTTCTCTTGAAGTAGTAGTCGTCATTAACAAGGAGAGGAAATAAGATGGAGGAGACTACAAGCTGCAAGTAAGAATTAGCAAGAATGAGCACTATGTCATAGAGGTGATTTTGAATGAGATCTCCACTAATAACGATGAAGAACCAAAGGCCTACTCGACAACACAAGAGAGAAGATGAGTATTGGGTATAACAACCACAAGATGTGGGAACAGTTATGTGGAGAACCTACTCACAACCCAAAGAACTCGAAGGAAACACAAATATCCTCATGCTTCATCAGAGTAATCTAAAAAATAACTTATAACATGATCTTCACAAGATCACGGATAGGGGGTGTGTCTAAAGGAGACATTATCTAATATGGTCAATGATGAACACGAGACCAATCAATATAGGAAGGCTCTTGATAGAGAAATTGTCAATGACTATCAAGAAGGACACTAAGTAAATGAAAGATCTTTGAATGGGAGGGTAAATAACCCAGATTGCCTCCTACTTCTTGTAGACTGAATAGTGAAGAAGATACGAGGAGACGGAGGGGTACACGAAGTTAGATATCAAGTACCTCATAACCATTGGCATTATAATACAAAAGAAGAATAAGCTCTTCTATGAAAAGTCTTATTCAAATCTTATACTCTTCCTCCCAGATATGGCAAAAAAAGACACCCACAACTTGTGCCCGACTAAAGAAGATATTGACAAAATGCACTCTATCACCATAAGAAGGGGTGCAGATGTTGATCCACCAGTCAAGGAAACACCAAAATCTGAACAAGCGCTACAACTAGAATAGCACAAGATAGATAAGAGAAAGAAACTGGCAATCCGACCACATAATGTAAAGATTGAAGAACCTCAACCCTCTAGGAGAAAAGAAATTGCCAAGCCCCCACTCTTGGAGGGAGAACCTGAGGACTATGATGAAGGTTTCTTCAATGCATCTCCTTCTCCACCTACTTCCACTGAAACAACTAAGGACACAATAGAACCTAAGGTCATCAAGGAAGATAAGAAAGCCAATCCCTCTACCATCCACTCAGAACGGCCTAAAGCATCACAGGAAAAGCAAGCCAACCCCGACGTACATAAAGAACATGTATTGGAATCGCCTAAAAGACGACCTGCAAAGACCCTTAAGACAATGGAAGGAACAATGTTGACAGATGAAGGACAACAACTTTCTTCATTTGGCGATGTCCTAAGATATTGATTCGATGCCATGTGGGAATAGGTGCTAAGCTATTCTGCAACCAATTCTCATATGAATACATGTCTAGAATTGCTAACTACACATCTACAAAGCTTGAATGCAAGGACTAAGGCTCTTCCTCAGTTCATGCAAGAGGTGATCAACCACCAAAAGATGATGATGGGGGTTATAAAGTCCATCTCATAAGAAAGGGTAGACCTCAGATGTCACAAAACCCGCCATCATTTAAGATAACAAGTGTCATTAACAATAATAAAACATGCGGAAGAAAATCAGTTGCAGCGGATTAGCAAAAATCAGTGAAAATTAAAACCATTTGCAAAGAGATACATTCACAGGAAAACTCTTTAATTCAGAACCAAATTAAAACCTTACATCCTGGTTCATATATACATCTCATGTACTATTACTTCTCGAGGAATACAAACATCAACTAATCTGTCTTAACTGTACACAGGTAGTATAAAACCCTTGAGGCTTAAAGCCAAAATCTCATATCGATCCATCAAAACATTACTCCTAGGACCCGAGAGTACAGAGACGACTCATAGGACTTTCTATATACAACTTGATAGCTCATATCCCCACCTGGGATTTACTGCTGTCCCTGCTACTGCTGCTGCTGCTCTTCCTCTGTAATAGGTTCCTTGCCTTTTCGTCGGCGGTTACCTAAAAATTTAATCCCACGGGGGTGAGACAATTATAAAAATTGTCCCAGCGAGAGATATAACTCTCCGCCAGAAACATTGTTATTGTCGATAATAGAATAACACTGAGTAGTAGAATTATATTTACTCAACAGCAGGTAAATCATTGAATAAGATATGCAGAGCAGTATTCTCTATGCAATCATTTCAATTATAACTTGATTAAGCAGCAAGTCATTCATTTAAGAAGGAATATGAAGAACATGTATATCATTTATCCAACTATGATATAATAGACCATGTATCATCAACCATTGATTCTCGCAATTCAACCCTAAGCAAATATGCTACACGGTTGATTACGTTTTACAATCATACTTATGCCCTGAGGAGATGAGGTATACCGCTCATACTCCAACCGACCACGGTTACGTAAAGCATCGGTACCACACATAGGTCAATGGAAGAGCCGGATTCCCATGACCTCAACTATCTCGGTCAGTACGAGATAACATGCAGGACATCTTGTGTCTCTGCTAGATAGCTTTCCAGGGTATACTGGCAACATCGCTATTAGAGTTATAGCCCATAGCATATACTCTCTTCATGATATGGCCTGTAGCCAATGCCCGATATTATTTTGTTGAGTCATGGCCCGTAGCCATGCTCTTATTGGGGTATGGTCCGTAACCAATCACGTTCATAGGACATAGCCCGTAGCAATGCCTATGGGGCATAAGGATATAATTGCCCAATTACCCCCACATATTCAAAAATATGCGTTCCGAGTAAACTCGTTTCACCATTCACCTAATTCTGACGCTGATGGATCTGTGATCAGGGCAACTACATTATATGGTATCACTTGAATAATTAAGTACATTATCATATTGTTTTAGCATCAGCCAAGTTTTCAAACATAACTTAATAAGACAAATGCTATAAAGAAAACATGTACTATTCCCATTAATCACTTCTCAGTCTTTATAAGACATGGGGATCTTAGTCCCTCATTTCAGTATTGGGAATTTTCATTCCTTTACAACTCAATGCCATAATCATATGGTTTTGGGTATTCAAACCCTTAGCTCATCATTGAGCATTATTACCACTTTTTCAGGTATTTATCACCTTCAGGTCACCTGACCAAGGTAAATATGATGCTTATTACATAAACATCTTCTCATGGCACTTAAGGCCCATTACTTCTCTTATTACCTCATACAAGGCAATAAGGTATAGCATGGCACATAAGGCCCAATAAACAATGTCAATACATAAAATGTCATAGCTCATACCTGGCTATGTTCATCATCACATCATACCTGCATGGTTAGTACAGATGATAATACATCAATTTCATATCAGCACCATGCAAAACAATATATAACATCATTATTCAAGGGTAACACCACTATTCCCTTACCAGGGTTAGGGTTTCCCATTTCTCATTAATTCAGACCCTCTTGAGTTAACCAACTTTATCTTGTATTAAGGTATTTCCCCTCTTAATACATTCCATCACAGAATACTCACCCTCAGCATATAATGCATAGGTCAAACATTAGAATTGTCCAGCTATCTCACATGATATGGACTTATCTTAGTTTAAGGCATAACTTTATTATAAAGTTGCCTATAAACAATCGCAATGATACACCCTCAACTAGGGTTTCACAAGGATACACCCTCAACCAGGGTTCACAATGATACACCCTCCACTAGGGTTTAACAAGGTTACACCCTCAACCAGGGTTTCACAAGGATACACCCTCAACCAGGGTTTCACAAGGATACACCCTTAACCAGGGTTCACAATGATACACCCTCCACTAGGGTTTCACAAGGTTACACCCTCAACCAGGGTTCATAATGATACACCCTCCACTAGGGTTTCACAAGGATACACCCTCAACTAGGGTTTACTAACATCCTAATTAGTGATTTCACATGTAGACAACCTCTTATTAAGGTTATACATTGAATCAGCCTCAATTAGGGTTTACATCATGTATTGGGTCCATGCATTTGTTATGCATTAATGACTAGTACCATTAAAGGTATCTCCCACCTAATCACATTAGGTTTTCAAAAAGGTTTGATCAATTAGACCTTCAATAACATGAGGTATCCAATTGAATTAACCAAATTGAACCACACTCAATTCTAATCAATGGAACTTCAACCAATTGGATCATCAACTCAATCATCATTTGAATCATGGCTCACCCCTCAATTGGGACTTCAATTATGGTCTGATCTCAATGAAATTAGGGTTTATAAACACCAATTAGAGCTTTGAAGTTGATCATCAATCATGCTACTAATTGTGTTTCAATTGATTGCATTGGACCTTCAACCATTGAATTCATGGAACCAATCATCAATTGGACCTATGCTCATACTTCAATTGAGTTTAATAGGTCAACCTTCAACTAATTTGACCCTCAATTGACCCTCAATTGGTCATCAATTAGGGCTTGATTCAATTGAATTAGGGTTTGGAATCGAAGATCCAACAACACTCATCAATGCAAGATTGGTTACTTTGAAACTATTGAACCATTATCCAAATTGGGTATGACCTGACCCCAAACAGTTTTGAGGTCGTTTGGATGACCTACAAACGGTCTTGAGACCGTTTGCCCATCATATAACTCAAATCCAAGCCATCCAATTAAGGTTTGGATCATTGGATTGATCACCAAATCAGCATTGCATTGTATAACAGCTTGGTACCTTTAGACCTTCAAACACCTAACCATACTCAACCCTAGACCTCCAAACGGTCTTGGGTGACCACCAAACGGTCTTGAGACCGTTTGGATGAGCTCCAAACGGTCTTGAGACCGTTTGGCCCATCCAACCTTTGGATTCTAGTGAAAAATCATCATGGATTGGTCTATCGAGTTGATCAACAGATCAGCACTACATTGCAATATGATTAGTACCTTTGGACCTTCAATTGGTCAACTATACTTGACCCCAGACCTCCAAACGGTCTTGGGGTGATCCCCAAACGGTCTTGAGACCGTTTGGGTGATCCCCAAACGGTCTTGAGACCGTTTGGGCTAATCAACCCAAAATCTCAACTTAACTCATTGGAATTTCAGCACTGTTTTCAATTAGGGTTTGCCTAATTGAATAGCCTTCAACTCATGATTCCTTGGGAGTTAATCCCTCAAATTCGGTGAGTCATTATACCACATCATTAGGAACAGTAATCCCAAACGGTCAACGCTTGGTCAACGCACTCAAACGGTCTTGAGACCGTTTTCCCAAAAAGTTCAATTAAATCAGATTGAAAATCAGCACTTAATCCAATTAGGTTTCCCTAATTGATTAGGCTTCAACTCACTATTCCTTTGGAGTTAATCCCTCAAATTTGGAGGGTTATTAATAAACATAATTATGAACAGGAATCCCAAACGGTCAACGCTTGGTCAACCATCTCAAACGGTATTAAAACCGTTTTCTCAACCAGGTCAAGTTAATCAGGTTGAAAATCAGCACATAATTCAATCCGATTGCCTAATTGATTGGCCTTCAACTCTCGATTCCTTTGGAGTTAATCCCTCAAATTTGGTGGGTTATCAGCCTACATAATTAGGAACAAAATTCCTAAACGGTAAATGCTTGGTCAACCATATCAAACGGTCTTGAAACCGTTTGCTCCCAAACGGTTTCAAACCGTTTTCCCTTAAACGGTTTGCTGAAACCGCATAGCCAATCAAATTAAAACGATTTGGAGTAGCTATCAAAACGGTTTTTCTTGGTAATTTTCTTTGGATAAGCATATAGGATGATGTCATCATCCCCTTCCTTCGAACAACCAAGAACAGCAACCGTTCTTGATGGAAATTGCAGCAAGAAACAAGAGTGCATCAAATTGAAGAAATCAATCAACAAAGCATAGAGAATTGATGCAATAGCAATGTTTAAGGGTTTAAGTTATAAAACCCGCCTCCAATTGAGCTCCAAAGCTCCAAGATCACGCCATTAATGGTGGATGAAGCTCTTGCAACTCCCCCTAGGCTCGTCCTCAAGATTTTGATTGCAAAAGTTGGCTAGGGTTGAAGAGGAGATCGAAATAAGAAGGAATCCATAATTTATTTTCGATTTCCACAATGAAATCAAGGAGAATGAAGGTCAAGATCTTACCCACAGGTTGGGGTTCGTCCTCCTGGTCCTACCTAGCTTCCTTGGTCGGTTTCCAATCTAAGAGAAGAAGTGGGGTCGAAATAGCCTTTCATTTGGCTAGGAAAAGGCCTTTTTATAAAAATTCAATGAAAGAGAAAATGCATTATTAAAATGCATTTAATTCCAAAATTGGTGCCGCCTCTTCCCCCTCAAATTCTCCTCAAAATCCTTAAGGACGAGGCTATCTTCATTGCCTCTTATTCCTCTCCATTATTCATGATTTAAAGAAAATCAAATTAAGCACCTTAATGCTTATTATATTAATATCCATATGTGTGTGGGTTTTCTTTTCCTTATAATAATGGTGAGTGGAATTTCACCTACTTAGGATATTTTCGTTCCTTATCTTGGCAAAGGAACGTCCATCCTTATTCAAAATCAACCCAAAACATTTTGGTTAAAAGCCCTTCAATTATTTTTATTCATTTTTTCCCTAAATCGAATTAGGGTTTCAATTAGGCATTAATCTTGATTATTTTAATATCAAGATTCTCTCTCCTCCAACTTAATTCAAATGAAGAACCCCTCTCATTTGATTTGCTCTACATGATGCCAAGAAACATTAGGGACCTTGTTGAAGTGGTAATTTGCATATTGAACCCTAGATTTTGGGTAAATTGCACTTTACTCCAAAACTAGGTTTTAATGCACAACATTGTCCAACAAGCTCTATCTTGGTGTCCAGGCTTGTGGAAACCATACTACTACATCATATTCATCCTTATGATGTCTCAACATCAGAGGAACATCTTATAATATGCAATTTGCAATTTAACCCCTCAACTTGGTTAATTTGCACTTTAGTCCAAAACAAGCAATCATTGCTTTAACATTGTTCAAACAGGACCAAAATTGAAACATAAGTTCCTCATGAGCCCTAATTACTTTTCACAGGATAAGTACAAGCATATAATCAACTTTGTTAAGCAAAACTCCTGGGGTTAGAACATAACCCAGGTCAGGGATGTTACATCAGAATAGAGAGGGACAACATACATGCTGACAAAGAGATGTTGTGCAAGATCTATGAAGAAGTAATGCATGATACAATAAGAACGTAGATTCCTAGATGAAGAACATAGAGAGATGGAGGATGAATGTTGGGATCTAGAAGACTAGTAAAACCAAAATAGGCTGAGGCATATGGAAAGTCCCTTACAATATCAAGCTTCCTTAAGCCCCTCAAATCTTGATGTCAACGATGACCTCGACGGAGCGGATTCAGCCTCAGCTCCCAAGGACAAAAGTGCAATTGTAAATCCCACCCAAAGGGAGGAGCCGGGCACAAAAGAGGCACCAAATCAACCCGAAGAACAACAAGGTGTTGATGGGAAGAAGAAGAATGCATAAGTTTAGGAGTTTGATCTAAACTCCTGCCCAATAGAAGATGATGCGATCTTGGAATAGCATCCGGACAAATGCATCAATGAGATGGAGGCCAACACTCTAGATAAATTAATGATTGGCAAGATAGAATATATAAATAAAATCCTAGATGAAATGAATATCACCATGGATATTTGTGACACCTTCCTTGAGGAACCAACACACAATGATGCAATTGATGACGGAAGATGGTCGCAACTTTAGCTACGCTCAATGAAGAAGTACTTGAGTCGCCATCAGAGACAAACCTACTCCTAGAGGATTCTATCAAAGAAATCATCATCAATAATGTGAAACAATAAGAGCCCCAAGTGAGGAAGGATATTGAAGAGCCAACCCCAACTCCAGTTGCACCAACCTCACAAATACAAGCAACTGGTGAAGGAACATCTGAAGATGATGAGGGCATACCAATGAGCCTGCTAGAAAACAAAGTCCACCTGTTGATAAAGAAGAATTAGGTGTTGCCTCACCTCTACCATGCAAGATGGCAAACGTGGACATGGCATCACTCCCAAGAATAACATGTAGAGATTTACATGTCCTGGAAGATATACTTTATGACAACCTTCCAAGTACTGACATCATATATCATAATAAGGGAAGATCTATGACTAGGGAACACTTCAGAGGAGTCTTCCTAAAGTGACCACAAGCTCACAAGAATGTATTTAAAGTGCTCTATGCTATGCTTCTAGAAGAGTTCCTCCACGCTGACAAGGTGCAACAAGTGTTTAAGGGCACCACCCACCTGGTAGGGTAGCTGTTCAATTAAATATACAATTCTAACAATGTCAAAGAGCTGTAAAGAGTTGTGAATAGGGCTGAGACATGATTTGTGACATTACCTATAAGAATGGTCAATAATTGGGCCCTAATCATGTTGAACCTATATGACCACCATGCCACGGTATACAACTATTGTGCTGCGAAATTGGACAACATGTCACTGGTCTACAAAGATAAGGAAGCCAGGGACATAATGAAGGTATTGTTGCATCTGCAACATGCAATCTAGAAAGCAGGAGATCGATACCAAGGAATATGGAAACAATTTTCTATCTATTAGAAGGTACCTCAGGAAGAGGCAAGAACATAAGATTGTAATTTCATCATACTACAAATGATGGAAGATATCAACAAGGTAATTCCACTATAAGACCTCTGTAATGAATATTTGCAAGACCTACATGGTTACACTATGGAAGTACTCTACAATCGCTTCTTGTTCAATGACCCAGCTATGCCCTCAGATGTGATACCACATAGGCTTCACATTGGAATCCCATTGCTAGAAAACAAGACATGATGAGAACTTCTGAGAACCCTATGGGTCGACCCTGATGAACCAGCTAGGGAAGCTACTTGGAAAGAAGGGTGGGTGATGGAAACCACTCAAGATAATGAACACCCTCAAACTACATACATGCAAGAAGTCGCCCCCAAAATAGAAAAAGATCAAGATAAACATGCTAATAATGAGCCTAAAGAGGGAGAAATCAATGCATATGATATGCCCCAAATAAATCTAGATGGGCCAGTAGGAGAGATTATCCCTACCTTCTAGAACTTTCATATATGGGGTTGTGAAAGCCTGTCATTGGAGTCCCTACAGCTAATAATGAATTGTCTAATGAAATGTGATACTATAGGGGATGTAATCTTCAACAGGGATGACATCTATGTACTAAAGGACAACCTCAATGATACTTTGAAAATAGGAGGGTATCTCTACGTGAACACTATGTTTTTTTAGAAATCATTGTTGGGTGACAACATGACAAATGCACACATGTCATATTTCCTACTCATCGATGACATTCTAAAAGACAAAAAGTCTGGCAAAAAAGAACACTTGCAGTAACATCTGACGACCTCCCTCCTAGATTATATATTCCTACCTATTCTACATGATAACCATTGAACTCTTCTATTAGTCAATATTATATCAAGGGTTGTGGTTCTATATAACAGCTTAGACTCAACCTTTACACTAAACAAATGCACCAATATGACTACTGTGAAGACACCTATAGAAGAAAAAACAAATATGTGCACTGAAGCAATCACCAAGACAATCTGAAACCAAGGGAAGGGATACAAGCATGTAGAGGGAAAAGACTTCAGAAAGACGCAATTCTTCCATATAAGCCCACAACAAGTGTCATTGTCCAATGACTATGGATTTTATTTCCTATCTTGGATGTCATCCCTAGCCACGATGAATATGAAGGTTGAAAGCATGTAGCATGAACAATATCACACACTTCATGCAATGTATGCTAACATGCTCATGCAATCAAAATGGGCAACCACCAAAAGCAAACAACAACAAAGTAAGCCTGTTTAACTACAACTCCATTTTTGGCACTCCGAGATGGAGTGAATGATAAGTTTAGGGGAGGAGTTATAAACGGGTATGAAAGGTATAATTTTATCACTTAAGTTTAATTTATGTCGGTACATTTTCGTACTCTCACCTTATTCAAGTATAGGATATTTTGAAACAATTTTGATCGAACAATTCTGAACAAACTTTTGCTATAGTTCTCAGTTTTGACTTTTTCCTTTGTGTTTAAAATTTCCCTTTTCTTAGACTTGTTTGTCCTCTTGCTATATTTTGTAGCATAATCATTTCTAGAGAGGTGCAAATGAGCTACTAATACACATAAAAGTAAAAATAAGAGACACATCAATATGGTCTTATCTCATTCTTATAGAAAAACATCATGTATGGAACAATCCTAAATATATGGAACCCCTGGAAATTGGAGGACTTTACCAGCCACACTCCCAACATATCGCCCCAGCCTGACGGTTCTAGTTAGAAAGCTTGCACCTCCCATAAGAAGGAAACAACTGCCCCTTCCATTTCTATTCATCCCCACTTTGGGTTGAAAAGAGGCTTGGTCACCCAGAAATCCTTCCAAATCCCTTTCTTAAGCCTGAGAGAAAAAAAAAGCCAAAAAGAAAGAAAAAAGTCATGAGAGTTGTGCCTAAAAGATGCTAAAGGATTCCACACGGTCGATGTATTTCTGCAATAATGAATATAGATATGTCGTTCTCGTAAATGGAATCATGAAGCCAAGTTTTCCCACCTTCACTTCCAAGCAACTCCCGTGCAACCACCTAACATTACATCAGGGACCACTGGGCAACACAATCTTTACGATAGCCTATGGGTGAGGGACATTGAGGAGTGTAGGAAAACAATGAAAGCCTGAAACCTACACAAGCACAATTGCATTGGAAAAAAAATAAAGGTAGGGTGTGAAAGCTACCCTTATAGGAATGATGTACAAGTATATCCAGCAACCTAGGGTACGTAGGTCATTAAAAGGGATAGTCCTTTATTAAAAAAAGGCATTGGAAAAGGCACTAAGTCATGCAACTCTGGATATGAAAGGAAGGAAATAGAATCTTAGGATTCGAGAAAAGCATGTCATGAGGGTTTTGTTGTAAGGGTGAGATAACTCTATAATGGTAATTCTGTCAAAAAGAAAATTATCCACAACTCATCTCTCAATGATTTGATCTTGTCTATTAACTTGAGGACAGGCTGAGTTCAAAGTTTGGGGTTGTTGATAACATCACATTTTGTGAACTTACGGCACATGCTTTATTCCTATTTTAGCATCCCTTTTGATAAACTTTTCTATTTGAGTATTTTTGGATGGAATCTGGATTTGTTACCTTTCCCACCGCATGTAGGCTCACACCATGTTGTGACTATGACAATAGCCCAAAGATATCTGGCTTGGGATAGAGCCCAGGTCCAACAAGATCTACTGATGACTGCAACATTGAATGAGTTATAAACAAGTGTGAGGGGTTCACACCATGGTCGTGACCAAGACAACCCATCCCGACAGCGATGAAGAAAGGCAAAGATTCCACAATCAAGACATACGTCGTGACCTGGGCTAAAGAACAAGATGTGGCATGTGTTGTAACCATGCATGTGTCATGATTGTGGCACCTATTTCAACCTCTACTAAAGATGTTGTTACAACACCAATTTTGGGTTCATTTGTTGAGAAATGTAATTTCTCATATTAAAGATAAATGAACAAATAATGAATGAATGCATGATTTCCGTTTAAAATAGCCTTGTTGATTTATTTGTGGGCTTTATTGGCTATTGGGCCCAATAACAAGAAAGGATAAAAGAAATTCCACTATTATCGAGTAAATAAGAAATAGAGAAAAAGGAAAAGTGTGGAAACCTCTAGAAGACAAATCCAAAGAAGGATTTCATGGCTCTTGGGTTCCTTGGGTTCCAAGGAGTCCAAGGTGGCATAAAGAATACAATAATAAAAGAAAAGGTCAATTAAATATTTCCTTATTGAGAAATAAATTGAAAATAATGGTAATATGTGGAAAACAAGTGAAAAGAGGTGCAATCGAGTTATCCTTAGTGGGATTTCGTATCCCAATGATTCCTAAGGATAAAAGGAATACTAATGGGGAAAATAAAAGAGAAATAAAGAGAAATCCTCAAAAAGAAATATTTTAATAAGAAATACACATGATAATGAAGAATAATGCATTTAGATGCATCTAGAAGGGTAATGAGTATCCAATAAAAAGGATTTCGAAATAATATAGTTACTTGGGATCCAAGGAGTCCCAATAAAGAAAGAGGAAAGAGAAAATACAAATAAAGAAAAATAAAAGAATAATGTAATACATTATTAATGGTTTTTGTGACTTTGTTTAAAAGTGGTATTTTCTAATAAAGGAAATCATGATTTCGTGATCAATGGTTTAAAAGCAAAGACTAAAGAGAATAACAGAAGGAATTTTCGTATTTGGAAGAAAAAGAAAAAATCAAAAGATAAAGAAGAGAGAGAAGGCTACTTCTTATTGAAAAATTTGGTTTCCTAGTTGGAAAGGAACTCTTTGATTCATGAATAGCCGACTTGGGGACTTCATGACCTCCCCTATATAAGGGGTTGGCCTTCGGGCTCGAGTTCCAAAGAGATCTCGAACATATCTCTTCTTCTTCTTCGTTGTTCTTGTGTTCAAAACCCTATCTTTGCGTGGTGTTTTCCTTGAGCAACGGGGAGGTGTGGAACCATCGTGGGGAAGGACGATGTTTCCCCGACGACCTATGAATGATTAGATCTTTCCCTCGCGCCTCCAACCTCATGCAGTGCTTCCGGCACACCTACAGCATGGTTGCGTCTCGACCGTGAGCTGCAGGCTCGCGGAGGCTAGTTCCGGTCGTCTTGGCTGAATATCAGGGCACCTTCGCCTGCGCGGGGTATGACGGAGGCGATGGAGGCATCCCTAGAGGTCGACGAGGTCGAGGATGACGAGCTGGAGCTTGCCCACGACCGTTGCTTGGCTGCAGGGCCGCTGCGTGTTGCAGGACCGGCCAGGATGGGCTAGCCACTATGGCTGCGGGCTTCTTCAACTGCGAGAGGGATCCTCGAAGGGAGGAGAGCCCTCCTTGACAACCGACGGAGTCGGGGAAGGGGTCAGGAACTTGCGCCTCGCGCATCCAGAGCAGCGGCGCTAGGTTAGCGCAAGGAAGAAGATGCCCATATGCGATTGGACAAGTCTACCCTCTGTGGGCTCAAGTAACCTTGACTTTAACCAGGGGTAAAGTGGTCACTTCGATATGTTTTAAAGCAAGTTGTGACGTTGCATGGGCATGAACACGTGGCGACCTCCCATTGGCTGAAAGTAAGTGAGTTTTGATAAATTCATAATAATTAATTGGTAGGTCGAATAAGGACATATTATACATGAAAGTTGATCAGAAAAAGGTGAAGAATCCATTAAAAATATAATTGAAGCTTGATTCCTCTTGCAATTCGAAAAGTAATGGAAGATGTCAACTTTAATGTATTAATGTTTAAAGAACCCTATTTTTATATGAATAATATATATATAAGGGTGTAATCGATGACTAGAGTTGGTATTGACCTGTTAATGATGAAAGGGCGCATTAGGAACAAAAAGGATGAATTTGCATGTAATTAGTTCAATTTAGAGTTTCATATGCATGAATATACTTTAATGGGCCTTGAAACCCTAATGTTGACTAATTCGACTATTAATGGCTGTAATTGATTAATTTCATGGAATATGCTAAGTCTAAGTTATTTCAAGCATTAAAGTTCTTAATTGGTGGATAAATACCCTAAATGAAGTAATTAGGGTTTTCTCATGAATAAAAAGTTAGATTAATGGCAAATCGATTTCATATGTGATTTGGACTGTAATGAACTATGAATTGATGATAAATGCATATAATGATCTTATCATGGATTAAAAGGACAAAAATAGTAGCTTTAATAAAAAGAGGCTTAATGAGCTTAATTAATGGTTAAATATGCTTTTAATCCAGAATTGAGGAATAGATGTGGAAATAATTAGGGTTTAAAATAATAAAAGATGAAGGGAAACCCTAATTGTAATGGAAACCCTAAAAGTGGACTAGAAACCCTAAGAAGCGAGCTAGATTTAATAGATCTTAATGACACGAGTAATAAAAGGAAATTGTATATTTGTTTTAGGATCTTATTGAATGCTTGCTTGCTCATTGTTGTTTGGACTATTCTTGCACCTGAATCTACATGTACAGGTATGTGGTTAATTATGAATAACCTCTTAGGTTTCCCGATGGATTCTCGGATGTTTAATCGCATTGAATGCAACTAAACTGTTGGATGTTCATATCGCAATTATAAAGTGACTATGACTATCACATAATGTATATGCCTTCTAGCTCAATCCTTGATCCCCTTTGTGTCGTAATGGCTGACCTGGTATAAGGCTACCTAGAGGGTAGATCCATCAGGTCATGAATGACTTTGGCTGCCTAGAGGGTAGGTCCATCAAGTCACCTTTATAGAGGTACCATATAAGTCCTTACAGGGACAACACAGAGTGGTGGAGAGGTATGGATTGAGTAGTTTGGCTTAAAACGTAATCTTGATTGTTAAATGATTAATTGTGTGATTATATTGTTAACATAGTTGAACATTATCTGCTTCCTCCACATACCAACTTCGGTTGACCGTCGTTTTGGTTGTCGGCGATTAAGGTACAAATCTCAACGGTACAAACAGTAAAGCGACACATTGTGAATTCTAGAAATAAAGAACAAGGAGGAATTAGTTAGAATAGTTCAAGCTGTGGTTACAAGTTTTGTTTATTCCAAACTTTTCAAAGGTATGCAAAAAAAGTTATTACCATATTTCAGTATAGTCTGTTAGAATTTAATAATTATTTTTGGTTATATGTCGAACCTTTGATCCGGAATTAATGGGTGCGGCTTCAACCTCTTGGTCTCCCTTAGTTGGGGGTTACTGAAAGGTGAGGTCGTAACATTTGGTATCAGAGCCTAGGTTCCTCATGTAACCATCAATAATTATTAAATTTTACAAACTCCATAGAACCCGAGGGAGTTATTAGAGGAGTATCTGAAAGACGAAGGTGTCTAGAAAAGGATCATGACCGGGGGCTGGAAAGATTTTCCTCCGCACCGCTAGTCAGAATACGAGGACTCCCGGATCCGTGTGACTGCCTGGCCAAAGTCTTAGGGTACGATTCGAAATAAGATTCCTTTAGGACTCTCTCATCTTGTTCATCCCTTCTCAACTCAAATTCTATTAAGGACCTTAAGGATTAGGGTTTTCTCTCTTCTCCTCACCCTCTTAAGGTATGGGTAAGGTTGATAAGGATTAAGGAATCCTCCACCAAATTAATAAAAAAAGCATGTAAACAAGATGTCATGGACATAAGCTTAATAGAGTAAGCGTAAAAGAATAGATACATGCTTAGGTCGTATGACACGAGTTGTCATTGCCCTCAGGAGAGACCTAAGGATGGACCTCCTTGGTAGGAGGATGGGTAGAGAGAGTTAGTCTTGGAGGTAGAGACCTCCATTAGAAGTAGAGACCTAGCACATCCTTTAAGGATGATGTTAACCCTAACCCTAAGTTAAGATTAGAGAGAGATGACATGATAAGTTTGATGTCATGGTTGACTGAGTGTTTGGTTGGATATGACTTTGGGATGCCATAAGAGGTTAAGATGACCTAGTACCTATTGGCGACCCACCCCTAGACAGGGAATCATGATGGATGGCTTATGAGATAAGAATAAGGGGTTATGGATAATCTTGAGTAAACATAAGTTCGAGCATAGGCTTCACTCAGGTAGGGACATGCTTATGGGATGATCCTTCATGAAGAAAGGACCTCTTATAGAGAGGTTGGTTGTAGGATTAGCTCTAGAGAGAGAGCAGACCTCAGGCAACAAGCCTAAAACCCCCAAATTTGAGGAATAGCGGGAGTTGAGGATGATGCGACCTAGGTGGTGGATAGCGGTTGTCGTATGCTTAAACCTTGGAGGTTGACGATGTCTTGGATGCCATGAGAGGAACCAAAACCAAGAGAGAGGATGAGTTTGCTGGTACCTCTGTGCCTATAGTATAGTTGTTTACCTCCTAAGTTAGGGAGAAGAGTTTCTTAGAGTTGGAGAGGTATAGTAGCAGGATGTGAGGCCTTGTACCTTATTGGTTTTCCTTATGGAGGACCCAACTCTAAGTGTTGCTCAAGTTGAAGGATGACAAGAAGTGTATGTCATTCCTGTTACATGCTTGGTTCGTGGTTAAGAGATAGAGTATACATTTGGACACCTACAAGTGAACCTAGGGTTCCTAGGCCTAAGAGGGGAAGTAATATACCTAATGCTTATGATGAGAATTAAGTTGCTATAGTTTCGAGCATGGTACTCCTCATGTATAGAGGAAAAGGGAAACCCCTTACGTTTAAGGTATGTTTGATAAACCCCTCACGACAAAGTTGGTCTAATGTTGAGGATGAGAATAAGTGTGACCTAGTATGGTTTGGTAAGTGTCTTCTTGTGCCTTAGTAGCTTACTAGGATTAAGCATGCTCATGTGAATGTAAACCCTAAGGACGTTTGTGACCTTTTTTATGAAGGTGTAGTTTCCTCCCATCCTGGGAGAGGGACCCTTTGGTAGGGAGTTTAAATGTTTGGTTGGTTTCGAGGTAACCTGAGGAGGTTCCATAGGATCTTGAGAAGCTAAGTGAAGAGTACATTGCATGAGAAATCTATAGACCTATAGATAACCATCTCTATGTGCATGTGGATATGTTACCATGGAGGTAACCGGTATGGGGCTTGACTAAGGTAGTCATGTTGCCATGACCCCTATGAAAGGATGAAAGTCAACCTAGGAATGCAGAAAGAGAGATGATGAATGCTCGGGTAAGGTTCTATGTTGTACATGTGCTATAATATAATCCTAAGTCTATCCTAGGGTCGTGTAGGGGTAAGACCGGTAGAAGTAGGAGTCGCCTAATTCCCTAGTTGCACAAGACCATAGGGTCGGGAGGTAATAGCTATCATTGTCTGAGGGCCATGGGTTAGGAGATTGATCACCTTCATGAACTCATGGGACCCAAAGGGCAGATGAGTAGGGCACTCTCTGATGCATGAGGGAAGAGGGATGACCCCAAAAGTGTCGGCTCCCTATAGACCTAGAGGAGATGACCTAGGAGTGTGCTCAGACCAAGTAAGTACGAGACCAGTTTTCCATGGAAGTTAATTGGATATCATGATGTTTGTGATATAGAGACATAAGATGCACGTTTCAACTTGGAGTAGAAAGTGTACGGGCAAGGTGGGTTGTACCATCTCTACTCTTAGAACAGGAAGAACTCTGTATTTGGACTGCAACCAAATGCTTATTTCCTCTTGTTATGGGAGTGAGAGATAGGACAGTACGCATGCCATACACCAGGGATAAAAGATGATGTGAGTTGAAACATTTCTACAAGGTATGAGGACAGAGATGTTAACATATATTGGTGGAGTGAATGATACATGGATGGTTTACAAATACTAAGAGAAATAAGGCAGTCATCTTATAAGGATGTTTTTAGCATGAGCTATGAGTTACACCAGGTTGAGTTTGAAAACCAAAGGAGTAAGCTCGGAATGTTCATGATGAAGATGGACTTAGGGCTAAGAGGAGATAATAAGTGGCATATAGGAAGGTGTATGTCATCAATGTTACCTAATACCTAAGAATGTGAAGTGGTAATGGATGCTCTATATCTACCTAGTTTGGCTAGAGGCTAGAAGAGGTTGATAGGCTAACCCTAAGTTTGGCACAGAGATGTGATTGGCTAACACTCAGATGTAAAGAGATATGTTGAACAAGTTAATGGTTGTTGGGTTCTAGCCAGTCTAGTCCTTGATGCAATGAAAGGATGGTTGCATAACCTAAAATGCACTTTTGTGGAAAGAAAGGAGATGAAACCCCGACTAGAGTGGTTTAGGGTTTCTAAGGAATCGATCTTGAGGAATCTTGACATTTAGGGAATCGTGATATTAAGATCACCATACACCACGGTATTACTGAGATAATGAGTGGTAGCAGTACTATGGATGTTGGAGATGAGGCTGCATGTGATATGTTGCCATGCATGACAAAAGGTGAAGGATGAACATCGGTAACCCAGTGCATTGATATAGAGGATAATGAGTTCCCGAGAGGGAATGAGAGTTCATCACTATGGATGATGTGATAAGTCTCCCCTAGACCAAGGAAGGTCAAAATGCAATGTGGGTTATGGTAGATCGCTTTACCTAGATGATGTAAGAAAGAAAGAGTTCTGTCAAGGGACTGTTTTGGTTGAACTACCCACGAGAGAGATGGTTCCGTATCACCATGATGCGAGTTCAAAATTTCTTGAGTTTGACCTAAAGGTTCACTTCCATAAGGTGGAAGTAGGTACATGAAGAACTCGATGTTAGTACAGTTTATCACCCCTAACTAATGGTTAGTATGATCCAGACTAAAGGGTCTGATGAGAGCATAAGTGCTCATTTGGAGTGATAGCTGGAGACAGTTCTTGTCCTATGCAAGATGTGAAGTTAACCGTCATGGCCAATATCGGGATTCAAAGAAGCTCTATAAGAGAGGTTGTGTCGGTCACCACTTCAGTAAGGTGATGTTGGTGAAGGACCACGTGATGGTTAGAAAAGGACCACAGTGTGTGTAGATGAAGTCGCTTTGATCGTGCAATGGCCGAAAGGAGCCTAGAGATGATAAGAGTCGTGAGGAGATGCAAAGTAGACTGGCATGTAGTTCACTGTGGGAGAATATGTGACATGAAAATCTGACCCCTCTAAGTTATAGCTAAGAGAGTTGAGTCCCTGATACATGGGTCCATTTGGGATGGATTGGTGGAGAAGGTTATGGATAACCTTACCTCTCAGGATAAAGAAATGTGTGATGAGTTCCAAGTGTCTAAATTAAAGCACTATGTGAGGTACCCGACCATGTGCTGAGCAATGAACCTAGTGAGCCCCAAGGGAGGCTGAAATTACCTGAGTCTCCTGTGCAGTTTATAGACGCCAGGATAAAAGAACTCAGAGAAATGAATATGTGATGATAAAGGTTCTTTGGAAGTGCCATGGGTAAGGTAAAACCACATAGAGGTCGTTGATGGACATGGCAAAGTCTTATCCTGAATTGTTTGTTAGATTGTTGAATTTTGAGGACAAAAATCCTATAAGAGGGGAAGGATGTTACAACACCAATTTTGGGTTCATTTGCTGAGAAATCTAATTTCTCATATTAAAGATAAATGAACAAATAATGAATGAATGCATGATTTCCGTTTAAAATAGCCTTGTTGATTTATTTGTGGGCTTTATTGGCTATTGGGCCCAATAACAAGAAAGGATAAAAAAAATTCCACTATTATCGAGTAAATAAGAAATAGAGAAAAAGGAAAAGTGTGGAAACCTCTATAAGGCAAATCCAAAGAAGGATTCCGTGCCTCTTGGGTTCCTTGGGTTCCAAGGAGTCCACGGTGGCATAAAGAATACAATAATAAAAGAAAAGGTCAATTAAATATTTCCTTATTGAGAAATAAATTAAAAATAATGGTAATATGTGGAAAACAAGTGAAAAGAGGTGCAATCGAGTTATCCTTAGTGGTATTTCATATCCCAATGATTCCTAGGGATAAAAGGAATACTAATGGGGAAAATAAAAGAGAAATAAAGAGAAATCCTCAAAATGAAATATTTTAATAAGAAATACACATGATAATGAAGAATAATGCATTTAGATGCATCTACAAGGGTAATGAGTATCCAATAAAAAGGATTTCGAAACAATATAGTTACTTGGGATCCAAGGAGTCCCAATAAGGAAAGAGAAAAGATAAAATACCAATAAAGAAAAATAAAAGAATAATGTAATACATTATTAATTGTTTTTGTGACTTTGTTTAAAAGTGGTATTTTCTAATAAAGGAAATCATGATTTTGTGATCAATGGTTTAAAAGCAAAGACTAAAGAGAATAAGAGAAGGAATTTTCATATTTGGAAGAAAAAGGAAAAATCAAAAGATAAAGAAGAGAGAGAAGGCTACTTCTTATTGAAGGATTTGGTTTCCTAGTTGGAAAGGAACTCTTTGATTCATGAATAGGCAACTTGGGGACTTCATGACCTCCCCTATATAAGGGGTTGGCCTTCGGGCTCGAGTTCCAAAGAGATCTCGAACGGATCTCTTCTTCTTCTTCGTTGTACTTGTGTTCAAAACCCCATCTTTGCATGGTGTTTTCCTTGAGCAACGGGGACCTACGAATGATGTTTCCCCGACGACCTGTGAATGATCAGATCTTTCCCTCACGCCTCCAACCTCATGCAGCACTTCCGGCACACCTGCAGCATGGTTGCGTCTCGGCCGTGAGCTGCAGGCTCACGGAGGCTAGTTTCGGTCATCTTGGCTGCATATCAGGGCACCTTCGCCTGTGCGGGGTACGACAGAGGCGATGGAGGCATCCCTGGAGGTCTACGAGGTCGAGGATGATGAGATGGAGCTTGCGCACGGTCGTTGCTTGGCTGCAGGGCCGCTGCGTGTTGCAGGACCGGCTTGGATGGGCTAGCCACCATGGCTGCGGGCTGTGGGCTTCTTCAACTGTGAGAGGGATCCTCGAAGGAAGGAGAGCCCTCCTTGACAACCGACGGATTCGGGGAAGGGGTCAGGAAGTTGCGCCTCACGCATCCATAGCAGCGGTGCTAGGTTAGCGCAAGGAAGAAGACGCCCATATGCGATTGGACAAGTCTACCCTCTGCGGGCTCAAGTAACCTTGACTTTAACCAGGGGTAAAGTGGTCAGTTCGATATATTTTAAAGCAAGTTGTGACGTTGCATGGGCATGAACACGTGGCGACCTCCCATTGGCTGAAAGTAAGTGAGTTTTGATAAACTCATAATAATTAATTGGTAGGTCGAATAAGGACATTTTATACATGAAAGTTGATCAAAAAACGTGAAGAATCCATTAAAAATATAATTGAAGCTTGATTCCTCTTGCAATTCGAAAAGTAATGGAAGATGTCAACTTTAATGTATTAATGTTTAAAGAACCTTATTTTGATATGAATAATATATTTATAAGGGTTTAATCGATGATTAGAGTTGGTATTAACCTGTTAATGATGAAAGGGCGCATTAGGAACAAAAAGGATGAATTTGCATGTAATTAGTTCAATTTAGAGTTTCATATGCATGAATATACTTTAATGGGCCTTGAAACCCTAATGTTGACTAATTCGACTATTAATGGCTGTAATTGATTAATTTCATGGAATATGCTAAGTCTAAGTTATTTCGAGCATTAAAGTTCTTAATTGGTGGATAAATACCCTAAATGAAGTAATTAGGGTTTTCTCATGAATAAAAAGGTGGATTAATGGCAAATTGAGTTCATATGTGATTTGGAATGTAATGAACTATGAATTGATGATAAATGCATATAATGATCTTATCATGGATTAAAAGGATAAAAATAGTAGCTTTAATAAAAAGAGGCTTAATGAGCTTAATTAATGGTTAAATATGCTTTTAATCCATAATTGAGGAATAGATGTGGAAATAATTAGGGTTTAAAATAATAAAAGATGAAGGGAAACCCTAATTGCAATGGAAACCCTAAAAGTGGACTAGAAACCCTAAGAAGCGAGCTAGATTTAATAGATCTTAATGACACGAGTAATAAAAGGAAATTGTATATTTGTTTCAGGATCTTATTGAATGCTTGCTTGCTCATTGTTGTTTGGACTATTCTTGCACCTGAATCTACATGTACAGGTATGTGGTTAATTATGAATAACCGCTTAGGTTTCCTGATGGATTCTCGGATGTTTAATCGCATTGAATTCAACTAAACTGTTGGATGTTCATATCACAATTATAAAGTGACTAAGCCTATCACATAATGTATATGCCTTCTAGCTTAATCCTTGATCCCCTCTGTGTCGTAATGGCTGACCTGGTATAAGGCTACCTAGAGGGTAGATCCATCAGGTCATGAATGACTTTGGTTGCCTAGAGGGTAGGTCCATCAAGTCACCTTTATAGAGGTACCATATAAGTCCTTACAGGGACAACACAGAGTGGTGGAGAGGTATGGATTGAGTAGTTTGGCTTAAAATGTAATCTTTATTGTTAAATGATTAATTGTGTGATTATATTGTTAACATAGTTGAACATTATCTTCTTCCTCCACATACCAGCTTCGGCTAACCGTCATTTTGTTTGTCGGTGATTTAGGTACAAATCTCAAAGGTACAAACAGTAAAGCGACACATTGCGAATTCCAGAAATAAAGAACAAGGAGGAATTAGTTAGAATAGTTCAAGCTGTGGTTAGAAGTTTTGTTTATTCCAAACTTTTCAAAGGTATGCAAAAATTTTATTACCATATTTCAGTATAGTCTGTTAGAATTTAATAATTGTTTTTGGTTATATGTCGAACCTTTGATCCGGAATTAATGGGTGCGGCTTCAACCTCTTGGTCTCCCTTAGTTGGGGGTTACTGAAAGGTGAGGTCGTAACAGATGCAGTCGTGACAATACCTCCTCAGCATGACTAGGACGCTTTCCACAGAAGTTTGTGACCGCGATGATGGCCGCCGTCAAGACACATGCCACAACCGTGAGAAAAGGTTAAGTCGGTGGGGTGCACCTATAAATAGGCCCCCAACTCCATGCACCAAGGCATCATATCATCAAGAGAAACAAAGTGCTACCAAACTCTAGAGTCATCCTCACCCATCTCCAAAGGCCTTGGATCTCCAAAGATGAAAGTTGGAGGAGAGAGAAGGTTTTCCATCATATTCTTTGAGAGAAGGAGTTTCCATCTTCCACTTCCGCACCAGATCTAGAGATGAAGAAGTATCGTTGGTGTATCGCCTCCTTCTTACTTCAAATCTATTATATTCCCCACATGGTATCTTCCTTTCTTCATTATTCTTGATGTATCCTCACATTTGTAATGTCGTTATGCTGCCAATTAACATGTGTGGCTAAACATCTAAGTTGGGTTGGGAGTATCCACTAAGACTCTCCCAACATGTATATACTTGCATCCTTTTGAATATATATACATATGCATATATATATACATATATATACACTCCATACTCTTGTTCTTAAATGTGTCACGTGTATGCTCAGCTAAGATCTTGTGATGTTTGATTGTTGGTGCCTCAAAAGAGTAGTACTAACCTTATCTAAGTGTTATGGAGTAGTATGAATGCATAAAAATGTTGGAATACTAAATTTGATGATCATATGGTTTGTTTTGAGGTTGTTTGAGAGAGAGACAACCTTATAATCTTAATCTATCCTAATCTCAAGAGAGGAGTGAATAGACATATATGATGATTGCTTGTAAACTTGCTAAGGGTATTCAACAGGGTGTGAATATTGCATGTTGGCGAGAGGTCTGAGTAGGTGAAACTCGATCCAAGTCCACATCCATATATTCCTTACATCATTCTTGTTTGATTTTTGTTCTCTTGTTTTATTTTCTTGCTTTTTTTAGTATTGCTTTGTTTGGAGTAGCATTGTTCCTTACAGAGGGCAGAGTCAAGGTTTCCAGATCAACTAGGAGTCGAAGTAATGGATTTTCATGAGTTTCTTGTTGTTGTGAATCATGAATTGGTTATTCACTTCTAAATTGGTTGGTTAACATGTGAAATGGTCAATTTAAAACTTGAATCAGTCGGTTCACATTATTTCCTATTAAAAAACACATTGGCTTTAATATGACAGTTAAAGAACAACATGATATCAACATCAATCCTTAATCCAATGTTAATAATCATTGAACTGGGCTATTCACATTTTGTATCGGTCGATTCAGAATCTGAACCAGACAGTTCATGTTCTAAACTAATCAATTCATCTCCCAATTTAGCCAATATTTGACCAATGTTGTTTAAATTGGCTCAACACTTGATTCAGTTGACTCAACATTTGAGTTGGTCAACTCACAGTCATTGTAACGACCCCGTCTCCCGATAACCCCCACTTAAGGGAGACCAAGAGATCAGAGCCGTTATCCCAATAAACCAGATCAAAGGATCGACAAATAATCAATAATAATTATGAAATTCTACTAAGAAAACTGAAATCTGGTATTAAAATAAAACTTTGCATACCTTTTAAAACTTTGGAAATGTATTTATCCAAGCTTGAATCTACTCTATTTAATCCTCCTTGCACTTTATTTCTTATTTTCACAATGTGTCACTTTACTGTTTGATCATTTCAGGGTTGTACCTAAAATGCCGGCAAACAAAACTTCGGTCGGCATAAAGCTGGTATGTGGGGGAAACAATAATTGTGTAACTATGATAACAATGAAATCAACCAATTATCATTTAACAGCCAAGATTACGTCTTAAGCAATACTACTAAATCCTTACCTATCCCCTATCTTTGTGCTGTCCCTGCAGTGGACATGGATACTACCTCTCTCTATGGTAGATCCTTACCCCCATGGCCCTACCTTACAGGTAGCCAATACATAGGGTTATGGAGTCGCATGGCCCTACCCGAAGGTAGCCCAATCCCTGACTCAAGGTGACTTGATGGACCTACCCCATTGGTAGCCATGTACTAAGTCATCCAATGATGTGATGGACCTACCCCACAGGTAACCATGTACTAGGTCAAACTATTAAGCCACAAAGAGGACTAGGATCTGAGCTAGTAGGCACATATCTTAAGTGATAGTCATATCCACATTATAGTTTGCATCAATTAAATTCATCCAACAGTTTAATTCAAGCCACGAGGGAAACATTGATAAAATCCTCAGAAAACTAATTTGGAATAACCATAAGCGTAACCACATATCTGTCAGGTAGACTCAGGTGCAGGAATAATCCAAACAAGCAAGTAATCTAGAATTAAGAAAGCAATCACACAATTCAGTCCTAAAATATACATCCAATATTTTCTATTATGGATCATGGTATTCAAGTCTAATAGGCCTAGTCATGCCCTAGGGTTACTAGCCCCTTTTTAGGGTTTAGACCATAATTAGGTTTTCACTCCACTTTTACTTTATTTTTATTACTTTAAACCCTAATTCTATAAAATCACTTACAAACCCTAATTATTTCATCTTTCTTTCACAAAATATTCTAAGTTCATCTTTTAGCAACAGGAAACCCTAATTTCAGATTATAAGTACTTTTCTTTTCTTTTTCTCTTATTTAGGGTTTCTAAGTATATTAATCAACATATTAGGTTTAAAACCCTAATTCTTGCAATTCCATCATCAAAATAGATTAAAATCCATATTAATCATTAATCAAGTTAATAATGCTCGAATTAACTTATTTGCAAGATTAAATCTATCCTTTATCAACAATTAGGATTTCTAACCACAAATTAATACTTTTCCCATCCAAAATAGATAATTTTGCAAAAAAATATTGACTTAGGTTCCCAAGCTATTTTTAATGTTTCCCTCATATTTTTCTAATCATTTCTCATGTATTAACTTTCCTCATCTGAGTTCTCTAGCTCAATATATGCTTTTTATAAGGAAAACCCTTTTCTTTGATTTATTAGCATTTTTCAGAAAAACGTGGATCGTTTGATCCGTGGTCCGCTGGTCCACTTTAGGATCCAGCGACCAGGATCATGCATGCTAAGTCGATTAGAAATAGGAGAAGGACCAAACTAACCTTGATCCAGCAGAAGGAGGCGATGGGCAAAACTGTAAAACACTAAAGGTCTTCGTCTTCCACCTTGCGCCAAGCACAACAACTCTGATGGTCAACTGAGGAGTTGACTCCGGGCTCTAGGTCACCTGCGAGCAAGGCGATAGGTCAGGGAGATTTGCCTCCCTCCTTCGAAGTCAATTGTAGGTTCAATTCCTTGCACGAGCCTCGCAAAGGTCACCCCCTACTCGCCAAACTCCAACTAGGTTTTTTGTGGTGTCGAGGGTATAAGTCAGGGTGAACTAGGCAATCGAAAGCGCGAAGTCGACCCTTGCACTCCGCCATAGAGATTGGAAAATCAAAGAGAGATGTTGGCCCCCTCCTTCACCCTCCCCTATATATAGGTTCGAGGTCAGGTTCGTGAGGATTGGGTGTTTCCCAAAACAACGACCAAACCTAAACAAAATAGGGATGAATCCCCGCAGTTTCCTCTCCTGAGTCCAATGGGACTATCAACAAGCTGTCATATCTTCTACATCATGAGAAACCAAGGTGGGAAATTCTCCCTATAACTTGTAGAGTCCTAGTCCACTTGGGACTTAGACGATGAGCGTCCCACATTGGATCAAGATCCAACAGACCTCATTTCTCGTGATCAAACACAAAGGAAAGTATTTTCCTAATTCAAAATAATTCCCAATTTTGAGATAACTTGAAAAATTCGTATCTCCCAAAACCTTGCTCCTTTTTAACTCAAATTTTAAGGGAAGGTTTGTCTTTGCATTATCTAGCTTTGTATGAAATTTGGGAAACAAATTACAATGGATTAGAAGGCTTCCTTCTCTCCCAATATATCCATTAATTAATTCAAAATTAATTAGTAATCATTTTCCCTTTGCCATTATCTTGTTATCTTAGGTCCCTTGGACATCAAGACATCCTCAAGGCACGGATTTACACATTGGGGAATATCTACTTTCTTTTATCCTTTTACTTATGCCTCTTTCACATATTCTCCTTATCTTTTTATCTCTTCATTAAAATATCTCTTTTTGAGGATTTCTCTTTATTTCTCATTTATTTTTGTCATTGGTATTATGAATCCTTGGGATATGAAATTCCACCAAGGATAACTCAATTATACCTCTTTCCACTTATTTCCCACATTTATCATTATTTTCAAGTTCTTTCTTAATAAAGAAATACTTAATTGATCTTTTATTTTCTTATTGCATTTTCTTTGCAACTTTGGACTCCTTGGAACCCAAGGAACCCAAGAGGCACGAAAGCCAACTTTGGATTATATTATTTTTCCTTCTAGAGGTTTCTACATTTTTCTTTTCTCCATTTCTTATTAATAATGGAGTTTCTTTTGTCTTTTCCTTGTTATTGGGCCCAATAGCCAATAAAGCCCACAAATAAATCAACAAGGCTATTTTAAACGAAATTCATTGATTCAAATCAAGTCACACCATTATTGGTTCCAATATCTTTAATATGAGAAACTACATTTCTCTCCAAGAGAACCCAAAAATTGGGGTTGTAACAACCTTCCCCTCTTATAGGAATTTTGCCCTCAAAATTCCCTCAAGTAAACAAACAGGATAAGCCTTTCTTATGTCCATCAGGGCTCCCATGTGGCTTCACCCTGTCCATGGTGCTTCCCAAGAACCTTCATCATCTCATATTCTTCCATATGAGTTCTTTCTTACCTTGGTATAATGTACCCTCATAGGTGACTCAGGACATTTTAGCCTCTCATAAAGCTGAATAGGTTTAGGGCTCAACACGTGGCTTGGGTACCTCACATAGTTCTCTAGACTAGACATATGGAACTCATCACACATTACTTATCCTGAGGGGAAAAGTTGAACATAACCTTCTCCACCAATACATCTCAAATGGACCCAGATATCGGGGACTCAGCTTTCTCTGTTGTATCTTAGAGGTGTCGGATTTTTACATCACATATTCTTCCACAGTGAACTGCATGTCAGTCTGGTTTGCATCATCTCACAACTCATGTTGCCCCTGGTCTCTCTTTCAACCATTGCACGATCAAGCGACTTCATCTGCACACACTGTGGTTGTTTTCTGACCTTCGTGAGGCCTCCTTCACCAACATCATCTTAATGAAGTGGTGACTGACACAACCTCCCTAAAGAACTTCTTGCATCTCGATAAAGGCTATGGCAGTTAACGTTACATCTTAAGAATTGTCTTTTTGTATCACCTTGAATGAGCACACATGCTCTCATCAGACCCTCTAGTCTGGATCATACTAACCATTAGTATGGGGTACTAAACTATACTAACATCGAGTTCTTTAGGTATCTACTTCCACCTCATGGGAGTGAACCTTTATGTCATACTCAAGAACTTCTAAACTTGCATCATGGTGTAGTTGAACCATATTTCTCTCTTAAGTAGTTCAACCAAAACTGTCCCTTGACAACATTCTTTCTTGCTCATGTTATCCAGGTAAGGCGATCTACCATAACCCATATTGCATCTTCACCTTCCTTGGTCTAGGGAAGGCTTACAACCTCATCCATAGTGGTGAATTCTCATTCCCTCTTGGGGACTCTTTATGCTCTATATTACTACACTGGGTTACTGGTGTTCGTCCTTCACCTCTTGACGTGCATGGCGATGAGCCACGTGCATCTTTGTACACTTTTCACCTTAGGCATAAAAAACACTACTGTAACTTACTATCTTAGTAGTACCACGGTGTATCATGATCCTTTGTATGTTGTGATTTCTCAAGATCAATTCCTCAGAAACCCTAAACCTCTTTAGTCGGGGTTTCATCACCTTCTTTTCCAAAGAAGTGTATCATTATGATATGGAACATGGAATCTCAATTATGGTTTTTGGGACTAATTGAAATTTGAGGACATGATTTTGATTTTATAGTGGAGGATTTTCTAGTAATTGAGGATATGATCTATATTTGAATAACTCTAAACTTGAGGATATTTTGAATTTTGGGGACAAAATTCCTTTTAAGGAGGGAAGGATGTGGCAAAGTGGAATTTCACCAGTCCTTGCTCAAATTACTATTTTTACCCTCGTTATACTCAATCATGATCCTCAATTATTTTTCTTTCCTTCATAATCATTATTGAGACTCAAATCCAAAATATGGCGATCAATGTAGTTTTTATACACATTATAACACCTCAAATTCGATTCAATCATCACTTTGTTAAAAGAATCAAATTGATATATAAAACTTCATCATATGGTTCTTAATTTTTATCTAAATATTCACAACATATTTTTGAACCTATGGTTCAAATTTCATGTCATTTGGACATTCCTACGGTTGTATACCAATTTTTGAAGATAATGCATTGAAAATGCCTTTGTTTGCCTTTTTATGGGCTTTTCCAAATCACATATCTGTTGCAAAGGGAGGGGGTGAACCCCAGCCCTTATATCCAATCCATGCAGATCCAAGCTAGATTGGGCGGCCACTAACCCATCACCTACCTCCCACAATCAGCGGGGAGGATGGCCGCGAGATCGAGCGCGCCTTGGACTCAAGTTAGACCCTATTTTGAAATTCGAAGCGAATAGAAAGTTCTCCCTCGTGATTTTGAACTCGACCATACCCATTTTGAACACCTTTATTGCTCTCCGCCAAAATGAGCTCTTTGCTCTCCCTTCCCACTCCGGCGGCTAGGTTTACATCTAGATCCCAATTGCCCTAAAATCCTAACCCCAACGCTATATAAGGGTTCCCAATGACTGGCAGATACGTCACCTTGCTCGATAAATCTCCATTGCCCTCTGTTTTGTCCCCGAGCACCCCGTCTGCTCACTGACTTCACATGCTTCTGCAAACGGTGTCGTTGCACGACCACCTTGGGAGTCCTTTCTTCACACCTCTTACCCTCTTCCTTTGGCTCCCATCAGGTCCGCGACGCCAAGGAAAGCCCGGTCAACCTGCTCAAACTCTTTCTCGCCTCCACCTGCTCCCAGAACACATCCACTCCAGCGAGCCCCTATGTAACGACCCGCACTTTTGAGTGTCTAAAAGACCTTAAAGTCGCGGATCGTTAATCATATACTCCAGGATCAGATTCATGAAATAATACAAAATAGTAAACAATTTCCATTAATGATCAAATATTTACATGTTTAGATAAAAAGCTCCTCTAAGAAGTTACATAACTTTTAAACAGAATTAACTTTTACAGTTGTGAAGATAAACCATTAAGACTAAACCTTCATGATGAAGTTGTAGTGTCTTCAACATCTTTATTTGTACCCTCATGTCCACGAATCAAGTATATCTGATACCTAAAACGCCGACAAACAAATACGCGATCAGTATATTGCTATACTGGTATGTGGGTTCAAACAAGAATCACAAGTACAGATATAAGCAAACATCTTTACCTTGAATATAAGAAAATAAACTTGTTTTCATATTCTAACCCATATCTGGTCAACTACCTCAGGTGTAATCACTATCCCTCTGGGGCTCGTGTGTATTACCCTTAAGATCAGTCTAACCCAGGGTTCAGAATACTATTATTTACTTTACATGATACTCATATGCACTTTATAGTTTGCAAGAACTAAATAAACAAGCAAGCAGTTTATTTTTCGTTCAATCTCATCGAGAAATATCGGCAATCTCAGAATTCGATACATGTATTCATAAGCGTAACCACGTACCTTATGCCATCGCAGAAACCATGCAAAACATCATATGTACTTTAAGAGTATATCCAAACATCCAAGCAACAAGCATTCAATCTGAAATATACATATTGAATATGTTTCACCATGTGTTCACATTATATTACTCAGATATAGATGTGTTCCTAAACTAGGGTTTAGGATTATCTCATGTTTGGATCTGGGTTTAGGGTCACACACCCTAACTCCTCACGTTATGGTTTCTAAGATTACAAATTCAGTTATGAATATTAGGCAAAACCCTAATCATCAACTTAAGCACATTAGCTTACTCATTACATCTAGTTCACATTATCAGTATTAAGATTATCTCAAGATGTCCATGTTGGTTGTAAAACCCTAAACAACATGAATAAGATTACTAATCTAGAATCATCCATTATTCATAATTATCAAGGATTTATTCATTATCCTTGTCTAGATCAGGTATTATCTTAACATAAATGAATATGTCCAATTAAGCATCATATTAACCAAAACTAAGCTTTCTATTACATTAAACACATTAGAACATGTATTGTACATACTTTTAGAACAGGAAGCATAATCAAGTTCTTCTATTATTTTATTTAGATTCTTCTCATTTTCCTGAGCAATTTGATATATAGTTTCAATATATTCTGAGTTACCAATAATTGACTACCCAATTTGCAAGCTAAATTGATTTAGACCAATCATCCGCTGACACATCAGCATTTGCTAAACTCTTATTTGCCATGCAGGCTTGGCGCAAGGCCACGCGGGCAAGAACTTAAAAACATAACTAAATTACGATTTTGTCCTCACCTGGGTGATTGAGTTACATTGCGAGTGGGGGGTTTAATATTCCTTTGATTCATAGGCTTCTTCTTCCTCACGCAACGTCTGCCTGCAGTCCCGACGCCGCGGAGGGTCATCTTGCTGGAGATCCGCTCGTTGCCCTTGGGTGCTGGATGGCCGCCGCAAATCCCTGCGCCCTCAGTGGATACTCTCAGACTCGGAGTTCTTATCAACTTCATCGGGCGCCACCACAGGTGGCGGGGAGAACACCCTCTTTGTTGGATGAGTGGGGGCACGGTTCAGGTGTTTCCTTTTCTCAGACCGGCCGGTCAGATCAACCCGACCAGGGTGCACCCCTTCATTCACGCATTGGTCGCCCCTTATGCTCAGATGCAGATGAAGCCACGCCGATGTCGCAGACCATGCCCACTTCCCGTCGTCGCCCCTTGTATCCTCTATTCACCCTCTCCTCACAGTAAAGCAGGATAGAAGGTTGTTGTGGGGAGAGGCACGGAGTGTGGGGTGGTGAAGGAGGTGATCTGCCGTGATCAACCTTGAAGAACTCTTCAAAGGAGGACAACCATCACTGCAGCGATGAGATCAGGTCATGTGATTTGGTTATCTGCCCTTCCACAGCATACTGAAGGATGCGGGAAAGACCACGCACGGCTGTTCGTGATTCCTGGTTTTCGTGTGACCCTTTGCATACTTGATACCGGTTCCAGATGCAAACCCCAATTGCTCGAACTTGAAGGATGGAGATACGAGAGAGGGGAGGAGGTTGTGGTTGCAATGAGGATTCCACATGGTCTCTACACACACACACACACACACACACACACACACACAGATATATATATATATATATATATATATATATATATATGCCTTCCAGGGGAAAATCTGAAGGAGTCCATACTACAACAACCAACCCCGCTTCCTTCTTTCCAAAGTCACGATCATATCCCCAATACGAGTCTCACAATAGCACTTCTTCCCTTATTGGTATCTGATCCTTTTATTATTATTATAAATAGTTACCTTGTTGATTATCATGGATATTCACGAAACACCACCAAGTAAACTCCCTCTCTTCATCTTCCTTTAAACCATGTTTTCCATTTATTTTAGGAAAATTACATATTGTTTCTTTATTTGGCTTCCAAGAACAAGATGGATAATCTTTTAATTAATTATCCAATCCGCATATTATCTTGAATTATCTTATAAATCCTCTCATTATCTTATATTGTAATTATCCTTCAACATAAGAAAAGGCAACCCAAGGTAACACTATTTGGTGTCCCAACCATTGTGTTTCCAATAATGGAAAGATAAGTATTCTTTTAATTATCTAACACATTATTAACTTTATTCTCCTTTGGAAAACATTTATCAATATCAAAAGTCATTACTATTTATTAATGCATGGATTCCGTTTATCTATTTGTCTTGTGCCAAAAGCACTTGTGCGACAAAGGAAATTAACATTACTATTCCACCAATAAAATCATTGAGGAATTATCAAATTGCATCATATTTTATAGTTTAATTTTTACCAAAATTTTAGGATATTACAGTCACCCCTCCTTAAAATAAATTTTGTCCTCAAAATTTAGGCCTACTGTGCCTATGTGAATGATAACTCATCTTATTTTAAAAACTTTGGGTTAGCACCCTACTTAAACAATTTTTTTTGTTTTATTACTGAGATTGGCACCTGAATTGAAATTCAAGCATATCCATATCTCTAGTAGTCCCATCATCTCTTGATGATTTCATTATTACTTGGTGATCTCTCTTTTCACCTAGGTTTCCAACCTATGATTTTTTTTTTGCACACAAGGGTGAGGTAACACCTCTAACCCTAGGTCACATCATTACCCATTAAATGTAGGATATTCATCCTCATTATCTCAATTTTAAGCATAATGTGTGTCTATCCAATCTCCCTCCCTTATAATGAAATGAAATAAGCATTTGGCTGCAACCCAAACACAAAGTTCAATCCATTCTAAGAGCGGAGATAGTACATCCACACATTACCTTGCAATTTCACATATTAAGTTGAATCATACTCAATATGACTCTAAACTTTCTTTCTCTTAATTTTATAGCATTCTTCTATCTCATGGAGTCAAGTGTCCCTTTTCTTAATCTTAAGTTAGGGCACAACTTCTCTCAAGTTTTTTTTTATGACTTCTTTATATCTTTTATATTTACATCTCATGTATCATTATGAGCCTTAGCCAAATCCTTGAGGTCTCTAGGGGTATAGGTACTTTTGGAGTGATCTCATCCTTATGCATCAAGAGAGTGCCTTTCATATTCACCCATTAGGCTACATGATCCTCATGGAGGTAGCTAATCTCCTGAGTCATGTGCCTTGGATAAACCTAGATGTTACCTCCCGACCACATGGTCATGTGCATTCAGGGCATATCAACTCCCAACCCATCAGTCCTATGTACCTCTAATATCCCCTACTTGACCCTGGGATTGCATTAGGACTCTACCCTCCCTAAGGGTTTCTTTTGAGATGTCACATCTTTTAAGCATATTATTCTCTTATTTAATTCTTTAACCCAGATTGCCTTCATCTCTCTCTTTTGAGTACACATAATGCAGTGTCATCCCATCATTGGGCTCGGGCCACCTTCCCTCCAGGGCTTGGTTCCATGTCAGTCTTCCCTCCTGGGCTTGACCTGTGTGATCTTCCCCTCCAGAGCTTGATCCTAAACAACTGCATTGTGGACTTAGGCCACCTTCCCTCCTGGGCTTGGTGCCTGCCTGGTCTTCCCTCCTGGGCTTGACCTTTTCATGACCTTCCCTCCTGGGCTTGGTCGTCCACTTAGGCCACCTTCCCTCATGGGCTTGGTGCCTTACTGGTCTTCCCTCCTGGGCTTGACCAGCTGTGTCACTTAGAGTTGGCATCCTTGGGTTCAAAGAATTTAAGTTATCTCAATACTTAATTACATTTATTCAATTACCTTTTAAGGGAAAGCCCTACCCTAGGGTGCCTTCTTGGCTCATTGGAGGGGGTTAGGCTCTCTAGCC
The DNA here is from genome assembly GCA_963693085.1 of Alisma plantago-aquatica. Classification (NCBI taxonomy): domain Eukaryota; kingdom Viridiplantae; phylum Streptophyta; class Magnoliopsida; order Alismatales; family Alismataceae; genus Alisma; species Alisma plantago-aquatica. Next base: position 211,780,826 of record OY856414.1, read on the forward strand.
ACAACCTGATCCCAAGATCTAGGTTTTGCCTCCCTCATAGGTCATCTTCCCACTCTTTGGGTTGACCCACCCCAGGTTGGCACACTAACCCTAAAGGTTTCTTAGACACCTCCTTGTTATATCGTTAGGCATAACTTTTATCATTATAACATGTCAACCCATGTTTGCTCAACCTATGGAATACCCCCTCATGGTCTCTGTCCATTCAATGAACTTGGGTCACCTTCCCTCCAGGGCTTGGTGCTACCTCGGCCTTCCCCTCCAGGGGCTTGGCCACCATCACTAAACTTCTAGAGACAACATGAGGAGTTTGAGCAAGTTATATTCCAACTTTTTATTTTCATGTATATATATAACTATTGGTTTTTTTTTTGTCTCTTAAGGCTTATCACATAAGTTTTATGCTCCTTATGCCCACATGCATGGGAGATTGGGTTTCCTAAACCATCCCTTATCTTTCTTATTCATGATTTCAAGTTTCACTTGGGCAGTGTCCCATACCACCACACCATGTTGATTACAAATTTTAAGTTTCACATGGGTAGTGTCCCATACCACCACACCATGTTGATTACTAATTTTAAGTTTTCACATTTTACTTCTCTTATTAATAATTTCTTTTTAAGGCTTATTAAGCAAAGAGATGAGAAGTAGATGAAAATGTGAGATGAGGAACTTGATTTTTCTATTTAAAATTTCTAAGGATAATTTTAAATTATAAACTATTAAGTATTAGTTGATGAATTTGTGCTCTGATACTAAATGTAACGACCCACACTTTTGAGTGTCTAAAAGACCTTAAAGTCGCAGATCGTTAATCATATACTCCAGGATCAGATTCATGAAATAATACAAAATAGTAAACAATTTCCATTAATGATCAAATATTTACATGTTTAGATAAAAAGCTCCTCTAAGGAGTTACATAACTTTTAAACAGAATTAACTTTTACAGTTGTGAAGATAAACCATTAAGACTAAACCTTCATGATGAAGCTGTAGTGTCTTCAACATTTTTATTTGTACCCTCATGTCCACGAATCAAGTATATCTGATACCTAAAACGCCGAAAAACAAATACGCGATCAGTATATTGCTATACTGGTATGTGGGTTCAAACAATAATCACAAGTACAGATATAAGCAAACATCTTTATCTTGAATATAAGAAAATAAACTTGTTTTCATATTCTAACCCATATCTGGTCAACTACCTCAATTGTAATCACTGTCCCTCTGGGGCTCGTGTGCATTACCCTTAAGATCAGTCTAACCCATGGTTCAGAATACTATTACTTACTTTACATGATACTCATATGAACTTTATAGTTTGCAAGAACTAAATAAACAAGCAAGGAGTTTATTTTTCGTTCAATCTCATCGAGAAACATCAGCAATCTCAGAATTTGATACATGTATTCATAAGCGTAACGATGTACCTTATGCCATCGCAGAAACCATGCATAACATCATATGTACTTTAAGAGTATATCCAAACATCTAAGCAACAAGCATTCAATCTGATATATACATATTGCATATGTGTCACCATGTGTTCACATTATATTACTCAGATCTAGATGTGTTCCTAAACTAGGGTTTAGGATTATCTCATGTTTGGATCTGGGTTTAGGGTCACAGACCCTAACTCCTCACATTATGGTTTCTAAGATTACAAATTCAATTATGAATATTAGGCGAAACCCTAATCATCAACTTAAGCACATTAGCTTACTCATTACATCTAGTTCACATTATCAGTATTAAGATTATCTCAAGATGTCCATGTTGGTTGTAAAACCCTAAACAACATGAATAAGATTACTAATCTAGAATCATCCATTATTAATAATTATCAAGGATTTATTCATTATTCATGTCTAGATCAGGTATTAGCTTAACATAAATCAATATGTCCAATTAAGCATCATATTAACCAAAACTAAGCTTTCTCTTACATTAAACACATTAGAACATGTATTGTACATACTTTTAGAACAGGAAGCATAATCAAGTTCTGCTATTATTTTATTTAGATTCTTCTCGTTTTCTTGAGCAATTTGATATATAGTTTCAATATATTCTGAGTTACCAATAATTAACTACACAATTTGCAAGCTAAATTGATTTGGACCAATCATCCGCTGACACATAAGCGTTTGCTAAACTCTTATTTGCCATGCAGGCTTGGCGCAAGGCCACGCGGGCAAGAACTTAAAAAATAACTAAATTATGATTTTGTCCTCACCTGGGTGATTGAGTTACATTGCGAGTGGGGGGTTTAATAGTCCTTTGATTCACAGGCTTCTTCTTCCTCACGCAACGTCCTCCTGCAGTCCCGACGCCGCGGAGGGTCAGCTTGCTGATGATCCGCTCGTTGCCCTTGGGTGCTGGATGGCCGCCGCGAATCCCTGCGCCCTCAGTGGATACTCTCAGACTCGGAGTTCTTATCAGCTTCATCGGGTGCCACCACAGGTGGCGGGGAGAACACCCTCTTTGTTGGACGAGTGGGGGCACGATTCATTTGTTGCGTTTTCTCAGACCGTCCGGTCAGATCAACCCGACCAGGGTGTGCGCCTTTGTTCACGCGTTGGTCGCCCCTTATTCTCAGACGTAGACGAAGCCACACTGGTGTCGCAGACCGTGCCCACTTCCCGTCGTCACCCCTTGTATCCTCCATTCACCCTCTCCTCACAGTAAAACAGGATAGAAGGTTGTTGTGGGGAGAAGCATGGAGTGTGGGGTGGTGAAGGAGGTGATCTACCGTGATCAGCCTTGAAGAACTCTTCGAAGGAGGACAACCATCGATGTAGCGATGAGATCAGGTCATGTGATTTGGTTATCTGCCCTTCCACGACATACTGAAGGATGCGGGAAAGAGCACGCATGGCTGTTCCTGATTCCTGGTTTTCGTGTGACCCTTTGCTGACCTGATACTGGTTCCAGATGCAAACCCTAATTGCTTGAACTTTAAGGATGGAGATACGAGAGAGGGGAGGAGTTTGTGGTTGCGATAAGGATTCCCCATGGTCTCTACACACATATATATATGTATGCCTTCCAGGGGGAAAATCTGAAGGAGTCCATACTACAACAACCAACCCCGCTTCCTTCTTTCCAAAGTCACTATCGTATCCCCAATACGAGTCTCACAATAGCACTTCTTCCCTTATTGGTATATGATCCTTTTATTCTTATTATAAATAGTTACCTTGTTGATTATCATGGATATTCACGAAACACCACCAAGTAAACTCCCTCTCTTCATCTTCCTTTAAACCATGTTTTCCATTTCTTTTAGGAAAATTACATATTGTTTCTTTATTTGGCTTCCAAGAACAATGTGGATCATCTTTTAATTAATTATCCAATCTGCATATTATCTTGAATTATCTTATAAATCCTCTCATTATCTTATATTGTAATTATCCTTCAACATAAGAAAAGGCAACCCAAGGTAACACTATTTGGTGTCCCAACCATTGTGCTTCCAATAATGGAAAGATAAGTATTCTTTTAATTGTCTAACACATTATTAACTTTATTCTCCTTTGGAAAACATTTATCAATATCAAAAGTCATTACTATTTATTAATGCATGGATTCCGTTTATCTATTTGTCTTGTGCCAAAAGAACTTGTGCGACAAAGGAAATTAACATTACTATTCCACCAATAAAATCATTGAGGAATTATCAAATTGCATCATATTTTATAGTTCAATTTTTACCAAAATTTGAGGATATTACACCCTCTTCCCAGTTTTTGGGATCGTGAGGGTGTTCTGTGCGAGGAAGATGGTCCTGTGAACTGCCAGTTCAACTAGTTGCAACCCGCCCAAAATAAACCAATCAATTGAGCGTCGAACCAGCTTATTAGAGGAGTGAACCGGCCAAATCAAAGGCCTAAACTAGACCCTAGACTAGAGAGCCTCGTGGAATGATCTAAGACATCCAATAAACATCCAACAATCAAAATTTTCATGAAATAAGGTCTTTATCTAGCTCTCTGGAAAATATTCAATTAAATGCCAGATCTTGTTTAAATCATAGAAAATGCATCCAAACTCCAAAAATGATGAATAAATAGTCTATCTTGATCAGAAAAATCCAGTAAATCCATTAAAAATACTCTTAAATCCTAATTTCTAATTATGCTCATTGATATATTTAAATCTAGATCTCTTTCTTACGTAATTAGTCTAAATACCTCTATTTGTGGTTAATCTTGACTAAATGCTAAAAACCCTAGATTTGGACTCTGATGATTATTCTTATAACCTAGATTTAATATATTTGAATCATCTACTCTTGAAAATAAATCATTGTGATCTAGATCTTTTTACTGGATTCAATCTTGATTATAATGAATATGAGTAATCTTGATATTGATCTTAATCTTGCTAAACACTTGATATACTTTGACCCATCAACCTGATCTAGAATTCCAATGATGCTAAGTATCATGATGATGATCTATGAACTTGGTGATGACTTGAATAATGATCATAATATTAGGTTTAAAATATATGATTCTAGAAACCTTGGAAAGTCATTTACACTTGAAAATACTTGATAATTGAAATAATGTTGGACATATTGAAATATTGATTGATTATAAGTGGATGACCTAACCCCAAGGTTGACCTAGGAAAGTTAACCCTAATATCGAATATTGAAACATGATTTCCAAATATCTTGATCTTGACCCTTGATCCAAACATTGTGTTTTAGGATCTAACTCAAAGGGTCGACCTATTACTAGATGATATGTACTCAAAATCTTCAGTGAAAGGTACGCTATTATATAACTCCTCCTTGATTGTATTGAAGATACTTTTATGTATCTCTTCACTGTATGTTTGGCTATTTACTTGGATGAGATATTGTTTCCTATGATTAGTCTTCTGTTTTTCTATACTATATTTTGAAAAACATGAAAACATAAATTGCATGCCCATTATGATTGCCCAAATATTGATAATGATGATGATATTGATAATGTTGATAATGTTGATATTGAGTACAACAACCCCCATTTGGAGGTGGGACTTGTACATTGGCTTCCTATGTTCCTATGGCGAGAAGGAGCCTAGTGACCTTCCCCATCGTGTTGGGGTAATAGAGTCACACAAATTATATAAGCATGCTTCTCGAATTACAGCATAATGGGAACTCATAATAAAATTTGAATTGTTTGAAAAACTTGTCGAATAAATGTTGGTTTTGCAAATTGCTTATTATTCTTTTGAATATAAGTCATGCCAAGTATACTATTTTGTTATAAATCGTTTTGTTTGATTTTGATAGTGTACCGTGAAATTGCATGATTGTGTCTTGATTTTCTTTATTTTAGGCAATACAAATGGAATACTAAATGTGATCGATTCCACACTATAGACTCTGATGACAAAGATAAATCGGAAATATCTCCATATTGGGTTAGTTTGTTCTTTAATTATCTAGTTTTGAGTTATTTATTTCTTATTGTATATGCCAGAGTGTTAGATCCTATTGGGCCACTCAGGGACGGGCGCTTCAATCCCTTTTCTACTGTCTAGGCAGTGGGATTGGGATTGAGGTAAGAATAGTTCTATGACATTCTACAACCATCATTTTATCGCATCAAGGCCTAGGCTGGCTAACCAAACAACCAGTAATCTTGTTCAATATATCTCGTTATAACTGAGTGTTAGCCAAACTTATCTCTTTTTGTCAACTTAAGGTTAACCTAACAACCTCAACTTCTTCTAGCTTCCAGCTAAACTAGGCAGCTATATCTCAACCAGAGCATTCATTACCACTTCTTTTCCTTAGGTGTTAGGTAATGTTGAAGACATACACCTCCATGTATTATACTTATCATCTCATCTCAAACTCTAAGTTGATCTTCATCAAGAAGCTCTAAGCTAATCCTAATGGTGATCAAACTCAACCTTGTATCACTTGCAAATTCCACATAGCTCATGATAAAACATCCTCAAAAGATGACTACACTATTCCTCTTAGTGTTTGTAAACCATCCATGTATCATTCACTCCACCAGGGTATGTTATCATCCCTATCCTCATCCCTCATAGCAACGTTCCAACTCACATTATCTTTATCCTTGGTGTATGACATGCGTACTGTCCTATCTCTCACTCCCATAACAAGAGGAAATAAGCATTTAGATGTAGTCCAAATATAGAGTTCTTCCTGTTCCAAGAGTAGAGATGGTACATCCCACCTTGCTAGTACACCTTTAAGTTGAAACATGCATCTTATGTCTCAACATCACAACCATCTTGATATCAAAGTCACTTCCATGGAAACTGATCTCGAACCTACTTGGCCCAAACATAATACTTGGTCATATCCTCTAGGTGTATAGGGTGCTGGAACTTTTGGGGTCATCCCTCTACCCTCATGCATCCAGAGAGTGCCCTACTCATCGGTCCTTTGGGTCCCATGAGTTCATGAAGGTGATCAATCTCTTAACCCATGGCCCTCAAACAATGATAGTTGTTACCTCCCGACCCTATGGTCATGTGCAACTAGGGAATTAGGCAACTCCTACTTCCATCGGTCTTATCCCCACCTGACCTTAGGATAGACTTAGGATTTTAACATAGTACATGTCCAACTTAGAACCTTACCCAAGCCTTCATCATTTCTCTCTCTATTTTCATGGGCTGACTTTCATCCCTTCATAGGGGTCATGGCGACCTACCTACCTTGGTTAGGCCCCATACTGGTTACCTCCATGGTAACACACCAACATGCGCTAGAGATGGTTATCTATGGGTCTACAGGTTCATTCTCTTACCATGTACTCTTCACTTAGCTTCTCAAGATCTTATTAGACCTCTTTAGGTTACCTCAAAACCAACAAAACTGGTATACACCCTACAAAAGAGTCTTCTCCCAGGATGGGAGGAAACTACAACTCTTGACATCAAGGTTACAACCGTCCTTAGGGTTTACATCCACATGAGCATGCTTAACCCCAGCAAACTACTAAGGAACAAACAAACCACCCACTAGACCAAGCTAGGTCACACTTGTTTTCATTCCTCAACACTAGATCCAAATCGTACCTTTCCATGTCATCAACTTAGCTGTGAGGGGTTCATCAAACATACCTTAAACATAAGGGTTTTATCTCTCCTCTAACCATGAGGAGTACCATGCTCAAATCTATAGATACTCAAATCTCATCAAGAGCATCGGATGCATTACTTCCCCTCTTTGGCCTAGGAACCCTAAGTTCACCTTTGGGTGTCCAACTGCATGCTCAACCTCTTATCCATGAACCAAACATGTCCAAGGTATGTCATGTACACCCATGATCCTTTTATTCGAGCAACACCTTAGAGTTAAGTCCTCCTCAAGGGCAACCAACAAGGTACAAGGCCTCACAACTTGCTACTTAAACCTCCTCAGGGTTTAAGGAACTCTTTGTCTCATCCTCTCTCTAGGGTTTGGTTCCTCTAAAGGAAATAGAGATATCATTAACCTCCAGGGTCAACATGAGGAAACCATTATCATCTACTTAGGTCGCATCATCCTCAACCCTATGTTGTTCCTCATGTCTCGGAATCTAAGCTTCCAACCTTCTTGCTTGAGTCCTACTTTCTCTCTCTAGAGCTAACTCCACATCCAACCTTACTACCAGAGGTCCTCTCTCCATGAAGAATCAAGCTCACAAGGACACCTCTACATGGGTGAAACCTATGCTCAAACTTATGTTTGCTCAAGATCCTCCATAACCCTTTATGCTTATTTCATAAGCCGTCCATCATACTCTCCTGGCCAGGGTTTCAACCTACTGTCAGTACTACTGACATACTCTGGGTGTAAGCTATACCCTACTTGCATTAGCCCATAGGGTTCTATAGATTCTTCTCTAACCCCATCAATGAAGGAGCTATCCTTCACTCTAACATGCACGACCCTCTCTAGGGTTGGGTCGCCAAAGGTACTAAGTCATCTAACCTCTTATGGCATCCCAAAGGCATGTCCAACCAAACACCCGGTAAACCATGACATCTAACTCATCATGTCATCTCTCTCTAACCTTGACTTAGGGTTAGGGTTAACATCATCCCCAGAGGATGTGCCAGGTCTCTACTTATGATGGAGGTCTCTACCTCTAAGACTAACTCTCTTTACTTACCCTCCTGACAAGAAGATCTAGCCTCAGGTCTCTCCTAAGGGCATGACAACTTATGTCATACGACCTAGGCATGTATCTACTCTTTAGTTTATACTTAATCTATTAAGCTTATGTCCATGACATCTTATTTATATGCTTTTCATTATTTTGGTGGAGGATTCCTTAGACCTTATTAACCTTACCCATACCTCAAGAGGGTGAGGAAAAGAGAGAAACCCTAATCCATAAGGTCCTTAACAGAATTTGAGTTGAGAAGGGATGAAAAAGATGAGAGAGTCCTAAAGGTATCTTATTTCGAGTCATATCCTAAGACATCGGCAAGGAAGTCACACAATTCAGGAGTCCCCGTATTCTGACTAGCGGTGTGGAGAAAAATCTTGCCAGCCCCCGGACGTGATCCTTTTTTAGACACCTCAATCTTTCGGAAAATCCTATAATAACTCCCTCGGTTTAATGGAATTTGTAAAATTTAATAATTATTAATGATTATATGAGGAACCTATACTCTGATACCAATTATGATGACCCCGTCTCTCGGTAACCCCCACTTAAGGGAGACCAAGAGATCAGAACTGTTATCCCAATAAACCAGATCAAAGGTTCGACAAATAATCAATAATAATTATGAAATTCTACTAACTAAACTGAAATCTGGTATTAAAATAAAACTTTGCATACCTTTTAAAACTTTAGAAATCTATTTATCCAAGCTTGAATCTACTCTATTTAATCCTCCTTGCACTTTATTTCTTATTTTCACAATGTGTCACTTTACTGTTTGTTCATTTCAGGGTTGTACCTAAAACGCTGACAAATAAAACGTCGGTCAGCATAAAGCTCGCATGTGGGGCAAACAATAATCGTGTAACTTTGATAACAATATAATCATCCAATTATCATTTAACAGCTAAGATTACATCTTAAGCAATACTACTCAATCCTTACCTATTCCCTATCTCTGTGTTGTCCCTGTAGTGGACTTGGATACTACCTCTCTCTATGGTAGATCCTTACCCCCATGGCCCTACCTCACAGGTAGCCAAAACTTAGGGTTATGGAGTCGCATGGCCCTACCCGAAGGTAGCCCAATCCCTGACTCAAGGTGACTTCATGGACCTACCCCATTGGTAGCCATGTACTAAGTCATCCAATGACCTGATGGACCTACCCCATAGGTAACCATGTACTTGGTCAAACTATTAAGCCATAGAGGGGACTCAGATCTAAGCTAGTAGGCACATATCTTAAGTGATAGTCATATCCACATTATAGCTTGCATTGATTAAATTCATCCAACAATTTAATTCAAGCCAGGAGGGACACATCGATAAAATCCTCAAAAAACTAATTCGGAATAACCATAAGCGTAACCACATACCTGTCAGGCAGACTCAGGTGCAGGAATAATCCAAACAAGCAAGTAATCCAGAATCAAGCAAGCAAGCACACAATTCAGTCCTGAAATATACATCCAATATTTTCTATTATGGATCATGGTATTCAAGTCTAATAGGCCTAATCGTGCCCTAGAGTTACTAGCCCCTTTTTAGGGTTTTGACCATAATTAGGGTTTCACTCCACTTTTACTTTATTTTTATTACTTTAAACCCTAATTCTATAAAATCACTTACAAACCCTAATTATTTCATCTTTCTTTCACAAAAGATTCTAAGTTCATCTTTTAGCAACAAGAAACCCTAATTTTCGATTATAAGTACTTTTTTTCTTTTTCTCTTTTTTAGGGTTTCTAAGTATATTAATCAACATATTAGGTTTAAAACCCAAATCCTTGCAATTCCATCATCAAAATAGATTAAAATCCATCCTAATCATTAATCAAGTTAATAATGCTCGAATTAACTTATTTGCAACATTAAATCTATCCTTTATCAACAATTAGGGTTTCTAACCACAAATTAATACTTTTCCCATCCAAAATAGATACTTTTGCAAAACGATGCTAATTTAGGTTCCCAAGCTATTTTTAATGTATCCCTTGTATTTTTCTGATCATTTTTCATGTATTAACTTTCCTCATCCGAGTTCTTTAGCTCAAGATATGTTTTTTATAAGTAAAACCCTTTTATTTGATTTATTAGCATTTTTCAGAAAAACGTGGATCGTTTGATTTGTGGTCCGCTAGTCCACTTTAGGATCCAGCGACCAGGATCACGCAGGCTAAGTCAATTAGAAATAGGTGAAGGAACAAACTAACCTTGATCCAGTAGAAGGAGGCGATGGGAAAAACTGTAAAAGACTAAAGGTCTTCGTCTTCCACCTTGCGCCAAGCACAACATCTCTGATGGTCAACTAAGGAGTTGACTTCGGGCTCTAGGTCACCTGTGAGCAAGGCGATAGGTCAGGGAGCTTCACCTCCCTCCTTTGAAGTCAATTGTAGGTTCAATTGCTTGCACGAGCCTTGCCAAGGTCGCCCCCTACTCGCTGGACTCCGGCGAGGTTTGTTGTGGTGTCGAGGGTATAGGTCAGGGTGAACTATGCAATCGAAAGCTCGAAGTTGACCCTTGCACTCTTTCATAGAGATTGGAAAAGCAAAGGGAGTTGCTGGTCCCCTCCTTCACCCTCCCCTATATATAGGGTTGAGGTCACATTTGCAAGAATTGGGCATTTCCCAAAACAACGACCAAACCTAAATAAAATAGGGATGAATCCCCACAGTTTCCTCTCCTAAGTCAAATGGGACTATCAACAGGCTGTCATATCTTCTAGATCACAAGAAATCAAGATGGGAAATTCTCCCTATAACTTGCACAGTCCTAGTCCGCTTGGGACGTAGATGATGAGCATCCCATCTTGGATTAAGATCCAACATACCTCACTGCTCACAATCAAACACAAAGGAAAGTATTTTCCTAATTCAGAATAACTCCCAATTTTGAGATAACTTGAGAAATTTGTATCTCCCAAACCCTTTCTCCTTTTTAACTCAAATTTTAAGGGAAGGTTTGTCTTGGAATTATCTAGCTTTGTACGAAATTTCGGAAACAAATTACAATGGAGGAGAAGGCTTCCTTCTCTCCCAAGATATCCATTAATTAATTCAAAATTAATTAGTAATCCATTTCCCTTTGCCATTATCTTGTTATCTTGGGTCCCTTGGACCTCAAGATATCCTCAAGGCATAGATTTCCACATTGGGGAATGTCTACTTGCTTTTATCGTTTTATTTATATCTCTTTGACATATTCTCCTTATCGTTTTATCTCTTCATTAAAATATCTCTTTTTGAGGATTTCTCTTTATTTCTGTTTTATTTTCCTCATTGGTATTAGGAATCCTTGGGATATGAAATTCCACCAATGATAACTCAATTATACCTCTTTCCACTTATTTCCCATATTTATCATTGTTTTCAATTTCTTTCTTAATAAAGAAATACTTAATTGATCTTTTCTTTTCTGATTGCATTTTCTTTGCAACTTTGGACTCCTTGGAACCCAAGAGGCACGAAAGCCAACTTTGGATTATATTATTTTGCCTTCTAGAGTTTTCTACATTTTTTTTCTCCATTTATTATTAATAATGGAGTTTCTTTTGTCTTTTCCTTATTAGTGGGCCCAATAGCCAATAAAGCCCACAAATAAATCAATAAGGCTATTTTAAACGAAATTCATTGACTCAAATCAAGTCACACCATTATTGGTTCCAATATATTTAATATGAGAAATTACATTTCTCTCCAAGAGAACCCAAAAATTGGGGTTGTAACAGTCATGGTCAGCAAATTTTCAACCAATATTATTTAAATTGAATACCTAAACACTTAAGTAATCAAGTTAAACCTTATTCATGAGTAAACCCCTATTCCAGGTGTATCGTATGTGTGTGACCCTATAGGTCCCAAATTACATTGGCAGTGAATGTCCAAAATCAATTTATGACATCACAAGCATTGAGCGGTATCTAGTAGAAAATCATGTCTACCCAAGTAATTGAAAAGTTGGAGAACAACTTCAACTTAAAATATGTGATCAGTGTAATAATGATCTTATAGTTCCTTTATCTTTGATATGCAGATTGAACTTGAGTCATGAAATCACCATCCTCTCAACGTTCAATCCATGTTTCTTGAACTAGAGCAAACTATTAAGATACACTTGAACTCAATATCATATATTGACTAACATAAGCATGGCCATGCATTTCTCTATCTCATTTATCAAGTGGCCATGATATCAGCCTCCAATAGGAGGGACATATCCCATCTACATCACTCAAAGTCAATCCCCATGTGTCACAATGTACCTGAGTAGCCTTTATTGAAACCATATTAAAGGTCACATTGAATGGTGTGAAAATACATTAAACGACATGTGATGAGTGTAGTGACTTCATGTCTAAGAACCACAATCGCCACTATCACTATGAGAGTTGATTATGACTACAATATAATGGTTCCATGTATCACTCTCTGGTACACTATTCTTTAACAAGTACCTAGGTGCTTGGTTTGATAGCAAATTTCGTTACTAGTGAGATTATGTCATCAATGATTCTAGTCTTATGTAGTATTGTTGCTGGCTTTTCTTTCATAGTAACTTCCAACTAGGGGCATAAAAAGAATTTGTGTACTCTTATCATGCATATGATCTCATTGTTTAGGTCCTCAACCCGAAGACATATGTCATTGAGTGACATCATTCTTTAGACATTTATTATGTTACATTATCATCTCATAACTGAATAAAATAGAATAAAAAAAAATTGCCTTTTATTATTATCAAATCAAGTACATCATACCACATTACAATCACCACATGATTGTCTCTCTGGGCATGCATACCAATAGAATCCCACTTGTACTTAGAGCAATTCACTCATGAATCTCATTCCAAGTGATCTAAAATGTCCAACATACTACTTCTATGAAAATGCTTTTGTCAATGGGTCACAATATTGCTTTCAGTCAGTATTATGCAAATCTTCACATCTCCTCACTATAAAATCTCTCAAATGAGATTGAACCACCATAGTATGTGCTTGGAAAGCTAATGTGATCTGGGTTCCTTAGCTTGTGCAATAGCTCAATTGTTGTCACAATACAACTCTATTGCATCGCTAATACTTGGAACCACCCCCGATTCACTAATGAACTTCTTAATCTTGACATCTTTTTGCTGCATTAGATGTTGCAATATACTCGTCCTCTATTGTAAATCAGCAACTATCTTTTGCTTGGAACTCTTCTAGCTCACAACTCCATTGTTGAGGAAAAATAAAAATCTTAATTGTGATCTATAATCATCTTTGTCAATTTGAAAGCTTGCATTGGTGTAACACCTTCCACCCAACTCTTCCTCACCACCATAAACAAGAAACTAATCCTTAGTCCTTCTTCAGAACTTAAGGATGTTCATTATGGAACAATGACTCTCACCAAGATCTGAGTGAAATCTTCTTGCCATTCTCAAGGCATACAAGACATTGGGATGAGTGCATAACATTGCATACATGATAGATCCAATTACAGATGCATATGGAATCTTACTAATGTGTTTCCATTCTTTACAAGGACTATGTCGTAACCTCAATTTTGCTTGTATTTAAGTAAATTGAAATGCAAATATACTATGAAAAGAGTCTAGTTTAGAAATTTGGGTACTCTGTTTTGAACAATGGATTTTTTTGCAGATTTCCTCAATGATGAATTTCGTGAATTCCACTATTTTATTAACCCGATGATGGATAAAAAGGGAAAAGGATAAAATAAAAACCCATATTAAGCATAAAGATGATAGATAGATGATAATTGTGTCTATGTGTGAGAATTTTGTAGAATTCTCTAGAAAGTGGCATGAATGGCCACTAATAATTAGTTTTCATGTGCACATGGTTTCTAATATAAAGAATAGTTAAAATAAAGAAAATAGAAAAGGAAGAAAGAGAAAATGATTACTTTTGATGCTTTTAAAGCATAAAATAGAGGTAGATTTGCATATGAGGAAAGTCCATTTTCTTTTCAAGTTTTGGTTTCAATCTTTACAGAAGAGTAGATTAAGTTATTAAAGACTTCCCCTTATAATTTGGGATTAAAAGGATGCATAATTTTAGAAATATGGATTTTATAAAAATCCCTAACGTGAATGGAATAGCATTAAATGTCTCAATTCTATTCATATTAGAAATCCATTTAACAGCCTTTTCATCAGCATGTGTCACTGGGATTTCTAGATCTGAGATCGAATGGAGCACATTCATCCCCTACCTTAGTCAAGAGAGGAAACTAGGCCCTTGAATTAGTTCATTTTGAGGCAAGTTTCTCAGAAATTTAGTTTACGAGTAGGTGTGAAAATCATCCTAATGAATTTGGGAGATCAATTCAAATCAGCCTACTTTAGGTTGGACCTAGATTTGGAGTCTCTAGATGAATCGCCTAATCCACAACCCTCTATGGTTGACCCCCAACTATAAATAGGGATGTAGATCTCCTCTACAAACCATATAAGCACTCTCCAAGGTCATGCGGTGCTTCCTGATCAAATCCCTACTCTCAATTTTTCAGTTCCTCCTTTCCTACCCCCCTTGTTGTTCTTGATGTAAAGACAAAGTGTTATAACCTCAATTTCTTGAATATGTAAAGGAAGATGTAATTCTCTTTCAATGAATAAATGAAATCTTTTTCTTTGAATTGCAATAGATTTCATATGAAGAGGCCTTTATTGATTGATGGTGGGCCTTGTTGGCCATTAAGCCCAATTGAAAAGAAAAGAGAATTAAAAAGGAAAAGAAATTGATTAATAAAAGGGAAATATGAGTATGTGATAATTGAAAGAAGATAAAGGTAAATAGATAATCCCTATATGGGAATCCGTGCCTTTGAGATTTCTTGAGGTCCAAGGGACCCAAAATAAGAAGATAATGGTAAAGGGAAAGGAAATAACAATTAATTTTGAATAAATTAATGAATAACTTAGGAGAGAAGGAAGCCTCCTCATCCATTGCTTTTTGTTTCCCAAATTTCGTACAACGATAGGCAATAATTAAAGGAACGTTCCCTTAAAATTTGATATAAATAGGAGTTATGGTTTGGTAGATATTAATTTTGCAAGTTATCTTTGATTTCAGAATTATTCCTGAATTAATGATATATATATATATATATATATATATATATATATATATATCCTTTGAACGTGAGTGATGAGGCCCGTTGGATCCTAATCCAACGATGGACACTGATCGTCCAAGTCCCGAGTGGACTGGAACTCTACTGGATACAGGAAGAGTTTCCATCCTTTTTCCTCGTGATCTAGGGCGGATGAAAGCCAACTCTTATTCCCATTGAATTTGGGATAGAGAGATGAAGGGAAACATCCCTATTTCGTTGAGGTTTTGCCACCAATCCAGGAAACGCCCAAAGTTGGCAATGCCTGCCTCGACCCTATAAATAGGGGAGGATGAGCGAGGGCACCAGCACCTTGTTTTGCTAGCCGAAACTCTGCGGAAGAGCACTAGGAACAATTCTGTGTGATCAATTGGGCCATCCACTCTAACCTGCACCCCGAGTCAGCAGTAGACCTCGCTGGAGTACCGGCGAGTAAGGGAGGATCGCGGCGCACCCTTGGCAAGCAATTGCGCCCACAAGTGAGTTCGGCTGAGGGAGATGAAGCTCCCAGTCCAAGTAGTTCATTCACAGGAGGCCGAGATCTGAGAGTCAACCCTTGAGTTGACTTTCGCACACCTGCTGTGCTGGACGCGAGGAAGAAGAAGAAGGCCCTGGTCTTTTACCAAAATAACCCTCCACACCTTCAGTAAAGGTAAGGAAGTTTCTGTCCTTTGGTTCTTTTGTTTGCTATGTTAAGGGTGCATGTATCCATGGCTGTTGGTCCTCAGTGGATCCGCGGACCATGGATCAGGAGGCCCTGGTTTTTATAGAAAATAGCAAATAGACAATAAAAAGAGTTTTCTTGTTAAAAATTGTATCTTGAGCTAGGAACCTCAGATGGGGAAAGTTAATCATGAAAAATGATCAGAAAAATATGAGGAATATGTTAAAAATGGTTTGGACATCTAAATCTGTATATCTTTGCAAAAGTATATAATTTGATGGGAAAAGTGTTAATTTGTAGTTAGAAAACCCTAATTGTTAACTAAAGGTTGTTTATTCTTGCAATTAGGTTAATTCATGCATGGTTAACTTGATTAATGATTAAGATGGTTTTTAACCTATTTTGATGATAGAATGGCAAAATTTAGGATTTTAAACTTAATATGATGGTTAAAATGCTTAGAAACCCTAAATTAGAGGAAAAGAAAAAGAAAGTACTTATAATCTGAAATTAGGGTTTCATGTTGCTAAAAGATGAATTTAGAATCTTTTGTAGAAGAAAAATGAAAACGTTAGGGTTTGTAAGTGATTTTGTGAAATTAGTGTTTAAAGTAATAAAGATGAAGTGGAACCCTAATTATGCTCAAATCCCTAAAAAAAGGGCAAATAACCGAGGAAACAATTAGGATTAATAGATCAAGATGACGTGATTAATGATAGAGAAATTGGATGCCTTTTTCAGGAATAATTGTGTGTGTGTGTTTGCTTGATTTCTGATTGATTGGTTAATTCTACATTCAAGTTTGCTTAATAGGTATGTGGTTAATTATGAATAACTGCTTTAGTTTCCCAATGGATTCCCAAATGTTTAATCGCATTGAATGCAACTAAACTATTTGGATGTTCATATTGCAATTATAAAGTGACTATGATTATCACAATTTTATATAAAGGTGTATTCCCGCACCTACATGCCACCCTGATGAAAGATGCCATAAAGGTCAGGCCCAAGAGGGTAGACCAATGGGCACCATGAGAGGTGACCCTAGACACCAAGCTCGGGAATGAGAAGGTGGTCTATGAAGCATGACTATGGAGCACCATGAGAGGTGACTCCCAGGCACCAAGCTCGGGATTGAGAAGGTGGCCTTAAGTCAATTCCAGGGTTAGGGAAAAAGCGGTGGGGAATGTCACATGGAAAATGTAAATTGACTTGCTAAATATCTTGATTGCAATATTTAAATTGTTAGACTTAATTGTGAAATTTTGGTTGCCTCCACATACCAGCAATTGCTGACCGACGTTTTGTTTGTCGGCGTTTTAGGTGTAATCCTGAAAACACAAACAGTAAAGTGACACATCGTGAAATTAAGAAATAAAGTGCAAGGAGGATTAGATAGAATAATTCAAGTTGTGGATAGATAGATTTCCAAGTTTTAAAAAGGTAAGTAAAGTTTCAATTTTGTACCCAATTCTAGTTTAGTAATAGAATTTCATAATTATTGTTGATTATATGTTGAACCTTTGATCCAGTTAATTGAAAAACGGCTCTGACCTTTGGGTCTCCCTTAATTGGGGGTTACCAGGGGGCGGGGTCATTACACAAAGAAACTCCTCATCGGAAGATCACCTCCACCCACCGACAGTGAAATTGATACCATTGTTGAGATCGCCAGAGAAGGCTAAAGGTGAAGGTGCTCTTAGTTCATTAGTTGGTTCCATCGTTGTTGGAGTCAACATGTTAGTTGACTAGCTGGCTCATGAAGAGGACCAAACCAAGGAAGAAGAAGGACCTCGGTGTTTTGACCATCCTTTACTTGCCTCCCATTCGAAATAGGTAAGGCCTTTTGGTCTTTTTCTCTATTCTTAACCTGGTCCAGCAATTTTCGCCACGCAAGTAGGGGAGCTGAGTTGACTGTAGCCCATTGGCTCAGCCCAACCATGTCGACAAGGTTGGTCTTGTGGCCTTTACCTAATTGGTGGCCTATAATTGGCCCATAAGTAGTTAACTTGTAAACATCCTATAAAATAAAAGGATGATTGGATTATTGCAAATAATATATGGGTTTTGGTAAGAAAAATACATAGAATCCAGTAAAAATGTTTTCAAGGACTATATATGCTTCTAGTTCAAAAAGTCCCTAAAGTTAACATATTTAATGTTTTAATGTACTAGAACCCTAATTTCTGAGAATTGATAATCTTAATATGTCCAACATTTATTGATGATCAAAGATTGATCTTTTATGAATAAAAAGATCGACTTGAAAATTTTATGACTTAGCAACCCATGTTTCGGATAATCACGGTTTCTTTGAGAATAAAAGTGAATTTAGTGATAAATTAGGGTTTGTAACCCTAAAGAAGATGAAAAGTGGTAATTAGGGTTTAGAGAACCAAAACCATAATGAAACCCTAAAGTTGGCCTAGAAACTCTGACTTGAGACCCAAGTTAGTCTTAATGGTTATTTGGATAAAATAATTATACATGGGTACATTGCTTTAACTTTTAGGATAATTTTACTTGGTTGATTGATTGATTTCTCTTGCTTGGACATCTAGAACTCCTGATATGTGGTTACCCCTGTGAATAACTTCTTAGTTTCATAGTGTTTTTTGAGGTTTTACCGGATTTCTTAAAATTAAATGCTTGGATGAATTTATTTCTCACAATCTATAAAGTGACTATGGCCATCACAATAGTAAGCTTATAACTTGCTTGAACCCACATATAAACTCTGGAAATTAAGAATGGAAAGTTGTATAAAGTCATAGTAATGGCTAATGACTAGGCCCTATATTGGGAAGGTCAGACCAGGACCCAGATTACAAAGGTCATAAAAGGTCATGCTCCAGATTGGGAAGACCTAATGGCACCTAGCTCCAGATTGAGAGGTAGCCTAAAGTCCATTGTAGGGATAAAACCCTAAGAGAGGGTATACCAGAGGTTGGGTAAAAGCAGTTGAGAAGTTATGAAGAAAACATAAATTTGATTATATAACAAATAATTGTTGTGGTTATGTTGTTACAAGTATATGTAGACATTTTGTTTTCCCCACATACTAGTACAACTCATTACACTGACCCCATGCTTTGTTTCATGCAATTTTAGGATAATTTTCCCTTCTACAAATATGATGAAATCGAGTTCGCAAAAAGAAGGCATAGGATGAAGAAGCATAAACGTGACACCTCATCACGCTAAACGAGATTACTCAAAATACAAAACACAATCAAGTACTAATTAATCACATACTCAAAATTGTGGGATAATTAAAACCAATTCCAACCATGTAAATATACTCTAGAACATTTAGAAAAAGTCCATCATTCCATTCTCATTTACTATAAAAAGTATTTAGATATGGGTCCAAAGACCTCAGTCACATCTTGCATACAAAAGATATTTCACATGTACATGCCATATATTTACAAACATTGGCATACCACCAAAATCTCGTGTCGATACGAGTATATCATCTAGAAAACACATCCCATACCTAGACCTGAGAGTACAAGGATGACACTAGGACTCTACTACTAACATCTACAACTAACCAGCCATATCAATCTATTGATCACCAGATTGGTTCTCTTCCATAGAGCGACCTCGACCTCGTAACCCGGGACCACCTAAAAAAATATGTGGTGACCCACGAGTGAGACCCAGTCCCAGTGAGAGATATAACTCTCTCCAACATATATTGATTATAACATATTAATTAACAGTAAATACATTGAGAAGTTAGGATATTGAATAAGCAATATTAACAGATTGAACAGTTTAAGCATACTAAGAAGTTAAGCAAATAAGTTGTAACATCAAGTAGAAGTACACAATTTTCATTAGTTTGCATCATGTAAGAACTATGTAATGTAAAGACAAGACAAGGTTTGATCAACCAATGTGATGCGTATTAAACCCTAGTAATTATAATACACGACTAGTATTATATCTTTTATTTTTATGCCCTGGGGAGTTTGAGTCATATCACTCAAAATCCAACTGACCAATGTAAAGTGATATTCAGTTCCGTATAAGATCTAGGAGTGCTGGTATCCTAAGATCTCTTCCCCTCGACTAGTATGAGTAAACTACAGTGACATACCAGTCAAACTGCCAACAGTGACATATAGTCAACTGATAACAACTAGTTTGTACTTGGTGCAAGTTACGACACTAGAAAATAGGGTATACAAAACCCTCTAATCTGAGGTACAACCGCAGTTGTCCTCAATCACATCAAATGTCAGAGGCATGACCATAGCCATCTTCCATAACCTACAATTTGGGATGACAAGGATATATCCTAAACTTGCCACCCTCACATACTCAACAATATGCGCTACGAGTTTCCCTTGGGAATACTCGTTTCACCATCCAGTAAGTTCTAACACTAAAGATGGCTCTACGGCATAGGGATCTACATGATTAAGGTTACACATGATTAATTACTGCCAATTGAATACATTAAGGCTTTATCATACAAGTGGACATTCAAACTCTAATTCTATTCTATCAAGAGTATATGCATAACAACTTCAAAGAATATAAAACATTTGAGATATAAATCTTAATCACATTGCCACATTCTATCATTCATTGCAAATTAATGGACCACACTTATCATCATACTATTACAAGATACCAATATCTTATCATAAGTTCCAGGGTTTTAACCCTTATTGGAACGTGAAGATGATTTCACCTCAATAATGGCTTCAAACATGCCCAAAGTTTCTTAAGACCATCACATTATTCAAAGTAAGGTTATCATCATCATTCCATGCCTTAAACAAGGCTCAAAAGGTCATAAGCACATGTATGTCCATAGATATTAACATGGCAAGGCACTATGATATTCAAATAGTACTACATTGTTGTTTCAACACATGAAAAATGTAATTCACTATCACATTAATCATTCAAGAGGTCTTATTATAACCAATAAAAATCATATAATTACATTAAGGTTTGGTAGAACAAGCTAGATCACATGGGAGTTACGCATCCACTTATTATAGTGATTTATCAAATATAACTATATAATGGCAAAGGTAAATCTACAAATTAATGGTATTGAACCATCAAATTATCATCATTAGGACCCACATATAATACCATGTGATTTATTATAATCCATTGGATGTTAAAACATCCAATATTATTGATTGGATTAGGTTTATTGTTCAAGGTTATCAATTGCAGTATAAGTCTAACCATTAAATCAATTGAACCAAGGAACCATTGGTTTAAGGTTTAGTCAAATCTACAATTACATTCCTAATTCATCACATATGGTGATGACCTGATCCACCATTAATTTTGATCATTAGGTCACCATTGGTTTATAGATCAATAATACATTCAGTCAACACCATCATATATTAATCCAATATCATCATCGATTGATAACATCATTAGAATACTTAGTGGATGATAATTAAACATCTAATTGAGACAAAATCTGACCTAAGGGGGTGACCATAGGTTGTCACCATACATTTGACACCCTTGATCACGAAAATCAATTTCCAAGATAGCAAAACCATTGGTTGTTGAATGGTATGTCCATCAGTTGTGTGATAGAGAAGGAAATAGCTTGAAAACCCTAATTTGAACCATCAATTATTCTGTGCTTAGCACCATAGGTTGATGATATCAACCTATCACAGATCATGTTACACCTTAGAAAGGTTTTACACATGTTTACAAGTTCATATAAAACTAGAACAAAACAGGGAACACCACAAAAATTCGTAATTCTAAACAATCATGGTTTCTCTATGCTTAGATCATCACATTCAAGCATAAACATGAACTAATAAGCTTCTAATAAGAAATATAAGTAAAGAATGTTATATAACTCACCTCTATAGAGTAGGTCAGATATAAAACAACAATAATCTCGAGAAAATAAGGCAAGGAATCCCTATATTCAGTCTAAACTTGACCAAATAGGCACTTCTCTCCACAAAGAAGCAAAACCCTAGAAAAAGAAACAAGAAGGAAGGATTTTTTAGTTCTAGAGTCATTTTCACCATGGAACAGTAGGGTTCCAACCTGGAGATATATAGGAGGAAGAAGAGAAAAGAAATAAATGGAGTAAATAAGGTAATACTTACACTTTAGGTCAATATCACTAGGAAGGAGCTTTAGGAACCCCTAAATGAAGTCAATTTCAACCTTAGATCCTTTCTCCAAGAAGATCCCCACTTTCTTCTTCCTTGGGAAGCAAAATTTGCATCTAAATAGAGGGAGAAAAAGGATGGGAGAAGGAGGGAAGTGGTGGAGAGAAAGTGGCTCGTTTTGGTTCTTGGGGATAAGTATATGAACTTTAAGATAACGAAAAAAAAAAAAAGTTGAAGTTCTAGTATCTATCCAAGTGTCCATGGCTTTAAACTACTAAGAATATACAAGAACACACACAAGAAGGTCTCCCACAATCTGTATAGACCTTCTTAGATTTCCTTTGTTGAATTTCCCAGCCAATCACATAATTCCTTAGTTGATAGCTACTAAAGGTAGCTCATCCATGAAGGGGTAAACCCTAAAATACCCTTGATGAAAACACCTTCAAATCATGGTTCAACTAGGAGCACCATGGCTCAGAAATCACAAGAATGATAATATAATATCTACGGAACATAATGTATGTGATAAATTGCAAAGAAAACCCCTCAATAGGGTAAATTGTAGAAAAGTACAAAATGTACAAAAAATTGCATAACTTGCTCAAACAGTGTCCAAATTGGACCAAATTTGAAACTTAAGCTTGTATTATGATTTTAAAACATATAAAAAGGTTAGATTAGAGTTATAAGCATTAAATTATGGTAATTAATATCATTCAACTCATTAAGCAAATTCAGGGGCCTAACAACTATAAACCCCTGACAAGGATTTTGCCCCAAAATCCTACGCAAAAAGAGATGGGTATTTTCTACACATCTCATTCTCTTGTTCCCATGTGACTTCCTCTATGACATAGTGATTCCACAAAACTTTCACTAGTATTATATCTTTTCTCTTCAGCTTTTTCACCCTTCTATCCAAGATCAACACATGACCCTCAACATAGGAGATATCCTCATCTAACTCAACCTCTACTGGTTGGATTGTCTGGTCAGTATATGGATGGCATTTCCTCAACATAGAGATGTGAAAGTCATTATGCAATCTATGTAGCTCTGGTGGTAGCTCCAACTTATATGCTACCTTTCAAACATGAGCTAGGATAGGGTATGGTCCCATAAATCTAAGAGCCAACTTACCCTTCTTTCCAAATCTCAACACACCTTTCCAAGGAGAAACCTTAAGATATACTTTGTCTCCCACTTGGAACTCAAGTGGTCTACGTCAATTATTTGCATAAGATTTCTTCCTGTCCTACGATGCTTTCAACTATTGGTGTATCACTTTAATCTTTTCTGTAGTCTGTTGTACTAGCTCAGGACCCAAAAGTTGATATTCACCTATCTCATACCAGCAAAGAGGAGTCTGACATTGTTTCCCATACAGAGCCTAATAAGGATCCATACTTATGCTTCTTTGATAGATATTGTTGTATGCAAACTCTATGTACATCTCAACTACCAAAAAATTGCCGCACACATGCCCTCAAGAGATCCTCTAAAGTCTAAATAGTCCTTTTAGACTGGCCATCAGTCTGTGGATGAAAACATGTGTTGAATCTTAGTTGTGTTCCCATTGCTGAATGTAGACGCTCCCAAAAATGACTTGTAAACTGTGGACCTCTATCAGAAACTATAGTCACTGGAATGCCATGCAGATGGACTACCTCATCAACATATATTTGTGCCAATTTCTCTGTTGTAAACGTCGTCTTAACTGGCAGAAAATGAGCTGACTTAGTCAATCTGTCTACTATCACCCATATGGAATCATGACCATTGGATGTCCTAGGATGACCAACCACAAAGTCCATAGTAATATGATCCCATTTCCACTATGGTATTGGAAAGGGTTGTAATGTCCCTACAGACCTCTGATACTCAATTCACCTACTAACAAACTGGACATTTGGCAATGAACTATGCCACATCACGCTTTAGACCTGGCCACCAATACATGTCTTTCAAGTTTTGGTATATCTTGGTACTTCCAGGATGCATTGCATACATGGAGGAGTGAGCCTCCTCAAGTACCATCTTCCTCAACCCATCCACATGAGGAACTACTATCCTATTGTGGTAACAAATTGTACCATCATCTACCTAATGAAAGCCATCACACTTTTCACTACTGATCCCTAATTGGATATTATGTATCACAATATCATTCTATTGTACATCATGAATCTTCTATCCCAAGGTAGGTTTCACTTATAACTGTGCCAACAATCCTGCCAGCAAGGAAACTTCTAGTTGTACATTCATCTAGCAAAGAGACACTAGCATATCTCTCTAATGGCACATCAAGGAATTTAATTGTGCATTATCTACCATTGAAGATGAAGATGCCTTTCTACTCACTGCATCAGCTACCACATTAGCTTTCCTTGGATGGTAATCTATTGTGTAATCATAATCCTTAATCAGCTCCATCCATGTCATCTACCTCATATTCAACTCCTATTTTGAGAAGATATATTGTAGATTCTTGTGGTCAGTGAAGATCTAACACTTTTCTCCATAAAGATAGTGTCTCCGGATCTTTAAGGCATGGACCACCGCTACAAGTTCCAAATCATGTGTTGGGTAATTGTCCTCATGTTTCTTAAGTTGTTGCGAAGCAAAAGAAATCACATTTTTATCCTACAACAACACGCATCCCAACCCATTCTTTGAAGCATCACAAAAGACAATATAGCCTTTTCCTTGCTCTGGCAGTACTAACACTAGTGCACTAGTCAACTTTTCTTTCAAAAGCTAGAAAGAACATTGACACTTGTCATTCCAAGCAAAAGGAACATCCTTCCTGATTAACCTAGTTAGGGGTAACGCTATAGAAATGAAGTCTTTGATGAACCTCCTATAGTAACCTGCCATACCTAGGAAACTAACGATCTCTATTGGTGTCTTTGGTTGTTCCCATCCTAGTACAGATTCCACTTTCTTGGGATCAACACAAACACCTTTTGCAGATATAACATGGCCTAGAAAAGACACTTTAGATAACCAGAATTCACACTAGTTGAACTTAGCATATAATTGATGCCACCTCAACAAAGTCAATGCCTATCGAAGGTGTTTCTCATGTTGTTGACTATCCTTGGATTATATTAGGATATCATCTATGAATACAACCACATACTGATCAAGATAAGATTTTAACACCCTATTCATCAGATCCATAAAAGTTGCAGGTGCATTGGTTAGCCCAAAAGACATAACCACAAACTCATAATGACCATACCTAGTCCTAAAAGTTGACTTGGGTATGTCATCAGCCTTAATTCTCAACTGATGGTAACCTAACCTCAAGTCTATCTTTGAAAACACAGTGGTACCTCTCAACTGATCAAAAATATCATCAATTCTCGGCAAAGGATACTTATTCTTTATTATCACCTTGTTCAACTGTTTGTAGTCTATACACAACCTCATTGAACCCTCGTTCTTTTTAACAAACAACACAGGAGCACCCCAAGGGGAAGTGCTCGGCCTGATAAAGCCCTTCTCTAACAATTCTTATAACTGTTTCTTTAACTCCTGCATCTCTACTGGTGCCCTTTTGTATGTTGATTGTGCTATGGGTTATGTTCCAGGAACAAGATTGATCTCACACTTAATCTCTCTAGGAGGGGGAATGATAGGAAATTCCTCAGGAAAGACATCCTCAAATTCTCGCACCACTGGTACCTCTTGGATACTAGGACTAACTGCCTTAGTATCCACAACATGAGCTAAGAAAGCCTCACATCCTTATCTCATCAACCGCTCAACTATCATAGATGACATCAAACATGTAGGAAGAATCTTCCTATCACCCCGAAAAATCCATTTTACATCTTCATCATGAAACGTCGCCACCTTAGTACTACAGTCCAAGACTACCTTGCATTTTTCCGAGGTATCCATTCCTAGGATTACATCAAAACCATGCATGTCAAGTGGCAAAAGATCCACTTAAATGTTGTGTCCAGAAAAAGATAGAACACAAGAAGGACACACTTCCTGCAACTCAGTGGAATCAACCAAAGGAGTCTCTAGCCGTAGGCTATCAGATTTATGACTAACAGGTAGATAACAACTATCTATAACCTCTCTAGTGATAAAAGAGTGTGTCGCACCTGGGTCTACTAACACAGATATGAAACAAGAAGCAGACAAATCAGAATAAAATAAGTCCATCTGACTTGTCACGACTCATGGATTGACCACTGCTTATGGCTGGGTCTTGGCATAGAACCTTGTTGTCACCTGTTGCCATCCACGTCCTCTTCTTTCTTGTCCAGAGGATCCTACATGGGATGCCTGACCATGTCCTCTTCCTCTACCACTACTAAATTGTCAATGTTGTGGACCTTGTTGACTTTGCCTTGGTTTCTAAGTCACCTCCCCATCATTCATAGGTCAATAAGGTCTTGTATGCCCCACTCACCCACACTTGTAACATGTTCTAGTGTCCTGATATGGCCTCAACGACCCTGTCACAGAAACCAATGAGGTATTGTGGGCTCCCATTGGCGGAAAACTGTGACCTCTACCCTGACTCGGGGTCCACTGTGATGGTGCATGTGATCTTGGTTCACTGAAGGTTGACCTTGGTTCCGGGACACCGACAGGCTGCCTATACACAGGTCTGATCTAGTTCCGTCCACACTTCTGTCGTTTCACCTACTGCCCGTGCTGCAATCAAGGACACTGAGAAGAGAAGGAAGGAGTAAGAAAGACTACCCAGTTTGTCTTGGCATCCCTTGTTCTTCATCAAGATCTGCTCCGACACGACGTAGAAGACCGCATCGTCTTCACCGAGCTGTGACCACCTTCTACATCATGCTCGTGGTGGATTCCTCTCTCTTTCTTATTCTTCTTGTTTCTCACACCATGAGCGAGTAGTTCCTTTTCACTGGGGTGCGGGGACTAGCCCCGCTGCCCATGCATTTATGTCTTTTCATTTAACATTCTAAGGCAATGTATATAACTTTTCACTTTGTTGATAATTGATATGCTTATAGTTGATTACCTACTTGCTTTCATCTCATTCTTATCTTCATAGTGTAGAATGTCGATTAATGAGGTAGACTCCTTAACGAGAAATCTGATAGGGTTCCTTGAGGTCGCAAGTGTGTGATCCATGAGGGGACGAGCCATCTAGCCTACGGTGATGCTTATGTGGTCTAAACATCACTCAGGGAGGACCACAACCTTACTTGGATGTTATATCTTCTCATTAATCATCAATTTTTTCTTGCAGACTAATTTCCTATATGTGTGTTGATTAGCATGGTTGACTCCCGGACTAGAAATAGAATGGGGTTCCTTGAGGTCGTAAGTGTAAGATCTATGAGGGGATGAGCCATCTAGCCTATGGTGACACTTTTGTGGTCTAAACATCCCTCAGGGAGGACCACAACCTTATTTGGATGTTGTATCTTCAGAACTGTAAGTGCATGATCCAGATGGTGACGAGAAATCTGATGCCTAAGGGGATGCTTATGCGGGCCTAAACATCCATCCGGGAGGGTTCACAGTAGTTCGATTTGGATAGTTAGATGCTTTCCTGGATGTTATGTGTTTGGATGTGCAGTGGTGGTGAAACTCCATATCATCCCAGCGATTCCATATCATTAATCTAGAACAAACTTTAATTCTGCTCTTTTACTTTCGTGCATTTAGTTTAATAAACCTCAACTGAATCAATCAGTTTAAATATTAGTCTTACTTGAGCTAGATTCGACTAACAAAGATTCTTAAAAATGTTGTCTCTTGGGATTCGATCCTTAACTATACTACAATAAGACACGTCTGCTTGCGGGTGGTATTATTGCACGAGGTTTTGGTAAAATCTCAGGGTTTTTAACCCCGAGTAAATTTGTTAGTGCGATATTTGCCACGTAAAATTCTGGCATCGTTGTCGGGGACAACAAAATCAGTTAGTCAGATCTAGTTCTTTTAAGGCTAATCTAAGATTTTATTTTCCTTTTTGAAACAATTGGTCATCTACTTGAATTCGACTCTACTCTGTAGATCTGACTTTTGAAATCTTTCTATTTTCAGGTACTATAGAAGGATTAGTGCATGCACCATCTGAACAGTCCTAGACTCGCTGCCAGCTTCGATCCGGAGATTGACAGAACCTTTCATTGTCAAAACAGGGAAAATCAAGCAAGAATGGCTCAAGAGGAAGAAATAGCCCAAAGGGTGACCCAAGCCCTTAATGCACAGAGAGAAAGATTCATGCAAGAAGCTAGAGTTGCGGTTCAAGAATAAATTCAAGAAACACAAGCAGTAGAACTACAAAAGGATCTTAGAGAGTTCTCAATCCCCAAGGTTGTGAATGTTCATCATCCAATACAACCTCCTCCCATCAATGCTGTCAATTTTGAGATTAGGGAACATTGGATCACTTTGCTTCAAAACAGTCCATTCTATGGCAAACAAGGAGAGGATAGTCAGGAGCATCTTTTGAGGTTTATTGATCTATGTGATATGATAAAGCAAAATGAAGTAGCCGATGATGCCATCAGACTCTGTCTCTTAAAGTATTCACTTGCTAATAGAGCAATAAGCTAGTACAATTCATTACAAAGTGAGCCCATCACCACTTGGGAACAACTTCAAAATGTATTTCTGGAAAAGTTCTACCCTCCCTCTCTCACCTATGAAATTAGGGGACGGATAACAAATTTCACTCAAGTCCCTGGAGAAACCCTTGCTGAAGCATGGGATAGATACAAAGAGATTCTATGCAAGTGTCCACACTATGGAATTCCTAAGAATCAACTCATCAAAATTTTCTATAGGGGTGTGGATGATGATATCAAAAGGTTTTTAGATTCCTCATATGGAGGAAACTTCATGCGTCAAAATTATGACAGCGCATGGAGGGTCGTCACCCTAGGAGATGAAAACCAAGCTAATTGGGGTAGATATGTAGGTAAAGGAGCGTTGAAAGTAGTTATGGCTGGAGCTACTCCTGAGTATAAATCTATTGTTGAAACCTTAAGACTCTTAGTCACCAAACAAGACCATATTGAATCATCCCTTACTGCGATTGGAAGAGGTCGTTCACCCTATCAACAACAAGAACAGGTCAGGTCTGCTTCATTGTTCTGTGAAGCATGTAAGGGCACAGATCATTCCACTTTGGCATGCAATGTTCTCTACGATGTTGTTTTAAGCAACGTATGTGGCCAAGGAGATAATAGTCAAATGGAGAACCTGAATGTTGGTAACACCATCTCTGGTCAAGGTTAATACAATATGAATCAGAATAGAAACCATCAAGGTTTTCAATATGGAAATCCTTTAGGAGTGGAAACATCTTGACAACTTGGTTCAAACAATCAACAATGAGGTCCACCCAGATTCTAGTATAACAACCAACAACAAAATTGTGGGAATCAAGGAAACTATAGGGGAAACTTCCATAACAGAAATCTCAACAGTTATCAAAAAAATTCCCAGTACCAGAGTCTTAATCAAGTTCCTTATCAACAACAAGGACAACAAGCATCTCTTGTATCACTTGATGACAAGCTATCATCCATTGAAAATATGTTGCAAACTCAACAAACTATGATATCTAACCAGCAAGCTCAATAGAAGGCTATTGAATCTCAACTAGCTCAACTCGCATCTAGCACTAAGCCACCAGCTGGGGTTTTTGCTGGCCAATCCGAGAATAATCCTAAGCACCCTGAACAATTGAAGGCAGTCACCACTAGGTCAGGAAAAGACTATTCTAATCCTCCTATCAAGACACTTGCGGTTATTATAGAAGAGGACGAACCTGGGATTGACCAAGACTCAACAACACCTGAGTCTCAACCAAAAGAATTAGTAACCACCGATAAGACAGATAAGGGAAGTCCTAAGAAACCTATCGATGAAGAAACTAAAACACGGAACCTGATGTCCCTATTTACAAACCTCGTATACCTTTTCCAGCTCATCTAAGGCAAACTAAGCTTGATACTCGGTTCAATAAGTTTAAAGAAGCTATGAAGAAACTTCATGTTGATATACCCTTTTTGGATGTGTTGGCTGAGATACCAGCCTGGACAAAATATTTAAAGTCACTCCTCACCAAGAAATCTATAACTGAAGTATATGCGACATTCAAGTTAGCTAAAACCACTTCAAATATCATCCAGAGTAAGATGCCAAAGAAGCAAAAAGATCTAGGATCTTTTGGGATTTCCTGCTATATCGATGATTCATCATGCAAGAAAGGTCTAGAAGACATTGGTGGTAGAATCTCCATCATGCCACTCAGCCTTTGTAAAAGGCTTGGGTTTGCTAAACTTCTCCCAATTGGAATGACCATACAACTCATAGACAATTTGATAAAACACCTGTTACGATTTATTGAGGATGTACCTATCAAGGTAGGAAAAGATTCCTATGTTCCGTGTGACTTCGTCATCATGGACATAAAAGAAGACCCCAGATATCCTCTCATCTTTGGACGTCCATTCCTCTCACTACAAGAGTTCTAATTGATGTTGAAGTAGGAACATTGATGCTCAGACTTGGTAAAGAAACTCTCGAATTCAAAGTTTTTGAAAGCATGCATGAAGAAGTCTATCTGATTGACTGCATTAAGCAAATGTCACTCCTCACACAAGAGTAATATGAACAAGATGATCCTTTAGAAGTAACTCTAACAAACCCATCTGCTAATAATTCCATCAACAAACAAGTGAAAGAGTGTGTCCTTGATCTTGACACTGTAGTAGAAGATGTTAAAGCTCCTTTTGAAGAACTCAAGGTTGTGGAAACTACTGAAGAAACATACAAAAAACTAGAAGCCCCTAAGATGAAGCCCCTGTCTGAGGGACTGAAGTATGCATTTTTGGACGATCTCAAGGTTTGTCCAGTTATTATAAATTTTGATCTAGCGACCAAGCAATAAGATAAACTCCTTAAAGAACTAAGGGAAAGAAAGAAAGCCATCAGTTACAAGATGAGTGACCTCACTGGGGTTAGTCAAGCGATGTGTATGCACAAGATCCCTATGATGGAAGATCACAAGACAACTATTGAACATCAATGGAAATTGAATCCAAATATGAAGGAAGTTGTCCGTCGTGAAGTCATTAAACTGCTCCCTGCTGGAATAATCTATTTGATATCAGACTCGCCATGGGTGAGCCTAGTGCATGTAGTCCCGAAGAAAGGTGGAACAACTATAATACAAAATGAAAACAATGAACTCATCCCCACTCGAATAGTCACAGGGTGGAGGATGTGCATTGATTATAGGAAGTTAAACAAGGCAACTCAAAAATATCATTTTCCAATGCCCTTTCTTGAGCAAGTATTAGAGCGGCTGGCTCATCAAGAATACTTATGTTACCTCGATGGTTACTCTGGATTCTATCAAATACCCATACATCCAGATGACCAAGAGAAAACTACTTTCACCTGCCCATTCGGAACATATGCATTTCGAAGAATGCCTTTCGGCCTCTGCAATGCACCTGCAACCTTCCAGTGTTGCATGGCTGCCATATTCTCCGGTCTCACTGAAGTAATTATGGAAGTTTTCTGTAACAACCCGAACATGGGTTATGAGGTAACTATAACAACCCTAACCTGGGTTATGCGGTAACCCTATTTTTTTTTGCTAATAAAGTTTCTTAGAACTTTAATATAGTCCTCTACGGTGTTTTTTTATCATGTGACACGCTCATGTTTCAAGTTTGGTCCCGATTGAATTTTGTTTGAGCAATTTTCCTTTATTTTGGACCAAAGTGCAATTTACCCAAATTGAGGGGCTATAATGCAAAATGTCACATGTTGAACATGACTCATGTGTTGTAGCATCATTATTGAGAGAATGATGCAAGGTGGTGTCTTGTGGAAAGCCTAAATTCCAAGTTTGAACTTGTTTGAACAATGTCGGTACCTTGTGCACCAATTTTGGTACAAATTGTAATTTACCCAAAATGTGGGGTTGATATGCAAATTACCACCTCTAGAGTGTTCTTATTTCCTGTATGTATCATTTAGAGGAGATAGAATGAATGATACACCATGTTTTATTCCATTATGAATGATGGTAATCTTGGTGATGAAATGACTAAAAAAAAGGGTTGAATTTGGAAGCTTAACTTGAGTTGTATCAAGTTGAAAAGCTTATATATGAGTGCCTATCGGCCATGGAGCCCAAGGAGGTGTTCCATATCGTTTTGTGAACTCTTGGAAAAGTCCATATAGTTCAAATCACCTCAAGGAGGTGAGGTATGACGGCCAACAAGTTTCCTTAGAAAAAGTGTATCGGCTTGACATAAAATAGTGATTAAACCTAGATGACTTATCCAAATGGATAAGCAATGGACGAATTTGAATCTTTAGATGATCCTCAACCTTTTTTCATGCCAAGATAAATGTCGATGCATGCATGGACACGTGTCACCCATGCATGACACGTGGCACCAACTAGCTCAAAATGTTGACGCCTCATTTTTGCCTTTCTTCATGATCAACAAGTATATATACCCCTAGTTTCACCCCTTGGTGCAATTTTGCGACCCTTACCACCCGTCTACCCTAAGGTATCGTGCATAGAGATCCCATATCGTGAAGGAATTATGTGGTATCATGCATGGGCCTTGAGGTATCGCCCATGACAAGACCATATCGCCCAAGTAGGTGATATCGGCTATATAGGGTGATATCGGCCATAGAGTGAAGTGTTTTGACTCCAATTGAGTGCCATATCATGAAAGTGAGTATCATATCATGCAAGAGGGGTGGCACGTCATGCAAGATAACAAGGGTATCATCCATAGGCCTTGTATATCGTCCATAGCAAGTATATCGGCCATACCATGTTGATATTGCTCATAGCAAGTTGATATCGGCCAATTGAAGTGATTTTGGCCACAAGTGAGGGGGTATCGGCCACAAGAAAAGTTGTGTCTTCCAATAGGAAGTCCATATCGCCCAAGATTTGTAGGGTGTCATCCAAGGAGCTAAGGAACTCAAAACATAACCCTAAGGTAAGATATAGCTGTCTTCAAGCTTGAATTGAAGCATGGAATTAGGGTTATGATCTACCTTTCTTTTCTTCTTCACCAATTGCTTATCCATGGTGATTCCTTGTATATGAAGGAGTTGTGAACGAGCCTTGTACCTTTGATAAAGTCATATTCAACCTTAGGAACATGGATCTTTGCACCTTGAATCTTTGAAGTGGTTCTTAAGGCGGGTTATATAACTTGAACTCAATCATGTTATTATTCATCACCTAAATTGTTATATTTAATGATCTACTTTTAATTCCAAAATTTCCTGAAATAGTTGATGAAAGTATGAGTTCTAGTAGTTTCTTAGACCTGTTTACTTGAACTATAATAGTTAGAATAAAGTTCTAGAGCTTGAAGATTGTGATATCACCTTATAAAAGTGATATCGGGTGCATGCATGTTACGACCTCACCTCCCGATAACCCCAAATTAAGGGAAACCGAGAGGTTGAGTCGTACCCATTAATCCCAGATCAAAGGTTCGACATATAACCATAAACAATTATTAAATTCTAACAGACTTTACTAAAAATGGTAATAAAATTTTTCTTTTCATACCTTTTGAAAACTTGGATCTCTATTCTTCTATCCATACCGATACTAATCTATCTAATCCTCCTTTGCACTTTAATTCTCATTTAGCATCACGTGTGCCATGTTACTGTTTGTTCTTTTCATTGTACCTAAAACGCCGACAAACAAAACGTCGGTCAGCCGTAGCTGGTATGTGGGGGAAACCAATAATCATTCAATTATCTATAACAATGTATCGCGTTCAATTATCATTTAACAAACAAGTTTACGTTTTAAGTATAACTACGCGATCCATGTGTACCCTATCCCCTGCGCTGTCCCTGCAGTGGACCTGGATACTACCTCCCATGTGGTAGATTCCCATTTTACCCCTCATGACTTCACCTCATAGGTGAATCAATTTCTAGGGCTGAGTCACATGGCACTACCCGTAGGTAGCCCACTCCTTAACTCATGGTATGCTAAGAGTCTCATGGCACTACTCATGTGTAGCCCAGTTTCTAACTCATGATACCCTAGACCTTGCTCTAGGTTATCCTTAGCCTTTGCATAGCCACAGGGGTGGACTCGGATCTAGCTAGTTATACATGTATACTCATAGTGATAGCCATAGTCACTTTATAATTGCATGAAATAAATAGACATCCAACAGTTAATTCATGCATTGAGGGAAACATCGATAAAATCTTCGGGAAACTATTCGGTATAGTCATAAGCGTAACCACATACCTGATTTGATGAGTCATGTAGATTATTCAACATTTACTTCATGTATATGCAATCAACCCAATCAACAGATCCAAGCAAGTAATTAAATCATCACACAATTCCTGAAAAGAATATGTACTCTATTTATTACACACTTTATCAGGAATCTATTTTATTGACTTGGATTCACTTTCTAGGGTTTCTAATCCGTATTAAGTATTCATTAATACTCATTAGGGTTTCTTAGATCAATCTCTCGAACTTTATCCCTTTTTAGGTTAACAAACTCTAAAATACTCTTTTCCATTTATGTAAACCCTAATTGCTCAAACTATTCATTTAATAGTCTCTTATACCCAAAATTGACTTAGGATCATCATATCCCTATTTATTTATAGATTTGAACAATTAAAACATTTAAAACTCATATTCACCTAAATTAGGGTTTTCAAACTCATTAATGCATATTCATGCACGAAACCCTAAATTAAGCCAATTATATAAAAAGATTATCTTTTTGGATCTTATTTTCACTTTTATGAACAATAGGCTTAAATTATCCATTGATCAACATTAAAACCATCTATCATCAAATCTAAGAGTTTTTCATTAATTAAATCATTAAAATGATAGCTTTTATGCACTTTTCATATTGCAAGCATATTTAGGCACATAATCTCTAAATTAACCTAATTACGTGCAAAGATCATCATTTTTTATCTTAAAGTATCTTTTTGCATTTAACAGGTTAGTATCAACTCTAATGATCCATTAAACCCTATTAATAACTTTAATATTATCAAAGTAGGGTTTCTTTAATCATCATTATGTTAAAGTTGATAAATTACACTACTTTTCAAATTTCAAGCAGAATTAGGCTTCAACTATATTTTATTTAGATTCCTATTGATTTTCTGAGCAACTTTCATGTATTAACTTTTGTAATCCGAGCTACTATTAAAGAGTTATGATTTTTGCAAAATCACTTACTTTTGGGCCAATCAGAACGCGCCACGTAGGCCTCTCTCATGCAGAAAGCTCGCTGGAATTGGAAACATAACGAAATGTCCCAATTGCCCTCCACTTATCTGGCCGGTCCAGCACAACGCGAAGGGTAAAATCGTCCAGACGACTTTAGGTCGTCTTCTTCCTAGGAAAGCCCCGCGCGGCCGCTGCCCTGCAGCTTTGCGCGGGCTGCCCCTCCCTCCGGGGACCACGTTTCTTGCTGGCGACTCTCCCATTAGCTCCGCCGCTCTTGGGCGCAGCTGGGGCGCCGCCCAGATCGCGGCAGAGGTGGCTCGTTTGTGAGCTACCGATCTGCAACTCAGGTCGTCATGGCAGCCATGCGGCTGCAACACAGCCTCGGTTAGGGCGGAAAGATGGCCACCAAGCGACTTCTCCATGTCGTGGGACCCTAGAGTCTCCACTAGGATCACCAAACCAACCTTGTATGCTCTAGAGATAGGCTTACACCCTCATTAGGGTTTATACGTGCAAGAACAAGAAGAAGGGTAGGAGAGGTGCGTGGAATTCTTATGAACTCGACCCTGGCTCTACCCCTCTATATAGGGGTGACAAACGAAGCCCTAGGTCGGTTATCACGAGATCTAAGTCTCCCCTCAACTAGGAAAGTATATTCCTTCATGAATAAACAATCTTCTCTCTCTTGTTTATAATTCCTTTGACCTTCCCTTTTCTTGTGATAATAGGATTTCAAAAAATCCTTTCCTTTATCTTCTCATCACTTGACTCTTAATCATTTATCACGAAATCATGTATTTCTTTTAATAGAAAAATACCCCCTTTTATCCATATTACAAAATTCATCAATAATAGACCACATTATGCTATTATTTGTAAACTTGGTACTTTTCTCTTTCTTTCCTCTTCATTGAGACTCCTTGGATCCCAAACTCTATTATTTCGAAATTCCTCTCTAAGGAATACTCATTATCTT
The DNA here is from genome assembly GCA_963693085.1 of Alisma plantago-aquatica. NCBI lineage: Eukaryota > Viridiplantae > Streptophyta > Magnoliopsida > Alismatales > Alismataceae > Alisma > Alisma plantago-aquatica. The sequence goes on from OY856414.1 coordinate 211,817,131, forward strand.
TAAATGCATTAATATGCATTGTTTCACATTATCATGTTGAGTTCTTATTAAAATATTTCTTTGCATTATCTCTCTCTTTGAGGATTTCCTTTATTTCTCTTCTATTTTCCTCATTGGTATTCCTTTTATTATTAGGAATCCTTGGGACACGAAATTCCTCTAAGGATTACCCATTCATTCCTCTTTTCACATATTTTCCACATTTCATCAATGTTTTCAACTTTCTTTATTCATAAAGAAATATTTAATTAATCTTTTCTTTTCCTTATTTCTTTTCTTTGCAACTTTAGACTCCTTGGAACCCAAGGAATCCAAGAGGCACGAAATCCTCTTTGGATTTTCCTTCTAGAGGTTTCCATTATTTCATTTCTCAAATATCCATTTACTAATTGAATTTCCTTTGTTATTTTCCTTTTTATTGGGCCCAATAGCCAATAAAGCCCACAAATCAAATAACAAGGCTATTTCAAACGAAATCCAATTATTCAAAACAAATCACATCATTATTTGTTCAATTATTCTTAATATGAGAAATTGCATTTCTCATCAATTGAACCCAAAATTTGGGGTTATAACATCCTTCCCCTCTTATAGGAAATTTTGTCCTCAAAATTCAAACAAACAAACAATTCAGGATAAGACTTCTCCATGTACATCATTGGCCCCTATGTGGCTTTGCCGTACTCATGGCATTTTCAAAGAACCTTTATCATCACATATTCTTTTCTCTGAGTTCTTTCATCCTGGCGTCTATAAACTACACAGGTGACTCAGGCCATTTCAGCCTCCCCTGGGGCTCACTAGGTTCATTGCTCAGCACATGGTCGGGGTACCTCACATAGTGCTCTAAATTGGACATATGGAAAACATCTCCCATTACTCTATCCTGATGGGTAGGGTCAAACCTAACCTTCTCCACCCATCCATCTCTAATGGACCCATGTATCGGGGACTCGGTTCTCTTAGATATAACTTAGAGGGGTCGGATTTTCATGTCATATTTTCTCCCACAGTAACTTGTATGTCGGTCTACTTTGCATTTGCTCACGACTCTCATCGTCTCTAGGCTCCTTTCAGCCCTTGCGCAACCAAAGTGACTTCATCTACACATACTGGGGTCCCTTTTTCTGACCATCATGTGGTCCTTTCACCAACATTACCTTACTAAAGTGGTGACCGACACAACCTCCCTTATAGAGCTTCATATAAAACCCGATACTGGATATGGTGGTTATTGTCACATCTTTCATAGGACAAGAACTGTCTCTAGATATCACCCTGAATGAGCACATATGCCTTCATTAGACCCTTTAGTCTGGATCATACTAACCATAGTTAGGGGTGATAAACTATACTAACATTGAGTACTTCATGTACCTACTTCCACTTTATGGAAGTGAACTTTTAGGTCAAACTCAAGAACCTTTGATCTTGCTTCATGGTGTAGTTGAACCGTCTCTTACATGGGTAGTTCAACTGCATCTGTCCCTTAACAGAACTCTTCCTTATCAAGGTAAGGCGACCTACCATAACCCACATTGTATCTCGACCTTCCTCGATCCAGGGAAGACCTATCACAACATCCATAGTGTTGAGCTCTCATTCCCTCTCAAGGATTCTTTTATCCTCTATATCGATACACTGGGTTACTGGGGTTCGTCCTTTACCTCTTAGCTTGCATGGCCATACACCACATGCAACTTCATCTTAAGCATCCAAAGTGCTACTGTCATTTTCCACGGTGTAAGATGATCTCCAACCATGACTCCCTATATGTCATGATTCTTTCAAGATCAACTCCTCGAAACCCTAAACCACTCTAGTTGGGGTTTCATCACCTTCCCTTCCAAAGAAGTACATCTGAGGTTTTACCATCATCCTTTCATTGCATCAAGAACTAGGCTGGCTAACCAAACAACCCTTAACTTTTCAACGCATCTTGTTTCATCTGAGTGTTATCCAAACACCTCTCTTTTTTCAAACTTAGGGTTGGCCAAACAAACTCTTCTAACTTCTAGTCAACCAAGTCTTAATCAGATCATTCATTATGACTTCACATCCTTAGGTAACATTACACTTCCATGTATTTTGCTTATTATGTCACCTTAAACTATATGTGCATCTTCATAAGAGCACTCTATGATTCCATCATCATGGTGATCAAACTCAACCTGGTATAACTTGTAAGCTCTACATCCTCATAAGGTGATCACCTCATTCCTCTTAGTGTTTGCAAGCCATCCATCATTCATTCACTTTACCATGGTAAGATATCTTCTCTATCCACATTTCTCGTGGCAACGCTCCAACTACATCATCTCTTATCCTTGGTGTATGACATGCATAATGTCCTATCTCTCACCCCCATAACAAGAGGAAATAAGCATTTGGCTGCAGTCCAAATACAGAGTTCTTCCTGTTCCAAGAGTAGAGATGGTACATCCCACCTTGCCGGTACACCTTTAAATCTAAGTTGCAACGTGCCACATATGTCTCTTCATCACAACCATTATGATATCAAAACTAGTCTTGAACCTACTGAGGTTTATATCCTTAGTCAAATCCTCTAGGTCCATAGGGTACCGACTCTTCTGGGGTCATCCCTCTTCCCTCATGCATCAAGAGAGTGCCCTACTCATCTGCCCTTTAGGTCCCATGAGTTCATGAAGGTGATCAATCTCCTAACCCATGGCCCTCAGACAATGATAGCTGTTACCTCCCGACCCTATGGTCATGTGCAACTGGGGAATTAGGCAACTCCTACTTTTGTCGGTCTTATACCTACCTGACCCTAGGATAGACTTAGGATTATTCATTATAGTACATATTCACTTAGAACCTTACCCAAGTCTTCATCATCTCTCTTTCTGCATTCATGGGCTGACCTTCATCCTTTCATTGAGATCATGGCAACATGCCCACCTTGGTCAAGCCCTATACCGGATACCTCCATGGTAACACATCTGCATGCACTTAGAGATGGATATCAATGGGCCTACGGGTTCATACTCATACCATGTACTTTTCTCTTAACTTCTCAAGATCCTACGAGACCTCTTTAGGTTACCTTGAACCAACAAAACTGATATACACCCTTCCAAAGGGGTTCCTCTCCCAGGATGGGAGGAAAACTATCTCTAAGGTCACAAAAGCTCTTAGGTCTAGGGTTTACATCCACCCGAGCCTACTTAACCCTAGAAAACCATTAAGGCACAAGCAGATCACTTTTTGAACCATACTAGGTCATACTTGTCCTCTTTCCTCAATGATGGATCAAAGTCATACCTTCCTTTATCATCAACCTAGCTATGAGGGGTTCATTACACATACTTTAAACTTAAGGGACTTCCCTTTTCCATTATTTATGAGGCGTACCATGCTCGAAACTATAGAAACTTAATTCTCATCATGAGCATTAGGTATACCACTTCCCCTCTTAGGCCTAGGATCCCTAGGTTTACTTTTAGGTGTCCAACTGCACGCTCTATTTCTGAACCATGAATTAAGCTGGAAAAAGGCATCTCGTGCACTTCCTATCATCCTTCTTCTCGATCAACACTTAGGGTTGGGTCCTCCTAAAGATAACCAAGATATCATCAACTTTTAGGGATCGATCATGAGGCAACCCCTGTCATCCATTGTTTAGGGTTTTAGGCTTCCCACCTTCTTGCGGGGTTTCCTGCTCTCTCTAGATCTAACCCTACATCCAACCTCACCATTAGAGGTCCTCTCTTCATGAAGTTTCAACTTCAAAGGCATGCTCTACATAGGTGAAGCCTAGGTTCGAACTTATGGTTGCTCAAGATCATCCATAACCCTTTATGCTCCATCATGATTCCTTAACTAGGGTTTCATCCTACTGTCAGCACTATGACGTGCCCTAGGTGCCAACTATACCTTACTTGCACAAGCCCATAGAGTTTCTAAGGTCCTTTACTAACCTCATCATCTAAGGAGTTATCCTTTACCCTGACATGCACGATCCTTCCCAGGGTTGGGTTGCCAAAGGTGTTAGGTCATCCATGGATCATATGGCATCCCAAAGGCATGTCCCTTCAAACACCTGGTCTAACTCATCTCTTCTCTAACCATCACTTAGGGTTAGGGTTAGCATCATCCTCATAGGATGTGCCAGGTCTCAACTAGCAATGGAGATCTCTATCTCCAAGATAGACTTATCCTCCTGACAAGAAGGTCTAGCCTCAGGTCTCTCCTGAGGGCATGACATCTTATGTCATACGACCTAAGCGTGTAATTATTATTTATTTCACGCTTAATCTATTAAGCTTATGTCCGTGACATCTTATTTACATGCCTTTCATTAAATTAGTGGAGGATTCCTTAAACCTTATTAACCTTACCCATACCTCAAGAGGGTGAGGAGAAGAAAGAAGACCTTAATCCTTTAGGTCCTTATCAGAATTTTGTGATGAGAATGGATGAATAAGATGAGAAGTCCTAAAGGTATCTTATTTCGATTCATACCCTAAGACTTTGGCCAGGCGGTCACACGGGTCCGGGAGTCCTCGTATTCCGACTAGCGGTGCGGAGGAAATTCTTGCCAGCCCCCGGTCGTGATCCCTTTCTAGACACCTCCGTCTTTCGGATACTCCTCTAATAACTCCCTTGGGTTCTATGGAGTTTGTAAAATTTAATAATTATTAATGGTTAAATGAGGAACCTACGCTCTGATACCAAATGTTACGACCTCACCTCCCGATAACCCCAAATTAAGGGAAACCGAGAGGTTGAGTCGTACCCATTAATCCCGGATCAAAGGTTCGACATATAACCATAAACAATTATTAAATTCTAACAGACTTTACTAAAAATGGTAATAAAATTTTTCTTTTCATACCTTTTGAAAACTTGGATCTCTATTCTTCTATCCATACCGATACTAATCTATCTAATCCTCCTTTGCACTTTAATTCTCATTTAGCATCACGTGTGCCATGTTACTGTTTGTTCTTTTCATTGTACCTAAAACGCCGACAAACAAAACGTCGGTCAGCCGTAGCTGGTATGTGGGGGAAACCAATAATCATTCAATTATCTATAACAATGTATCGCGTTCAATTATCATTTAACAAATAAGTTTACGTTTTAAGTATAACTACGCGATCCATGTGTACCCTATCCCCTGCGCTGTCCCTGCAGTGGACCTGGATACTACCTCCCATGTGGTAGATTACCATTTTACCCCTCATGACTTCACCTCATAGGTGAATCAATTTCTAGGGCTGAGTCACATGGCACTACCCGTAGGTAGCCCACTCCTTAACTCATGGTATGCTAAGAGTCTCATGGCACTACTCATGTGTAGCCCAGTTTCTAACTCATGATACCCTAGACCTTGCTCTAGGTTATCCTTAGCCTTTGCATAGCCACAGGGGTGGACTCGGATCTAGCTAGTTATACATGTATACTCATAGTGATAGCCATAGTCACTTTATAATTGCATGAAATAAATAGACATCCAACAGTTAATTCATGCATTGAGGGAAACATCGATAAAATCTTCGGGAAACTATTCGGTATAGTCATAAGCGTAACCACATACCTGATTTGATGAGTCATGTAGATTATTCAACATTTACTTCATGTATATGCAATCAACCCAATCAACAGATCCAAGCAAGTAATTAAATCATCACACAATTCCTGAAAAGAATATGTACTCTATTTATTACACACTTTATCAGGAATCTATTTTATTGACTTGGATTCACTTTCTAGGGTTTCTAATCCGTATTAAGTATTCATTAATACTCATTAGGGTTTCTTAGATCAATCTCTCAAACTTTATCCCTTTTTAGGTTAACAAACTCTAAAATACTCTTTTCCATTTATGTAAACCCTAATTGCTCAAACTATTCATTTAATAGTCTCTTATACCCAAAATTGACTTAGGATCATCATATCCCTATTTATTTATAGATTTGAACAATTAAAACATTTAAAACTCATATTCACCTAAATTAGGGTTTTCAAACTCATTAATGCATATTCATGCACGAAACCCTAAATTAAGCCAATTATATAAAAAGATTATCTTTTTGGATCTTATTTTCACTTTTATGAACAATAGGCTTAAATTATCCATTGATCAACATTAAAACCATCTATCATCAAATCTAAGAGTTTTTCATTAATTAAATCATTAAAATGATAGCTTTTATGCACTTTTCATATTGCAAGCATATTTAGGCACATAATCTCTAAATTAACCTAATTACGTGCAAAGATCATCATTTTTTATCTTAAAGTATCTTTTTGCATTTAACAGGTTAGTATCAACTCTAATGATCCATTAAACCCTATTAATAACTTTAATATTATCAAAGTAGGGTTTCTTTAATCATCATTATGTTAAAGTTGATAAATTACACTACTTTTCAAATTTCAAGCAGAATTAGGCTTCAACTATATTTTATTTAGATTCCTATTGATTTTCTGAGCAACTTTCATGTATTAACTTTTGTAATCCGAGCTACTATTAAAGAGTTATGATTTTTGCAAAATCACTTACTTTTGGGCCAATCAGAACGCGCCACGTAGGCCTCTCTCATGCAGAAAGCTCGCTGGAATTGGAAACATAACGAAATGTCCCAATTGCCCTCCACTTATCTGGCCGGTCCAGCACAACGCGAAGGGTAAAATCGTCCAGACGACTTTAGGTCGTCTTCTTCCTAGGAAAGCCCCGCGCGGCCGCTGCCCTGCAGCTTTGCGCGGGCTGCCCCTCCCTCCGGGGACCACGTTTCTTGCTGGCGACTCTCCCATTAGCTCCGCCGCTCTTGGGCGCAGCTGGGGCGCCGCCCAGATCGCGGCAGAGGTGGCTCGTTTGTGAGCTACCGATCTGCAACTCAGGTCGTCATGGCAGCCATGCGGCTGCAACACAGCCTCGGTTAGGGCGGAAAGATGGCCACCAAGCGACTTCTCCATGTCGTGGGACCCTAGAGTCTCCACTAGGATCACCAAACCAACCTTGTATGCTCTAGAGATAGGCTTACACCCTCATTAGGGTTTATACGTGCAAGAACAAGAAGAAGGGTAGGAGAGGTGCGTGGAATTCTTATGAACTCGACCCTGGCTCTACCCCTCTATATAGGGGTGACAAACGAAGCCCTAGGTCGGTTATCACGAGATCTAAGTCTCCCCTCAACTAGGAAAGTATATTCCTTCATGAATAAACAATCTTCTCTCTCTTGTTTATAATTCCTTTGACCTTCCCTTTTCTTGTGATAATAGGATTTCAAAAAATCCTTTCCTTTATCTTCTCATCACTTGACTCTTAATCATTTATCACGAAATCATGTATTTCTTTTAATAGAAAAATACCCCCTTTTATCCATATTACAAAATTCATCAATAATAGACCACATTATGCTATTATTTGTAAACTTGGTACTTTTCTCTTTCTTTCCTCTTCATTGAGACTCCTTGGATCCCAAACTCTATTATTTCGAAATTCCTCTCTAAGGAATACTCATTATCTTTAAATGCATTAATATGCATTGTTTCACATTATCATGTTGAGTTCTTATTAAAATATTTCTTTGCATTATCTCTCTCTTTGAGGATTTCCTTTATTTCTCTTCTATTTTCCTCATTGGTATTCCTTTTATTATTAGGAATCCTTGGGACACGAAATTCCTCTAAGGATTACCCATTCATTCCTCTTTTCACATATTTTCCACATTTCATCAATGTTTTCAACTTTCTTTATTCATAAAGAAATATTTAATTAATCTTTTCTTTTCCTTATTTCTTTTCTTCGCAACTTTAGACTCCTTGGAACCCAAGGAATCCAAGAGGCACGAAATCCTCTTTGGATTTTCCTTCTAGAGGTTTCCATTATTTCATTTCTCAAATATCCATTTACTAATTGAATTTCCTTTGTTATTTTCCTTTTTATTGGGCCCAATAGCCAATAAAGCCCACAAATCAAATAACAAGGCTATTTCAAACGAAATCCAATTATTCAAAACAAATCACATCATTATTTGTTCAATTATTCTTAATATGAGAAATTGCATTTCTCATCAATTGAACCCAAAATTTGGGGTTATAACAATGCACATAAGCAAGCACCTCTAACCTGATATGATGATGCACCTATTTCACTAAAATGATATGAATAGGTTTGTAAACCTTATTGAACGATATGGGGGTGTAGTATACACCTCTTACACGATAGGAAGTCTATAATAGACTCCATGCACGATACAAGGTCAATTGTATACTTGTAAGTTGACAAGAAACCCTAAATTGGGTAACCCGATATAAGTGATGAGTATCAAGTGCTATTGCATGATATGATCGTATGATACATCATTGATACCTAGTATCATGAGGCCTACATGGCCTTGTATGACATGGTTGCATGACAGGGTTGCATGATACACAACCCTAAACAATATGGTAACCCTAACCCATCATGGCTAACCCTAGATGGTGACTAGCCCGATAGGGTGATTGAATGTACTTCTAGCCCGACATGGTGATGGGTTGATACCTCATAAGTATCATGGGTGACACATACATATATCTTGTTCCCGATATGAGTTCAAGAAGGTACCTCATGCCCGATATGGAGACAAGTGCAAATCCTAGCCCGATATGATGAGTGTCTATACACCTACAACCCGATATGGTGAACATATGCACATGATTTAACCCTATACACCTTGTAAAGGTAAGGGAAAGACACTCTTAGGAGTGATGAGTGTAACACCAAGTAATGGTGTGGATAATACCTTGATAGGTGAAACACCTAGAGTGGTTGATAATGGTTAATCTTATATCAATAATGCCTTAACCCGAGATGAGTTCATATCATTAATGATGGTTGAATAATTCAATTGTGTGACTTATGACCAATACATTACATGATAAATGTGATGAGCTAGTGCATAAAGTATTAGGATGGTACATACCCTAATACAAGATAAGTTGATGAACTTAAGTATGTTAAAAGTGATGAGGGAAGTGATACATCAAGACATGATAGATATCACATCCAACACTTCAAGGTTGATGTACCTTAATGCACCTTAAATCCAATATACTTGGATGAGTAACACATGAAGTGTGTTATGTCAATTGTTACATTGAGATGTAATAAGTTTAATGCACTTTGATAAGTGTCGGCTAACATACTTTGAGAAAGGGTTAAGCCAAGATAATAAAGTATGATGTAATCATACCCTGGTAAGGATGAGAGAGGAACTCATACCTTGTGTTGATGATTCATTTAATGATAAATGATGAGAATGAATAAGTATGATTGAATACTTATGATATCAATGTTTGCTCCTAGATGTGTGGAGCAATGAATTAGGGTTTGATCATTGATAATATGATCTTGAAAACCTAAATGGTTAATAATGGAAAACCCTAACCCTAATGAAGGGTAATGATATGTAAGAGAAACCCTAATCGATAAGAAAGGGAAAACCCTAACCCTAATGATGGGAAGGTTGTATTTCTCTTATTGCATAAGCCTTGTAAGGCATGTTAATTACTTGTATAACAAGTATAATGTGTAATGGCCTTGTGACCCATGTGAATAAAGTTGTTGCCTAGTGAGAGGTGACAAGATGTGTAATGGCCTTGTCAGCCATGTGAATAAGTTGTTGCCTAGTGAGAGGTGACAAGATGTGTAATGGCCTTTTGAGCCATGTGATAGTTTCTTGCCTAGTGAGAGGTGACATGATATTTAATGGGCCTTATGAGCCATGTGAGATGCTTGTATAACAAGTATCATGTATACCTTGGTCTAATGACCCAGAGGTAATAGTTACCTGATAAGTGGTAATAGTGTTCATTGATGATCTAAGGGTTTGCATACCTAGATCCAGTAATCATGATAATGATAATGTGAAAGGATGAGAATTCCCAGTAATGTGATTAGGGACTGAGATCCCAAGTATCATGTGTTTATAAGAATTGGACAAGTATGTGATAGATGTATTACACCTTTCTTTGTAGAATTTGTTGTGTTTGATAAAGATAACTTGTTTGATGCTAAAAGAATGATGTAATGCACGTAATATATCACTAGAAACTATAAAACAATGCCCTGACCATAGATCCATCAGTGTCAGAACTTGCTGATGGTGAAATGGGTTGCTCCACGGCATAACCTAGAGTGCATACTTTTGAGTATGTGAGGGCGTAAGTACGTACGGTACTGTGTGAGATGATCCCCTTATGATCCCAAAAAGAATGGGGATTTGTCTATATGCCCTATCCTGGCTTGAGTGTGACTTCGGTCGTAGACTCTGTGTTACAACCACAAATTTTGGGTTCCTTTGGTGAGAAATGTAATTTCTCACATTAAAGATAGTGGAACAAATAATGATACAATTTGTTTTGAATAAATGATTTTTGTTTAAAATAGCCTTGTTGTTTGATTTGTGGGCTTTATTGGCTATTGGGCCCAATAACAAGGAAATTCAATTAAGTAATGAATAATTGAGTTGTTGAGAAAAGAGAGATGAGGTAGAAACCTTTGGAAGGCAAAGGAATGCAATCCAAAGTTGTATTTCGTGCCTCTTGGGTTCCTTGGATTCCAAGGAGTCTAAAGTTGCATAGAGGATGCAATAAGAAAAGAAAAGACCAATTAAGTATTTCCTTGTTAAGAAAGAAATTGAAAATAATGTTAAAATGTGGAAAATATGTAAAAAGGGGTATAATTGAGTTATCCTTGGTGGATTTTTGTATCCCAAGGATTCCTAATGTTATAAGAAATCCTAATAGGAAAATAGAAGAGAGATAAAGAGAAATCCGTTTAAAAGAAAATTAAAAAGGAAAAGAAATTGATTAATAAAAGGGAAATATGAGAAATTGACTTTCAAGTGAAGATAAAGGCAAATAGATTTTCCCCAATATGGGAATCCGTGCCTTTGGGATTGCTTGAGGTCCAAGGGACCCAAAACAAAAAGATAATCACAAAGGAAGAAGGAATATAATTTAATTTGGATTAATTAATAAGATAACTTGGGAGAGAAGGACGTCTTCTCATCCATTGCTTTTTGTTTCCCAAATTTGGTACAAAGCTAGGCAATAATTAAAGGAACGTTCCCTTAAAATTTGAGATAAATAGGAATTATGGTTTGGGAGATATTAATTTTCCAAGATTTCTCCAATTTGGGAATTATTCTGAATTAAAGCAATAAATCGTTAGATCGTGGGCGATGACATCCGTTGGATCTTAATCCAACGATGGACAATCATCGTCTAAAGTCCCAACCGGACTGGGAATCTACAGGTTCCAGGGAGACTTTCTCACCTAGTTTTCTCACAAACTAGTAGACATGACAGCCTGGTTTTGGTCCCATTGGACACAGGAGAGGAAATCGCAAAGATTCCTCCCTATTTTTGCTGGGTTTGGTCGTCGTTTCAAGAAACGCCCAACTGGGCAGGAACTTGCCCCGACCCTATAAATAGGGGAAGTCTATTGAGCGAGCCAGCATCCCTAAAGGCTAGCCCAAGCCCTGCGGAAGGAAGCAAGGAGTGCTTACGTACGTTCAATCGCTTAGTTACTCATGATCAGCGACCTCCACACCTCAGGAAGCGGCACCGGAGTCCGGCAAGAAGAGGACAGTTGTGGGTGACCTGGGCAAGAAATTGAGGGTGTCAACAAGTTCGGTTAAAGGAGGCAAAGCTTCCTGGACAACCGGCGTGAGCAAAGAAGGAGAGGAGCCCAAAGTCAACTCCTAGGTTGACCACTAGAGCTTCCTCTCTCGCACGAGGTCGAGGAAGAAGAAGAAGCGGAGATTGACTAAACTACCCCCGCACCTCTGCTACTGGTAAGGGCAGTCGAGTATTTTACTCCCTTTAATCGTTGTGTAGAGGGCGCGTGCATCCACGGCCACTGGATCCTCAGTGGATCCGCGGACCATGGATCAGGCGGCCCTGGTTTTTCCAAGAAATAGCAAATAAACCTAAAAAGGGATTATTTTGATAAAATCGTATCTGGTGATAGAAAACTCGGATGCAAAAAGTCAATACATGAAAAATGATCACAAAAATATGCAAAATTTATTAAAAATGGTATGAAAGCCTAAATCTATCTCTTTTTGTAAAAGTACATATTTTGAATAGAAAAGGGATTAATTTGTGATTAGAAACCCTAATGATTGATAAAAGATATGTTTAATCTTGCAATTAGGTTAATTTGAGTATGGTTAACTTGTTTACTGATTTAGATGGTTATTAGCCTATTTTGATGATAGAATTAAAAGTTTAGGGTTTTTAACTCAATATGTTGATTAACAAGTTTAGAAACCCTAAATTGGAGAAAAAGAAAAGAAAGGATATAGTAATCTGAAAATTTCAATTTATACGGTCCAAACCTGATCTCTAGGACCTTAATGGAAAATAAGGCAAGAAAATTAGGGTTTGATGGGTATTTGATAAAAGTAAGGTAAAAGTAATAAAAAGAAAGTGAAACCCTAATTATGGTCAAAACCCTAAAAAGGACAAATAACCTAGGAAACCATTAGAATTAATGAATCATGATGACATGATTAATAATAGAGAAATTGAATGCCTTTTTTGGGAACAAGTTGTGTGTGCTTGCTTGATTTCCTGATTGATTGAGTTATTTCTACATTCAAGTCTGCTTAACAAGTATGTGGTTAATTATGGATAGCCGCCTTAGTTTCCTGAGGATTTTCCAGATGGTTAATCGCATTGAATGCAAATTATCTGTTGGATGTTCATATTTGCAAATCATAAAGTCACTATGATTATCACATTAAAAATAGAATATGTATTCTCGCACCTACATGCCACCCTGATGGATGATGCCAAAGGTCAGGCCCAGATGGGTAGACTAATGGACACCTTGAGTGGTGACCCCAGGCACCAAGAAGGTGGCCTATGATATTGCATGACTAGTGGGCACCATGAGTGGTGACCCCCAGGCACCAAGCTCGGGATTGAGAAGGTGGCCATAACTCATTGGCAAAGGGCACCCTAAGGTGGGTATGCCAGGGTTAGGGCAAAAGCGATGGAGAATGTCATACTGAAAAGTGTAAATTGGCTTGTTAATTAATTTGATTGTGATTATTAAATTTTTAGCCATATTTGCAAAATTTTGGTTGTTTCTACATACCATTATATTTTGATATATTGACCGACGTTTTGTTTGTCGGAGTTTTAGAAACAACAATGGAAAGAACAAACAGTAAAGTGACACATTGTGAAAGTAAAACATAAAGTGCAAGGAGGATTAGTTAGAGTGGATTCCAGCTTGGATAGATAGATTCCCAAGGTTTTCAAAGGTAAGTGAAGTTTTAATTTTATACCAAATTTCAGTTAGTTAGTAGAATTTCATAATTGTTATTGATTATTTGTCGAACCTTTGATCCTGTTAATTGGATAACGGCACCGACCTTTCGGTCTCCCTTAATTGGGGGTTACTGGGAGGCGGGGTCATTACAATTGGTATCAGAGCGTAGGTTCTCCATCTAATCATTAATAATTATTAAATTTTACAAATTCCATAGAACCGAGGGAGTTATTAGAGGAGTGTCCAAAAGATTGAGGTGTCTAGAAAAGGATCACTTTTGGGGGCTGGCAAGATTTTCCTCTGCACTGCTAGTTGGAATATGAGGACTCCCAGATTGTGTGACTTCCTGGCTGATGTCCTGGGATATGACTCGAAATAAGATACCTTTAGGACTCTCTCATCTTGTTCATCCCTTCTCAACTCAAATTCTGTTAAGGACCTTAAGGATTAGGGTTTCCTCTCTTCTCCTCACCCTCTTAAGGTATGGGTAAGGTTGATAAGGATTAAGGGATCCTCCACCAAATTAATGAAAAGCATGTAAATATGATGTCATGGACATAAGATTAATAGATTAAGTGCAAAGTAAAGAATATATACATGCTTAGGTCGTATGACATAAGTTGTCATTGCCCTCAGGAGAGACCTGAGGAGAGAGGATGAGTAGATAGAGTTAGTCCTGGAGGTAGAGACCTCCATTAAAAGTAGAGACCTAGCACATCCTTTGAGGATGATGGTAACCCTAACCCTAAGTGAGGGTTAGAGAGAGAGATGACATGATGAGTTAGATGTCATGGTAGACCAGGTGTTTGGATACACATGCCTTGGATGCCATATGAGCCCTGAGAGGTTAGGTGATCAAGTACCTATGGCAACCCAACCCTGGGAAGGTTCGTGCATGTTTGAGTGAAAGATAGATCCTTCGAGGATGAGGTTAGAGAAGAACCTATAGAAACCTTATGGGCTGTTGCAGGTAGGGTATAGCTTGCACCCAGAGTACGTCAGTGGACTGCAGTAGGTTGAAACCCTGTCCAGTATGCATGATGGATGGCTTATGGGATGAGCATAAAGGGCTAGGTATAATCTTGAGCCAAACATGAGTTGGGCATAGGCTTCACCCTCGAAAAGGTATACCTATGAGCTTGATCCTTCATGGAGAGATGACCTACAGTAGTATGGCTGGATGTGGAGTTAGCTCTAGAGAGAGGATGATGCTTCTAGTACCTATGGTATAAGTGATTACCTCCTGGATGAGATAAAGAGTACTTTAGACCCTGAGGAGGTTTAAGTAACCGGTTGTGAGGCTTTATACCTAGTTGGTTGTCCTTGAAGAGGACTCGACTCTGAGGTATTACTCATATAAAAGGATCATGGGAGTACATGACATACCTTGGACGTGTTGGATTCGTGGCTAAGAGTTTGAGTATGCAGTTGGATATCCAGAGGAGAACCTAGGGTTCCTAGGCATAAGAGGGGAAGCAGTGTATCCGATGCTCCTGATGAGATTTGAGTCTCTATAGTTTCGAGCATGGTACTCCTCGTGTGTAGAGGTAAAGGAAATCCCTTAAGTTAAGGGTATGTTTGATGAACCCCTCACAACTAAGTTGATCTAATGTTGAGGAAAGAGAACAAGTATGACCTAGCATAGTTAATAGGTGGTATGCTTGTGCCTTAGTAGCTGTTGGGTTAGGCATGCTCATGAGAATGCAAACCCTAAGGACGCTTGTGACCTTTTTTATCAAGGTGTAGTTTCCTCCCATCCTGGGAGAGCGGCCCTTTGGTAGGGAGTTTACCAGTTTGGTTGGTGTTGAGGAAACCTAAGGAGGTTTCATAGGATCTTGAGAATCTAGGTGAAGAGTACATGGCATGATAATGAACCTATAGACCCATAGATAGCCATCTCTATGTGCATACGGATGTGTTGCCATGGAGGTAACTGGTATGGGGCCTGACCAAGATAGGAAGGTCGCCATGATCCCTGTGAAAGGATGAAAGTCAGTCGAGAATGCAGAGAGAGATGATGAAGGCTTGGGTAAGGTTCTAAGTTGGACATGTACTATGTTAGAATCCTAGGTCTATCCAAGGGTCAGGTAGGGATAAGACCGATGGAATAAGGAGTCACCTAATTCCCTAGTTGCACATGACCATGGGGTCAGGAGGTAACAACTATCATTGTTTGAGGGCCATGGGTTAGGAGATTGATCACCTTCATGAACTCATGAGACCCAAAGGGCAGATGAGTAGGGCACTCTCTGATGCATAAGGGAAAAGGGATGACCCCAAAGGTGTCGGCTCCCTATAGACCTAGAGGAGATGACCTAGGATTATGCTTGGACCAAGTAAGTCTGAGACCAGTCTTCTCTGGAAGTAGTGTGGATATCATGATGTTTGTGATATAGAGACATAAGCTGCACGTTTCAACTTGGATTTGAAAGTGTACGGGAAAGGTGGGTTGTACCATCTCTACTCTTGGAACAGGAAGAACTCTGTATTTGGACTGCAACCAAATGCTTATTTATTCTTGTTATGGGAGTGAGAGATAGGACAGTACGCATGCCTTACACCAAGGATAAAGATGATGTAAGTTGGAACGTAGCTACAAGGTATGATGATAGAGATGATAACATACCCTGGTGAAGTGAATGATACATGGATGGTTCGCAAACACTAAGAGAGGTAGTGTAGTCAGCTTATGAGGATGTTTTATCAGGAACTATGTGGAATTTGCAAGTTAACCAAGGTCGAGTTCGATCACAGTGAGGATGAGCTCATAGCTTCTTGATAGACTTAGAGTTTGAGATGAGATGATAAGTATAATACATGGAGGTGTATGTTACCTAACACCTAAGAAGTGGTAATGAATGCTCTGGTTGAGATATAGTGCCTAGTTTAGCTAGAAGCTAGAAGAAGTTGAGGAAAGAGGATGTGTTTTGGCTAACACACAGAGGTAACAAGATATGTTGAACAGGTTAATGGATTGATGGAGTAAAAGGATGGTGATAGAACCTCAGATACACTTCTTTGGATAGGAAGATAATAAAACCCTCTTGAGAGTGGTTTAGGGTTTCCGAGGTATCAAGCTTGAGGAATCATAACAATACAGGAGGACATGATATACCTTGGTACTACAAAGATAGTAAGTGATGGTAGCATTCTAGATGCTTAGAACAAAGTTGCATGTAGCATGTGGACATGCAAGCCAGGAGGTGAAGGACGAACACCATTAACCCAGTACAGGGATATAAAGTATAAAGAGTTCTCGAGAGGGAATGGGAGTTCATCACTATGGATGTTGTGAGTCTCTCCTAGACCAAGTAGGTCAAGATACAATATGGGTTATGGTAGATCACCTTACCTAGATGACATGAGAAAGGAAGAGTTCTGCCAAGGGACAGATCTGGTTGAACTACATATGAAAAGAGACGGTTCAACTACACCATGATGCGAACTCAAAAGTTCTTGATGTGACCTAAAGGTTCACTTCCATGAGGTGGAAGTAGATACATGAAGAGCTCAGTGTTTGTACAGTCTATCACCCCATACTAATGGACAGTATGATCCAGACTAGAGGGTCTGATGAGGGCATGTGTGCTCATTTAGGGTGATACATAGATACAATTCTTAAGATGTGATGTTAACCACCATAGCCTTTATCGGGATGCAAGAAGTTTTATAGGGAGGTTGTGTCGGTCACCACTTCATTATGATGATGTTGGTGAAGGAGGCCTCGTCAAGGTCAGAGAAGAACCATAGTGTGTGCAGATGAAGTCGCTTTGATCGTGAAATGGCCGAGAGATAGCCCAGTGGTGACATGAGTCACAAGCTGATGCAAAGCATACTGACATGCAGTTCACTGTGAGAGAATATGTGATGTGAAAATCCGACCCCTCTAAGCTACAGCTGAGAAAGTTGAGTCCCCAATATATGGGTCCCTTTGAGATGGATTGGTGGAGATGGTTGTGTATCCTTACCCCTCAGGATAAAATGATGTGTTGCATGAGTCTGATCTAGAGCACTATGTGAGGTACCCAAGCCAGGTGTTGAGCCCTGAACCTATTCAGCTTTTGAAAGGCTGAAAAGTCCTGAGTCACCTATGAGGGTACGATATACCAAGGTAAGAAAGAACTCAGATGGAAGAAAATGAGATAATGAAGGTTCTTGGGAACCACCATGGAAAGGGTGAATCCACATGGGAGCCCTGATGGACATAAGATGACTTATCATGTTTGTTTGCTTTCTTGATGGAATTTTGAGGGCAAAATTCTCATAAGAGGGGAAGGATGTTACAACCCCAAATTTTGGGTTCCTTTGGTGAGAAATGTAATTTCTCACATTAAAGATAGTGGAACAAATAATGATACAATTTGTTTTGAATAAATGATTTTTGTTTAAAATAGCCTTGTTGTTTGATTTGTGGGCTTTATTGGCTATTGGGCCCAATAACAAGGAAATTCAATTAAGTAATGAATTATTGAGTTGTTGAGAAAAGAGAGATGAGGTAGAAACCTCTGGAAGGCAAAGGAATGCAATCCAAAGTTGGATTTCGTGCCTCTTGGGTTCCTTGGATCCCAAGGAGTCTAAAGTTGCATAGAGGATGCAATAAGAAAAGAAAAGACCAATTAAGTATTTCCTTGTTAAGAAAGAAATTGAAAATAATGTTAAAATGTGGAAAATATGTAAAAAGGGGTATAATTGAGTTATCCTTGGTGGATTTTAGTATACCAAGGATTCCTAATGTTATAAGAAATCCCAATAGGAAAATAGAAGAGAGATAAAGAGAAATTCCTTTAAAAGAAAATTAAAAAGGAAAAGAAATTGATTAATAAAAGGGAAATATGAGAAATTGACTTTCAAGTGAAGATAAAGGCAAATAGATTTTCCCCAATATGGGAATCTATGCCTTTGGTATTGCTTGAAGTCCAAGGAACCCAAAACAAAAAGATAATCACAAAGGAAGAAGGAATATAATTTAATTTGGATTAATTAATAAGATAATTTGGGAGAGAAGGAAGTCTTCTCATCCATTTCTTTTAGTTTCCCAAATTTGGTAGAAAGCTAGGCAACAATTAAAGGAACGTTCCCTTAAAATTTGAGTTAAATAGGAATTATTCTTTGGGAGATATTAATTTTCCAAGATTTCTCCAATTTGGGAATTATTCTGAATTAAAGCAATAAATCGTTAGATCGTGGGCGATGACATCCGTTGGATCTTAATCCAACGATGGACAGTCATCGTCTAAAGTCCCAACTGGACTGGGAATCTATAGGTTCCAGGGAGAATTTCTCACCTGGTTTTCTCGCAAACTAGTAGACATGACAGCCTGGTTTTGGTCCCATTGGACTCAGGAGAGGAAATCGCGAAGATTCCTCCCTATTTTTGCTGGGTTTGGTCGTCGTTTCAAGAAACGCCCAACTGGGCAGGAAATTGCCCTGACCCTATAAATAGGGGAAGGCTATGGAGGGAGCCAGCATCCCTAAAGGCTAACCCAAGCCCTGCGGAAGGAAGCAAGGAGTGCTTCCGTACGTTCAATCGCTCAGTTACTCGTGACCGACGACCTCCACACCTCAGGATGCGGCGACGGATTCCGGCGAGAAGAGGATAGTTGTGGGTGACCTGGGCAAGCAATTGAGGGTGTCAACAAGTTTGGGTAAAGGAGGCAAAGCTTCCTCGACAACCGGTGTGAGCAAATAAGGAGAGGAGCCCAAAGTCAACTCCTAGGTTGACCACCAGAGCTTCCTCTCTCGCGCGAGGTCGAGGAAGAAGAAGAAGCGGAGATTGACTAAACTACCCCCGCACCTCTGCTACTGGTAAGGGCAGTCGAGTATTTTACTCCCTTTAATCGCTATGTAGAGGGCGCATGCATCCACGGCCGCTGGATCCTCAGTGGATCCGCGGACCATGGATCAGGCGGTCCTGGTTTTTCCTAGAAATAGCAAATAAACCTAAAAAGGGATTATTTTGATATAATCGTATTTGGTAATAGAAAACTCGGATGCGAAAAGTGAATACATGAAAAATGATCACAAAAATATGCGGAATTTATTAAAAATGGTTTGAAAGCCTAAATCTATCTCTTTTTGTAAAAGTACATATTTTGAATAGAAAAGGGATTAATTTGTGATTAGAAACCCTAATGATTGATAAAAGATATGTTTAATCTTGCAATTAGGTTAATTCGAGTATGGTTAACTTGTTTACTGATTTAGATGGTTATTAGCCTATTTTGATGATAGAATTATAAGTTTAGGGATTTTAACTCAATATGTTGATTAACAAGTTTAGAAACCCTAAATTGGAGAAAAAGAAAAGAAAGGATATAGTAATCTGAAAATTTGGGTTTATACAGTCCAAACCTGATCTCTAGGACCTTAATGGAAAATAAGGCAAGAAAATTAGGGTTTGATGGGTATTTGATAAAAGTTAGGTAAAAGTAATAAAAAGAAAGTGAAACCCTAATTATGGTCAAAACCCTAAAAAGGACAAATAACCTAGGAAACCATTAGAATTAATGAATCAT
The DNA here is from genome assembly GCA_963693085.1 of Alisma plantago-aquatica. Classification (NCBI taxonomy): domain Eukaryota; kingdom Viridiplantae; phylum Streptophyta; class Magnoliopsida; order Alismatales; family Alismataceae; genus Alisma; species Alisma plantago-aquatica. The sequence continues at coordinate 211,836,949 of OY856414.1, forward strand.
GACGACATGATTAATAATAGAGAAATTGAATGCCTTTTTTAGGAACAAGTTGTGTGTGTGCTTGCTTGATTTCCTAATTTATGAGTTATTTCTACATTCAAGTCTGCTTAACAGGTATGTGGTTAATTATGGATAACCTCCTTAGTTTCCCGAGGATTTTCCGGATGGTTAATCGCATTGAATGCAAATTATATCTTGGATGTTCATATTTGCAAATCATAAAGTCACTATGATTATCACATTAAAAATAGAAATATGTATTCTCACACCTACATGCCACCCTGATGGATGATGCCAAAGGTCAGGCCCAGATGGGTAGACCAATGGACACCTTGAGTGGTGACCCCAGGCACCAAGAAGGTGGCCTATGATATTGCATGACTAGTGGGCACCATGAGTGGTGACCCCGAGGAACCAAGCTCGGGATTGAGAAGGTGGCCATAAGTCATTGGCAAAGGGCACCCTAAGGTGGGTATGCCAGGGTTAGGGCAAAAGCGGTGGAGAATGTCATACTGAAAAGTGTAAATTGACTTGTTAATTGATTTGATTGTGATTATTAAATTGTTAGCCATATTTGCAAGATTTTGGTTGTTTCCACATACCAGTATATTTCGATATACTGACCGACGTTTTGTTTTTCGGCGTTTTAGGAACAACAATTGAAAGAACAAACAGTAAAGGGACACATTGTGAAAGTAAAACATAAAGTGCAAGGAGGATTATTTAGAGTGGATTCAAGCTTGGATAGATAGATTCCCAAGGTTTTCAAAGGTAAGTGAAGTTTTAATTTTATACCAAATTTCAGTTAGTTAGTAGAATTTCATAATTGTTATTGATTATTTGTTGAACCTTTGATCCTGTTAATTGGATAACGGCACTGACCTTTCGATCTCCCTTAATTGGGGGTTACCGGGAGGCGGGGTCGTTACACTCTTTGTTGAGCACGGTGAACTGGCCCATGTCTCGGAGTATGGTGCTTGTGTCTCCATGACTCAGAATGGGGAGGGTTGTTTGTAGATGTTTCCCCTAAGAGAGTGCAGCTGATGTTGTAGCTCTAAGTGTGGATGCCTATGTGCCCTGGCACAGCTTGTTAGCAGTGACACGAGATGTCCTGCATGTGGTCTCGTACTGACCAAGACGGTCTGAGGTCGTGGAAACCAGCTCTACCATTGACCTTGTATGGTACCAACTTGTGAGAAGTTTATTGTCGGTTGGAGATGGTCGGGGTATGCTCCATCTCCTCAGGGCATAAGTGTGATTTGTAAAATATGTTCTGCTGTGTAGTATATCTTCTTAAGGATCAAATACGAGAAACATTGCTTGATGCGCAATACAGTTATACATTCTAGTTGATAGATGTTATTAATGTTTCTTTACATTCCTTGCAAAGCAGATAGATGAATTATAATCTACCATGGGTAGATGCAATGTTCTCCTTATGAAAGGAGATTACTTCATTCTGTTCATATAGTGAATTATCCTGCTTGTTAATATAAAAAGAACCTCTGCTCAGTTTATAAATGCTTAATCTGTGATAATAATATGGTCGATGGAGAGTTATATCTCTCGCTGGGACAATTACAATTGTCTCACCCCCGTGGGACCCAAATTTTTAGGTGGACGTGCACGAGGAGGTGAAGACCTTTTTGTAGAGGAAGAACAACAGCTGAGGCAGTAGTGACAGCTCAGGTAGAGTATATTGTCTGTCCTGTCTTGTAGATATGAGTCCTATGTGTTGTCTTTGTACTCTCAGGTCCTTGGAGTTGGTTTGTACTGGTTTTATGATCAATAAGAGATTTTGGCTTACACGCCTTGAGGTTTTATGTTGCTCATGTATAGTTTGGTAAAGCAACTGTTATATGTTATTCTCGAGATGAGATGTACCAGATATGTACAATGTGAATAATGATGTATATAAGGTTTTGGACCTTTCAGTAAGAGTTTTCCTTGGATTGGATCTCTTTGAAAAATGGTTTTAATTTTTAGTGATTTTTGTTAATCTATTTTTTATGTTTAATTCCGCTTAATTAGTAACGATTTGATTGACGGTCGTTACAATTTTGGTATCAGAGCTTAAGGTTCTCTAAGTCTACAGAGACATAGGACTAAGGTGTTGAGTCTGTGTTAGTGTCCTCCAGTATACCCTATAGTGACTTCTGCTTGTGCAGAAGAAAGGGTGAAGTTTATAAATGACTGGGGAACACGAGGAATACATTGTTGAGGGCAATGGTGTTGCACCAGGAAAGGGTGCAAGGGATCAGGCAAGAGAAGAATGAATGCCTGAGAATTCCCATCATGACCTGTTCAGGATAGAGAATCCTATGTTTATGCTCTTGTTGGGTAGGTTAGGGAAACAATGATTCATATAGTAGGATGGATACTGGCATTACAACCTAGGTTACCAGTCCTCAATACAGAAACGTTGGGCTTTGAAAGGGTTCCTGAATGACATAGTCATGTTGGAACAGTGGAAAATGTGGGAAAGATTAACATATGGCGAGAAAGTAGACTCTGCCATAAGTTTAGACAGATAGTATATCTGTGATGGCAGTGCCCAAGAAGGGGCAATAAGCTGAGAATTAAGGAAATGTCATTAAAATTCCAGAGACTTTTTCCTAGTGGTTCTAAAAAGCCAAAAGTAACCACATGAAACAGCTAGACTCTATGGGTTGATTCAACCTAAAGCGATGTATGACCACGAGGGGTAACAATCAGATAGAGCTTTTTCATTTTGATATGCCTTCTTTTGATGTTACCTGATAATCCTAAAAAGGATTGTTGTTATGGACTTCCCTATTGATTGTCCTATGGGGACATAGGGAAGAAATGATGAGAAATAGAATTTATATTATGTTCAGTATTCTTTTAAATGCTCTATAATTGCTCTTATCTGTGTGAAAAAGGATGAGGTATAGAAGAGATGCCCGGAGAAAATCCAGGAATGTTAAATTATGTGTTGGTTATTATACGAAAAGTAAGGAATATGATAGTAAACAAAGTGCATACTACTTAATCTCAGTACTTGTATACCCTGGCCAGGTATATAATTATTGGAGATAAGGTGAGTATGGAACTCTTAGATTGTTATCTTTCTGATTACTCTGATCAAGTAGTCATTCTGAGACAATCTAGTGAGTATAATGAAACTAGAAATATGGTATGGACATGTATATCACATCCTAAGTGCAATAAAGTGGAATCTGAGATGATCTCAGATCAATCTGTATGTACGAGGAAATGAAAAGTATAATCCTCATGATAAGAGAATGAGAACAAGGGAGATGATCCCTGTCAGATAAAGCATGTGTGAATAGTAAAGATCTTTTCCCATGATGTAGAAATGGGAAATGTGATAAAATCACAAAATGCTCATGAACATGTTAGACAATAACAAAGAAAGGAACAATGACATGTAATCATCCTTATAATTCCTATGCTGATGGCAAGGAACCTAGGATGAAACATGAGTAAATGACTCATGAATAGTTGAAAGTTCATGCAATAATCATAGGAGATGATAATCTCTTCTCTTTGATAAACAACCCTGGATGATGATGGGGTGATAACAGGAATATGTTCCTTTGTGTTCTTTCCCTTCTGGGACATGGTAATCATGTGGGTCTTATGACACTTGATGTGCATAAGTTAAAAATGTTCAATTGATGGATACTTAGAAAAGTATCAGTTTGTCTTGGACTTTGGTTTCAAGATAAAGATATGTGTAACAAGTAATGTCCCAAGATGAAAGAAAGATGAGGATGTGATGTGTTTTTGACACATGTGATGGATACCAAGATAAGAAATTATGGTATCTAAGAAGTATCAAGTGATATGGAAAAGTAAAATCATAACTCCTAATCAACTGATTTATGTGGGTTACCTGGGATGGCCAACTGTGAAATCAGTCTAGTTAAAATAGTATGTACGTCACATGTTAGGGGTTTATGCTTTGCATAAACATAACATCGATAAGGATGTACTATTCGAAGGAACAATTGTAAAATCATTGTGGGAAAAGCTTATCAAGCTAAAAATAATTTATTAGAATACCCCTATCTAGATATGTTAAGGCAACTTATATATAAAATCTAAAGATAACTCTAAGATAAGTTCTTAATTGATAAGTAACCTCCCTTTATTATAAGAGAATGTACAAAAAATGAGATAGTTGGTACAAGTAGTTAGAAAGTTTAATGTTGTGTCAGTACATTAGATGACACAGCAGATATATGACAAGACTTGTAGTCATAAGTGGGTGACAGAACATGACTCTGGTCTTTCCTTTAAAAGTAAAATGCTAAATGAGGAGTATGGGAGACTTCCCAGAATCTTGTCACATAAAGTTGTAAGTTGAGAAAGGTGACAGATCAGTAAGGTATGACACCTGAGTTAAATAAGGTATGAATGATGTTTCCCTGACTAAGAAAAGTATTACCTGACATAGAGTTGACTATACAGTCAATAAGGAAAAAGATAGTGGAATATGTGCCCTGTGTGAAAGATTCAATGATAACCCTGTGTGGAAGAACTTTGTGTTGATCAAAGTTCTATGTCATCTCCATGACATTAATATGTTATGTGGATACTTGATGGTATGACAAATGAATAATATATGTCTTCCTTTACCTGGGATTTCGGGGACGAAATCCATGTTAGGGGTTTATAATTGTAACAACCCTGACCTGGGTTATGAGGTAACTGTAACAACCCTGACCTGGGTTATGAGGTAACCCCATTTTTTTTGGATAATAAAGTTGCTTAGAACTTTAATATAATCCTATAAGGTGTTTTTTATCATGTGACACACTCATGTTTCAAGTTTGGTCCCGATTGAATGTTGTTTGAGCAATTTTCCTTTGTTTTGGACCAAAGTGCAATTTACCCAAATTGAGGGGCTACAATGCAAAATGTCACATGTTGCAAATGCCTCATGTGTTGTAGCATCATTATTTAGAGAATTATGCAAGGTGGTGGCTTGTGGAAAGCCTAAATTCCAAGTTTGAACTTGTTTGAACAATGTTGGTAACTTGTGCACCAATTTTGGTACAAATCGTAATTTACCCAAAATTTGGGGTTGATATGCAAATTACCACCTCTAGAGTGTTCCTATTTCCTATATGTATCATTTAGAGGAGAGAGAATGAATGATACACCATTTTTTATTCCATTTTTAATGATGGTAATCTTGGTGATGAAATGACTAAGAAAAAGGGCTGAATTTGGTAGCTTAACTTGAGTTGTATCAAGTTGAAAAGCTTATATATGAGTGCCTATCGGCCATGGAGCCCAAGGAGGTGTTCCATATCGTTTTTTGAACTCTTGGCAAAGTACATATCGTTCAAAGGACCTAAAGGAGGTGAGGTATTACAGCCAACAAGTTTCCTTAGAAAAAGTGTATCGGCTTGACATAAAATAGTGATTAAACCTAGATGACTTATCCAAATGGATAAGCAATGGACGAATTTGCATCTTTAGATGATCCTCAGCCTTTTTGCATGTCAAGATAAAAGTTTATGCATGCATGGACACGTGGCACCTACTAGCTCAAAATGTTAACACCTCATTTTTGCCTTTCTTCATGATCAACAAGTATATATACCCCTAGTTTCACCCCTTGGTGCAATTTTGCGACCCTTACCACCCTCCTACCCTAAGGTATCGTGCATAGAGCTCCCATATCGTGAAGGGATGCTGTGGTATCGTGCATGGGCCTTGGGGTATCGCCCATGGAAAGACCATATCGCCCAAGTAGGTGATATCAGCTATATAGGGTGATATCGGCCATAGAGTGAAGTGTTTTGACTCCAAGTGAGTGCCATATCATGCAAGTGAGTATGATATCGTGCAAGAGGGGTGGAATGTCGTGAAAGAGAACAAGGGTATCGTGCATAGGCCTCTTATATCGTCATAGCAAGTATATCGGCCATACCATGTTGATATTGCTCATAGCAAGTTGATATCGGCCAATTGAAGTGATTTTGGCCACAAGTAAGGGGGTATCGGCCACAAGAAAAGTTGTGTCTTCCAAGAGGAAGTCCATATCGCCCAAGAGTGGTAGGATGTCGGCCAAGGAGCTAAGGAACTCAAAACTTAACCCTAAGGTAAGATATAGTTGTCTTCAAGCTTGAATTGAAGCATGGAATTAGGATTATGATCTACCTTTCTTTTCTTCTTCACCAATTGCTTATCCATGGTGATTCCTTGTATATGAAGGAGTTGTGAACGAGCCTTGGACCTTTGATAAAGTCATCTTAAACCTTAGGAACATGGAGCTTTGGACCTTGAAGCTTTGAAGTGGTTCTTCAGGCGGGTTATATAACTTGAACTCAATCATGTTATTATTCATCACCTAAATTGTTGTATTTAATGATCTACTTTTAATTCCAAAATTTCCTGAAATAGTTGATGAAATTATGAGTTCTAGTAGTTTCTTATACATGTTGACTTGAACTATAATAGTTATAATAAAGGTCTAGAACTTGAAGATTGTGATATCACCTTATAAAAAGTGATATCGGGTGCATGCACATAAGCAAGCACCTCTAACCCGATATGATGATGCACCTATTTCACTAAAATGATGTGAATAGGTTTGTAAACCTTATTGAACGATATAGGGGTGTAGTATACACCTCTTGCACGAGAGGAAGTCTATTATAGACTCCATGCACGATACAAGGTCAATTGTATACTTGTATGTTGACAAGAAACCCTAAATTGGGTAACCCGATATAAGTGAAGAGTAACAAGTGCTATTGCATGATATGTTCATATGATACATCATTGATACTTAGTAGCATGAGGCCTACATGACCTTTTATGACATGGTTGCATGACTGGGTTGCACGATACACAACCCTAAAGAATATGGTAACCCTAACCCATCATGGCTAACCCTAGATGGTGACTAGCCCGATAGGGTTATTGAATGTACTTCTAGCCCGACATGGTGATGGTTTGATACCTCATAAGTATCATGGGCGACACATACATATATCTTGTTCCTGATATGAGGTCAAGAAGGTACCTCCTTCCCGATATGGAGACAAGTGCAAATCCTAGCCCGATATGATGAGTGTCTATACACGTACAACCCGATATGGTGAACATATGCACATCTTTTAACCCTATACACCTTGTAAAGGTAAGGGCAAGACACTCTTAGGAGTGATGAGTGTAACACCAAGTAATGGTGTGGATAATACCTTGATAGGTGAAACACCTAGAGTGGTTGATAATGGTTAATCTTATTTCAATAATGCCTTAACCCGAGATGAGTTCATATCATTAATGATGGTTGAATAATTCAATTGTGTGACTTATGACCAATACATTACATGATAAATGTGATGAGCTACTGCATAAGGTATTAGGATGGGACATACCCTAATACAAGATAAGTTGATGAACTTAAGTATGTTAAAAGTGACGAGGGAAGTGATACATCAAGACATGATAGATATCACATCCATCACTTCAAGGTTGATGTACCTTGATGCACCTTAAATCCAATATACTTGGATGAGTAACACATGATGTGTGTTTGTCAATTGTTACATTGAGATGTAATAAGTTTAATGCACTTTGATAAGTGTGGGCTAACATACTTTGAGAAATGGTTAAGCCAAGTTAATAAAGTATGATGTAATCATACCCTGGTAAGGATGAGAGAGGAACTCATACCTTGTGTTGATTATTCATTTAATGATAAATGATGAGAATGAATAAGTATGATTGAATACTTATGATATCAATGTTTGCTCCTAGATGTGTGGAGCAATGAATTAGGGTTTGATCATTGATAATATGATCTTGAAAACCTAAATGGTTAATAATGGAAAACCCTAAACCTAATGAAGGGTAATGATATGTAAGAGAAACCCTAATCGATAAGAAAGGGAAAACCCTAACCCTAATGATGGGAAGGTTGTATTTCTCTTATTGCATAAGCCTTGTAAGGCATGTTAATTACTTGTATAACAAGTATAATGTGTAATGGCCTTGTGAGCCATGTGAATAAAGTTGTTGCCTAGTGAGAGGTGACAAGATGTGTAATGGCCTTGTGAGCCATGTGAATAAGTTGTTTCCTAGTGAGATGTGACAACATGTGTAATGGCCTTGTGAGCCATGTGATAGTTTGTTGCCTAGTGAGAGGTGACAAGATATTTAATGGGCCTTGTGAGTCATGTGAGATTCTTGTATAACAAGTATCATGTATACCTTGGTCTGAGGACCCAGAGGTAATAGTTACCTGATAAGTGGTAACAGTGTTCAGTGATGATCTAAGGGTTTGAATACCTAGATCCAGTAATCATGATAATGATGATGTGAAAGGATGAGAATTTCCAGTAATGTGATTAGGGACTGAGATCCCAAGTATCATGTGTTTAAAAGAATTGTACAAGTATGTGATAGATGTATTACACCTTTCTTTATAGCATTTGTTGTGTTTGATAAAGATAACTTGTTTGATGCTAAAAGAATGATGTAATGCACGTAATATATCACTAGAAACTATAAAACATTGCCCTGACCATAGATCCATCAGTGTCAGAACTTGCTGATGGTGAAACGGGTTGCTCCGCGGCATAACCCGGAGTGTATACTTTTGAGTATGTGAGGGTGTAAGTACGGATGGTACTGCGTGAGCCGATCCCCTTACGATCCCGAAATGAATGGGGATTTGGCTATATGCCCTATCCTGGCTTGAGTGCGACTTCGGTCATAGACTCTGTGTTGAGCACGGTGAACTGGCCCGTGGCTCGAAGTATGGTGCTTGTGTCACCATGACTCAGACTAGGGACGGTTGTTTGTAGATGTTTACCCTAAGAGAGTGCAGTTGACGTTGTAGCTCTAAGCGTGGATGCCTACGTGCCCTGGAACAGCTTGTTAGCAGTGACACAAGATGTCCTGCATGTGGTCTCGTACTGACTGAGACGGTCTGAGGTCATGGAAACCGGCTCTACCATTGACCTTGTATGGTACCGACTTGTGAGAAGTTTGTGGTCGGTTGGAGATGGCCGGGGTATGCTCCTTCTCCTCAGGGCATAAGTGTGATTTGTAAAATATGTTCAGTCGTGTAGTATATCTACTTAAGGATCGAATACGAGAAACATTGCTTGATGCGCAATACAGTTATACATTCTAGTTGATAGATGTTATTTATGTTTCTTTACATTCCTTGCAAAGCAGATAGATGAATTATAATCTACCATGGGTAGATGCAATGTTCTCCTTATGAAAGGAGATTACTTCATTCTGTTCATATAGTGAATTATCCTACTTGTTAATATAAAAAGAACCTCTGCTCAGTTTATAAATGCTTAATTTGTGATAATAATATGGTCAGAGGAGAGTTATATCTCTTGCTAGGATAATTACAATTGTCTCACCCCCGTGGGACCCAAATTTTTAGGTGGACGTGCACGAGGAGGTGAAGACCTTTTTGTAGAGGAAGAACAACATATGAGGCAGTGACAGCTCAGGTTGAGTGTACTGTCTGTCATGTCTTGTAGGTATGAGTCCTATGTGTCGTCTCTGTACTCTTAGGCCCTTGGAGTTGGTTCGTACTGGTTTTATGATCAATAAGAGATTTTGGCTTACGCGCCTCGAGGTTTTATGTTTCTCATGTATAGTTTGGTAAAGCAAATGTTATATTTTATTCTCGAGATGAGATGTACCAGATATGTACAATGTGAATAATGATGTATATAAGGTTTTGGACCTTTCAGTAAGAGTTTTCCTTGGAATGTATCTCTTTGAAAAATGGTTTTAATTTTTAGTGATTTTTGTTAATCTGTTGTTTATGTTTAATTCCGCTTAATTAGTAACGATTTGATTTTTGGTAGTTACATTTTCATGGATGATTTTTCTATGCACGTAGATTCATTTGATTCATGTCTAAAAAACCTCTCCCTTATTCTCAAATGATGTGAATAAGCACACCTTGTCCTAAATTGGGAGAAGTATCACTTTATGGTAAAGGAAGGCATTGTCCTCGGGCATAGGGTCAATAATTGACGAATTGAAGTAGATAAGGCCAAGGTTGAAGTGATTTCCAAGCTCGCTATCCCTATCAGTGTAAAGGAGGATTGAGCATTCCTAGGTCATGCAGGCTTCTACAGACGATTTATAAAAGACTTCTCAAAGATTACCAAACCAATGACAAATTTATTACTAAAGGATGCTTGATTCAAATTTGACAAAGAATGTGTTAAAAGTTTCAAGAAACTAAAACATGCCCTTACTACTACACCCATCATCAGAGCTCCCAATTGGGACCATCCTTTTGAAATTATGTGTGATGCAAATGATTATGTTGTGTGTGCTGTCTTGGGCCAATGTATAGAAAAAAAGACATTATGTGATCTATTATGCATCGAAGACCCTCGATGAAGCTCAAAGGAATTATGCTACTACTAAAAAAGAACTTATGACAGTCGTGTATTCCTTTGACAAGTTCAGATCCTACCTGATTGGTTCAAAGGTCATTGTCTACACAGATCACGGTGCCATTCGTTACCTTCTGGAAAAGAAAGATGCAAAACCTAGGTTAATAAGATGGATTATTCTCCTACAAGAATTTGATCTAGAGATAAGAGATAAAAAGGGTACAGAGAATGTGGTAGCAGACCACCTTAGTCGCATTCACACTCTGGATATAGAGAAGATTCTGATTAATGATTCCCTTCCATATGATCAACTAATGAAGGTCTCAGAAGCTACATCGTGGTACTCAGATGATGTGAATTACCTTGCTGCTGGGGTTATTCATCCTCAATGCACCAGAAATGCACTAAAGAAATTTATGCATGATGTGAAACAATACTACTGGGATGAGTTGTACCTTTTCAAACTATGTGTTGATGGTCTATACAGATGGTGTATTGCTGAGGAAGAAGCTCAACTTATCTTGGAGCAATGTCACTCAGGACCAGTTGGAGGACATATGAGCTCTAAAAAGACTGCCTTGAAGGTTTTGCAATGTGGATTCTTCTGGCCAACCATATCCAAAGATTCCCATGACTTTGTCTTATCATGTGACAAATGTCAAAGATCTGGCAATATAACAAAGAGAGATGAGATGCCACTGAATTTGTGGCAAGAAGTAGAGATATTTGATGTTTTGGGGGTGGACTACATGGGTCCATTCCCATCTTCTCATGGATTTTCATACATCCAAGTGGCAGTGGACTACGTCTCAAAATGGGTTGAATTTATACCAACCGTCACTAGTGATTCCAAACCTGTCACCAAATTGTTCAAATATATCATTTTCCCCCGATTCTGAGTCCCACGTACTGCGATATCTGATGGAGGGTCGCATTTCCTTGAAAGAAGCTTTGAAGCTCTACTGATAAAGTATGGTGTAACACACAAGGTAGCTTCACCCTACCATCCACAAACAAGTGGACAGGTAGATGTTTCTAACTGTCAACTCAAGGCTATTCTGGAAAAAAATGTAGGCCACAATCGGAAGGATTGGTCAGTGATAATCAACGACGCATTATGGGCCTATCGAACTGCTTATAAAACTCCCCTTGGGACTACACCTTTTTTATTAATATATGAAAAAGCTTTCCACCTGCCAATCGAATTGGAACACAAGGCATGGTGGGCAATTAAACAACTGAATTTCGACATGAAGAAAGCGGGCCAAGCCAGGATTTTGTAACTCCAAGAGCTGGATGAACTCAGGATGATAGCTTATGAGAATGCATGAATCTACAAAGAACACACCAAACTTTGGCATGATGGTCATTTGAAAAGAAAACACATACAAGTGGGAGACCAAGTTCTGCTATTCAACTCAAGGTTGAAGTTATTCCCAGGGAAGCTCCGCTCTCGCTGGTCTGGACCGTACATTGTCAAAAGCATCTTCCCTCATGGTGCTTTCTATTTATGGAGCGAAAATTTGGGTGAATTCGTGGCGAATGGTCAACGTTTGAAAAGATATTTCACCACATACGACATGAGCACCGAAGCAATAATAGATCTCTCCAATACAAAGGAACCACTGTGAAGTTGAAGATATCAAGTTGAGACATCGACATAAAACAAAGGCGCTTGTGGGGAGGCAACCCAAACAATAAATTTGTTCTTACCTTTAATTCTAAATTAGAATGTTTTTCTTCAATTTTGTTTTTGCTTTTTTAGATAATTTTGCACCAAATAAAAATCACATTGCAAGATGCTATCCTGAGTTCTTATTAATCTTCATTTTTTAGATTTGTAGATGGAGGACGCACGCAGACTGGAATGCAACCACATCTCGTGGTCCAACCGGCATGAATTTTCCCCTCCATCTCGAATTTAGAGTTTGCTCAGGATGAGCAAATTTCTAAGATTGGGGTGGAGGGTGGGTGGTATGTATCTTACTTTCCACCTTCACCCATCTAAATCAGACTTAAGATTTAATCATCGCATTTTTGACCTAAATTTTCAAAATTTTCAAATAAATTTTCAAAATTTTAAAGTTTTTTCAAAGAAATTTGAACAGATACTAGATGTAGTTTTGACACTTTTTCATTTCAATCTTTACACATTTTGAATCACTATACCCTCCTTATGCGAAGAAGATCCTCAAAAGGACCACTTTCTGAAAACTAGCCTTTTGATTGAAATCATCATGTCAAGCTTATGAATCCTAACATCATGATCCTTATGCAAAAATGGAAAGTGTCTATCGAACTGATAGGGATCAAACACATCGTGCTTCCTAACTGACTAGTGGAACAATAGCATGGAATCCCCACTGGATCCTCATCAAGTCATTATTTGAGCAGAGTACGATAAAGAGAACGACCTGGTGCACGGAATTGTAAATCAAGTTGCATTCTGATCTGAACTCTCTTCTACACTTCTTTTGTCATCTTTGTACCCCTCCATCCATCAAAAAGAAACAAAAATAGCCAAAATAGTACCAAACCCTAAACTCGGGGTGGCACACTGCTACCCTCTACATCTGCTTCTTCCATACCCCTCGCAAATAAATTGGGGTGTACCACCAGGAAAAGATGTCAAAGAGCACACAAAAAGTAATGCAATCTTGAGTCGAATAGAGGAGAGATTTGCACACAAAAAATGCAATAAATAAAATTGCAAATAAAATGAAAATCTCGAGTCGAATAGAGGAGAGATTTATTTCTTCCTTCCATACCACCCCTCACTCCCTTTTCTACCTAAAGGCACAATAAAAGCCTTCAATGCCCTGAAAAACACCAGTGTCAAATCAGATGCACACTTGTCATTCTGTGGGTATCCCTAGACTCTTACAAAACTCTTTGACATGCTTGTTGTTGGAAAAAAAGTGAGGAGAAAGTGATATTGGAAAGCGAACTCAGGAACAAAGATATGGTAAGATGTGTTTAGTGGTCTCAGGAAGTTGAGATACTGAGTCATACTGAGCTGAAAGAAAACAATCGTGATTTGAAGATGAGGCAATCACACGAATTGAAAGTATTCATTTGGCGACCATTTCAGATTCTGTGTTACTCGAGGATGAGCAACGTTTAAGTTTAGGGTATTTTAATGAATGCATATTCATCAGAATTTCAATTACCATCCTGGGATAAATTCGACTCAATACATCCAATTTCACCCATTAAATATCACAATGTATCATAAAGTGCAAAATTACTTAATTGATTCGATTATTAAGGTTTTTAATTGAGTTCATGTTGATTTCATGCATAACATTATCAGGTTCAACCATCAGATGTCACCCACCTCCTTTCAACCCTAATCCATAAGAATCACCACCATTCGATCTTCATCAACCATCATCCAAATCAAACCCCTTTGAGTGGGACCCATCTTTCTCACCCTTGGTTTCACCATACATTCGGTCTCAAGATCGAATGGACAGTTCCACCTCAAAACCGTTTGGATTTAACACACCTTCGAGACCATTTGAACATCGCACGGTCTCAGACCGTTTGGATGCAAAGGTCACCGAGACCGATAGAGCGATCGATCGCAGACCGTTTGGAAAGGTCACAGTCACAAACCGTTTGGAGGCTGGTGTGAGACCATTTGGAGGCTGGTGCAAGATCGTTTGGGAGGTTAGACACTCGATATAGGTTACCGTCAAGACCGTTTGTAGCACTCAACTCTGCCTTCATCTTCCTCTTTCATCATCTTCTACCTCCATAAACCCTAACAACACCTGCACCCTCTTCCACCGCCGTCGTAGCTGCATCCTAACTCGACCTACAACAAAATCGATCGTACCACCACCTCCTCTAACCAGAATTGATCCCATCGATCTCGCATGGCTCTCCTTCACCCTCCAGCCTCGATGCCACCATCACCCTGTGCCTCTTTTGCTACCTTCCTCACCGCCAGACAGACCTGCAGTGCGGACGTCCTCAAGACAGCGGCAGCAAACGGTCTCAGGCCGTTTGGACGCCAAGGTCGCAAGACTATTTGCCGCATAGCATAGCAGACCAATCGCTGCCGAAGACTAATCACGGCTAGCGCGAGACCATTTGGAGGTTGGACATCTGAGGACCGTTTGGGAAATCAGCCGTGAAGACTGTATGGTCAGTTATCCCCCGGGACAAACCCTATTTCTAGGGCACCTTACAAGATGGCCCTTGATAAGTTGCTTGAGTTGAAAAAGCAACTGCAGGAACTTCTAGACAAAGGCTTTATCTGGCATAGCACATCGCAATGGGGAGCACCAATACTCTTTTTGAAGAAGAATGATGGGTCACTCAAATGTGCATAGACTATAAAATGATCAATTAGGCTACCATTAATAACAAGCATCCTTTACCCCATATAGAAGTCTTGTTTGACCAGCTCAAGTCGGCATGAGTCTTTTCAAAGATTGACTTGAGATCTGGGTATCATCAGTTGTGATTTAAGAGTGAGGACATCCTAAAAACCTCTTTTTGAACCCGTTATGGCCACTTTGAGTTTGTGGTTATGCCGTTGGGGTTGTCTAATGCCCTTAGTGTGTTTATGAATCTCGTGAATAGTGTTTTCCAACCTTTCATATACTCTTTTGTCATAGTGTTCATAGATGACATCTTGGTTTATTCTGATGACTTAGAACAACACTGTGACCACCTCGGTAGAGTCCTTGATATCTTGAGAAAGTAGAAGTTCTATGGGAAATTCTCAAAGTGTGAGTTTTGGATAGATTGTGGCATGTTCCTTGGACACATCATATCCGGAGGGACCATCTCAGTGGATCCTGCTAAAGAGTCAGTTGTGCGTGGTTGGCCAACATGGAAGAACCCTTCCAATATTTGCAGCTTCTTGGGATTGGCTGAATATTATTGGTGCTTCATAAAGGATTTCTCAAAGACTATTCTGTCCCTCACCAAGCTTACCCAAAAGGATGAGAAGTTTTTTTGGTCAGACTTGTACAAAGCTCAATTCCAGAAATTGAAGGAAAAGTTGACCATAACTCCCATGTTGACTCTGCCATCAGGCAATGAAGGTTTTATGATATTCACTGATGCATTAAAGATGGGGCTTGGATGCGTACTAGAGCAAAATGAGTGTTTCATTGTGTGTGCCTCTAGACATCTTAAGCCAAATGAAGTGAACTACCCAATGCATGATTTAGAACTAGATATGATTATACATGCCTTGAAGATATAGTGACATTATCTTTATGGAGACACTTATGAAAACCTCATTGACCACAAGAGCTTGAAGTACCTCGTGACTTAGAAGGACATAAACCTGAGACAAATACAATGGATGGAGTATATGAAAGATCATGATTTCACCATTGCCTATCACCCTGGGAAATCTAATGTAGTAGCAGACGCTCTTAGTCAGAAACAACTCAGGTGTGTAGACTGGAAGAGTTTTCTAGATGGACTCCACAACCCTTACAAGACTATATTCATGTGGGTAACATTCATATAAGAACAAACTTGTTGACTGAGTTGGTAGTTGCCTAGTTAGCCAACATAGAGCTTGACAAGATGAAAGGTTTGTTGAAAAAACCTCAGACACATCACTCAGTGGGTGTAGATGGTGGAATCATCTACAAGAGTTGTATTTGGGTTCTTGAAGATTCTCCCTTGAAGAATCATATCTTACAAGAAGCTCATGGTTCCAAGTATATGGTACACCCCAACACTACTAAGATTCCTAAAGACTTGCAAGGTACTTTTGGTGGCCTAGAATGAGGAGAAACATAGTGGCATATGTGGCTAGCTGTCTCATATGCCAGATGGTGTAGGATGAACACAACAACTCAGTGCATTACTATAATCAATTGAATTCCTGAGCGGAAATGGGAACAAATCACCATGGACTTTGTGGTGGGTCTCCCTAGGACAATGAAAGGTCATGATGCAATATGGGTTGTGGTAGATCACCTTACCAAGTCAGTACATTTCCTAGTTTTAAAGAGCACTGCCAAGGTATCAAACATAGATGAATTGTATATTAGAGAGGTAGTTCGATTGCATAGTGCTTTGAGTTCAATTCTTTTTTATCGTGATACTAAGTTCACCTCCAAGTTGTAGAGGCAAGTGCATGAAGAAATCGGTACTAGATTGAATTTTAGCATAACTTATCACCCTCAGACTGATGGACAATCAGAAAGAGAAATCTAGACTTTAGAGGATCTATTGAGAGCATATGTTCTTGATTGGGTTGAATATGGGAGAATTACTTTCCCTTATCTGAGTTTTCTTACAATAACAACTACCAAGCCAATATAGAGATGCCTCGGTATAAATTCCTTTATGGGAGGTCATTTTGGTCATTGCTCCACTGGGATGATGTCGGTGAGTGGACCTTTTTGAGGAAAGAGGAACTCTAGTAGTATGCAAATAAATTTGCTTTAATCAAGAAAAGGCTGAAGAGAGCACATGTTCACAAGAAGTTGTATGTTAATGCCAAGCAGAATCACTTGCACTTCACTATGGGTGAACATGTGTTTCTAAAAATCTGACCCCTCCTAGATATAGCTAAGAATAGAGGAAATTTGAGTCCCTGATACGTGGTTCCATTTGAGATTTTAGAAGGCTTGGTGAATTTTCTTATAGTTTAGCCTTACCCCCTTAGTATAGTATGATGCATGATGTGTTGCATGTGTCCAATCTAAAGTTTCGTCTGAAGGACCCGAGCCATGTGCTAAGAATTGAACCGATTGAATTCTAAGGGAGGCTGACATACCCTGAGTCACCAGTGAGGGTGTTGGATATCAAGTCGAAAGAGATCAGGATTTAAAAGATAGAAATGGTAAACATTCTTTGGAAACACCATGGAGAGGATGAAGCCAGATGGGAGTTGAAGACAGACATGGAAAAGTCTTACCCTGAATTGTTTGTATGATTAGTCAAATTTTGAGGGAAAAACTCCTACAATAGGGAAAGGATGTTATAACCTCTATTTTGCTTGTATTTAAATAAATTCAAATGCAATTATTCTATGGAAAGATGATTTTTTAGAAATTTGAGTGCTTTATTTTAAAAAAGGGATTTCTTTGAAAATTTCCCTGGAATGATGAATTTTGTGAATTCTACTTTTTTATTAATGCAATGATGGATAAAAAGGGAAAAGGATAAAAGAAAATCCCATATTATGCATAAGGATGAGAAATAGATGATAATTGTGTGTATGTGTGAGAATTGTGCAGAATTCTATAGAAAGCGGCATGGATAGCCACTAATAATGGTTTTCATGTGTACATGGTTTCTAATATAAAGAATAGTCAAAGTAAAGAAAATAGAAAAGTAAGAAAGAGAAAAGGATTATTTTTATGCTTTAAATGCATAAAATAGAGGGAGACTTGCATATGAAGAAAATTCCCTTTTCTTTTTTATTTTTAGTTCCATTCTTTGCACACGAGTAGATTAAGTCATTAAATAATTTTTCATAAAATATGGGATTCAAAGGATGCATGGTTTGAGATAAATGGATTTTATAAAAATCCTTAAAGTGAATGGAATATCATTAAATGTCACAATTTCTATTCATATTAGAAATACATTTGACAACCTTTTAATCGGTGTGTGTTACTAGGACCGTTGGAGGTGAGATTCAACGTTGTGCACTCAACCCCTATGTCAGTCATGAGTGGAAACTAGGACCTTGAATTGGTTAACTTTGAGCTAGTTTGTCAAGATTTACTACATGAGCAGGGGTGAAAATCATCCCAATGGATTTGGGAGATCAATTCAAATCTTCCTAGCCTAGGTTTGACCTAGATTTGGGGTCTTAAGAAGAATTGCATAATCCACATCCCTCAATGGCTGACCCCCAACAATAAATAAGGATGTATATCTCCTCTACAAACCATCTAAGCACTCTCCAAGGTCGTGTGGTGCTTCCCGATCAAATACCTACTCTCAATTGTTTGATTCCTCCTGGCCTACCCCCATTGATGTTCTTGTTGTCAAGCCAAAGAAACTCCTCATTGGCTGATCACCTCTGCGCACTGTTAGGGAAATTGGGACTGCTGTTGAGATCACCTGAGAAGGCAAAAGGAGAATATGTTCTTAGTTTGTTAGTTGGCACCCTTGTTGATGGAGTCAACTCGTTGGTTGACTGGGTGGATCGCAAAGAGGACCGAACTAAGGAAGAAGAAGGACCTCAGTGTTTTGACCATCCATCCTTCACCTCCCCTTCAAAATAGGTAAGGCCTTTTAGTCTTTTTGTATGTTCTTAACCCAATCTAGTAGTTGTCTCCATATGAGCAGGGGAGCTGAGTTGGATGGAGCCCATTGGATCAACCCAACCGCGTCGGTAAGGCAGGTCTTGTGGACTTTCCCTAGTTGGTGGCATGTGATTGGCCCATAAGTAATTAACTTGTAAACATCCTAGAAAATAATAGGATGATCGGATAATAGCAAATAATATATGGGCTTTTCTCAAAAAAATTCATAGAATCCACTAAAAATGTTATCAAAGCTTAAATACTCTTCTAGTTTGAAAAGTGGATAAAGTTAACATCTTTAATGTATTTAATGAATAAAACCCTAATTTTTTAGAATTAATAATATTAACATGTCCAATTGTTATTGATGATCAAAGATTGATCTTTTATGAATACAAAGAGAAACTTGTGTTTAAGATGATTAAGGTTTCTTTGAGAATAAAAGTGCAATTAATTGTAAATTAGGGTTTGTAACCTTAAAGAACATGAAAAGTGGAATTTAGGCTTTGGAGAACCAAAACCCTAATGAAACCCTAAAGTTGACCTAGAAACCCTAACTTGAGACCCAAGTCAGTTTTAATGGTGATTTAAATAAAATAATGATACATGGATACATTTCTTTAACTTTGAGGATAATTTAACTTGGTTTATTGATTGGTTGATTGCTCTTACTTGGACATCTAGAACTCCTAATCAAGGTATGTGGTTACACCTATGAATAGCCGCTTAGCTTCATGGTGTTTATTGAGGTTTTACCAGATTGCTTGAAACTAAATGCTAGGAAGAATTTATTTCCTACAATCTATAAAGTGACTATGGCTATCACAATACTAAGATTATAGCTTGCTCGAAACTGCATACCGAATCTCAAAATTGTGAATGGAAAGATGTATGAAGTCATAGTGATGACTAATGACCATGCCCCAGATTGGGAAGGTCAGACCAGGCTCTAGATTGCGAAGGTCATAAAATGTCAAGCCCTAGATTGGGAAGACTTAATGGCACCTAGATCCAGATTGAGAGGTGTCCAATAATGTACCTAGCTCCAGATTGAGAGGTAGCTTTAAGTCTGCTATAGGGTCAAAACCCTAAAAGAGGGTACACTAGAGGTTGGGTAAAAAATGGTTGAGAAGTTATATAGAAAACGTAAATTTTGATTTTGTAACAAATAATTGTTGTGGTTATCTTGTTACACGTAAATGCGGACATTTTGTTTCCCCCACATACACTATAACTCATTATACTGACCACATGTTTGGTTTCACATGGTTTTAGGATAATATGTCATTCTGCAAATATGATGAAACTGGATATCCAGAAAGAAGGCACAAGATGAAGAGACATTAATGTAAAATGGATGTTAAAGTTAGTTAGATTTTATTTTATGTTGCAACTTTAGAAATTCTAGATCATGTAATATCAGTCTTGTATCGATCTTACTTTATTAGTGAAATCTATTTCTGATCATGTATTATTGATAATGGTCATTGCCCTCTTGATTTGCCTGAATAGGGGATAACAGGGGGAGGGGGTCATTATAGATTGGGACATTAGGTTTTAAAGAGGCTAATTCCATGTAACATGGGAAAATTACCTCTCTTTGAGTCATGCATGGTGAACATCTTCAGCACTTTGTCAATGTTTGTACTCTGGCATAGGCCAATAATCCTTCTAGATCTATCTATATGTATCTTGTTTCCTAAGATATAGGATGCTTCACCTAAATCCTTCCTAGATAAGGCACTTCCCAGAAAGTTCTTTACCATTTGTAAAGTAGGGATTTCATTCTCCATTAAAAGTATGTCATATACATACAATATGAGGAATATAATTATGCTCCCACTAACCTTCTTATACACACAAGGTTCCTATTCATTTTAACTAAAACCAATCTATTTGACTATCTCATAAAATCGAAGATTCCATCTCTGAGATTCTTTATTCAATCCATAGATTGATATTTGTAGCTTATATATGTTATTGGCTTCATTTGGATTTATAAAACCCTTAGGTTGTGTCATGTACACACCCTCAATACGATTCTCACTATGGAAAGCATTTTTAACATCCATCAGCTAAATCTCATTATCTTGATAAGCTGCAATGGAAAGCATGATCATGATGGACTTGACCATGGCAACTGGTGAAAAACGCTCATCATAGTCAACACTTTTTAACTTTTTTGAAACCATTTGCAACCAATCCTCCCTTATAGATCTTCACATTACCATCCATGACAGTCTTCTTGTTGAAGACCCACTTGTACCCTATGGATTTTACCCCTTCAGGTGGATCCACCAAGGTCCATACCTTATTGGTGTTCATGGATTTCATCTCAAATCTCATGGCCTCAAGTCATTTCTCAGACTCTAGTCCCTCAATAGCCTCTAGGTTGGTAGTTGGATCATCATCTATGACCAAATATATTGCCTTCTTGTGTCACAACATAACCAAATCTTTCAGGCTCAAGGTTTGTCCTACTAGATCTATGAGGTTATTGTAATACATTAAGAACTTGAGGTTCCACATAGTTTGTGAGTCTCCTTGCTCCTTTTGTACCTATACAGGTCTAATGTTTTCTTGTTGATCTCAAACCTCTTCAATTTCTACTTTCCCCCCACTAATTCCTTTAGGAATAAATTTCTTTTCAATGAACACACCAGTCCTAGCAACAAACATTGTTGTCAGATGGAGGGTAAAAGTAATATCACCTAGTTTCATAAGGATATCCAACAGGATTTGGATATAAGATTTTCAAGAAGCATTTTCTTGACATAAGCTTGACATCCCCAAATCTTCATAAAAGACACATCGGGAAGCTTCCCATACCATATCTCATATGGTGTCTTTTTGAACTGATTTAGATGGTACGTGGTCAAGTGTAACACTGCAGTTTCTAGAGAATATCTACATAATGAAATCAGAAGATTAACAAACTCATCATTGACTGCACCATATATAGTATTGTGTGATTCCTTCTTTCTAATACACCATTATGTTGTGGTGTTTTAGGTGGAGTCCATTGTGATATGATACCATGGTATCTTAGAAGGTCCTCAAACTCTTGGCTTAAGTATTCTCCACCTCGATCAGAGAAAAGTGCCTTAATACTTTTATCAATTTGGTTTTTTACTCCATTCATGAAATCCTTCAACTTTTCAAGAGTTTCTTAATTGTATTCCATCAAGTAAACATAACCATATCTATTGAAGTCATCAGTGAAGGTAATGAAGTAATAATAACCACCTCTAGCATTATGTCTGAATGTCCCACATACATCAGTATGTATGAGTCCTAATAGATCACTTGTCCTCTCACTATTTCTAGTAAAAGGACTCTTTGCCATCTTTCACAACAAACAAGATTCACATGTCTCTATTGATTCAAAATCAAATGAGTCCAGATAACCATCTGTACAGAGTATGGAAATGTGTTCTCATTTATGTTTCATATACGACAATGGCAAAGGAATGTTAGGTTTGACTTATAGAGTTCTTGTCTTTAGGTATTTATGTTATACATGCTTGTCTCCAGATCTATCAAGTATAGACCATAAGACATCGGGGCATTGATATAAAAGATGCCATCTTTACTAATGGAGCATCTACCATTCTTTATAATAAATTCAAATATGTTCTTTTACAAACAAGATACATGTATGATGTTCCTATTAATGGTAGGTACATGATAGTAGTTCTATAATTATATTACAAACCCACTTGGTAGAGATAACTCAAGGTTCCATATGCACTGACAGAAACTCTTGCTCCATTAGCAACGCACAGTTCAACCTCACCTTTCATTAAAGGTCCATTTCTTTTTAGATCCTTAACATTTGGGAAAATCTGAGTCTACATCTAGAATCAAGCACCCAAGATGAAGAAGTAGAAAAGTTAATCTCGGTTACTTATATACCTAAAGTAGAGATGTATATCCCTTACTTCATCTTCCTCAGTTTCTTTAAGTAAAAAGGACTAACCTCTCTCCTTATGTTGAGTGCATAAGACTTTGATTTTAGATTAGCCTCTGAACATATATTGGCCTTGCCTTTGCCCTTGGACTTTGTTCCACTAATCATCATCATGGGTTTTTCCTTCTTCATTTGTGCTTAGAAAATTATCAAATGCCAAGAAAATCAAATAGTGGATAAGCAAGTTATTCAAGTGATAGCACTTGATAAACTAGATATATCATTCATGCAATGATTATAGATACATATATGTAACCAACTCTTGACCTAAGAGAAATCCCAATCTCTCTATTTCTACATGCCCAATCATATTTAGAACATGGGGCTCTATTATATCTCCCTATATGAGTTTGCATTTAAATGATAATTTGAAGACATTATACCTTTCTTGTTGATTATGCAACTCATTGTTCATAAATCCCAACATAAGGTTTTTTATGCCTACGACATCATTAGCATGATTCAAGAAAGCATCCGTGTTAGCCTTAGGAACATTTGGAGCAGGTTCCTTTGGCATTGGTGTTTCAAGGACATAAAGAATGTTTCTCAAAATCCTATACCAATTTTGGAAGTTTATCTTGTTTAGATTGTCCTTCTCAAGGATTGATCGCAATGATAATGTGTTTTTCATTTATATTTACAAGAGTAAAATTGTCACTTTGTCAAAACACTTTGATTTGATTTGATTATTTTTAATAATATTAATTAGAAATTTAATTAATTATTTCTCCCACTGTTTTTTTCAAATTGATGGCCCTCACTACCAATTTAGAAGATTGCAATGAACAATCTTCTAGTGAGCCAAGATCCAAAACAATTAATTCAATACCCATCCAACAATGGTGCTCATAACCAATTATTAAGGTATGCAACATTTTCCAATTGCATATTATGCACTTCTGGGATATATGGTATGCACAACTCATTTCCATAGTCCATATGCATGCTACTAGGCACTTAATCCTATTAAGGTCACCCAATTAAGCATGATTGATATTCCAACACAAAGAATATGTACATTGTTAGGACAAACCCACATATCTATCATCACACTTCCACAAGAGAGATGCAACACCATGCTAGGGCATGCCCACACTTGGTCAATCAAGATTTTCATGTGTGTTGCTTATGTATAGCATCTTAGACTTAATATATATTAAGGGATTTTATATATAAATACATATACATATTTGATCACCACATACTTACAATATGTGTCAAATACATGTTATACCCACAATAAAAAAACATGTAATCCGAAACGGATGAGCAACGATTATGCCTGTACTAATTCAATTCTTTTGAGCCACAAACAATCGCTACTACGTAAGGTCATATATATCATGTACAAACTTATATTGTTCAGGTGGGATAGGAAGGTTTATCGGTTGGACCTTGTAGTAGATCAATTGGACTCCCAATCAGTCGATTGGCTTCGATCGGTCGATTGATTGGCTATGTCTCATGCAGTTGACTGGACTACTCTAGTTAATTGGTTGGACATCTAGTCAATCGTTTGGATCCTTCTGTTAGCTAACCTTCTTAGTCCTTATGCCAATCGACTCTATCCCTTAGTTGGTTGAATTGCCTGATGCAGAAAATCTTCTCTTTTGAAAATAGAAATTGAAATTATCCTATTCCATATTACATTGTAAAAGGGAAAACCTTGAGTGACATTCAAGGGGAGTATAGAAACAAGAGAACAAATTTAAATTTAGAAAGGAGGGAGAGGCTTGGTATGAAAACTAAATAACAATAGGATATAAACCAAACAACCATGTACACACATCCACAGGGATGTTGTCCATAACCACGCATACATCCACCATCAAAATAGTTTTACAGTGATGTGTATTGATTGCATATATATATATATATATATATATATATATATATATATATATATATATATATATATATATATATATATATATATATATATATATATATATATATATATATATATATATATATCAAATGTGGTATTTAATCAGATATGCAGATTAATCATTTTAAAATCTACATCATATGCAATAAAATTAATCTAATCACATCAGTTAAGGTCCCTCATACATCATAAATTGACACAACTTTGATACCACTATAGGGTGATAGGGACGATAGATAAGGCAACAAAAACAAAACATTTTGTCCCTATTCCTTTCCAGCTGATCGTGTAAACAATGGTGTATCTAGGAAAGAAGGTAGCAAGAGATATATCTAATCTTGGAGAAATTCCAGTGACTACTCTTCTTTGGTGATGTGCACTCTTTACAATATGCACACAAACAACTTCCAGTGAAGGTCTCCTAGTGCAACACCACATACGATGATCGTTGGTGTCCTACTAGTATGGCGGCCAAGTGTGGCGGCAATGGCCTCCACGCCTCTACGTAGTCCATGTTGACCACAAAAAACTCCACATTGTGATACCAAAGCCAACTGGAAGGAGTTGTCCCTTTGATGTCAATGTGCTAGTGTCGATTGCTCTCCTTTGTTGTCTCTGCTTTTTACGAGTAAGACTTTCTTAGGCTCTCACAATACCACAAGTGTGTGAGGACAATAATTGTTAGAGCTTATTATTGTATTTTTTAAAAGTCTTGACTACCCCTCTATTTATAAGAGAACTAGGGTCAGGGTTTCCAGATCAATTGGGAGCAAAAGAGATGGATTTTCACAAATTTCTTGTTTTTGTGAATCATGAACCAGTCGGTTCACTTTTGAACTGGTCTGTTCACATGTGAAATGGTCGATTTGACACTTGAATCGCTCAATTCATTTTATTTCCTATTCATAAACACATTGGCATTAATCTAACAATTAATGCACAACATGATGTTAGCATCGATCATTGATCCAATCTTATTGGTCATTGAACTTGGAGATTTACAATCTGAATTGGTCAATTTAGAATCTGAACCATGCAGTTCATATTTTGAATCGTCTGATTCATTTCTCAATTCAGCCAATGCTCAACTAATGTTGTTTAAATTGACTCAACACTTGATTTAATTGGCTCTACATTTGAATCGGTCGACTCACAGTCCTGGTTAACTAATTTTCAACCAATCTTGTTTAATTGAGTACCTAAACACTTTAGTAATCGAGTTAAACCTTATTCATGAGTAAACCCCTATTCTAGGTATATCCTATGTGTGTTACCCTATAGGTCCCAAATTACATTGGCAGTGAATGTCCATGACCATTTATGACATCACGAACAATGAACTATATCTAGGAACACATAATTTCTACCCAAGTAATTGGAAAGATGGAGAACAACTTCAACCTACAATTTGTGATCAATGTTATATTGATCATATAGTTCCTTTGTCTCTAATATCTAGATTGAAACTCAAGGCATGAAATCATCATCCTCTCAATATTAAATCCATGTATCTTGAACCAGAGAAGATTATTGAGATACACGTGAGCTCAATATCATATATTGACTCTCATGAGAACGACCATGTATTTCTCAGTCTCGCTTATCAAGTAGCTAGGATATGAATCTCCAATAGGAGGGACAAATCCCATCTACATCACTCACATAGAATCCCCATGTGTCACAATGTACCTAACTGCCACCTTTATGGAAACCCTTATTCAAGGTCACGTCGTATGGTGTCAAAATACATTGAACGACATGTGATGAGCGTAGTCACTTTAGATCTAAGACCCACAATCACCACCATCATTCAATGGTTTCATGTATCATTCTCAAGGTGGGTCTGTCTAGTACACTACTCTCTAACAAGTACCTATGTGCTTGGTTCATAACTATTGGGATTCTATGATCAACCAACACACATTCTAGTCTTATGTATTACTATTGTCTATTTTTCTTCCACAATAACATCTAACTATGGACATAACACTAATTTATGTATACTTATCATACATATGATCTCATTATTCAGGTCCTCAACCTGAAGACATTTGTCATCGAGTAACATTATTCTTTAGACATTTATTATGTTACATCATTATCTCATAATTGAATAAAATAGAACAAATGGAAATGTCTTATAATATTATCAAATCAATTACATCATACCACATTACAATCATCACATGATTGGCTCTCTAGGTGTACATACCAACAAGTCTCAGGGTGCAAGGAAGACCTTTGAGAAGTTGAAGTGTGTGGGATCCACGGAGTATGCGGGCATAGCAGACCTGGAAGATGGGGACATGCGTTTGATGAAGTTGGAGAAGGTATTTAGGATTGTGAATATCTCTAAAGCAGACAATGTGAAGCATGCAATCTACCTTTTGAAGGGTAGTGTTGGATAATGGTGGGCCATAGAGGAAGAGAAGTGACATGTGAGGTAGTCAATTAGGAAGTGTTTTGGTGGGATTTTATGAGCCATTACTTACCTGAGACGTATCAAGAGGAGAAGATGGCTTAGTTTGAGCAGTTGTGCCAAGGATCATGGTCTTTGAATGACTATGAGGAAAAATTTATGGAGTTGTTGAGGTTTTGTACTCACATGGAAGTTATAGAAAAGGAGAGGATTAGAAGGTTTGAGAAGGGTTTGAACACTAAGTACCCACAAACATCATCTGCATTGGAGTCCTATAAAAAAATTTCCAGTTTTGTGGAGTCTGTGAGAAGGATGGATAGGAGGACTATGAAGTTGTGAGAAACCAATGCTAGAAAGAGCTCATCCCAATTTCAAGGACAATTTGTTTGGCAGTTTCAATAATATGAGGTTTTCTTCACCACAGTACCAACATTCATAGAAGAGGTCAACATTTTATGAACCAAGGATACAAATACAGTCATAGAAGTCTCCTAGAAAAGGAAGAGGTGATAGATTCCCACTAGATGGGGCAAATAGTTTAGTTTTAGTTTTGTAATAGGGTCGTCTAGGATGTATTATGACATAAGGACATGTTTTAACTGTGGTTAAGTTGCACATGTGAGATGGTATTTTACTATGAAGAATCGAGAGGTTCCAAAACAACCAAGATAGATCCAATAGATAGTAGCGGTGGAAGAAGAGAGTGTCGTCGGTCAGCGCTCACAGGATCTTTAGGACCATGTAGTAGAGGTTGAGGAAGACACCAAAAATGACTAGAATTTATGGAATGAGTCAGTCAGAAGGAGTTGTCAACCCATGGGTTGTAATAGGTCACATGGATTTTTTTTTGAGTTATATGTATCTACATATGTGTCTATTTTGCTTGATATGGGTGTGACACACTCATTTATCACCAAAGAGGTGATATGTAGTTGTAGTTTGTTTAGAGCCGATAACCTCTTGTTAGAAACCTCTTTGGTTGGTTCCATAGTTTTTTGGGAGGCGTGACCATCTTGTGTTCTTTTTTTATGGGGACGCAAGATCTTAGTCCTCTTTATATGCATTTATTTGACATAATTGTAATGACCCCAACCCTCAACAACCCCCATTTATGGAAGGCTAAGGAGCCGGTGCCGCTATCCCAAAACATGATCAACTAATTTTGCAAATAATAAAAAATAATTAATAAATTCTATCACAACTAAGCTTAAAATAGGATAAAAAATTTCCTTTCACATACCTTTCAAAAATAGGAGTTTGGAACTTTTCCCAAAGTAGAGTTCTATCTATCTAAATCCACCAATCTTTATTTATCTTTATTCCTCCAATGTCACTTTAAATATTCATCCACTTCCATTTATTCCTAAAACACTGACAAACAAATCATCAGTCTGTATAACAAATTATACTGGTAAGTGTGGTAACCATATGCTTGCACATATTGTAACAACATATTTGCAACCAAATTATTGCTTAACAGATCAAGCTTTACATCTTAAACATAATTTCTCAATCCTAACAAATCCTTGCCTCTGTGTTGTCCCTACAGTGGACATGGATGCTACCTTTCTCATATGGTAGATCCCAAATATCCCTTTTTAATCCTACCCTATAGGTAGACCAAGACATAGAGTTGTATAGTCATATGGTTCTACCCAAAGGTAGACCAAGCATCGACTCTTGATAACCTGATGATCCTACCCTAAAGGTAGACCAATAACTAGGTCATTCATCTCTCACAAGTACTCAAATCAATAGAGGACGACTAGGATCTAATCTAGTTATGTACATATATTTATAGTGGTAGCCATAGTCACTTTATAGTTGCATGAAATAAAAGTCAACCAAATAATTAATTTCAAGCAACCTGTAAAACCTCATAAATCATCATGAAACTAGATCAATTAGCCATAACAGTAACCACATACCTGATTTGGCAGTCTCAAAACCAAGCAAGATAGCTAATCCAATCATGAAGTCCAATCAATAAAGCAAAGCAATAAATCAAGCAACTTGATCCTGAAAAGTATTTAAAACACCTAATTGTTATAATCACATCCAAACATGTTTTATTGACTTGGGATTCCCTTCTAGGGTTTCTCATTCTTATTAGGGTTTATTGATTTCCAAACTTTCATTTTCCAATTTTACCCTTTTTAGATCAACAAACCCTAAAAGCACTTTTCACTCATAAAAACCCTAATTACTCAAAATATACAAATTAAGGGTCTTTATTCTCAATTAAGATTAAAAACATCATATCACTATATTACTAATGGATTTTCATAATTAAAACCATTAAAAGTCATATTTACCAATGTTAGGGTTTCTAGGCCTATTAATACATTTCCATATACATGGAACCCTAAATTAAGCCAATTATATACAAAGATCATTCCTTTATATCTAGATCTTCCTTTTATTAACAATATGTTAATATTTACTCAAAATATCTAGGGAACATCATTAGATCTAATTATTATCAAAACTTAATTAAAACCCCTAAAGATATCATATTTACACACTTTTTAAACTAGAAGAATATTTTGATCTTGATCATAATTTATTGGATTCTATGCATTTTATGATCAAAATTCATATATAGCATGTCTTGATACGAGTTACCAATCATTAATTATGATTATTCTAAATTAAACATTTATCTGACCAATAATATGCTGACACATTAACAAAATATACCATTTTATTAGAACGAGTCTAGTCCCTCGCGGGTCTGGGCTCGAGCCTATGGGATTATGCCACCTCAGCGCCCGTTCCTGCATGGTTGGGCTAGGCAAGGAAAAGATAAAAGGCCTGACAGTACCTAATTTCCATTACCTCATTGTATTGGGCGTAGGGGTAGCAAAGTATTATTCCTCATACTCATCTTCTTCCTCACAATTTCTTCTCATGTATCACGAGTGGGCTTTAGGCGGTCAACCAGCCCTTTGAACTCGTGCTTCAAGGTAGAAGAGCATTGGGTGAGAGTGTTTATGCCTCCACCAGACCTGATTGGACTTCATGATGCCTCTCGATCTCGCCTGAGATGGCTCACAGGAGGAGGACAATGGCTTGTCCTATGGTGGGGTACCGTGAGGAGAAAATATAGAGGAGCAGAGCTCGTGCCAACGAATTGGAGGCACAATAGTGCCCTTCATGAAGTTGGCATTACGATCCTTTTCTTTGGTCTTTTGGTTGGCATTGGAAAGCCTTATATAGGCATGGCCACGTCAAGTTGGCAGCCAACAAGGTCTGATCCCCTCTGGGATTTGGGGAAACTCCCAAAACAACATAAAAAGGAGCAATGAAGGGATTTATTGATACGCCTTTCTCTCCTAAATATAATGGGAACAACATCAGACCTCCACATTGGTCACAGAGAGAGAGATATGAGAGGGGAGAGGGGACATAACTGTAGCCAAGCTTCCCGATTTGTCTCAAGCTAGGTGTAACATCCCAAATTTCATAGCTAATTTAAAACTAAAATGTGGTTTTCTTAGTAAAATTTAACTGAGGTACCAAATAAACTTAACCATGGTTTATTATGCAATCAGTTCATAAAAGATGTATTATATGCCACCTAGCTCAGCAATGCACACGTAATGGCTTAAGTGTATATAATTAGTAATCAGGTTGTATGAATATGAATGAATATTTCATATGGACAACAATGTGACTAATAGATACATTATGGTAATTTGAGACATTAAATCTATTTCTAAGACATTCCATATATTTTACATTTAAATGCAATGGAGAATAATATAGAGGATAATTAAGTATACATAGATTTGTTGATATCTAGAAATAGAAGTACATTTGATCTCAAACTTGAAATATTCTCATATAATAAGAAGATAGTCTTACTAGAAAATTCTAAAAAATAAATGATTATCCTGCAATTTATTAGGGAATATTGATTTTTAAAACATCAATAAATTATTGATACTTTCTCATGCCAAAACTAAGAATCTAATGCCATAGTAATTATCTAGATGAGAAAATAAGTTTATGTTTAAATTTTGACTCTTTTTGGTATTCTTTTGAGTGTCCAAGTAAATCAAAGAAGATAACGGTACGATAGATTAGAAATTACCTATAAATTTAGAAAATAAAATTCTCTATTTAGATCCCAAACTAAGTGGGTTGTTGGATCTACCCGTGCAAACAAGTCGGAACAGAAAGAAGATCCCTTCATTAGTGGTTATCATTATTGCAATCCATATCATCGCCAATTAGTTGTCCCTTTATAATCAGGACTGCCTTCCAATCCAATTTAACCCCAAACTGGAACCCTAGATCGCAGTCTTGGGAAGAATGCCCTGTTCTGGCATCTCTACCCTGACAGCTCTGCCCTCACCAACGCGAGTTGCAGACGAACTAAGTGCCTTTGTGTGGACATCCAAGCAATCCTCAAAAGCTCCTCTTGATCCAATATCCTCCTTTTGATGTAACTTCAGCCCGTTGGCCTCGCCGCGATGATGAAGGTCATGAAAGAGTCAATTTTGTCGATCTCTGGTTTCAGGACCTCTCCCACGATGAGCTGCAGGGTGCCGGAGGCAACCTAGGAAGCAGCCGCCACACACTCAAGCAGGCTTCTTCTGTGGGTCCAAGTAATGTTGAGAGCACTCGTGGGTGCGGATTCATGTAGAGAGCTTCATAAAGGGGATTTCATAGGCCGAAGTTCACTGGGGCACCACAACCGATTAGCTTGAAAAGCCTCGAGGTGTCGCTCTATTTTACAAACAAAACAGAGGGTGCGGCCTCTGTAGTGAACATTGAGGATGGAGGGGAAGGGAACATTTCCTGAAGAACCAGTTCCTCACGATGTGTTGTTGTAGGCTAGGTGTAGTCGCTAGTGCAAGGAGGTGACTGATCTAGCATCAAAACCTGACCGCTTACAGTTCCAGAAAACGCACACCCGTATACTAGGTTTGCACAGAGATGAAGTGCCTGCATCCTCCATCTGTGCCTCCACTTCAGGTGTCATCAGTGATGCTAAAGAGGTCAACACTCTGGTCGAGTTAGGTGGTAGATTGGGATCTAGACAGCCTCAACATGGAGCAAGATCAAGATCCCACTTTGACTAGAGCACCGTCGAGAAGCCCCCGACTTGGTACTCTGTAAAACAGAGGAAACAGGGGAGTGTGCCTCCATTCGCGATCAACTGGGTCAATAGAGGACCGGGTCAAGTGGATCTTGTCCAAGGCGGATCCCGCCTGATCCAGTTAGTTCCATATGAAGTACATTAATGATGGTTTTATTTAAGTAAGTCTATAACTTGTATAAATCACAGAAATAAATCTATAAGTCAGATCACATCAAGTTATATATGGATTTTGATCCATTTTTCAAGATCTAGATGATGGACTAGGATTCAAAGTCTGTTTTGACTATATGTTTCTATATTTTATCTAGGTACCATAAAGACCTAGAAACTACAGTGACTATAGTTATTAATGAAGGGTTATTGAATGAATAGGGTAATCAGGGTCCATCGACCCCAAGAAATGTGATTATGATTTTTCAATCTATGGAAATTAACTCAAGTTTGCTCCAAAATAGGTAATGGTTCATGCTCATGAGTATTCATATTTATTAAGCTCAAAATATTTACATGTTTCTCAGATAAGACATTATGATTTATGTGTTCTACTATTCTAAAATATTGAGTAAGATGTGCAATCCAAGTTTTCACACCTCCATGATAGTGTTCTCTCATATACCCAATATCTCAAGTAGAGATATGTTATTCAGATTTCTTAGAATGATTGAGATTCATGAACCAGGTTCATGAGGAAGTTAAAGTATCATATTCCTATAAGATTTCTTAGTAAAGAATCATATTGATGAACAAGACTACAAGGTAACATATGCAACTAACATTGTCATACTTCCATGATTGTATGATATATCCATATAAGTAAGATTTCAAGTAGAAATATGCTATTAGGATTTCTTATATAGATAGAGATATGATAACTAAGAAGTAATTTAGATTTCGTAGAATGATTCAGATTTTAGAGTTAAGCACGATGTAAGAATATAAGGTTTTGAACATATTAAGACATGATTAAGTTTTCAAGATATACACTCTATTAAGATCAGGATGTATTGAGAATTCATTTCATGTTGATGTTATAAGATTACAATGTACTATGTCATGATAAAGTTCCAAGATTAGATTTTATTAAGATTCATGATTTGAGTCATGATAAGAATACGAGAACAGAATGCTTTAAGATTTATGGTGCAAGTACATTAATATGTATGCTTTAGATTTCATGGTAAGATTTAGATTTCGATTTAAATTTAGACTATTCAACATGCGGGTAGCCATATATTTGATAAAGATACATGATAAGGGTTTTAGAACCAATCTCTATTTTGTAACTGAAATTATTTGTATTTAGATGTAGACTCAGTCAGAATTTACAAGAAGAGATTTAGATTCAGAATTCAGTACAGGTCAGTACTTAGTATTCAGTTTCACATAAGTTCAGATTTAGAATTTAATAATCTTTGACTTCAGATAATTAATTCAGATCCTTCACATAATACATTATATGATAAGTCCTCATTTAGAGAGTCCTGGGACGATTCGGTGGAATCTATTTCCAATTCAGAGGAGTGTTTACTCCATTACAGAGGGCACGTTATTCTAGCAGAGGGTGTGTTGCACCATAGAGGACACCTCGGTATCAACAGAGGGAACGTTGTGCCAACAAAGGGTGTGTTGCACCATAGATGACATTTCAGTGTCAACAGAGGAGGACTTATTGTATAATGGTGGCCACATTCAGATAAAAGTCATAAATAAAAGATGTCTTAGTTCAAAGAATGTATATTTATAAGTTTTGTAAAAGAGATTAAGATAAGAGAGACATGACTCAGGCCCTTTGTGCAAGTCATGTGGCCCAGGAACCAGAGTGCAGCACAATTCAGAGACATAACTCAGGCCCAAAGTGCAGGTTATGTAACCCAGGAACCTTAGTACAGGTAATGAGACCCACGTACCAGAGTACATGTCTCTAGAGAAAGATAAGTAAAAAGATAAAAACTAAGTTAAAGTAAGAAGAGATATTTATGTTTTAGATTTTATAAAGTTTTTAATGTTAGTCTCATATTTATAATGTTCAAGAATATTTAGTACTATCTTATTACCTTGGTTTTGTGCATATAGAATACTCATGCCACTTACACTAACAACCATTTTTCCAATGCATGGCTGAGGATGAGATGTCTACAGGTGAGAGCAGGAGCAGAGTAGATCTCAGAGATTTAGAGCACAAGGACAAAGCATGATAAGATCTGGTGGGGTGCCAACTATAAGATGATCCTCAGGTTTATAGACTCAGCAATATGTTTTAATGTTTAGAACTTTAGATTTGAGACTATGTCTCGAGATGTTGTGTTAGTTTTCCATATGATATCCATTATGTTCCTTTTGTAAGAACGATTATGGGAATGTTTCATATTTTCACTTTGTGTGATTGATTATATTGTTGTTATGAATGCCAGTTTTATGTAATGCCCCCTTCAGTGCACAAGTTATAGATAACTCACTGTTGCTTCCGCTATGTGCATGTGTGTGCTTAGGACGGGTGTTAAAATATAGTATTAGAGCAACATTATAGCTGGTCACTAGATAAATTCTCATGTTCTTACTTAAGATCACCCTGTAAGAACTTAAGTTTGAATAAAGCACATACTTAGAAATATAAATAGTAGCCCTATGTATAGAATAAGTATGTGAAAGTTATTAGAAATCTAAGTAGAGCTTTAAATAGGAGACAAAAGATTAGATAAGGATTAGGGTTATGTAACTAGATGTTTTACACTTTTTATGTTAACACTATAGTTGTATATAACATTCTGTCTCTTTTTCCCACATGTTTGTGGTATGGGACACATGGTTATGGGGTTTTGTAGAGAGAATGTTATGTATATAATAATGCTTGTCTTGTCCTTTCAAGTGCATGTAGTATGGGACACGTACACAAGGAAGTGTCTAGATAAAGTGTGACCTAACATGTCACCTCTCAATATATGACCAGTCGACATATATCCAAAGGCAAAAAAAAACAAGTGTTGGCATTAAAAGTTTAATACATATAGTCACCTAAACCTAATTAGATACATAGTAAGACGTAGAATGCATATAAAGGGTAGATATTTTGACATAGATAAGTAAGCTATTTTTTTAAGTGAACTAGAACCCTAAACCAGAACTTAAAAAAAAGGCAAGTTAGAGTCTTTACCATGACAAATGGTGAAAGTATAATTTAGATTCTGATTTCATCATAATAGTATATCAACATGTTCTCCTGATAAGATGATAGATAAGTGTGTCTAACCATGAGAGAGGACTACACTTAGATTATGTAAATGAGCCTTTATAATAAGATTAAGATATTGTATGCATAGAATATGTGAAATCTTAAGCTGGGTAGTATATGAAATTTCGAGGACAAAATTTATTTAAGGTGGGAAGAAATGTAACATCCCAAATTTCATAGATAATTTAAAATTAAAATTTGGTCTTCTTAGTAAAATTTAACTGAGGTACCAAATAAACCAAACCATGGTTTATTATGCAATGAGTTCATAAAAGATGTATTATATGCCACCTAGCTCAACAATGCACACATAATGGCTTAAGTGTATAGAATTAGAAATAAGGTTGTATGAATATGAATGAATATTTCAGGTGGACAACAATGTGACTAATAGATACATTATGGTAATTTGAGACATTATATATGTTTCTAAGACATTCCATATATATTTAACATTTAAATGCAATGGGGAATAATTTAGAGGATAATTAAGTATACATAGATTTGTTTATATCTACCATTCATGGCTCAGGGAGCATGGTGAACTGGCCCGTGGCTAAGATATACTAGCATCGAGACTTATACCGAGGCAGGCTAGAGAAAAGGTAACCTGTGGGAGCTGACTCTATGGTTGAGGCCACTTAAGCAAGAGATTGCAGTCCTACTTTGGATATCGTGCACTGACCATGAGAAGGTGAGGTCTTGGAGTCTGGCTCTTCCATTGACCTTGTATGGCACTGGCTTTGGGTTTTGCAACCGAAGGTTGGATTTGAGCGGTACAACCCATTTCCTCAGGGCATAATAATTCGTAATCAAGTCGTATAGAAACATTGGTTGAGGCCTTGGATGATGTAAGCTTTCTCTTCTCTATATACATGTTCTTCATATTCCTTCTTGTATAACTAATTAGTATTTACTTGTTGTTTAAATTGATCTATCTGCTCAGTTATCTGTGATAATAATAAAGTTGGTAGATGGTTATGTTTCTCGCTGGGACTGTGTGTCTCACCCCGATGGTTAATAACCTTTTTAGGTGGACGTGCCTAGCGAGATGAAGATCATGTGGCTGAGATGATATGCGGAAGTATCGTACCTAGTGGAATAGATAGTGTCTAGCAGTAGAGTCCTATGTGTCGTCCCTATACACTTAGGTCTTCAGGAGAGTTTTTTGATGTTTCTCATAAGATGGTCGATACATGGTTTTTGGCTTCTGTACTTTGATGTAATAAATCAGCATGTGGAATACTTCTTTCATGTAACGTGATGATGGGAAATTATGTTGTAGCACCTTGAAAATATGTTATGAATAGAAAGTGTTGGCTCAGATGCAACATGTCTCATCTTATGGTGCTTGTTGTAAATCAGTTTTAATTTCCTATGATTTTCGGTAATCCACTTGTTAGTATGTAATCGTGTTTTGGTCAGCTAGGAGAAACCCCACATATTCAACAATATGCGCTACGGGTTAACCCACAAGAGAACCCGTTTCACCATCACCAGCTCCTGATGATGATGGGTCTATGGCCAGGGAAAACCACATGAAAGTTCATCTGTATTTAGTTAATGCATTTTAAGTGGATTGTTGGGGCAAGCAAGTTGTATTAAACAACCATATATAAAACATAAACAACATTAAATTCCACTATCCTATGTCACACTATTACTGTTATTCTCAATTCCCTCCACAATCATCATGTTACCATGGGAT
Source organism: Alisma plantago-aquatica (assembly GCA_963693085.1). NCBI lineage: Eukaryota > Viridiplantae > Streptophyta > Magnoliopsida > Alismatales > Alismataceae > Alisma > Alisma plantago-aquatica. Next base: position 211,873,907 of record OY856414.1, read on the forward strand.
ATCAATCCCTCAGTTCATCACACAATGTTATTGCCTCTCAAGGCTTTATCACCATGGGATATCAATCCCTCACATCATAACTAGAGGATAACACCTCAATCAGGCACTCAACCTTTATCAGGTCACTGGATCTTTCACATCATACTAGTGATACATGTTATCTCATCAACAAGGAACATTATCATTTCTCAAATATTTCACATATACCAGGTGTCACACCAGACACACATTCACATAAGCACCATAGCCCTTTCTTGGCTATGTATTTCAATTAGTAACACCTGCATGGTTAGATTGCACAACAATAGCGATAACTTAATCACCAACAACATGACATGATTATCACATCATTATGATTTGGAACATCGTCCATTATCATGAACACATGGAGCATAATATCTTAAGTGGTATATTAAACACTACACATTACTATCACCATACAAAGGGTATCCCACCACACCCTACTTCCAACGTCACCATGAGTACCATCCCTAAGGATTCATCTTTTAAGGATCATACAACCATGATCTACCATCAAGGGTTCACCTATCATCAACCATAGGTAACCACCATACTAAGGTTTGCCACCTATTCATCATACCTCATCATCATGACCAAAGATATGGCCCAAGGTAACAAGATAAGCATACTAACATCTAGGGCTCAAGATAACACTTAGGGTTATCAAGCTACGGTACAACTTTCACTAAAGGTGTCACCTACCCTCACTAAAAGTAGGTAGTGACCAAACAAACCCTCACTAAAGGGGGGTGTCGGGTAGAGTACCAATCCTCACCCAAGGATATCAGGTAGAGCACAATCCTTCATTAAAAAGGATATCGGACATCAACAACCCTAAGAACCATACCTCCAGGCATATCGTGCAAGAATACCTCCAAAGGCCATATCTCCCAGACATACCTCAGGTCATCACTGTCAAGAGGCCACCTTCTCAGATATCAAACAACTCATAGATCTTAAGCATGTCGGGTTCCATGCTCAACCAACATATCTAATCCTCTTGGGTTAGGCCACCCCACAACTGTGTTGGCCAAGAACCTCGTAGCACCAAGACCACCAAGGTGCTCTCTAGGTCATCCCTACCAGGATTGACTTCCTTCTTGCCCCATCTATGTTCACCTCTATCAACAAGATGTAGGTGTAACAACCTCTACCCTACTCGGTTCACCCAAGCCTCACTAGTCCTTGTGCCACTCATGACACCATATCATCCAAATCTTCAACTTGTATCGTCCAAGACCTTATACCACCCAGGCTCAGAACATGTATCGGCCGAGCCTTCAACTTGTATCATCTAAGACCTTATACTTCCCAGGCTCAGGACATGTATCATCCAAGCCTTAAAATCTAGAATCGTCCAAGCTATCAAGTGTAGAAGATACTCATGTCGGGTAACGAACCAAGAGAATGAAAAGGAATATCGGCCAAGGTATCATATCTCCTTATGGGGTATCGGCCATGCACTTAACCCTAGTGTCGCCCAAGCCATATACACATACATATTTATATCGGGTTAGGGTTGATGATATCGGGCATCATATTAAGGGGCCATCCATAACGCCCATCTTCACATCCTTGTCATCCATGAAGCACCATCTTGGACAACACACCATGACACCCAAGAGATCATCACAACAAGGGCACCCCTATCAGTCAACTAGGGTTAGGGTTACCATATTGTCCAAAGAATCCTATTACCCAAGTCATCATATCGAGCAACTTGGGTTAGACCTCCATATCACCAAATGCACTATATGGTGCAAGCTAAGGTTAGGGTTTCATATCAGACAACTTATCATATCTCCCATCATCATATCGGCCAAGAGCTAGAGCTCACCTCACAACTCAAGGAAGGAGGGGTGTTGCTCAAAACTCAACATCAAATCATGTCTACTCATGTCGCCCAAGGTATCCAAGAGGGTATATCGGCCAACTAACATGTCTCGCAACCATCATATAGAGCATAGGCTCACCTCTCAACACAATTAAGTGAGAGAGGGGTATTGCCTAAGGACTCACTTCCATACATCTTGGATCAAGGGATCCTAAGCTCAACTCTCAACAACAAAGTGAGAGAGGGGTATTGATCACAATCCATCAACCAAGCATAGCCTATCAGGCAAGGTACTATATCAGGCAAGGTTATGTATCAGGCAAAGCACTATATCGTGCAAACACTATATCGGGCAAACACTATATCGGGCAACCTATGCATATCAGGTTGGTCATCTTCAACCTCAAGACACCCTTCACCAACTAGCACAAGGAGAAAAAGATAAGGAAAGTAATAAAATGTGTCCATTTCCATTAGAATAGATCTCAAGTTCCACATACACAACTATCACAGAGAAGAGTATCGATTTAAAGACAAGAATCCATGTATGCACATATGGAGAGTGAACATAATAGAGATGGTTAAGAGTTATGTAACCCGCCTTAAGAGGATCTCCATGAAAGTCATCAAGCTTCCTGATCCAAGAAGCAAACCCACATTCCTCACCATGAAGATCATCCATCCAAATCTCTAAGCATGCCTTCGACATCATCATCATCACCTCAAGAAACAAAAGAAGAAGAAGAAGAAGATACCATGGTTATGTATACCTCAAGAAGAAGAAAAGAGGGGGAGATAACCATGGCCTTTCCTACTCTCATCAAGGGTCCATCCATGTCTGAGAGGGGAAGAAGGAGATGAAGAAGAAAGAACAAAGAAAATCTAGCAAAGAAGCATGACTCACCAAGGTCAGATCTTGAGCAAGAAATCTCCATGGGCAAGGAGCTCGGCCTCCCAAGCTCCATGGGGCTTTCCTTCATCTCCCAAAGCTCCCAAGCTCATCTCATACAGGAAGAGGAAAGAGGTGGCCGAAAAGGATCACTTGGGTAAGGAGGAAGGGAGTTATATACACCAAGGATGAGAGAGGTAGCAAAGTTTGGTCATGTTTGGATGTTGTATATTTTTTAAATTTGAGTCTTTTTGGTATTCTTTTGAGTTTCCAAGTAAATCAAAGAAGATAATGGTATGATAGATTAGAAATTAGCTATAAGTATAGAAAATAAAATTCTCTATTTAGATCCCAATCTAAGTGGGTTGTTGGATCTACCTGTGCAAGCAAGTCAGAATAGAAAGAAGATCCCTTTGTTAGTGGTGATCATGATTGCAATCCATATCATCGCCAATTAGTTGTCCCTTTATAATTAGGACTGCCTTCCAATCCTATTTAACCCCAAACTAGAACCCTAGATTGTAGTCTTGGGAAGAATGCCCAGTTTTGGCATCACTACCTTGACAACTCTACCCTCACCAACGTGAGTTGTAGATGAACTAAGTGCCTTTGTGTGGACATCCAAGCAATCCTCAAAACCTCCTCTTGATCCAATATCCCCCTCTTATTGTAACTTTAGCCCCTTGGCCTCACTGTGATGATGAAGGTCACAGAAGAGTCGATTTCATCGATATCTAGTTTTAGGACCTCTCCCATCATGAGTTGGAGGGTATCAGAGGCAACATAGGAAGCAACCATCGCACACTCAAGTAGGCGTCTTCTGTAGGTGCAGTAGATGTTGAGAGCACTCGTGGGTATGGATTCATGTAGAGAGCTTCAGAAGGGGATATCACAGGATAAAGTTCACTGGGGCACCACAACCGATCATCTTGAAAAGCCTCTAGGTGTCTCTCTATTTTACAGACTAAACAAAGGGCGTGACCTCTATAGTGAACATTGAGGACGGAGGGGAAGGGAACGTTTCCAGAAGCATCGGTTCATCACGATGTGATGTTGTAGGCTAGGTGTAGTCGCTAGTGCAAGGAGGTGACTGATCTAGCATCAAAAACTGACCACTTGTAGTTCCAGAAAAGGCATACCTGTCTACTAGGCTTGTGTAAAGATGAAGCACATGCATCCTCCATATATGCCTCCACTTCAGGTGTCATCCCCAATGCTAAAGAGGTCAGGAATCTTGCTAGGTTAGGTGGAAGATTGGGATCTTGACAGCCTCAGTGTGGAGCAAGATCAAGATCCCACTTTGACTGTAGTGCCTTTGAGAAGCCCCCGACCTGGTACTCTATAAAACAGAGGAAATAGGGGAGTGTGCCCCCGTTCGCGATCAATTGGGTGAATAGAGGACTGGGTCAAGTGGATCTTATCCAAGGTGGATCTCGCCCGATCCGGTTAGTTCCATATGAGGTAAATTAATGATGGTTTTATTTAAGTAAGTCTATAAGTTGTATAAATCATAGAAATAAATCTATAAGTCATATCATATCAAGTTATATTTGGATTTTGATCCATTTTTTGAGATCTAGATGATGGACTAGGATTCAAATCCTGTTTTGACTATGAGTTTCTATATTTTAGCTAGGAACCATAAAACCCTAGAAACTACAATGAGTATAGTTATTAATGATGCATTATTGAATGAACAAGGTAATCAGGGTCCATCAACCCTGAGAAATGTGATTAGGATTTTTCAATCTATGGAAAGTAAATCATGTTTTCTCTAAAATAGGTAAGTGGTTCATGCCCATGAGTATTCATATTTATTAAGCTCAAAATATTTGCATGTTTATCAGATAAGAAATTATGATTTATGTGTTCTACTATTATAAGATTTTGAGTAAGATGTGCAATAAAAGTTTTCACACCTCCATGATGGTGTTCTCTCATATACCCAATATCTCAAGTAGAGATATGTTTTTTAGATTTCTTAGAATGATTGAGATTCATGAACCAGGTTCATGAGGATGTTAAAGTATCATATTCCTATAAGATTTCTTAGTAAAGAATCATATTGATGAATAAGACTACAAGATAACATATGCAACTAAGATTGTCATACTTGCATGATTATATGATATATCCATGTAAGTAAGATTTCAAGTAGAAATATGCTATTAGGATTTCTTCTATAGATAGAGATATGATAACTAAGAATTAATTTAGATTTCTTAGAATGATTCAGATTTTAGAGTTAAGCACAATGTAAGAATATAAGTTTTTGAACATATTAAGACATGATTAAGTTTTCAAGATAAACACTCTATTAAGATCAGGATGTATTGAGAATTCATTTCATGTTGATGTTATAAGATTACTATGTACTATGTAATGATAAAGTTCCAAGATTAGATTTTATTAAGATTCATGATTTGAGTCATGATAAGAATACAAGAACAAAATGCTTTAAGACTTATGGTGCAAGTGCATTAATATGTATGCTTTAGTTTTCAGGGTAAGATTTAGATTTCAATTAAGATTTAGACTACTCAACATGCGGGTAGCCATATATTTGATAAAGATACATGATAAGGGTTTTAGACCCAATCTCAGTTTTTTAACTGAAATTATTTATATTCATATGTACATTCAGTCAGAATTTACAAACAGAGATTTAGATTCAGAGTTTAGTACATGTCAGTACTCAGTATTCAGTTTAGATAAGTTCAGATTTAGAATTTAGTAATCCTAGACTTAAGATGATTAATTCAGAACCTTCACATAATACATTATATGATAAGTCCTCATTCAGAGAGTCCCGGGACGATTCATAGGCATCTGTTGCCAATTCAGAGGACTGTTTACTCCATTATAGAGGGCATGTTGTGCTAACAGAGCGTGTGTTGCACCATAGAGGACACTTCAGTGTCAACAGAGGGCATGTTGTGCCAAAAGAGGGTTTTTTGCACCATAGAGGACACTTCAGTGTCAACAGAGGAGAACTTATTATATAATGGTGGCTACATTCAGATCAAAGTCATAAATAAAAGATGTCTTAGTTTAGAGAATATAAATTTATAAGTTTTGTAAAAGATATTAAGATAAGAGATACATGACCCAGACCCTTTGTGTAAGTCATGTGGCCCAAGCACCAGAGTGCAGGCCAATTCAAAGACATAACCCAGGCCCAAAGTGCAGGTTATGTGACCCATGCACCTTAGTGTAGGTCATGAGACCCAGGTACCAGAGTACAAGCCTCTAGAGAAAGATAAGTAAAAAGATAAGAACTCAGTTAAAGTAAGAAGAGATATTTATGTTTCAGATTTTGTAAAGTTTTTAATGTTAGTCTCATATTTATAATGTTTAAGAATATTTGGTACTATCTTATTACCTTGTTTTTGTGCATATGGAATACTCATGCCACTTACACTAAAGCCCATTTTTCTAATGCATGGCTGGGGATGAGATGTCCACAGGTGAGAGTAGGAGCAGAGTAGATCTTAGAGATTTAGAGCACAAGGACATACCAGAATAAGATCTGGTGGGGTGCCAACTATAAGATGATCCTCATGTTTATAGACTCAGTAATATGTTTTAATATTTAGAACTTTATATTTGAGACTATGTCTTGAGATGTTGTGTTAGTTTTCTATGTAATATCCATTATGTTCCTTTTGTAAGAATGATTATGAGAATTTTTTATATTTTCACTTTGTGTGATTGATTATATTGTTGTTATGAATGCCAGATTTATGTAATGCCCCTTGAGTGCACGAGTTATTGATAACTCAGTGTTGCTTCATCTATGTTCATGTGTGTGCAAATACAGGTATGTGGTTACGCTTTTGATTATCCTAACTAGTGTTCCGAGGATTTTATCGACGTTTCCCTCATTGCTTCAAATAACTGTTGGATGCTTTTATTTCATGCAGCTATAGAGTGACTATGACTATCGCTATGAATATACATGTATAACTGGCTAGATCCAGGTCCACCTCTATGGCTTGTAATGGCTAAAAAGGGGTAACCTAGAGTAAGGTCTAGGTTATCGTGGGTTAGAAATTGGGTTACCAAGTGTAGTGCCATGAGACCCATTAGCCTGCCATGAGTTAAGGAGTGGGCTAATTACGAGTAGTGCCATGTGACTCAACCCTAGAAACCGGTTCACCTATAGGTGGGACCATGAGGGGTTTAATGGGGATCTACCATAAGGAAGGTAGTATCCATGTCCACTACAGGGATAACACAGAGGATAGGGTATTCATGGATCGTGGAGTTATATTTAAAACGTAATCTTGGTTGTTAAATGATTAATTGAATGATTATGTTGTTATCATAGTTGCACATTTATTGTTTCCCCCACATACCAGCTTCGGCTGACCGACATTTTGTTTATCGGCGTTTTAGGTACAAGCCAAAAGGACAAACAGTAAATCGTCATATAGTGAAATACATGAAGTAAAATACCAAGAGGATTAGTTTGAATAGAATCCATAAGTGGATAGAAGTTTAGAGATCCAAGTTTTCAAAAAGGTATGGAAAAGTTTATTTTCTTACAACTTTTCAGTTTAGTATGTTAAAATTTAATAATTGTTCTTGGTTAATTGTCGAACCTTTGATCCGGAGATTATGGGTGCGGCTTCGACCTCTCGGTCTCCCTTAATTAGGGGTTATCAGGAGGTGGGGTCATAACACTATGGTTAAGAGCCCACATGAAAATAAAAGGGTTGGGTCCTAAGTTCCCAAAATCGTTACATTTAGTACATTGCTCATAAATCCTTCTCACTTTAGGAAAACTTCAGTAATTCATAACTATCTCATCTTTAATCTTTTTTCTCTAAAATTTTAAGGGAAAGTATATAATAACTTTATCTAACTATGAGTAAAGTTTGATACTAACTCAAAAAGAAAAGGGAATTTCCTTCATATGCAAGTCATGCACTCGTAAGGCATTTATTATTCATTATAACACATATTTTATGTTTCTTTTCTATTCTATTTTCATCATTTTGATTCCTTTTATCATTAAAGATAGTGTGGAACTGAACACTAATTAATAGTGGTCATTCATACCACTTTCTATAGAATTCTACATAATTCTCACATATGCACACAATCATCCCTTTAGTTCTTTTTCCTTTTATTTTTTATGGGATTCCTTTTATCTCTTTTTCCTTTTATCATTATTGGACTCATTAACTCATTACAGTCCATGAAATTACTCATTTAAAGGAAATATTGATAAAGAAACTCATTCATTGACCATATATCATAGAATTTTCATAAATGTACATTTTATTTCAGAAATTGCATTTCAATCAATATAAACCCAAAATTTGGGTTGTAACAATAATCCTAGGGATATATACCTTGGAGTGGTATAAGGTTGTTCTGGAGTAAGGTTCCAAATTTGTGATGTTTTGTGATGGTTATCTCCCTTTCACTTTCCAAGGATATAGGAAAATTCTTCCTACTTATTTGGTGTCAGGTGCAATAACATAGAAGTTGATGAGACTAGGATTTGAAGCTTTATTAGCACACATAGTGGATACCAAGGTAAGGATTCTTAATATCTAGGAGGTACCAATGGTGCATGAGTTTGATGATGTTTTCCCCAATGAATTTATAGGTGTTGTACCCTTGAGATATATTGATTTTGAAATCATTCTAGTTCTCGACATGCAACCACAGTACAAGCACCCTATAAGATGGCTCTAGCTGAGATGAAGAACTTCAAGAAGCATTTGCAAGATTTGTTGGAGAAAGGTCTCATATGGCTGAGCACTTCCCCTTTGGGGTGATCCAGTGTTGTTTGTGAAGAAGAAAGATGATTCTATGAGACTTTGCTTAGACTATCGATAGTTGAACAAGGTTACAATGAAGAATATGTACCAGTTGTCGAGGATAGATGATCTATTTGATCAGTTGAGATATTTTGTAATGTTTTTGAAGATATATCTAAGGTCAGGATATCATTAGTTGAGGATCAAAGTTTTAATGTTGGAGATACTCCTATATGAATTTATTTACTCTATTGGGGCTAAGTGTCCTAATAGGCTTTAACATGTCTAAAATTTTGGTTTGACTCTCTTAACAACCAAAGATGGATACCTATGTCTGGATGGAGTAACATGAAATTGTTTTATACTTTTAAATATTCTGATGTCGCAAACCCCAAAATATTTTGTAAGAATATTTTAAGTCTTTGTATGCAGCTTGATTGATGCAGTCAAAAATATGCAGATGACTTTAGTAATCAAGTGTAACCTTAATAATGTAGTGCCTAATGATCATAGAACTATTCCCGTATCAAAACTTGATGGATAGTGAAATGAGTAACCATGGAGGAGCTCAAGGACATATATTGTTGAGTATATGTGAGTGTAGGGATGGTACATTTTTGACATCTTTTTTCCAAGGTTTTGGAGAGTGGTTGAAGTCTTATCTTGGATGTTTATGTAATTGAGTGTGATTACGTTTGTAAATCATATTTTAGGGTTTATACCCTAGTTTCTGGTGTCATGGTTTGTGTATCTAGGATGGACCAGACTATTTTGGTAGTTGGTCAATGTGCCACTACGGTTGTTGCTCATACAGACTGAGGGGAAGACATCTTTAAGATTCCAATCATCCTCAATCTTATATATTTTGGGCTGATTATGAATTTTCAATGGTCAACTAGTAGTTTGAGTGGTGCACCTTAAACTACCCATGGCTTAATAAAAGATGTAATACAACTATATATTATATATGTTATGATTATTTGGTGAATCTTGAATGATAATTACTGCTTTGCTTTTCTAGATAAAACTATATGAGATTCATATCTTGGAAAGCATAATTAAATGCATGTGCAACTTTAACTATGCTAGATCATTATACATAAATATTATAGTCTTTCAACTATTTCATAGTATTTTCCTTAACTGCTTTAATTACATAATCTACTTGTAAGCAATAAATGTTATCAGAGGTTATATCAAATCAGTGGGGCATGGGTATCCCCTCGTGGGTTTCTACACCCATTTTGGGTGATCAGTTGCATGATTAGACCTATGGTGATGAGGAGGTTCAGTTTGAAGACCATGAGAGTCTGAGAGTTTGGTTTGGTTATCTACAGTCCTAGAATTGTCCTTGTACTTGTACGTCTGAGAAGGTTTTTGTATATGATATACATTGACTTGAGATTTTTGTTTTATTCCTTGAGCATTGTAAATGTTGTAGTTTTTTAGAAAACATCTTTTAGTTACAAGTCATGTATGAGGCCAATAAACTCATGTGAAGGTACTTTCTATTTGTATTCATGTGAAGTGGGACCTTTGTGTAAATATTTCTTATAACATATTAAAATTTTATTTGATTTTATTTTGTACACTTTTGGTATTATAGTTAATTAGTGTTTGATCACCATTTTGGTTTTTATTAAATATTGTTTGGTGGGGCGGGTGACTACAGATAAACAAGTTTTTCAATTTACAAGAAGTTTTCTTATTGGCCCATACTTAACAAAATCATAATAAAATTCATCTACTGTCAAAAATGCATATAAGTAGTCATTGTAAAGATAAAAAAATAAGTAATATGTTTATCAAGGTCTTATAGCCGACATTGACAATGATTTTCCCTAAACAATTAAAAAACCATGAAATACTAAAAATTAGATTGAATATCAATCATTATTGAATGTTAATTGTTTGAACATGGTAACTATGGTTTCATCAACCTCAAGAAAAGTATTTGGATTTTCTCCGAGAAACATAAGTGGTCCATTCACTTCGTAAGTATCAATTGATTGTATGTATGTATAGTGTATAATAAATGTAGTGAATGTATTAGCTATTGTTTCATCTACTTATGAAGATAAATATTTATAGATCTAGATTGAATCGAATGTCAAGTTTATTGTCAATAGTTATTATATTACCTTTCATGAACATTAAGAATAAAGTAAAGAGTAACATATAAGAGTAAGTTAAGAGTTTTAAAGAGACACCGAATGATAAAAGAATCAACTTATAGAAGATCCTCACTATGTGTATCCTCAAAGAAAATAAAGAGGCTCTATGATGCATAAGAGAGGAGGCACTTCTGTGCTACCTAATAGGCACTTCAGTGCATGAAATAAGATGTACTTTTGTGTAAAATTAAGGTTTTCTATATAGGTCAAGATAAACGGGATGGTCTAAAAGTAATTGCATCTTTTCTTTAATGCTTAACGTTTAAAGTTTATTTTTAGTTTACATTTTCTCTTAAAAATATAATATGTTTAATTCCAATTACAAACTATTTGATGCATGGTTGGCAGAGTGATGCCCGCAGGTAATGAGCAAAAGTGGAAGACTAGATCCATCTGATGTTCAAGGACAGGTTTGAGACCTTTAGAAGAACGAACATGGTGATGTACTAGCTATACCTAGTTTAGATTTATTTCCTTATTATTAGAAACATACCAGGTTTAGTTAATTTTATGTGTGAACGATGTTGAGGACTTGATCTTGAGAAATTTTTATCTTAAATGTGATGGTTTAACTATTGGTATGTATACCCAGAGAGCCAACCATACATTGATTGCAATGTGGTATTAGATACATGATTTGATAATGATAAAGATAATTTTTGTCTATTATATTTGTCTCAATCATGAGACGGTGAGACAGGCATAGTATATGTCTAAAGAATGATGTTACATGATGACTTATATTTTTAGGTTGCGGACCTGAACAACGATACCATGTGTATGATAAGAGTACATACATTCTTGTTATGTCCCTAGTCAGATATTACCATGCATATTAATATAAAATAGTAATACATAAGACTAGAGTGTGTATTGGTTGATGATAGAATCTCATCAGTCATGATATGTGTAATCAAACTAAACACATAGGAATGTGTTACAGAATAGTGTATTAGATAGACCCACCTTGAGAGTGATACATGGAGACCATGAAATGGTAGTTAGAATCATGTCTCATAGTGATAGTGGTAATTGTGGTTCTTAGACCTAAATTCAGTATGCTCATCACATGTCGTTCAATTTATTTTGACATCATCTAGCATGACCTTGAATAAGGGTTTCCATAAAGGTGATGCCCATGTACATTGTGACACATGGGGATTGAGTGTGAGTGATGTAGATGAATGTGTCCCTCCTATAGGAGATTGATATTCAGGCCACTTGATAAGAGACTCTATATATGATACTTGAGATCACATGCATCTCATATAGTCTTCTCTAGTTCAAGGAACATGGATTAAGCATAGAAGAGGATGATGATTCCATGCCTCAAATTCACTCTAGATATCACCAAAAAAGGAACTATACAATCACGGGTACACTGATGACAGATTGTAAGTTCAAATTATTCTCCAAATTTCCAATTACATCGGTAGCAATGATGTGTTGCTAGATACTCCTCATTTGCTTGTGATGTCATAAGTTGGTTATGAACATTCATTACCAATGTAATTTGGGACCTATAGGGTCACACACATAGGATGCACTTGGAATAGGATTTTATTCATGAATGATGGTTAACTTGTCTACTAAAGTGTTTAGGTATTTTATTTAAACAACAACAGTTGAAAATTTGATGATTGGACTATGAACTGACTGGTTCAAGTGTTGAACAGATTGATTCAAGTGTCAGATCAATTTGAACTACATTGGTTGAACATACTTGAGTAATGACATGAAACAACTAGATCACTTAATGAAATGTCTGGTTCAAGGTCTGAAACGACCGATTCTGTTACAACCCCAATCTAGGGTTCATAAGGAGAGAAATGTAATTTCTCATTTTAAAGATATTGGAACAAATGATGATACAATTTGGTTTGATTAAATGGATTTCGTTTACAATAGCCTTGATGGTTTTGTTGTGGGCTTTATTGGCTATTGGGCCCAATAACAAAGAAAAAGATAAAAGAAAATTCTATTACTGAGTAAATAAGAAAATAGATATGTGGAAACCTATAGAAGGCAAATCCAAAGAGGGATTTCGTGCCTCTTGGGTTCCTTGGGTTCCAAGGAGTCCAAAGTTTCATATAGAATGCAATAAGAAAAGAAAAGACCAATTAAGTATTTCCTTGTTAAGAAAGAAATTGCAAATAATGATAAAAGGTGGAAAATATGTGAAAAGAGGTATAATTGAGTTATCCTTGGTGGATTTTCATATCCCAAGGATTCGTAATGTTAAAATGAATTCCAATAGGAAAATAGAAGAGAGATAAAGAGAAATCCTTAAAAAGATAATTAAAAAAGAAAAGAAATTGATTAATAAAAGAGAAATATGAGAATTTGACTTTCAAAAGAAGATATAGGCAAATAGGTTTTCCCCAATATGGGAACCCGTGCCTTTAGGATTTCTTGAGGTCCAAGGGACCCAAAATAACAAGATAATCACAAAGGAAAAAAGGAATATAAATTAATTTTGATTAATAGGATAAGATAACTTGGGAGTGAAGAAAACCTTCTCATCCATTACAAGTTGTTTCCCAAATTTCTCACAAAACTAGGCAATATTAAAAGGAACCTTCCTTTAAAATTTGAGAAAGAAAAGAGTTATGGTTTGGGAGAAATCGATTTTGCAAGTTATCTTCAAAATTGGGAATTAATTCTGAATTAAATAAAATTGACATTTCCTTTGTATGATCGCGAGCAGCGAGGTCTTTTGGATCTTAATCTAATGGCCGAAGGTCATCGCCTAAGTCCCAAGAGGACTTGGACTCTGCCAGGTTGCCGAGGAATTTTCCTCTTCGATTTTCTTGAGATCCAAGGCAGATGGAAGCCAGATTTTATTCCCATCATTTTCGGGAAAGCAAAACGAAGGGAAACATCCCTATTTTGATGGAGTTTTGTCGCCAATATGAGAAACACCCAACTGGGCAGGACCTTGCCCCGACCCTATATATAGGGTAGGGCTATGGAGGGAACCGACATCCCTAAATGCTATCCCAAGCTCTGCGGAAGGAAGCAAGGAGTACTTCTGTGCGTTAAATTGCTCCGTTGCTCGTGATCTGCGACCTCCATACCTCAGGAAGCTACGCCGGAGTCCGGCGAGAAGAGGACGGTTAAGGCGCGACCTAGGTGAGCAATTGAAGGCGTCAACAAGTTTGGGTAAAAGAGGCAGAGCTCCCTGGACAGTCGGCATGAGTAAAAGAAGGTCGGAGCTCGAGGTCAACCCTCGAGGTTACCACCTAGATCTGCTTGCTCGACACAAGGAAGAAGAAGAAGGCCTTGCTGGCCTTTTACCAGATTCCCCCCCCCCCCCGGTGCCTCTTTTGCTGGTAAGGGCAGTCATGTCTTTTGTTCCCTTTGATCGCAGTGTAGAGGGCGCGTGCATCCATGGCCGCTGGATCCTCAGTGGATCCGCAGACCATGGATCGGGTGGCCCTGGGTTTTTCTAGAAAATGGTAGATAAACCTAAAAAATGGATTATCTTGATAAAATCATATCTGGTGATAGAAAACTCGGATGCAAAAAGTCAATACATGAAAAATTATGAGAAAAATACGAGGAATGCATTAAAAATGGTTTGAAAGCCTAAATCTACCTCTTTTTGCAAAAGTGCATATTTTGAATAGAAAAGGGATTAATTTGTGGTTAGGAACCTTAATAGTTGATGAAAGATATGTTTAATCTTGCAAATATGTTAATTCGAACATGAATTACTTGATTAGTGATTAATATGATTTTTAACCTGTTTTGATGATAGACTTATAAGATTTAGGGTTTTTAACTCAATTTGTTGATTAACAAGTTTAGAAACCCTAAATTAGAGAAAAGGAAAGAGAGGATATAGTAATCTGAAAATTAGGGTTTTCATGGTCCAAACCTGATATTAAGGACCTTAATGGAAAATAAGATAGGATAATTAGGTTTTGATGGATATTTGCTAAAAGTAAGGTAAAAGTAATAAAAAGGAAGTGAAACCCTAATTATGGCCAAAATCCTAAAAAGGGCTAGTAACCCTAGGGCACAATTAGGACTATTAGACTTGGATACCATGATCCATGATAGAGAATGTTGGATGAATATTTTAGGATTGATTTGTGCTTGCTTGATTTACTCGGGAATACTTGATTGCTTGGAGTTGTTGATTCTGCAAATCAGGTATGTGGTTAATTATGAATAATCACCTTAGTTTCCGGAGGATTTTCCAGATGGTTAACCACATTGAATACAAATTATAAGTTTGGATGTTCATACTTGCAAACTATAAAGTCACTATGATTATCACATTAATAATGGAAGTATGTATTCTCGCACCTACATGCCACCCTGATGAATGATGCCAAAGGTCAGGCCCAGATGGGTAGACCAATGGACACCTTGAGTGGTGACCCCAGGCACCAAGCTCAGGAATGAGAAGGTGGCCTATGATATTGCATGACTAGAGGGCACCATGAGTGGTGACCCCAGGCACCAAGATCGGGATTGAGAAGGTGGCCTTAAGTCATTAGAAAAGGAAACCCTAAGGTGGGTATGCCAGGGTTAGGGAAAAAGCGGTGGAGAATGTCATACTGGAAAATGTAAATTGCCTGGTTAATTAATTTGATTGAGATTATTAAATTGTTAGCCATATGTGCAAGTTTTTGGTTGTCCCCACATACCAATATATTTCGATATACTGACCGACGTTTTGTTTGTCGGTGTTTTAGGTACAGATGAAAAGAACAAACAGTAAAGTGACATGTGGAATTAAATGAGAAATAATGTACACAGGAGGATTAGTTAGATTAGCATCTTCATGGATAGAAGTTTAGAAATCCCAGTTTTTCCAAGGTATGAAAAGCTTTATTTTATACCGGTTTTCAGTTTAGTTGGTAAAGTTTATTAATTATTATTAATTATTTGTCGAACCTTTGATCCTGTTAATTGAATAACAGCTCTGACCTTCGGGTCTCCCTTAATTTGGGGTTACCGGGAGACAGGGTCGTTACAATTGGTATCAGAGCATAGGTTCCTCACTTAATCTTTAATAATTATTAAACTTTACAAATTCTGTAGAACCCAATGGAGTTATTAGAGGATTGTCTGAAAGATTGAGGTGTCTAGAAAAGGATCACGTCCGGGGGCTGGCAATATTTTCCTCCGCACCGCTAGTCAGAATACGAGGACTCCCGGATTGTGTGACTGCCTGGCCGATGTCTTAGGATATGACTCGAAATAAGATACCTTTAGGACTCTCTCATCTTGTTCATCCCTTCTCAACTCCAATTCTGTTAGGAACCTTAAGGATTAGGGTTTCCTCTCTCTTCTCCTCACCCTCTTGAGGTATGGGTAAGGTTGATAAGGATTAAGGAATCCTCCATCAAATTAATAAAAAGCATGTAAATAAGATGTCATGGACATAAGCTTAATAGAGTAAGCGTAAAGGAATAGATACATGCTTAGGTCGTATGACACAAGTTGTCTTTGCCCTCAGGAGAGACTTGAGGATAGACCTCCTTGGTAGGAGGATGAGTAGAGAGAGTTAGTTTTGGAGGTAGAGACCTCCATTAAAAGTAGAGAAATAGCACATCCTTTGAAGATGATGTTAACCCTAACCCTAAGTGAAGGTTAGAGAGAGAGATGACATGATGAGTTAGATGTCATGGTTGACTGAGTGCTTGGTTGGTCATGTCTTTGGGATACCATAAGAGGGTAGATGACCTAGTACCTTTGGCGACCCAACCCTGGAGAGGGTCATGCATGCCATAGCGAAGGATAGATCCTTCATGGATGAGGTCAGAGGAGAACCTATAGTTACCCTATGGGCTTAGGCAAGTAGGGTATAGCTCGATGAAATCCTGGTTAAGAGATCGTGATGGATGGCTTATGAAAGGGATATGGATGCTCTTGAGCAAACATAAGTTGAGCATAGGCTTCACCCGCATAGAGGTATGCCTGTGAGCTTGACCCTTTATGGAGAGAGGACCTCTAGTAGTAAGGTTGGATGTGGAGTTAGCTCTATAGAGAAAAGCAGGACTCAAGCAAGAAGGTTGGAAGCTTAGACTTTGAGACATAAGGAACAGTGGGTAGTTGAGGATGATGCGACCTAAGTGGATGATAGTGGTTGCCTCATGCATGATCCCTGGGGGCTGATGATATCTTGGTTACCTTTAGAGGAACCAAACCCTAGAGAGAGGATGATGCTTCTGGTACCTATGTGCCTGTGGTATAGGTGTTTACCTTCTGAGACAAGAAGAAGAGTTCCTTAGACTTGGAGAGGTTTGGTAACAGGTTGTGGGGCCTTGTACCTTGTTGGTTGCCCTTAAGGAGGACTCGACCCAGATGTGTTGCTCGAGTTGAAGGATGATAGGGAGTGCATGTCATGCCTTATACATGCTTGGTTCGTGGTTAAGAGTTTGAGCATGCAGTTGGACACCCAAAGGGTGAACCTAGGGTTCCTAGGCCTAAGAGGGGAAGCAGTGTACCTGATGCTCATGGTGAGATTTGAGTCTCTATAGTTTCGAGCATGGTACTCCTCATGTGTAGGGGTAAAGGAAATCCCTTAAGTTAAGGTTATGTTTGATGAACCCCTCACGACTAGGTTGATCTAATGTTGAGGAAAGAGAATAAGTATGACCTAGCATGGTTTAATAGGTGGTCTGCTTGTGCCCTAGTAGCTACTGGGTTAGGCATGTTCATGTGGATGCATACCCTAAACATAAGGATGGTTGTGACCTTGTTGTCAAGAGTTGTAGTTTCCTCCCATCCTGGGAGAGGGACCCTTTGGTAGGGTGTATACCAGTTTTGTTGGTTTTGAGGTAACCTAAGGAGGTTTCATAGGATCTTGAGAAGCTAAGTGAAGAGTACACGGTATGAGAATGAACCTGTAGACCCATAGATATCCACCTCTAAGTGCAGGTGGATGTGTTACCATGTAGGTAACCAGTATGGGGTCTGACCAAGGAAGACAGGTCACCATGACCCCTATGAAGGGATGAAAGTCGGCCCATGAATGCAGAGAGAGACGATGAAGGCTTGGGTAAGGTTCTAAGTTGAACATGTACTATAATAGAATCCTAAGTCTATCCTAGGGTCAGGTAGGGATAAGACCGATGGAAGTAGGAGTTGCCTAATTCCCTAGTTGCACATGACCATAGGGTCGGGAGGTAACAACTATCATTGTCTGAGGGCCATGGGTTAGGAGATTGATCACCTTTATGAACTCATGGGACCCAAAGGGAAGATGAGTAGGACACTCTCTGGATGCATAAGGGAAGAGGGATGACCCCAAAAAGTGTCGACACCCTATAGACCCAGAGGAGATGACCAAGGATTGTGTAGTGACCCAAGTAGGTTTGAGGCCAGTCTTCCATGGAAGTAATTTTGATATCATGATGGTTGTGATGTAGAGACATATGTGGCACGTTTCAACTTAGATTTGAAAGTGTACTGGCAAGGTGGGCTGTACCATCTCTACTCTTGGAACAAGAAGAACTCTGTATTTGGACTGCAGCCAAATGCTTATTTCCTCTTGTTATGGGAGTGAGAGATAGGACCGTACGCATGCCATACACTAAGGATAAAAGATGATGTGAGTTGGAACGTTGCTACAAGGAATGAGGATAGAGATGATAACATTCCCTGGTGGAGTGAATGATACATGGATAGTTTACAAACAGTAAGAGAAATAAGGATGTCTTTAACAGAAGCTATGTGGAATTTGCAAGTTAACCAAGCTTGAGTTTGATCACCATGAGAATGAGCTCAGAGCTTCTTGATGAAGACCAACTTAGAGTTTGAGATGAGATGATAAGTATAATACATGGAGGTGTATGTCTTCGGCATTACCCAACACATAAGGATAAGAAGTGGTAATGAATGCTCTGGTTGAGATATAGTTGCCTAGTTTAGCTAGAGGCTAGAAGAAGTTGAGGTTGTTTGGCTAACCCTAAGTCTAGAAAGAGGATGTGTTTTGGCTAACACATAAATGTAACAAGAGATGTTGAACAAGTTAATGGTTGTTTGGTTAGCCAACCTAGTCCTTAATGTATTGAAAGGATGGTTGTAGAACCTCAGATGCACTTCTTGGAAAGGAAGGTGATGAAACCCTGATGAGAGTGGTTTAGGGTTTCTGAGGTATCAAGCTTGAGGAAACATGACATACAGGATATCATGGTTTTAAGATCACCAAACACCATGATACTACAAAGATAGTAAGTGATAGTAGTACTTTGGCTTCTTGATGTGAAGTTACATGTGGTATGTTGCCATGCATGACAAGAGGTGAAGGACAGACACCAGTAACCCAATATATTGATATGAAGGGTAAAGAGAGTTCCTGAGAGGGAATGGGAGTATATCACTATGGATGTTGTGGTAAGTCTCCCCTTGACCAAGGAAGGTCAATATGCAATATGGGTTATGGTAGATCGCCTTACCTACATGACATGAGTTAGAAAGAATGCTGTCAAGGGACAGATTCAGTTGAACTACTTAAGAGAGAAAGATGGTTCAACTACACCATGATGCGAGATCAGAAGTTCTTGAGCATGATTAGAAGATTCACTTCCATGCAGTGGAAGTAGATACATGATGAACTCGATGTCAATACAGTTTGTCCCTCCATACTAATGGACAGTATGATCCATACTAGAGGGTCTGATGAGGGAATGTGTGCTCATTCAGGGTGATACATAGAGACCGTTCTTAAGATGTGATGTTAACCAACATAGCCTTTATCGGGATGCAAGAAGTTCCATAAAGAGGTTGTGTCGGTCCCCACTTCATTATGATGATGTTGGTGAAGGAGGCCTCGCAAAGGTCAGAAAAGAACCACAGGGTGTGCAGAGGAAGTCACTTTGATCATGCAATGGCTGAGAGAGAGCCCAATGCTGACATGAGTTACGAGCTGATGCAAAGCAGAATGACATATAGTTCACTGTGGGAGAATATGTGATGTGAAAATCCGACCCCTCTAAGCTACAGCTGAGAAAGTTGAGTCCCCGATATATGGGTCCATTGGAAATGGATTGGTGGAGATGGTTGTGTTTAGCCTTGCCCCTCAGGATAACATGATGTATATTGTGTTCCATGAGTCCAATCTAGAGCACTATGTGAGGTACCCAAGCCATGTGCTGAGCCTTGAACCTATTTAGCTTTTGAGAGGCTGAAATGTCCTGAGTCACCTATGAGGGTATGATATACCAAGGTAAGAAAGAACTTAGATGGAAGAATATGAGATGATGAAGGTTTTTGAGAAGAACCATGGAAAGGGTGAAGCCACATGGGAGCCATGATGGACATATGAAAGGCTTATCCTGTTTGTTTTCTTGCTTGATGGAATTTTGAGGGCAAAATTCTTATAAGAGGGGAAGGATGTTACAACCCCAATCTTGGGTTCATAAGGAGAGAAATGTAATTTCTCATTTTAAAGATATTGGAACAAATGATGATACAATTTGGTTTGATTAAATGGATTTCATTTACAATAGCCTTGATGGTTGTGTTGTGGGCTTTATTG
This sequence comes from Alisma plantago-aquatica, assembly GCA_963693085.1. NCBI lineage: Eukaryota > Viridiplantae > Streptophyta > Magnoliopsida > Alismatales > Alismataceae > Alisma > Alisma plantago-aquatica. Next base: position 211,894,098 of record OY856414.1, read on the forward strand.
GCTATTGGGCCCAATAACAAAGAAATAGACAAAAGAAAATTCTATTAATGAGTAAATAAGAAAATAGAAATGTGGAAACCTCTAGAAGGCAAATACAAAGAGGGATTTCATGCCTCTTGGGTTCCTTGGGTTCCAAGGAGTCCAAAGTTTCATAGAGAATGCAATAAGAAAAGAAAAGACCAATTAAGTATTTCCTTGTTAAGAAAGAAATTGCAAATAATGATAAAAGGTGGAAAATATGTGAAAAGAGGTATAATTGAGTTATCCTTGGTGAATTTTCGTATCCCAAGGATTCATAATGTTAAAATGAATTCCAATAGGAAAATAGAAGAGAGATAAAGAGAAATCCTTAAAAAGAGAATTAAAAAGGAAAAGAAATTGATTAATAATAGGGAAATATGATAATTTGACTTTCAAAAGAAGATATAGGCAAATAGGTTTTCCCCAATATGGGAATCCATGCCTTTAGGATTTCTTGAGGTCCAAGGGACCCAAAATAACAAGATAATCACAAAGGAAAGAAGGAATATAAATTAATTATGATTAATAGGATAAGATAACTTGGGAGAGAAGAAAACCTTCTCATCCATTACAAGTTGTTTCCCAAATTTTGTACAAAGCTAGGCAATATTAAAAGGGACCTTCCTTTAAAATTTTAGAAAGAAAAGAGTTATGTTTTGGGAGAAATTGATTTTGCAAGTTATCTTCAAAATTGGGAATTAATTCTGAATTAAATAAAATAGACATTTCCTTTGTATGATCGCGAGCAGCGAGGTCTGTTGGATCTTAATCCAACGGTCGAAGGTCATCGCCTAAGTCCCAAAAAAACTTGGACTCTGCCAGGTTGCAGAGGAATTTTCCTCTTCGATTTTCTTGAGATCCAGGGCAGATGGAAGCCAGATTTTATTCCCATCATTTTCAGGAAAGCAAAACGAAGGGAAACATCCCTATTTTGATGGAGTTTTGTCGCCAATATGAGAAACGCCCAACTGGGCAGGACCTTGCCTCGACCCTATATATAGGGGAGGGATATGGAGGGAACCAGCATCCCTAAACACTAGCCCAAGATCTACAGAAGGAAGCAAGGAGTACTTCCGTGTGTTAAATTGCTCCGTTGCTCGTGACCTGCGACCTCCATACCTCAAGAAGTTGCGCCGGAGTCCGGCGAGAAGAGGACGGTTGAGGCACGACTTGGGCGAGCAATTGAAGGCATCAACAAGTTCGGGTAAAGGAGGTGGAGCTCCCTGGACCGTCGACGTGAGAAAAAGAAGGCCAGAGCTCGAGGTCAACCCTCGAGTTGACCACCTGGATCTGCTTGCTCGACGTAAGGAAGAAGAAGAAGGCCTTGCTGGCCTTTTACCGGATCCCCCCCCGTGCCTCTTTTGCTGGTAAGGGCAGTCAAGTCTTTTGTTCCCTTTGATCGCAGTGTAGAGAGTGCGTGCATCCACGGCCGTTGGATCCTCAGTGGATCTGCGGACCATGGATCGGGTGGCCTTGGGTTTTTCTAGAAAATGGTAGATAAACCTAAAAAAGGGATTATCTTGATAAAATTGTAGCTAGTGATAGAAAACTGGGATGCAAAAAGTCGATACATGATAAATTATCAGAATAATATGAGGAATGCATTAAAAATGGTTTGAAAGACTAAATCTACCTCCTTTTGCAAAAGTGCATATTTTGAATAGAAAAGGGATTAATTTGTGGTTGGGAACCTTAATATTTGATGAAAGATATGTTGAATCTTGCAAATATGTTAATTCGAACATGAATTACTTGATTAGTGATTAATATGATTTTTAACCTATTTTGATGATATAATTACAAGATTTAGGGTTTTTAACTCAATTTGTTGATTAACAAGTTTAGAAACCATAAATTAGAGAAAAGGAAAGAGAGGATATAGTAATATGAAAATTAGGGTTTTCATGGTCCAAACCTGATATTAAGGACCTCAATGGAAAATAAGACAGGATAATTAGGGTTTGATGGATATTTGCTAAAAGTAAGGTAAAAGTAATAAAAAGGAAGTGAAACCCTAAAAAGGGCTAGTAGCCCTAGGGCATGATTAGGTCTATTAAACTTGGATACCATGATCCATGATAGAGAATGTTGGATGAATATTTCAGGATTGATTTCTTCTTGCTTGATTTACTCGGGAATACTTGATTGCTTGGAGTTGTTGATTCTGCAAATTAGGTATGTGGTTAATTATGAATAACTGCCTTAGTTACCCGAGGATTTTCCGGACGGTTAACCGCATTGAATGCAAATTATCAGTTTGGATGTTCATACTTGCAAACTATAAAATCACTATGATTATCACATTAATAATGGAAGTATGTATTCTCGCACCTACATGCCACCCTGATGAATGATGCCAAAGGTCAGGCCCAGATGGGTAGACCAATGGACACCTTGAGTGGTGACCCCAGGCACCAAGCTCGGGAATGAGAAGGTGGCCTATGATATTGCATGAATAGAGGGCACCATGAGTGGTGACCCCATGCACCATGAGTGGTGACCCCAGGCACCAAGCTCCAGATTGTGTAGGTGGCCTTAAGTCATTAGCAAAGGAAACCCTAAGGTGGGTATGCCAGGGTTAGGGCAAAAGCGGTGGAGAATGTCATACTAGAAAATGTAAATTGCCTGGTTAATTAATTTGATTGAGATTATTAAATTGTTATCCATATGTGCAAACTTTTGGTTGCCCCCACATACCAATATATTTCGATATACTGACTGACGTTTTGTTTGTCGACGTTTTAGGTACATATGAAAAGAACAAACAATCAAGTGACATATGTGGAATTAAAAGAGAAAAATGTACACAGGAGGATTAGTTAGATTAGCATCTTCATGGATAGAAGTTTAGAAATCCCAATTTTTCCAAGGTAAGAAAAGTTTTATTTTATACCAGTTTTCAGTTTAGTTGGTAAAGTTTATTAATTATTATTGATTATTTGTCGAACCTTTGATCCTGTTAATTGAATAACGGCTCTGACCTTTGGGTCTCCCTTAATTGGGGGTTACCGGGAGATGGGGTCATTATAGATTCAACATATGAACCACCCAGTTCAATGATCAATAGGACTAGATCAAGGATTTGTAGGGAAATATGCTGATAGAGAAGACTATGGAAACACAAATTTAATGGACATATTTCCCTTTGAAAAGTAGATCATGTTAACAACTATGTATTGAGAAGGATGGTTATGAGGATGTACCTGGTCATGGAGCAAGTCCAATAGAAATTCCCTCCATGTCGTTGTGCCTTTATTAGGTTACACCTGGACAACATTTGTGTCAGCCTCCTATTTGTGCACCATTGACAATAGTAGACTTTGTCCTTCAAGGAATAGGAAACAACCCCACTCCTCTATAATAGTCCACACAAACCATCAGGAAATCTTGTCATTCTAGAAGAATTGACAGGAAGAAGTTGTCCATTCTCATTGGTAAATAGCATCAACTCGCTCTTCCACAATTGTTCTCCTTTTCTATCCCTCCATTTATTGGATCAGAATTGCTCAGGTTCTCTTGGTTACCACAACCAGAGAAGACAACAATTATTATAGTCAATTGATGTGTCTAAGAAGCCTCTAATACCCCTCTATTTGTAGGAGGGTAAGGGTCAGAGTTCATAATTTGAGCGGGATTGGAAGGGGATAGAATTTCACAAATTTTTGCATCCTGGGATGAAAAAACTATCCATTCATAGGTGAACTGATCATTTGGTGTATGAGCCAATCGGTTAACCCTTGAACCGGTCATTTCATCATGTTTCCCAATCATAGTTGTATTGACAATTAACATCTGATTAATGCACAACATGGCATCAACACTAATCCTTTATGTATTGGAATTGATCAATGAACAGTGTGGTTCATCACATGAACTAGTCATTTGGGAACTTGTTTTGATCAGTTCACTAACTAAACTAGTCAGTTCCTGCCCTGGTTCAACCAACATTCATCCAGCACAATTTCAATCAACCTGACGCTCCAACCGATCGATTCAACACTTCAACAGTCAATTCAGAGTTTAGTCAGTCAATTGTTGTTTAAATTGAATACCTAAACACTTTAGTAATCAAATTAAACATGATTCAAGAATAAACCCCTATTCCAAGTGTATCTTAGTCTGTTACCCAATAAATTTCAAGTTATGTTGGCAGTGAATGACTATAACTAATTCATGATATCACAAAAAATGAGCAGTATCTAGCTATGCATCATTGCTATCAAGTAATTGTACAGTTGGAGAACAACCTCAACCTCCAATCTATGATTGGTGTTATAGTGTTTGTATAGTCCATTTTTGTTGATATCTAGATTGAACTCGAGGCATGGAATGGTCATCCTCTTCAACATTTAATCCTTGTTCCTTGAACTAGAGCAGACTGTCTAAGATAAATGTAAGTTCAATATCACATATTGACTCACATGATCATGTACATGCCTTTCTAAGTCTCTCTTATCAAGTATCTAGGATATCATACTCCTTTAGGAGGGATGAATTCCATCTACATCACTCACAGTCATCCCCATGTGTCACAGTGCACCTGAGCATCACCCTTTTGACAACCCTTACTCAAGGTCACAGTGGATGATGGCAAAGTACATTGAACGACATGTGATGAGAGTAGTGATTTCTGGTCTAACAACCACAATCACCACCAACACTATGAGAGATGATTTGGACTCCCAAGTAATGGTTTCCATGCATCACTCATGGTGGGTCTATCTCATACACTATTCTCTAACAACTATATATGTGTTTGGTTTGATATCATATATAATGACTGAAGAGATTATGCCATCAACCAGCACACACTGCATTCATATGTGATATTGTTTTCTATTAATATTCGACAATAACAACTGGCTAGGGACATTTCAAGAATGTATATACTCTTGACATACTAATGATGTCATTGTTCAGGTCATTGACCCAAAGACATATGTCATTGAGTAACATCATTCACTGGACATTTATTATGTTACATAATTATATCTCATACCTAAATAATATAGAATAAATTGGAAGATTGCCTTTATTATAATCAAATAATTTACAATATATGTCATCACAATCATCATATGATTGGCTCTATGGGCATACATACCAAAAGACACCCACTGACACTTAGAGCTAATCACCCATGAATTAAATTCCAAGTGACTAACATGACCATCATACTTCTTCTATGAGAGCACTTTTGTCAAGGGATCAAATACATTTCTCTTGATTGGTACTCTACAAATCTTCACCTCTCCTCATTGTATGATCTCTCATTTGAGATGGAACTGCCTTTGTATATGCTTATAACACTGATAAAATATGGGTTCTTTCGCTTGTGCAATAGCTCTGTTGTTGTCACAATACATCTCAATCACATCATTGATGCTTGGAACCACCCCAAGTTATGAGATGAACTTATTGATCCAGACAACCTCCTTTACTACATTGGAATAGGCAATGCACTCAGCCTCTATTATATAATTTACAACTGCCTCTTGCTTGGAACTCTTTCATCTTACAGATCCGTTGTTGGGGCAAAACACAAATCCCAAATGTGATCTGTAGTCATATTTATCAGTTTGGAAGCTTGCATCGATGTAACCATTGACCACCAACTCTTCCTCTCTGCCATTGACAAGGAACTAATCCTTACTTCTTCTCAAGTACTTAAAGATGTACTTCATGGTTGTCCAGTGAGTATCATCTAGATTTTACTAGTATCTACTCATCATGCTCAAGGCATATGAGACATTAGGATGAGTATACAACATTGCATACATGATGGATCCAATTGTAGATGCTTATGAAATTTTACTCATGCATTCCTTTCTTCACAAGAACTAGGGCATTAACCTCTAGAGATGGAAACTCCATGAGATCTGGGTAGGTTTCCTCTCTTTGAGTCCTCCATGTTGAACCACTTCAACAATTTTTCAATGTATGTGCAATGACTTAGTCCAAGAAGCCTTCAAGATATATCTCTATGGATCTTGATTCCCAAGATGTAGGATGCTTTTCCTAAGTCCTTTATAGAGAATGCATTTCCCAACTAGGTTTTTACCATTAGTAAAGTAGGGATGTCATTCCCAATCAATAGTATGTTATCTACATACAATATGAGGAATACAATCATTCTCCCACTAACCTTGTTGTAAACATAAGGTTCATCTTCATTTTGTGTAAAGATAGAATCTTTAACGATTTTGTCAAATCAAAGATTCCATCTCCGAAATGCTTGATCCAATCCATAGATTGACCTTTGTAGCTTACATACTTTATTTGCATCCTTTGGATTTATAAAACCCAAAGGTTGTGTCATGTACACATCCTCAAGAAGATTATTATTAAGGAATTTTGTTTTGACATCCATCTACTAAATCTCATAGTGATGATAAGCTCTAATGGAAAGCATGATCCTGATGGACTTAATATTGGCAACTAGATAAAAGGTTTCATCATAGTCAACACCTTGAATTTTTTTGAAACCCTTTGCAACCAATATTCCTTTGTAAGTTTGTACATTACCATCCATGTCGATCTTCTTCTTGAAGACCCTTTTACACACTATGGGATTTACCCATTCAGGTGAATCCACAAAGGTCCATACTTGTTGGTGTAGATGAATTCCATCTCAGATCTCATTGCCTCAAGTCATTTCTTAGAATTTGGTCCCTTAATAGCTTCAAGATAGGTCATTGGCTCATCATATATGAATAGATAACCTCCTTATTAAGTCACAAGATAACCCAATCTTCCAGGATCAAGGCGTATCCTATTAGATCTATAAGGTTCATGTGTTACTTGTGGAATTTGGAATTCCACAACAATTTGTGGTTCTCTTTGTTCCTCTTGTACCTCTACCAGTTCAATGTTTTATTGTTGGTCTTAAACCTTTTCAAGTTCTACTTTCCTCCCACTAATTCCTTTGGAATACAATGTCTCTAGAAACAAACACCTTGTTGTGAGATAGGGAATAAAAGTAATATCCTTTGGTTTCATTAGGATATCCAACAAAATAGTATTTATCAGATTTAGGTCCAAGCTTTTTGGGAAACTACTTTCTCACATAAGCTTCACAACCCCAAATCTTCATAAAAGACACATTGAGACACTTCTCACACTATATCTCATATGCTGTATTTTTAATTGATTTAGATGGTACACAGATTAGCATAAATGTGACAATTTTAAGAGCATAACCCCATAAGTTATTTGGAACATCAGCTAAACTGATCATTAATTGCACCATATCTAGCAATGTATGATTACTTCTTTCTAATACACCATTGTGTTGTGGTGTTCCAGGTTGAGTCCACTGTGATACGATACCATAGGCTCTCATAAGGTCCTCAAACTCTTGGCTTAAGTATTCTGCACGCCGATCAAAACAAAGTGCCTTAATACTTTTTCCAAGTTGGTTCTGTACCTAATTCATGAAATCCTTGAACTATTCAAGGGTTTTTTTATTTATGTTTCATCAGGTAAACATAACCATACCTATTGAATCATTAGTAAAGGTAATGAAGTAGTGATAAATACCTATTGAATCATCAGTAAAGGTAATGAAGTAGTGATAAATACCTATTCAATCATCAGAAAAGGTAATGAAGTAGTGATAAATACCTCTAGCATTTGTTCTAAAAGGGCCACATACATCAGTATGTATGAGTCCTAATAGATCACTATCCCTCTTATTGTTACCAGTGAAAGGGGTCTTAGTCATCTTACCCAATAAACAAGACTGACATATCTCTATTGATTCGAAATCAAAAGTTTCTAGATAACCATCTTTATGGAGTGTAGATATGCTATTCCTAATTATGTGCCCTAGACAACAATGTCAAAGATATGTTTTGTTTAAGTTATTGAGTTTTAGTCTTTTGATATTTACATTATAAACATCTGTCTTTAGATCCAGCAAATAAAGACCATAACACATTATGGAACTGCCATGAAAGATTTCATCTTTTGTAATAGAATATTGACCATTATTAATATAGAATTAATATCCATCCTTGCCCACACAAGATACAGAAATGATGTTTCTATTTATGGCAAATACATAATAGTAGTTCATTAACTCAATTACAAGCTTAGTGGGTAGAGATATATTATAGGTTCCAACTGTACTGGCAATAACTCTTGCTCCAATTGTGACTTGTAGTTTGACCTCTACCTCTCTTAAAAGATTAATTCTTTTTACATCATGCATATTCTGACATATGTGAGATCCACATCCGATATCTAGTACCCTTGATGAATAAGTAGAAAACTTTATCTCAATAATGTACATACCTTAAGTGCATATCTCTATCCACATCTTCATATTCCTGAATCTCATCAAGTATAAAGGATAGATTCCTCTTGTACTTTCCTTTCTCCTTATCTTGAGTGTTGAAGATATGGATTTATGCTTAGCCTCAAAATTCTTCATGGCCTTGCTTTCATCCTTGGAATCCATCTTGGTGATCACTGTCATGGATCTGTCCTACTTCATTCTTGCTTCGGCATTAATCAGCATGCCAAGAAAATATGACAACAGTCTGGCCATGTTATTCAAGTGGTAACAATTGATAAAATAGTTATATGATTCAAGCAATGATTGTAGAATTATATTCGTGGTCAACTCTTGGATCAAAGAGAATCTAACTTCTTCTAAATGTTCTACATGTTCAATCATATTGAGCATATGGTCTCTACTAGATCTCCCTATGTCATCTTACACTCAAATAACTCCTTTGAGACATTGTACCTTTCTTGCTTTGTCTGATTATAGTTCACATTCTTAAGATGTGTTACCACCTCAAGGATCCTGATGTCTTCACACTACTCATGCAACTCATAGTTCATGTAGCTTAGCATAAGGTGCTTTATGTCTAAGGCATCGTTGGCATGCTTCCAGTAAGCATCCACTTCAGACCTAGGTGGATCAGGAGCAGGTATTTCTAGAACTATTTAATCTAGTAAATAGAGCTTATGTTCATCATTGAGAACCCTTCTCAAGGTCCAAAATCAGTTGTGGAAATTTATCTCACTAAATTTATCCTTCCTAAGGACAAATCACAACAATGATTTGTTTTCCATTTGTTTCTATAAGAGAAAATCTATATTTTCAAAACACTTTTTGATTCAATTTCATTTGAGTAAAATTTATCAATATATAAAGAGACCTTTAATTAATTACCACTCCCACTATTTTGTTCAAATTTATAGGCCTCACTTTCAGTTCATAAGATTGTAGAGTACAACCTTCTAGTGAGCAAAGATCCAAAATAAATGAGTTATTACCAGAAAAATGCTAGCGTCCACAATCAATCATTAAGGTAGGCAACATTTACCAATTGCATCTCATATTCTTAGATAGATTATATGTACAACTCCTTTCAGTAGTCATTTCCATCTCCCTAGTACTTAATCTCATTAAGATCACCTAGTTAAGCCTGACCCAAAAGACAACATGATAGTAATGCACTGATAACATCTAACTTTTGTGGAAATTTGTGTACCTATTTTATCTTCATAATGACCTATCTAATGAGTTATCTAGCCAATATTAATTGGTTTTGGCAATACCTGATGTGACTGCCTAAATTCATAATCCATTTTTACTTCAAACAAAATTCCCTTTGGTCACTACAGATGAAACCAACCGAGCAATCAATGAAGGCAACACCGAATCAACATGGTAGTTGCTACTGCTCTAATGCTCCTTTTTACCAAAAGGGAAGGAGGTGCTCCTGTGACCGATGGGATAGTTAGGTCAATTCTTTAGCATTCGCTAGGAGGTATCCATTCCAGTGATAAACAAATAGCACTTCTCAGTGATCGCTACATGTCATGGTCCTATCGATCGATGAGAATCCAAAGCCTCTGTGGTCATGACCATTCAAAGTAGCAACTGAAGTGACCATTCAATGTAGAGACCAAAGTGACCATGCAATGTAGCGACTGGAGCTACAAATTAGGGGAGCAAGGAAAGAAAATTTAAGTTTTTCACCTACACCTACAAATAGACCCCCACCTCATCCATGAAGAAGGGTGGAGACATTAAGGAAACGACGAGGTCTTGCCGCACTCCATACTCACCCATCATCCTCTCCATTGATCTTAAATCTTCAAAGGTGAGAGTTGAGAGGAGAGAGAAGATAGATGTTGCCTCCAACATCCTCAACTTGTCCTTTGGAAGGAGGAGCAGCCGCTCAATATCACCCATGCTTGATCCAGATCTGAAGAAAAAGTGTATTAACTGTGGTTGTTTGGGATTATTGTTGGTGTATCCCCTTTCTTCCCTTCTAGATCTATTCATCTGCGTGTACCCACTTCATTTTTATACTTAATGCCTCTTCATTTATATAAATTCATAATGTTACTCGTTAACATGAGTGGCTAATCTCAATGCTTGGGTTGGGAGTAGCCAAGAAGGCTCTCCCAACATGTATATACTTATATCCTTTTGAATACGCATTCTCTTGGCAATGGTTATCTCCATACGCTTGTTCTTAATTCTCAAATTGCATGATTGGATACCATTTTTTAATGTTTGATTTTTAGTGCCTCAAAAGAATAGTGATAACTCTATCTAAGTGTCACAGGGTTGCATGAATGCATGAGAATGTTGGAACGCTAAAGCTAATCATCATATGAGTATCTTTGTGATTGTTTGTTTTCCATATCAAGAGAGATATTGTAATGACCCTACCTCCTGTAACCCCCAATTAAGGGAGACCAAAAGGTCAGAGCCATTATCCCAATTTTCAAGATCAATGGTACGACAAATAATCAATAATAATTATTAAATTCTACCAAAACTATACTGAAAAGTTGGAATAAAAAAAAACTTTGCATACCTTTTTAAAATCTTGGATTTCTAGACTTTTATCCACAACTGGAGTCTATTCTAACTAATCCTCCTTGTACTTTAATTCATATATTCACAATGTATCACTTTACTGTTTGTCCTTTTCATATTGTACCTAAAATGCCGACAAACAAAACGTCGGTCAGCATAAATGAATATGCCAGTATGTGGGGACAACCAAAATTTCACAAGTATTTCTAACAACCTAAATATCATAATTAAGTTATTTAACAATCCAAATTACATTTTCAATGTAACATTCTCCACCACTTTTCCCCTAACCTTGGAATACCCTCTCTAGGGTTTTTCCTTTGCAAGAGACATAAGGCTACCTTCTCCATCCTGATCTTGATGCCTAGGGTCACCTATCATGGTGCCTAATAGTCATGCAAAAATCATAAGGCCACCTTCTCCATCCTAAGCTTGGTGCCTAGGTTCACCTCTCATAGTGCCCAATGGTCTTCCCTCTTGGGCTTGACCTAATTAACCTTCCCTCTAGGGCTTGTTCACGCATCATACATCAGGGTGGCATGTAGGTGCGATAATGCACATTTATAATTAATTTTGATAATCATAGTGACTTTAAAGATTTGCATAAATGAACAATCAATAATTAGGTTTCATCCAATTCAATCAATCATTCGAGAAAACTCTGTGAAACTAAATAAGTTCTCCTAAATAACCACATACTTGTACTACTGATTTTTGAGATAGAATCAACCAAGTAGGGAAATCCAATCAAGCAACCAAGTACAAGAATCCTGAAATAAACATACAATTTCCTTTTATCAAGATCTATCCAAACCAACTTGCTTCTTAGGATTTATATTCCTTTTTAGGGTTTCTATCCCTTTTTAGGATTTCACTTGCAATTAGGGTTTTGCCTTTACTTTTAGTACCACAAACCCTAATTAGACAAAACTACTTATAAACCTTAAGTTTCTCATCCTATCTCTCCTATTAAGCTTAGGATCATCATTTAACAACATATTTCCACATTTTTGAATTCAATATGATCTTCTCTTCTTTTACCCTAAATTAGGGTTTCTAGATGCATTATCATTCATAGTTGGTTTAAAACCCTAAACAATACAATTATTCATCTAGATCAAGTTCAAGTCTACCATTCTCATTCAATAGGTTATTATTACTCAATTTAACCAATTAAGCATCATAGACTCAACCTTTAATCTCAATTATGGTTTTTAACCTAATTTCAAAGCACTTTTCATTAACTTAGCATACTTTTTCCATTAAGAACGAAATCAGGTTCTCAAACAATTTTTATTGTGTTCCTCGTATTTTTCTAAGAAGCTTTCATATATTAACTTTATTCATTAGAGCTTCCTAGCATTAGTTATGATTTTTGCAAAGAAAAATCATTTTCCTGATTTATTCGTTAATTCTAGAAAAACAATGGCCGCTCGATCTATGGTCCCCCGGACCATGTAGGATCCAACGGCCTAGGATCCACATGCCTAACTTATGATCATAAGTTACAAAGGACCGGTTTTTCCTTACCTAGATTGAAGGTGTGGAAGGGCACTTTGGTAAAAACACAACCTCTCTTCTTCTTCCTCGCGCTGAGCCTACAACCTCCTCGCAGTCTACTCCATCGTTGACCTTGCGACTCTGCCCACCTGTGAGCGCACCGAAGGGCTGGGAAGCTTTGTCTCCTCCAATTGAACTTGCCCAGGTACTCAATTGCTTGCTCCCGCATTGCTAGCACCACCAACGAGTCACCAGACTCCGGTGAGGTAAACTGGGTAGACGAGGGAAAAGATCAGGGTGAATTCAAACGCTTCGTCGTCGCTCTCCGAAGATCCTAGGGTAGTGAGTTGATGTGTTGGTTCTCTTGTGATCCCTCCTCTATATATAGGGTTAAATGCAAGAGTCCAGCAGGTTGGGGACTCTTCTCCTCGTCAATGAAAACACCCATAAATAGGGTTGAGAATCTTCAGAACGAACTCCTGAAGATGATGGACACGTCTACTCCTCAAGTTATCACATCAAATGCAAGAAACTCAGATTTCTTTCCCCTCTTCCTTTCCTTCTATGAGTCGGGGTGGATGATGCATAGCCACCGTCGGATCCATGGTCCCATGGACCACACGGGGAATCTGATGGCTGTCATCACTCCCTTGTTTCCATTTTCTAATAAAACAAGGAAAATATGTATTATTGAAAGGAAACTTGTAAAATATATATCTCTCTCCTCGTTTAATCTTTTCCATTCAAATTTTAAAGAAAACATTGTCTTGGAATTATCTTCTCTTTTATTAAATTTGAAACCCAAATTCCAAAGGAAGAGGGTATTTCCTTCATAAGCAAATTATGCTTTAATAAAACCAATTTAATTGGTATTTCCTCTTTCTTAATCTTTTATTTTCTTGGTTTTGATTCCTTTTTCCATTATAAATCATGTGTACACAAAATCTTATCCAAGATGGATCCATTATCCATATATCCACATATTTCTTGTAATTTCATTGTTATCTCATATCTCCTTCTTAATAAAGCAATATTTAATTGATCTTTTCTCTTTCTTGTTGCATTATCTTTGCAACTTGGACTCCTTGGAACCCAAGGAACCCCAAAGGTAGGAAATCCATCATTGGAGGATAATTCTTAGCCTTCTAGAGGCTTCTACATCTTTCTTTTCTCCATTTCTTAATTATTCATTTACTTATTGAAATCTTGTTATTGGGCCCGATAGACAATAAAGTCCACAAAGCAAGCAACAAGGCTATTGAAAATGAAATTCATTCATTCAAACCAAATCATGCAATTATTTGCTCATATATCTATTTTAAGAGAAATTGCATTTCTCACCAAAAGAACCCAAAATTGGGGTTGTAACATCCTTCCCCTCTTATAAGAATTTTGCCCTCAAAATTCCACCAAGCATACAAACAAACAGGATAAGACTTTCTCATATCCATAATGGTTCCCATGTGGCTTCACCCTCTCCATGGTGCTTCCCAAGAACCTTCATCATCTTATATTCTTACATATGAGTTCTCTCTCACCTTGGTATCTTGTACCCTTGTAGGTGACTCAGGACATTTCAGCCTCTCTTTAAGCTTGATAGCTTAATGGCTCAGCACATGGCTTGGGTACCTCACATAGTGCTCTAGATCGGACTCGTGGAACACATTATACATAATGTTATCCTAAGGGGTAAGGCTATAGATAAACATCTCCACCAATCCATCTCAAATGGACCTATGAATCAGGGACTCAGCTTTCTCAGCTATAGCTCAGAGGGGTCAGATTTTCATATCACATATTCTCCCACAGTGAACTGCATGTCAGACTACTTCACATCAGCTCATGACTCATGTCGCTCTGGGGCTCTCTCAACCATCACACGATCAAAGTGACTTCATCTGCACACACTGTGATCTCTCTGACCTTCCCAAGGTCTTTCCACTGACATCATCTTCATGAAGCGATGACCGACATGGCCTCCCTTATAGAGCTTCTTACATCCCGATAATGGCTATGGTGGTTATCATCACAACTTCCATAGGACAAGAACTATCGCCATGTATCACCCTGAATGAGCACACACACTCTCATCAGACCCTCTAGTCTGGATCATACTAACCATTAGTTAGGGGTGATAAGTTGTATTAGCATCGAGTTCTTTGTGCACCTACTTCCACTGCATGGAAGTGATCTCGAGGTCATGCTCCAGATATTTAACTCAACCACAGTGTAGATGAACTATCTCTTCCTCATATATAGTTCAACCAGATTTGTCACACTGACAGAGCTCTCTCTTTCTCTTAGATTATGTCATCTAGGTAAGGCGATCTACCATAACCCATATTGCATCTTGACCTTCCTCAGTCCATGGGATACTCACCACAACATCCATGGTGATCAACTCCCATTCCCTCGCGGGGACTCTTTATCTTTTATATCAACTCACTGGGTTACTAGTGTCCGTCCTTCACCTCCTGGCATGTATGGTGACAAGCCACATGCAACTCTGTACACTTCTTTATCTTAGGCATCCAAACTACTACTGCAACTTACTATCTTAATAGTACCACGGTGTATGGTGAACTTAAAATCATGATTTCCTACATGTCATGATTCCTCAAGGTTGGTTCCTCAGAAAACCCTAAAACACTCTATACAGGGGTTCCATCACCTTCTTTTCTAGAGAAGTGTATCTGAGGTTCTACAACCATCTGTCCATCTCATCAAGCTTTAGGCTAGCTAACCAAGCAACCACTAACTCGACTAACATGTCTGGTTGTATCAGAGGGGTAGCCCTATATATCTCACAAACTTAGGGTTTACCTGACCACCTCTCCTAACCTCTCTACATGTTAGACAAGATAGCTATGTTTCGACTAGTAGCATCCATTATCACCTTATATCCTTATGTGCTAGGTAACAGTGGAGACATAAACCTTCATATACACCACTCATCATCCTCATCTCTGATTTAGGCCTAATAGAGTCAAGAAAACTCTGAGCTCATCAAACTCAAACATATATAACTCATAAATTCCATACAACTCATGATAAGAACGTCCTTATAAGACCGTAGGGTGTCGGTAGGGATAACTAGTCCCAAACACACTTGGGTTACCACACAATCCTTAGTCATTTCCCTAGGTCTGTAGGGTGCCGGTAGTTTTGGGGTCATCCCTCTTCCCTTATGCAACTTGAGAGTGCCCTCCTCATTTGACCTTTAGGTCCCATGATTTCATGAAGGTGATCAATCTCCTAACCCATGGTCCTCAGACAACGATAGTTATTACCTCCCGACCCTATGGTCTTGTGCAACTAGGGAAGTAGGGAACTCCTACTGCTATCGGTCTTATCCCCACCTGACCTCATTATTGACTTAGGATTCTATCATGGTATATCTAAAAACTTGAAACCTTACCCAAGTCTCCATCATATCTCTCGACATTTGTGGTTAGGCTTACATCCTCTCATAGGGGTCATGGCAACCTACCTACCTCAGTCAGGCCCCATACTAGTTACCTCCATGGTAACACATCCACATTCCCTTAGAGATGGTTATCTATGGGTCTATAGGTTCTTTATCATACTATATACTCTCCACTTAGCTTCTCAAGATCCTATGAGACCTCTTTAGGTTACCTCAAACACTAAAAAATGGGTACATACCCTACAGAAGGGTCCCTCCCCAAGATGGGAGAAAACTATCTCTCAATAGCAAAAAAGGTCACAAAAATCCCTACATCTAGGGTTTACATCCACATGAGCATGCTTAGCCCTAGAAAGCTACTAAGGCACATAGCTAAAAAGCAGACCACCTACTAAACCATGCTAGGCTCCATGGTAGGTCATACTTGTTTCTATTTCTTAACATTGGGCCATCATCATACATGTCCATGTCACCAACCTATAGTTTAGGGGTTCATCAAACATATACCTTAATCCAAGGGGTTTCCTTTTCCTCTAAACATAAGGGGTGACATGCTCCCATGCATAGGAACTCAAGCATCTGTGTGAGCATCAGGTGTACCAGCTACTACTACCACCCCTCTTAGGTCTAGGAACCCTAGGTTCACTTTTATGCATCATTCGTTTAACTACAGGCTCAACTTTTTCAACCATGAACCAAACATGTACGAGGTATAGCATGCACTTCCTATTATCCTTCCACATGAACAACATCTCAGATTTGATCCCTCTTCATGGACAACCAAGTAGGTATGAGGCCTCACGTACTTGTTACTACACCTCCTTGGTCTAAGGCACTCTCTTCCTATACCTAAAAGGTAGGCACCTATAATATATGTACATCAGTACCAGCAACCTCGTCCTTCTTCTAGGGTTTGGTTCCTCTGAAGGAAACCAAGATACCACAAACCCCCAAGGATCATACACGAGGCAACCACAACCATCCACTTAAGTCATCCATTCTAGGTCATAACATACCCAAATTCTCATGGTTCCTTATATCATGGAGTCTAAGATCCCAACCTTTTGGATCGGGTCTTTCTCTCTCTCTACAACTAACCCTACAACCGACCTTAACACTAGAGGATCTCTTTCTAGGAAGGTGGATCAAGCTCTTAGGGAGACATACATACACCTTTATGGGTGAAACCTATGTTCAATCAAGATTCCTCAAAGCTCTACATGCTTATCTCATAAGCTATCCGGCATGCCCTTCTGGCCTAGATCTCAACCTACTGCCAGTACTACTGATGATCTCTCCTACATAGGTGCATGCCTCATCCTGGAACATATATGCCTATAAGGGCTTCTATATGGTCACCACCATCCTCTATAATGAAGGAGCTATCCTTCACCCTAATAGGAATGACTCTACCAAGGTTGGGTCACCAAAAGGCACTAGGTCAACCAACTTCACATAGCTCATGTTTCTCATGGGTACTCAAAACCAAAAAGCATGTCAACCCATGTATATGGTCGACCATGATATCTACATCATCATTTCATCTCTCTCTCTAACAACCACTTAGGGTTAGGGTTAGCATCATCCTCAGGGGATGTGCCAGGTCACTACCTCTTCCTAGAGACCTCTGCCTCCAGAGCCAACTCTTCACTCATTCTCCTAACAAGGTCTAACCTCAGGTCTCTCCTGAGGGCACGACAACACATGCCATGCAGCCTAAGCATGTAACTATCATTAGTTTATGCATAAACTATTATCTTATGCCCATGACATCTTGTTTTCATTTTTACTCTTTTAAACTCTAATTTTATATAATTACTCACAAACCCTAATTATCTCATCTATTCTTCACGAAAGATATTAAGGATACCTTTTATCAACATATAACCTTAATTTTGGATTAAAGGCACAATTAAACATCAATTAAGTCCATTATGCTTTTTTACATTAAAACTACCATTTTTATCCTTTTAATTCATGACAAGATCATTAGGTCTAATTATCATCTTTGGTTCCTTCTGCATTAACAACTCATAGTTCATTATGATCTAATTCACATATGAATTCTATTTATCATTAACTCCACCTTTATCCATTAGAAAACCCTAATTACTATATTAAGGGTATTTATCCAAAATTAGGAACTTTTATACTCGAAATAGCTTAGAACCATCATATCTCATCTTTATTCATGAATTTGAATAATTAAAGCCATTAAGAGTCACCATTAATAACATTAGGGTTTCAAAGCCCATTAAAGCTCATTTATGTACGTGGAACTCCAAATTAAACCAATTATGTGCAAAGTTCATCATTTTTGTTCTTAATGTACCTTTTCATAATTAATAGGCTAATATCAACTCTAATCATCCATAAAACCCTTCTTAATACATTAATCATCTCAATTTAGGGTTTCTTAATCATTAAAGCATTTAAGTTGATAACTTCCACTACTTTTCGAATTTCAAGAGGAATTAGCTTCTAGATCTATTTTTAATGGATTCCTTGCATTTTTCTGAGCATGATTCATATGTTATATGCATCCATCTGAGCTACCAATAAAAAGATATGAATTTTGCATTATTTACCTACTTGGACCAATCACTGAGCGCCACATCACCACCTTCCATGCAACACGGCCCGTTTTGGAAACATAACAGATTGATGAGTTTGCCCCCGCGTAAGTGGTTGGCTCTTCACACCTCGGAGGGGTAAAAGCGTCCAATGGCACCCCGATCGTCTTCCTCCTTTAGAACCGTACGCAGTCATCGACCTGTAGCTGAGTGCAAGGCTATCTCCCTCTCTCCAAGGCCTGGAGCTCATCGGAACTGATCGCCCTGTCTCTGATGCTCCCCTCTGCACCCAACAGGGCCTCAACACATGGCTGAGATGTTTTGTTTCATGAGTACCAAGCCTGCACATGCGGCTGCTCTTGTAGCTGAGTTGCAGCTACTGCGTCTGGGTTAGGGCACAGTGGTGATGGACCTGAAAACCTCTAGAGGGGGGGGGGTGAATAGAGTTTTATGATAATTTTAAAATAATTTAAACTCAAGCAACCACAAAGAAAGATTGGACAAAGAGACACAAGGGTTTAGAGTGGTTCCTAGCCTTAGCAAATACTAAGGTAGTCAGTCCACTACCCGGTTGCTTACCCAACCGGGATTTGAAAAGAAATTATTTTATTACCTCGCAAGGACTTTACATAAAATACATTTCTTTTCCCTAAACCCTTCAAGCAGCCTTCACCTAGAAGTAATCGCCCAACTCGAAGCAGCCTTCCCTTGAAGTAGATGCACCAACACCCGTTGCACCAGCCTTCTGAAGTAGCTTCCCGTGCGATAGCCTTCTTGAAGTAGCTTGAAGTCCCCTTCTCCACCTGAGAAGTCCACCCTCTCCAATCCGCAGCCTCCAACCCTAGGAGTAGCAAGGAGAGTACAAGGAATAAATAGGAACAAGAAAGAAATACAGAAATTACAATACCGTTGTAAGCACAAGGCTTGATTTTCCTATATCAAGCGTTTGGATCTCCCAACCAAGATATATAGCAATGTGATTATTATGTGTAGGAGATCCTAGTCTATAGGACACGAAACGGTAGCAATATGAATGTATAACAAGTGTGGGAATTGCACTATTGCTCCAAACAGATTGCCAATGTAGTGTATGCTCAAAGATTGCACAATTGAGTATATAAGTGTGTTCTAGTGTCCTATGGCTTGTCCTATTTATAGGAATGGCCTAAGTATGCTTAAGGACGTTCTAGACAACTTCTAGGGGGTTCCTAGTGCTTAACTAGCCGTTAGGAATAAGTTAGGCGCATTAGCAACGGCTAGTTAATTAATTCTGCAGTTGCTGTCAGAGACCATCTCGGTCGAGGACTTGTCGACCGAGATGCCCGGTCGGTCGAGGATTTTTCGACCGACAGGCTCTCTGGATTAACGTTTATTTGCAACTGTCAACTGCTGTGTCTAACGGCTACTTTTGGTCAATCTCGGTCGAGAAGTTTGTCGACCGAGAGTGTCTCGGTCGAGGAGTGTGGTCGACCGAGATTGACTCTGTTTTCAATCTTTCAATTAAGATACTAAGTGAGTGCATGAGTGTGCATTATGTGATCCTATTAGAAGGAGATGTCCTAACTAAGTGTAGTGTTTAGTTAGGGAGATCTAACGCTTGATTTACATGAAGTCTAAGTACTTGTACATTATATGTTTGTACAAGTTTACATATGATTACATTGCATGACATTTATAAACATTCAAGCGTAAGGATTCCCTAGAACTTTGTCATCACCTTGTTCCTGCACACTTAAGTAGCTCGTTAGATTAATAAGAATGAAATGTTTGTCATCATCGAAACAAAGGGATTTATCATAATATCCAATTTATCCAACAGGACCAACTTCTCTCTGGAATCATGGGGCATCTTGCTTTCATCTCGACTACTTCATGGCCCCTCGCTGCTCCAGATATTGTGCTATTCTCAAAGGTTAGGGTTTGCGTGCAAGGAACAAGAATAAGGGAGAGAGGGGTGCATGAGATCTCTCTTGAACTCAAACCAGAGGGTCTACCCCTTATATAGGGGAGGGTATCAACACCCTAATATGTTCATCCACAAGGAAACAAAACCATATCCCAAACGGAAACCTTTTTCCTTTATTGAGAAGCAATCTTCTCTCTCCTAATTATCTCCTTGATAAACTATATTCTTTGGATATTTAGGAATTCAAAAATCCTCTCTCTTATTCTCTTTATGCTTGACTTTTAATCCATTGGCACAAATTTATATTTTCTTTTAGTAGAAAATACCTCCTTTTTAACAATACCACAAAATTCATTAATTATGCATCACATTATCCCCTTATTTTGTATTATTTGTATTTTCTCTTTCTTTTTCTCCATTGGGGCTCCTTGGACCCCAATAAACTCTAATATTTCGAAATCCTTTTTAGTGGATACTTATTATCCTTCTAGATGCATCTATATCCATTATTTATCATTATCCTTTTTATTTCTTGATTAAAATATCTCTTTTTGAGGATTTCTCTTTATCTCTCTTTTTATTTTCCTTATTGGATTTCCTTTTAATATTAGAAACCTTATGGATACGAAAATCCTTCAAGGATGACTCAATCTTACCTCTTTCCACTTATTTCCCACATTTTATCATTGTTTTCAATTTCTTTCTTAATAAATAAATATTTAATTAATCTTTTCTTTTCTAATTGCATTATCTTTGCAACTTTGGACTCCTTGGAACCCAATGAACCCAAGAGGCACGAAATCCAACTTTGGATAACATTTTGTTGCCTTCTAGAGGTTTCTACATCTTTGTTTTCTCCATTTTCTGATTTACTCATTTAATAATGGAGTTTCCTTTGTCTTTTCCTTGTTATTGGGCCCAATATCCAATAAAGCCCAAAAAACAACCAACAAGGCTATTGTAAACGAAATCCTTTTATTCAAAACAAATTATATCATTATTTGTTCAAATATCTTTAATAGAAGAAATTACATTTCTCACCAAAAGAACCCAAAAATTAGGGTTGTAACACACATCCTTAAGTTAGGCCTTCTTAATCATGGTCAATTCCTGAACCACCTAAAATATCATACATACATCAAATTCTATCTTAAGATGACCTTAAACCCTAATACTAGGTATATAGGAAATCAGATCTAATTTACATGAATTAGGTTTTCAAACCAACGAAATCAAGTTCCTTACTGAAAACCCTATCCAACAACTATTTTTTTGTATTTTTCTGATAAAGCATGTATTTACTATGACTTTTCCAAGCTAGGACAAATTGAAATTTTGATTAATTTCTTGCTTGCCTATTTTCCTTCTTTTGGGTTGGCCTGGCCTCATAGTAGGTGCACAAGAACTAGGCCCAAATACCTATACTAGAAGACAACCAACTGCCCCTCACAAAGCTCACTTGAAAGGACAAGAAGTTTGTATGGTCTGAGTTGCGTGAAGCCCAATTCCAAATTTGAAGGAGGAGTTGACCACAACTCCTATGTTGACTCTACCATTAGGCAATGAAGGTTTCATGATCTTCACTGATGCATCAAATATGGGGTTTGGATGTGTGCTATAGAAAAATGGACATGATGTTTCTTATGCCTCCAGACAGCTCAAGCCAAATGGAGTGAACTACCCAACACATGATTTAGAACTAGTTGTGATTATACATGCCTTAAAGATCTAGCGACACTATCTTTATGGAGCCACTTTTGAAATCTTCGCCGACCACAAAATCTTAAAGTACCTCCTGACTCAGAAGGACCTAAACCTAAGAGAAATATGATGGATAGATTATATGAAAGACTATGATTTCACCATCACCTACCACCAAGGAAAAGCTAATGTAGTAGCAGATGTTCTTAGTCAGAAATAGTTCAGATGTGCATTTGTCTTTCTACCAAGAGGAGAGGATTGGAAGAGTTTTCTAGGTGGACTCCACAAATGTTAGAAGATCAGATCCGTGTGGATAACATTTAGATAAAACCATACTTGTTGACCGAGTTGGTAGCTACCCAGTTAGCCAGCCCATAGCTTGATAAGATGAATGGTTTGTTGGAGAAACCTCAAACACATCTCTTAGCGATGGTAGATAATGGAATCCACTATAAGAGTTTTATTTGGGTTCCTAAAGATTCTCATTGAAGGATCATATCATGCAAGAATCTCATGGTTCTGACTATACTCTACATTGTAGCACTACCAAGATGTTTAAAAACTTGCAGTGATACTTTTGGTGGCCTAGAATGAAGGGAGACATAGAGGCATATGTGGCTAGTTGTCTCACATTCTAGATGGTGAAGGTTGAACACCATCAACCTAGTAGATTGCTACAATCAATTGAGATTCCTAAGTGGAAATGGGAACATATCACCATGGCATTTATGGTGGGTCTCCCGAAGACTAGGAGAGGTCATGATGCAATATGGTTTGTGGTAGATCACCTTACCAAGTCAGCACTTTTCCTTGCCTTAAAGATCACTTCCAAGGTAGCATACCTAGCTATTCAACTACATGGTGTTTTGAGTTCAATTATTTCTTATCATGACCCTAAGTTTACCTCCATGGTGTGGAAATAAGTGCATGAAGAACTCGGTACTAGATTGAAGTGAAGCACAACCTGTCACCCTAGACTAACGGACAGTCAGAATGAACCATCTAGACTTTAGAGGATTTGTTGAGGGCATGTGTGCTCAATTGGGGTGGATAATAGTAGTACTTTCCCTTAGCTAAGTTTGCTTACAATAATAGTTACCACACCTTCATACAAAGCTCTTTATGGGAGGTTGTGTCGGCCATCACTTCATTGGGATGATGTTGGTGAGAGGACCCTACTGAGGTCAGAAGAATTATAGTTGTATGGTGATAAAATCACTTTGATCAAGCAAAGGCTAAAGAGAGCCCAAGATCGAGAAAATTCATATGCTCATGCATAGAAGACTGACTTGCACTTCACTCTGGGTGAACATGTGTTTCTAAAAATCTGATCCATCTGAGATATAGCTAAGAATAAAGGAAATTTGAGTCCTCAATATGTGGGTCCATTTGATATTATTAGAATGGATTGGTGAAGATGCTTATCATTTATCATTTCCCCCTCAATATAGTATGATGCATGATGTGTTCCATGTATCCAATCTAAAGCATTATGTGAAGGATATGTTCCATGTTAAGAGCATTGAACCTATTGAATTCCAAGGGAGGCTAACATACCTTGAGTCACCTATGATGGTAGTGGATACCAAGGTGAAAGAGCTCAGGAATAAAAAGATAGAGATGGTAAAGGTTCTTTGGAAGCACCATGGAGAAGATGAATGTAAGACTCCTGACCTAGATTTGTGCTTAAGTATGTTTTCTTTGCATAATGAGATTCTTAAACTGTAATTTAATCTTTTACAATGCTTTAATATAATGTGACAGGTCTTTGGTTTCAATTTGGTTCAACTTGATTGAGGTTTGAACCACCTTTGCTATATAAGTACTTATTTTGGACTAGTTTGCAATTTACCCCTAATTGAGAGTTAACATGCAAAATGTCACATGAAGAAAGTGCTCCTTGTACCTTAGCACCATGAGAGAGAAATTATTGGCATGGGGTGCCATATTTGATTGATGTTTGATGATTGAACACTTCATGGTGTTCTAGGGTTTCTAAGGTTACCATGCGTAAGTGGTGACTAAGCTAGGGTTTGGGTGTAGCAACCATTACCTCAAACTTGGGTGAGGGTAGTGACTGCAACACCATACCTAAGGGTTGTGGTTTTGACATAGACAACCTAGAGGTCAAAATAAAGCATTGTCCTTCAGTGTTTTGACCTTGCTTTGTTAGTTTAGGATTTGGATCAAAAAAGGTGACCATGTATGAAGGTAGCAAGCATGAAGGTCACCACACTTTTTGGATAAATATGATATTTTTTATTTTTGAATGTGGGAGAGGATAAGACCATGGGGTTGAATGACGTGTCCTTGGGTGATCTAGAATGGTGACTCATCACAAACCGCTTTCTCTCTCTCCCTTGGGGGATATATCCCTTTCTCTTCATGTGTGAGAGACTTTTCAACTTCTTCTTCTTCCTCCCTTGAGCATGAACTGACCTTGGAGCTTCAGGATAAAGAAGGAGCAGATCTTGAAGCTAGGGTGGACGATCCATCTTGCGTGTGGTGGATTTGGTGCTAGATCATATTCTTGGTGGTGGTTTCTTGGAGAATCTTTTTTCTTGGTAAGTGATTCGAACCCTGGATCTAGTTTTCCCTTCCTTCATCTTCTTCTTCCTCCATCTTGACCATGAGGATTGTGCATGGTCCTTGGTGATTTCTCTTGGAGATTTCTTCTTCTCTTGGATGGAAAGTCATGCTTTAACCTAGGTTTTCTTCATCTTCTACCTTGGTTCAAAATTAGGGTTTGGATCTTCTTTTCCTTGGACTCTTCTTTAACCATGGTGTTCCTCTCTTTTGAAGGAAATCTGGTGAAAAAAGGTTTGGATCTAGTTGGAACTTCCTTTTCTTCTTTGGAGCTTGAGATCTTGGAGGCTTGGATCATCAATTATATATGGGTTATATAACTCCTTCCTCCTCTATTATGTGCAATCTAAACCTGATTACATGTTGTTCGTCGTTGCTGTTTTAGATTTTAAAAATACTTATAGGGAAGAGAGTGATGATAGTTATGCTTGAGTTGTATTATATCTCAAAGTTGAGGTATATTTATTTTAAAACCTAAAATCCTTGTACTTGAGAGTGATGATCTCTTGTTCTTTGTTTATGGAACTGTTTTGTTCTATATGATGCATTCATTTAATATAAAGGATGGTCTTGATGATAGATGTATCTGTGATAAACTTGAATTCCACACCCTTACGTATGATCCTTAAGATGATCTTGTTTCTAGGGTTTTAAGAACACTCTTGTGAAGGGTATTTGTTCTTGGGTTAAACATTTGGTGTTCCCTATTTTCTTCTTAGGTGTTACGACCTATTTGGTAGTGGGTTAGACACCACATATGTCGCAACATCATGTTTCATGAGGTCGCAACACCTAAGATGATGCGTGGTTGTGACCATGCATGCTAAGGGGTCACAACACTTAGGGTTTTGAAGGTAGCAACACATGAAAGTGTTACAGTCAATACCTTTATGTTTAGGGTCAAAACACATCTGAAGATGATGGTTTAGACCATGAACTTTGTTACAGCCATTAGACCACATGTGGTTGAGGTTGAAGTGCTATCCCCTTGTGGGTTGAGACCATGAATGATTAAGGTTGAACACCTTGAAGTGTGAAGGTTGAAAAACTTGTTTAGAGTTCAAGACACTCATGTCTTAGGAGGATAATACATCTAGAATGGTTGAAGTCAATACATCATCATGGTCTAGGGTTGAAACACCAAGTGTTGTAGTCTTGACACATGGCATGTGTCAAGGTCACTACACTTTATGATGATGGGTCGATACACTTACATTCATACATGTATAGATGATCAATACATAGTGTAATGATCTATATAAGATGATGTGACATGAATGGTTGATCATTAACCATAGTGCTTGACTCTAGAAGTCTCCAACAGAGTGGGAAGTGATGGTATTAGGGTTTATGGGTTGACTGGTGTTATGAAACCCTAACCCTAGTGTATGTGATTGCTTTACTTGAAGATTCTTGTTCAATAATAGAGTTTTCCCTCTCCTAATTTTATGTATCCCTAACATTATAGGTGAGATGAATATGCATAGCTATGAGAATGCTATGGTGAACCTTGTATAATACAAGGTGGTGATTCTAAGCATACATCAATTGTTGAGATATCTTATGATATTGATTCCATAGGTTTCATGTGATGTGAACCTAGTGAGTTGTTGAAGTGCCTTGAGTACAGTTTAAGAGGTGAAACCATCTAGAGATGGAATTGAGGTTTGATACCCCAGAATGATGTGATATTGATGACCTTTTAATAGGTTGGGATACAAGTATTTTGATATGATGAGACAAGTTCTCACTTTTTACATTTTATATCTTCTGAAGTTGTACATTATCCTTAATTTTGTAGAATATGTTTAGGATTTATATGTTGTAACTTGATTGATGCATTACAAGATACCCAATTGATATATTTAATCAAGTGATATCCTAATCATGAAGTTGCCATGTATCATAGATCCATCTTCAGCGTCAGTATCTATCTGGATGATGAAATGAGTAAATTCTATGGGAAAATCGGAGTGCATATTATTGAATATGTAGGGTGTAATTGAATTGTTTTGTTGTACCCTTAAATTGTTGAAATAGTGATGTGATACTTTGCTATAGAATGGAAATGTGTGAGCTAGTTCTCTAGTGTTGTGCCATGTATCAAGGTAGGCTAGTTGTTTTACAGAATCATAGCTTGACTATGAGTTGTTGTCTTTACAGGACAATAGCTTTGACTATATTTTGTTGTCTTCAGTAGTTTGACTAATATTTCCCTACATTGAAGACTTGAACTGACCAAGTAGTACTGGTGGTGATCATGGAGTTTGGGTCTTCCATTGATCTTTTATGGTATTGATTTTGACTTAACAGTGGTCAATTGGATTTGAGTGATACACCTAAAATCCTCAATGCATAGTAATTAAAACAATTAATTAGTTGTGTAGTATAATTATTTAGGGTAGAATACGAATCACATTGGATGACCCCATGTTGTATCTTTGTACTATTTAGGTTATAACAAATATTCATATTCTTCATATTCCTTTTTAGATTACTAATTAATCAATTGTTCAGTGATAACTGCCTAGTTCGTTTATTTGTAGTATTTGTTGGATACTTACCATTTAACTGAATCTGCTTAGCTTGTTATGTATTTAGTCTACTTGCACTATTAACTATGCTTATAATAGATGTCGATGAAGAGTTATATCTCTTGATGGGATGTTTGGTCTCACCCCATGGGTTCCACAACTTTTTAGGTGGTCATGGATAAGAAGGTTGAGGTCATGGTGCATGATCTGAACAGCCAAGAGGGCAGTATATGTCAAAAGGTTGGACATGCTACTAGTGTAGTGTCTTAGTAGACTCCTATGTGTCATCCCTATACTCTCGGGTCTTTTGGGAGATTTTGCATTTTTTATCGACACATAAATTTTGGCTTTGTGCCATGAATGTATAGAAATGGTTTGTACATATAAAAAGGTTGTATCATGTATCATTTATGGCTTGATAGCCTTTGAACATCATATGCAACATCTTTTGGTATATATGAAATGTAGATAGCCTGTGTTGTAGGTTTGTTGTGATATACCTCCGCTTGAGAAAATAGAACATGGTTCAAATTTACCCCATTTTGTGGTAATAATGTTATTAATGATAATTATGTGCTTTATTTTGAGTTATCTTGTTTAATGTGGAGATGGTCATCACAATTTAGTTGGTATCAGACCTATATGTTCATTGAGCCTACGAGGACATAAGACTACAATTTGAGTATGTTCTAGTGTCCTCTAGTATATCTTATAGTCGCTTCTGCTATTGTAGAAGTAAAAACAAGATAGAAAAGGTGTCTAGTGAACATGATGAGGATGTTGCAGAGGGCAACATTGCTACACCAAGAGATGATTCTAGGAGGTAAGAAAGGGCAGAAGTTGTGCCTGAGGTGCCTCAAGTTAACCAGCTGATGTAGCCAATCATTCTTTCAGGGATATGTTTGGACAGTTAATGGCTACCATGACTCACATGGTGGATAGGATACCTATGAATCAACCTAGGGTAACCGTTCCCAATGTAGATATCCATGGGTCTGGAAAGACTTTTGAGAGACTCCAACGTGTAGGAGCATTGGAATATGTAGGTACCTCTGATCTAGCCGATGCAGATATGTGGTTGAATGAGCTTGAAAAGGCCTTTAAGATCCTCAACATACCCAAGGAGGATAAGGTGAAGCATGTAGTATACTTGTTGAAAGGGAGTGTTGGTAATTGGTGGGCCATTCAGGAGGACAAAAGGTTGGGATTTGTGATTACATGGGAGGAATTCAAACGGTAGTTTGTAAGTAGCTACTTTCTTGGGACTTACATAGATGAGAAGATTGTACAGTATGAGAATATTTGACAGGGATATATGTCAATCAGTGCCCATGATGCGAAGTTCATGGAACTTCTACAGTTCTATCCACATATGGCTGCAACGAACAAGGAGAGGATTAGACCCTTTGAGAAGGGTCTGAGTTCTAAATTGACCACTCTAGTATCAACCTTAGAGAATAGAGAGAGGTTTGCCACTTTTGTGGAGTTAGCTAGAAGAGTGGGGAGGTCTGTGATAGAGAAACATGAGGTAAAGGTCAAGAAGATGCATGCACAATACCAAAGAGAATATTATGTAGGATTCAAGAAGCCTAGGTACTCAACACCACAGTCTCAGTAAAGGCTAGTGACACAGTCACAACGGACACAAAGTAGAGGTAGGGGTCATAGTTTTCCTCTTGTAGGAGCTCGAAATCCAATATCAACGTCTTTAACAGGTCCATCTAGGTCATGGTATGAGGGAAATACTTGTTTCAAGTTATTACAAGTGGGGCATACGAAATGATACTGCCTTGTGAAAGATGAAGACGTGACTCGGAAAACAAGGCAGAGTCGGCAAGAGTCACAACAGTGACAAAAACACAATGGAAGAGGTCGCAGACAAGATTCACAAGCTGATTCATTAGGACATGCTCGAAGAGGATGGGGGTGACAACAGGAGAAGGATAGATTCTATGCGATGAGTCAAGTCAGAGGGAGTCATCAACCCAAGGGTCATGACAAGTCATATGCAATTATATCATTCTAATTTGTCTTCCTCATGTTTTATATCTATTTTAAGTGACCTGGGTGTGACACATTCTTTCATCAATAGAGAAGTCATAGCTAACTGTTTCTTGCATGCTAGTCATAGATTTGACAGTCTTCATCTAGAAACTCCTCTAGTTGATTCCACCGAGTTGCAGGAAGTATGTATGTCTTATGTTCTTTATTTTTCAGGACGTCCCATTCAAGTGGATCTCTTACCACTTGACATGCATGGTTTCGATGTGATTCTTATGATGGATAGTTGGGAAAAGTAACATGTAGTCTTGGATTGTAGTGCCAAGGTGGTGACATTTGTTGATGATGACACTTCATGGATTTTCCATGGTGATAGGAAGATCCTAGTGATACGTCTAGTTTCAGCTATGATAGTAGAGAAGTGTATGAGATATGGTTGTGATGCGTGCCTGGCACATGTGGTGGATACAAAGCCAGAGGTTCCTAGTATTTAGGAAGTTCTAGTTGCACAGGAATTCAAGGATGTGTTTCCCGATGACTTTCCAGGTGTACCTCCTCCTAGAGAGTTTGATTTTGAAATCAATCTAGTTCTAGGTACTCAACATATAGCACAAACACCATATAGGATGGCACCAGCAGAGATGTCGGAACTAAAAGAGTAGTTATAGGAATTACTTGAGAAAGGTTTCATGAGGTCGAGCATATCACCTTGGGGTGCTCCCGTTCTATTTGTTAAGAAGAAGGATGGATCAACAAGGTTGTGTATAGACTATCAACAACTGAATAAGATGACAAATAAGAATAAGTATCAGTCGCCACGTATAGATGACTTGTTTGATCAGTTATGGGGTGCTATAGTTTTCTCCAAGATAGATTTGAGGTCAGCATATCATCAGTTGTGGATTAAGGTAGATGACATACCTAAGTCAGCCTTTAGGACAAGATATGGTCATTATGAGTTCATGGTTATGCCATTTGGGCTAACCAATGCAAAAGCAACATTCATGGATCTGATAAATAGAATGTTCAGACCACATCTAGACCAATTTATAGTTGTTTTTATAGATGACATTCTGATTTGATCTAGAGATGGCCAGTAGCACAAGAAACACCTACGTCAGGCTTTGTCATTACTGAGGAAGCACCAGTTATATTCCAAGTTTAGTAAATGTGAGTTCTTATTTTGGGAGTGTCCTTTTTAGGACATGTAATATGTGTCAGGGGAGTAGGTGTAGACCCAAATAAGGTAGAAGCAGTGCTGGAGTGGGATCAACTGAAGACACCTATAGAGGTTCACAACTTTCTAGACTTGGAAGGATATTACAGGAGGTTCATTAAGAACATTAGTGCAATAGCTTCACCTCTAACAAAGTTAGCAAGGAAGGATGTGCCATTTGTTTGGGATGACAGATGTCAATGTGCCTTTACAATTCTGAAGCAATGGTTAATTAGTGCACCGATATTAGTACTGCCATAGCAATGAAAAGGTTATATAGTCTTTTTTGATGCATCTAAGAATGGTCTAGGTTGTCTTCTAATGCAAGATAAGAAAGTGATTTCTTTTGCTTCATGATAGCTTAAGAAACAAGAGGAGAACTATCCAACGCACGAATCAGAGTTAGCCACAGTGGTTCATGCCTTGAAGATATGGAGACACTACTTGTATGGGGAGAAGACCTAGATCTTCACCAACCACAAGAACATGCAATATATCTTTTTGAAGCAGGAATGGAACATGTGACAATGACGTTGGATGGAGTTGATTAAGGATTATGACTACACTATAGATTATCATCCAGGAAAGGTGAATGTAGTGGTGGATGCCTTAAGTAGGAAGTCCTCCTCGTCATCATCATTTGAGCAGGCATAGTTGAATGCTTTGATGTACCATTAGAGAGATTATCGGTCTCTCTTTGATAGATGAATGTACAGTTAGATGTGTCAATGTTAAAAGGTTTGTTGGCACAATTAAAAGTAAAGCCAACATTGAATCAGAAAATTAGAGATGTGAAACAGAATGATACTGTGGTATAATAGATTTAGACAGAGTTGGGTAGTGAGAAGTGTGATGGCTTCCAATAATCTAATGATGAGACAATATGTTATCATGGAAGAGCAGTTGTACCTGATATAGATAATTTGAGGACTTTAGTTCTAGAAGCAGCTCACTCTTCTATGTATGCTATGCATCCAGGTAGCACCAAGATGTATCAGAATCTGAAAGATTTGTATTGGTGGCCAGGATTAAAGTGTGATGTAGCTGAGTTTGTGTCTAAGTGTGTAGTATGTCAGTAGATTAAAGTCAAACATCAGAGACTTGCAGGGAATTTACAACCAATGCCTATACCACAGTGGAAATGGGATCATATCATAATGGACTCCATGGTTGGACTTCCAAGGATAGCCAAAGGTTGTCATTCCATTTGGGTGACAGTGGACATGATGACTAAATCAAGATACTTTCTACCACTAAAGACAATGTATACAGTTGAAAAGCTTGCTTAGGTATATGTAGATGAGATAGTACAACAACATGGTATCCCATCTATTATAGTGTTAGATAGAGGACCACAGTTCATGAGTTGCTTTTGGGAGCATCTACATGCAACGATGGGTACGTAGTTGAGATTCAATACTGCATTCCATCCACAGACATATGGACAGTCTAAGAGGACAATATAGACCTTAGAGGACTTGTTGAGAGCATGTGTGTTGCAATTCTTAGGTAGTTGGGACATACACCTTAGTCTAATAGAGTTTTCCTAAAATAATAGTTATTAAAGGAGCATCGATATGGAATTGTATGAAGTGTTATATAGGAGACGTTGTAGATCTCCCTTGTGTTGGTATGAGATGGGAGAATATCAAATTTTAGGTCCTAAGCTAGTACAGCAGATAATAGAAAATATTGAAGTCATTCAAAAACAACTGAAGATAGGTCAGGATAGATAGAAATCCTACGCTGATAATCATCACATACCTTTAGAGTTCTAGGTAGGATACATGGTGTACCTAAAAGTCTCTCTTTAGAAGAGTGTTCTAAGATTAGGGAAACGGGTAAGTTGGCTCCCAGATATATGGGACCTTTTCATGTGGTCGCACGTATTGGGAAGGTGGCCTACAAGCTAGATTTGCCACCTGATCTGTATAAGTTACATCCTATGTTTCATATTTCTATGTTGAGGAAGTGTCACCCTGATATGGAGTTGACTCTTTATCCTATTTAGGTGGAATTAGATAATGACATATCTTATGTGGAAGGTCATGTCTTGATCCTGGATAGAAGGAACAAGAAGTTGAAGAAAAAGGACATTATTTTAGTCAAAGTTTTATGGCATCATCATGGCATAGAGGAAGCCATGCAGGAACTTGAAGACAAGATGCAGAAAAAATATCTATCTCTTTTTGCATAGGATTTCAAGGGTGATATCCCAGTTAGAAGTTTGTAGTTGTAAGACTCATGACCTATCTTTGTGATTAAATATGTTTTCTTTGCATAATGAGATTCTTAAACTTTAATTTAATATTCTAGAATGCTTTAATATCATGTGAAAGGTCTTTGGTTTCAATTTGGTTTAATTTGATTGAGGTTCGAACCACCTTTGCTATATAAGTACTTATTTTGGACTAGTTTGTAATTTACCCATAGTTGAGGGTTAACATGCAAAATTTCACATGAAGAGAGTGCTCCATGTACCTTAGCACCATGAGAGAGAATATGGTGACATGCAGAACCTTTTTTTATTGATGTTTGATGATAGAACACTTCATGGTGTTCTAGGGTTTCTAGGGTTACCATGTATAAGTGATGACTAAGCTAGGGTTTGGGTGTAGCAACTGTTACCTCACACTTGGGTGAGGTTAGAGACCACAACACCATCCCTAAGTATTTTGGTTTTGTAACATCCTCAAAAGTTTAATCTTGTGAATGGATCCCTATTTAGATCCCTAATTTTTTTCAAATTGACATTTGAAGCTTCAATTTTACCTAAATGTGATTATAAGTATCAAGGTGTTTGTAAAATCATGTTTAAAAAAAATTAGTAGATAGTTTCACTTTAGAAACTTAATTTTATATTATTTCACCAATAAAATCTTAATTAGTCGATATGTGACACTTGATACTTCAAAGTGCAATTGACATAAATAAATATTCACAATCAGACCTAATAAAATTTATTTAAGTTAATTTTGATAATAAGTAACTCCCTTTAAAGTATGGGCCACTAATCTTCTTTAGATAAGACTAAATTAAAGACATGTTTATCCTATATTGGAAAGTATTAGTGGTTGTGACCCTCAAAATAGAAATCTATGTTGATATTTGAATTAGCTAATGCACCAATTTTCTTTATAGTTTGACAATTTTAGATGTTCCAATTTGATTTAGAAAGAAAATGTAATTAACTATCCTAATCATCATAATAAGGACTATGGTTTTACATTGTTTCTTACTATTCATCTACAATCACACGGATCCCTATCTATATGTTTGGACACGAGCTCTTTGTGAGCCACTAGATTAGAATTTGAGGGTCAACCCTCATCTCCTACTTCCCATAGGAGTCTGCATCAAAAGGAATAGGATTTCTGCTCTCCCTGGACTCCAGTAGTCTACAGTTTCCAACCTCCCTGACTCTCCATCTATATAATACATGCATACCAAACCCTAAATAAGATACCATGAAAACAAGATACCCCTTACCATCCCTCAATGACAATGTATAAACCTAGAAACCAATTTGATCTCCCTCTTCCACACTGCCTCCACAGGATACCAAAAGTAACCAAACAACTATGGATAGCATGTTGAGACCAAGCTACCCTTCAAGCAGACATCCATAGGTCTGTAATATCAGCACATGATATCAGACCCATCCATCAACACTTTGTTCCTGCAATCCCCACCGGTGATGGATTTGAACGGTGTTGTTTGTTCTCCATCACCTCCTCACCATCGTCAGCATCCATCGATATCCTTTTGACCCAGGTGTTACGACTCATGCCCCATCTTGGGCAGCACTGATGGAGAGACCAAGTCCTCACCAGCAACCCTACAAAATCTCTGATTAACAAACCTACAACCATTGACCATGGTGGCAACCTACCTCAAATCCCCAATGACCACCACCGATTGATGACAACGACTGCAGAGACGAAGACCCTGGGCTTGGTTATCTATTTTACCCCACTCATGAAGACCTAGGTGGATATTTCTCCGCTCCAACCCACACAGTAGAAGGTGAGGCCAGAGGTGATCGTCTGCTGGAGATCATAGACAGGACCTCTACAGATCGTAGACGAGATGCATTCCCTATTCTGGGGAACTGAGGAAATGATCATGCCACTAGAGAATAAGGATAGGGCACATAGCGGCGTTCAACAAAGTTCTCTCAGCAGAAGTAAGACCATTATAGAAAGTTGTGACTAGGTGTCCCTTGTCATAATTGTGATGTGGGTAGTCTCTCTGGTACTCCTAAAATCTTTCCCATGCCTCATATAAGTTCTCTCCATGATTATACTTGAATCCATTTATCTTTTACATGTTTCTAAGGGTCTTCTCCATTGGGTAAAACTTGGTGATGAAAGCATCAACCAAGGGTCCCCAACAGTTAATCTTCTTATCAGGTAAAGAAATGTACCATGACATAGCTTTTTCTCTTAAAGAGAAGTTTAAACCCTTGTAATATATTACTTCTTGTATAACTCCCCTCATCTTGACGGTGTTGCAAATGTTTTTGTAGGCATCAATATGATGGTAGGGGTTCTCGTCTATATAATTTCTTCCAAAAGACTTTTTTTGAATCATGGAAATGACGGATGGTTTCAGTTCAAAGTTGGGTGCATCAAATCTTGGAATGGCAACGGGGCATCTTGACTCATTTTCCATTGTAGTGACTAGGTATCAGAGGAAAGGGCATCCTTCATTATCATCATCTTCATTATAGTGGTTATTATCTTTGTGGTCACGATGGTTCCTCTTATTTCTTCTTACTCGATTGAAATGGTTTTCATCATGTCGCCATTCTTTGTGCTCCTCATCTTCATGTCATTCTCACATTCATCTTCTCCATGATGTTGGTCGTGAGGTATTAGTATGCACTCTTATTCAGTCCTATCAGAGTTACCATCCTCATGTTTAGATTCAATTTCTAGCAGGGGTCAGACGTTCTCCACCCTTGTATTCTGGCCATTTCCAGTATGTTCTCCTCTATGAGGCAGCATGGTGTTGTGAAAGGATGGTAAGATGATTGTCAAAATCTTCTTATATCCAAGCCACCTAAATAGTTCACACATTCAATTTTGAAAGATGGATGTGTAAAACAAAGTATTTTAAGCAGTTAGATATAGCAAATTTAGAAGTAGTGAAGTCGAGTCTATTGCTAGACTCGAGGAACGGGTGTATAGTGAGTGGGTTCAAGTTCTTAACAATTATGTTTTCTTTATCTCGGGAAACGACACCAAAAAGTTGACTGGCCCGAATCACATGCTCGAAATGGAGTGGATCTAGAGTAGTTGGACTCTTAAAGATATAACCAGACACTCAGACCTCCATAACTATTATATGGGGTCCAGAGTAGTAGATCAGGGTCAAACCTCAGGGACAAGTAATAGTAAGGGATAAGAACGTATAACTTTGACTTAGATACAACAAGCGAAAGTGGTAGGTTAAGATTATGTTCCTTATGGAATGATGTTAGTTCAAACAAACAAAACAAGTACAAGAAAGGTTAATAAATCAAAATAAGAGAAAAAAGACAAGTAAGCACATTGTAACAAATATGAAGGGAACTTGTATCGGGTTCCACTTACTAAGATGTCTTACAACCATGCAATACTCACACGCCTTTGTATGCCCTTATCAAGGTTACAACCAATCATCACATATGTCTATTCCCTCCTCTCTTGAGCTTAGGATAGATCTACATTATAAGATTATCTCTGTTACAACCCCAATTTTGGGTTCTTTTGGTGAGAAATGCAATTTCTCTTAATATAGATATATGAGCAAATAATGGTATGATTTGGTTTGAATGAATGAATTTCGTTTACAATAGCCTTGTTGCTTGCTTTGTGGGCTTTATTGTCTATCGGGCCCAATAACAAGATTTCAATTAGTAAATGAATAATTAAGAAATGGAGAAAAGAAAGATGTAGAAGCCTCTAGAAGGCTAAGAATTATCCTCCAATGATGGATTTCATACCTTTGGGGTTCCTTGGGTTCCAAGGAGTCCAAGTTGCAAAGATAATGCAACAACAAAGAGAAAATATCAATTAAATATTGCTTTATTAAGAAGGAGATATGAGATAACAATGAAATTACAAGAAATATGTGGATATATGGATAATGGATCCATCTTGGATAAGATTTCATGTCCACATGGTTTCTAATAGAAAAAGGAATCAAAACCAAAAAATAAACGATTAAGAAAGAGGAAATACCAATTAAATTGGTTTTATTAAAGAATAACTTTCTTATGAAGGAAATACCCTCTTCCTTTGGAATTTGGGTTTCAAATTTAATACACAAGAAGATAATGCCAAGACAGAGTTCCCTTTAAAATTTGAATGGAAAAGATTAAAGAAGGAGAGAGATATATATTTTACAAGTTTCCTTTGAATAATACATATTTTCCTTGTTTTATTAGAAAATGGAAACAAGGGAGTGATGACAGCCATCGGATTCCCCGCGTGGTCCAGGGGACCACAGATCCGACGATGGTTGTGCATCGTCCACCCCGACTCATAGAAGGAAAGGGAGAGGGGAAAGAAATCTGAGTTTCTTGCGTTTGATGTGATAACTTGAGGAGTAGACGAGTCCATCATCTTCAGGATTTCGTTTCAAAGATTCTCGACCCTATTTTTGGGCATTTCCATCGACGAGGGGAAGAGTCCCCAACCTGTTGGATTCTCACATTTAACCCTATATATAGGGGAGGGCTCACGAGGGCACTAGCGCATCAAATCGCTACCCTAGGATCTTCGAAGAGTGACGACGAAGCGTTTGACAAGTTCAATTGAACAATTCACCCCGATCTTCCCCCTCGTCTACCCAATTTACCTCTCCGGAGTCCGGTGACTCATTGGTGGTGCTAGCATGGTGGGAGCAAGCAATTGAGTACCTGGGCAAGTTCAGTTGGAGGAGACGAAGCTTCCCAGCCCTTCGGCATGCTCGCAGGTGGATGGAGTCGCAAGGTCAATTCCATAGTTGACCGCAAGGAGGTTGCAGGCTTGGCGCGAGGAAGAAGAAGAGAGGCTGCATTTTTACCAAAGTGCCCTTCTATGCCTTCAATCCAGGTAAGGAAAAATTGGTCCTTTGTAACTTAGGATCGTAAGTTAGGTGCGTAGATCCTAGGCCGTTGGATCCTGCGTGCTCCGGGAGACCATGGATCGAGCGGCCATTGTTTTTCTAGAATTAACAAATAAATAAGGAAAATGGTTTTTCTTTGCAAAAATCATAACCAATGCTAGGAATCTCTGATCAATAAAGTAAATAGACGAAAGTTGTTTAGAAAATTACGAGGAACACAATAAAAATAGTTTGAGAACCTGATTTCATTCTTAATGGCAAAAGTATGCTAAGTTAATGAAAAGTTCTTTGAAATTAGGTTACAAACACTAATTGAGATTAAAGGTTGAGTCTATGATGCTTAATTGGTTAAATTGAGTAATAATAACCTATTGAACGATAATGGTAGACTTGAACCTGATCTAGATGAATAACTGCATGTTGTAGGGTTTTAAACCAAGTATGAATGATAATGCATCAAGAAACCCTAATTTAGGGTAAAAGAAGAGAAGATCATATTTAATTCGAAAATATGGAAATATGTTGTTAAATGATGATCCTAAGCCTGTTAGGAGAGATAGGATGAGAAACTTAGGGTTTATAAGTAGTTTTGTCTAATTAGGGTTTGTGGTACTAAAAGTAAAGGCAAAACCCTAATTGCAAGTGAAACCCTAAAAAGCGGTAGAAACCCTAAAAAGGAATAGAAATCCTAAGGAGCAAGTTGGTTTGTATAGATCTTGATAAAATAAAATTGTATGTTTATTTCAGGATTCTTGTACTTGCTTACTTGATTGGATTTCCCTACTTGGTTGATTCTATCTAAAAAAATCAACATTACAAGTATGTGGTTATTTATGAGTAACTGATTTAGTTTCATAGAGTTTTCTTGAATGATTGATCGAATTGGATGCAACCTAATTGTTGGATGTTCATTTATGCAAATATTTAAAGTCACTATGATTATCACAATTAATTATAAATGTGCATTCTCTCACCTACATGCCACCCGGATGTATGATGCATGACCAAGCTCTAAAGGGAAGGTCAATTAGGTCAAGCCTAAGAGGGAAGACCATTGGGTACTATGAGAGGTAACCCCAGGAACCAAGATCAGGATGGAGAAGGTGGCCTTATGTTTCTTGCATGACTATTGGGCATCATGAGAGGTGACCCCAAGCACCAAGCTTAGGTTTGAAAATGTGGCGTTAGGTCTCTTGCAAAGGAAAAACCCTAGAGAGGATATTCCAGGGTTAGGGAAAAAGCGGTGGAGAATGTCACATTGAAAACATAATTTGGATTGTTAAATAACTTAATTGTGATATTTAGGTTGTTAGAAATACTTGTGAAATTTTGTTTGTCCCCACAAACTGACATATTCATTTATGCTGACTGATATTTTGTTTGTCAGAGTTTTAGGTACAATATGAAAAGGACAAACAATAAAGTGATACATTGTGAATATATGAATTAAAGTACAAGGAGGATTAGTTAGAATAGACTCCAGTTGTGGATAAAAGTCTAGAAATCCAAGATTTTAAAAAGGTAAGCAAAGTTTTTTTTTATTCCAGCTTTTCAGTATAGTTTTGGTAGAATTTAGTAATTATTATTGATTATTGTCGAACCATTGATCCGGAAATTTTGGATAATGGCTCTGACCTTTTGGTCTCCCTTAATTGGGGGTTACCGGGAGGCGGGGTCGTTACTAGTGATTTCCTAGGCAAAAACCTAAAGAAGACTATGAAGATTATTGAAAACATGGCTGCTCTGCATGCAGGAATGGATTTCAATAGAGGAGGAAGACGTTCAATGAAGAAGACGACATATGAAGCACCTTTTGTTGAATAAAAGGCTTTAGAAAGTGTCACTTCCCAGATTTAGAAGATTGCTATAGAAGTCAAGAAACTAAAGGATTCTGGAAGAAAAGGCAAGAAATCTATAGTGAAAGTAATGAAATGTGTTACATGCGGAAAGGGAGGCCATGGAATTGATAATTGCATTTACACTCAACCCGAGGAGGAAAGAGAGGAAGAAGAAGAGACATAGAGTGTCTCCTATGTTACTTTTAATAGGCCAAATCACCTAGTTTCAACTATGGAAACAAGGATGTCACAAAAAACTCCCATCAACTAAGAAGTTCATCTAAAACTCCACCAAGATCTAGGATAGGAGGAGGACCAACCACATCCACCAGAACTGCCAACTATCAACAAAATATAAATAATTACCAAAACCAAGGGCAAGGTCAAGGGAAAAACAAGAACACATATCGAAAAAAATCAAGATCAAGGCCAACCTAAAAGCAACTGCCCTACTGTCATGATGGCTCAACTATTTAATTTTGCAAAAAGGCAAGTCTCAATGAATGACCAGTTGACCCAAAGTACCATGACCAACTCTGGTGTCTTAACCTCAATGCATACTGTTACGACCCCATCTGAGCTTAATTGGTAAACTAGGGTTTACCTAGACAATTGCAAAGATTAATTGGAATAATCATTCTTGAAATCTAATTAATGACGATAACACAATTAGGATGTTTTGACTATGATAAGAATTCTAAATGTTCTTTTGTCTTGAGAATTAGGGTTTGAGAAGCATAAACCCTAATCAGCCCAAAATAAGGTTTTGATGATACATGAATACAGAATTTGATAAGTAGAATGTCTCACTAAATGATTTTTAGTATTTTATGTGTAACTCTGATTTACTTCAAATTTTGATATGATTTGAATATATAACATGTGAACAACATTGAAAAATATCAGAATTTTTGAAGAATGCTCTGACCTGTTTATCGGTCGAGTTTCAAACTCGGCCGATCATATTTCCAGATTTATACAGCAGTGTGGTAATTGAATTTTATCTTTTTATTGGTATATCCAATTGATCTCAAATTTTAACTGTGCTTGAAAAACACAGTTTTAGACACTCTGTTAAATTGGCATAATTTTTGGATGACTTTTGAATCCCTACAGTAAGGGTGTCGGTCGAGTTCTGTGCAGGACAAACTCGGCCGAATATTCTGCAGACTGCAATATAGCAGTGCACTGTTCTATTTTTAATTATTTATTGGTAACTTCAAATGATCTAAAATTTTAACTGAAGCTTTATAGATCAATTATAAACAACGTGCTAAATTCCAATAATTGTTGGAGAATGTTTGATCTCTGAAATAAACGAATTACAGTAGCTTTTGTATAACTGAATATTCAGCCAATATAATTAAAGTTGAGTGTAGGGTCAATTTGCAATTGACCCAAGCAGCTCAAATTAGCTTATATGATCGACCACACACACACACAGCTCTCATTATTCGTCATTTCATTCCAGAGAAATGAGCTCCTAGAGAGAGAGGGAGAATTAGGGCTTGAGTGGAGAAAGTGGGGGAATTGCTGAATTAGGGTTTTGCGATTCCAGGAAGGGTGAAATCAAGTAAGTTTGGATCCTTTGCATAGACTTTTATGGTGAATCTTCTCTTTCATGTAAAGATTCCGTCCATGCTCTGATTTGATCCAAGAGGATGTCGAAATTCCCTCTTTTCTCACCCTTTCTTCATAATCCCTCTTTTCAAGGTTCCCGAGTTGAATGGAAGAAGAATTGGGAGATTTGCTAGGGATTTGATAGAAATTCGAGATTCCCTGAGTTGAGCTGCAGTTGTGAGGTGTTTTCACACCTTAGGGTGAGTGGGTTCTTCCTTCAAACATTCTAATGTATGAATTTGATTATAACATCCAAATTCCTAAATGCTTAGCATGTGAATTCTAAATCTTGAAATGTCCGTTTGATTTAAGTTATTGTAAATTGATATGATACGGATTCCTTCTCTGTTTGAACGACTTTTTAATGGTAGATTCATATCAGATACGTATACAACACTTCCTAGTGAGGATGCTTTTAGATTTATATCAAATGATGTAATTAGGGTTTGACCTAATTGAGATATCGCTAGAGTTTCAACCTTATTGAAAAGGACTAGTAATCCTATAAGTGGTTAGGATGTACCACATGGGTTATCTTAATTGAATTTTATTCTTGATACATGATATCTCAGTGAATGGTATGGAAACTCTAAATTTAGTTAAATTTCCATGGTTTCATATCTATAATGATTGTATATGATTTGTTGGAACAATCTTTATTTAGTGAATGC
Organism: Alisma plantago-aquatica; assembly: GCA_963693085.1. Classification (NCBI taxonomy): domain Eukaryota; kingdom Viridiplantae; phylum Streptophyta; class Magnoliopsida; order Alismatales; family Alismataceae; genus Alisma; species Alisma plantago-aquatica. Next base: position 211,935,636 of record OY856414.1, read on the forward strand.
TTATATCAAATGAAACCCTAAGAGTAGGGTGATGGCATGTGATGAATGAATAAGGTAAATTAAACCCTAAGGATAGGGTGTTCAATGAATCATGATAAGGTGATATGAAAGGTCTCGATATGAGATGTGGTGATGCTTAATTGCTGAATTGTATGTTTCTATTGTAATTAACTTTATATGCTTGTTCACTCTGAGTTGATATCTACATATTGCAGGGCTTCTTATTTTCAATACATATCTCATAAATTGCAGGTGATGAGATATGACAAGCCCTAGAAAGGGATGTTACTGAGATATGATATATGTTGAATATATGAGTTATGATGTTGCTTATGATATGATATGGCAGGCTGTGTGAGCTTTGTGGGAAAGGTTAAATGAGTTATGATTTCTGTTTAAAATGTACCTATAATGATAATGTTAGACTTAGGTGCCCTGAACACCGTAGAACCCCATTGCGCGGTCTGTACCTTTGGGGTGAAACGATCGATCTAGCCTTGTGCCTAGATGGTCGGGCTCGTGTTCAACAATAATCCGTGCGTGTGTCACGGTGGCACGAGGGCAGACAGACAGTGTCCAACAACAACGCGTGCTTGTGTCATGGTGGCACTGGAGAAAAATGGGGGTTATTCAACATTAATCCGTGCTTGCGTCACGGTGGTAACCCAGTGAGACTCTCCGCCTGTGTACTCAGGTTAGAGGAGGAGTCCAGAGCACTCAGAGTTAGTGCAGACAGGCCCTTGTGCGCCTGGGGCCCTTGTGCGCCCGAGAGTCCTGTGCAGACCAGGACGGACAGTCAGACTTAGCATTTCCCGGGTGTGTCGCTAAGTCTTGTACGGTGTGGTCGTAGTGCACTGCGAGTCTCTTATGCAGAGTACACTGCATAAGATCAGGGCATAAGCTAAAATATGATCATATAGGTTCACAGAGTCCTTTACTAATGAAAGAGTTAAGGAAGACTAGAGCATAGTCTTCTAGTAGCTATTCTTTGGATGCAATATTTACATTCTTTGTTATTTCAATTATATTGTTTTAGAACTACTCAGTGTAGTATTTATTGTTGTTAAATTTCATATCGTTTATTCAAATTATATCTGTAATCACATTAGTGCATTAGTCTGTTTCCATGAAGTACTCATTCACTGAGCGAGTAGGCTCACCCCTCTACTCAAACATTTTTAGGGTTAACCGCGTGGACTTGAAGATGGTCAGAGCATCAGTGTAGACCTGCCACAGGAGTCAAGTACAAGATTAGTTGAGTCAGTCGGTCTTTGTCACTCTAGGTCCTCAGTAAGAGTTTAGAGAGAGAGTTGTAATTACAATGTGTAATATTGTTTCTCTTTGATATGTATGCTAATTAGCAAGTTTCATGTGCATAATGTGTGAAAGACATCGTGAATGCTTATACATGTATCTTTACTATTAAAGTCTGATTAGTAAAAGAAAGGTTCAGATTCCTTTGTTAAGATGATATGTGGTTCAATGCGGGGAAACAAGAGTTGAAAAGAAAGGAAAAAGTTAAGGGTGTTATTTGTGTTGCATACAAATCCTATCTTACGCCCTAATCTCATGATTTGAGGAAATTGTGAGATCGGGGTGTAACAGCTTGGTATCAGAGCTTAGGGTGAGTTGTCAAGGACCATTAAGTTAGTAAGTTAGAGTCCTAAGTGTGGCAGATAGGAGATGTTTTGATGTTAGCTTTGGGGATTTGAGTATTTGGATATCCTGGCCCGATATCTGAGTACTTGGATCAACCAGTACAAGTTACTCTGTCTATTCTCTCACGTATACCCTGGCCAGGTATACAGTGGAAGAATGGGCTAGAGAGGAACCCTAGAAATGTTAGGGTTAGAAAACGAGAAAAGAAATAAGAATTAAGAGCATAAATGTAAAAGGAGATAGAACTTACATTTCATAATGTTGTTTTTGTTGGAAATGTATAGAAATGCTCTTATATGTTTGAATTGAAATATTCAATACCTTGAAATATGGGTCTTTAATATCTGTTGTACACTATGCAATTGTAGCATTTATTGATTTCACTCTTTGTAACAAGTAGACTAGAATTGACCTTTGAATGAGCTTTTCTTTCTATAGTTTTGCCCGCTGATTCGAGTATAATTGACATCAGCAGATCTGTTTAGGTTTTCAGTCTGTACGCAATTCGGCCGAGTTTCCTTAATAGGCAATCGAACAGCAAACTGATCGGCCGAGTTGTATGTAATTCGGCCGAGTTTCCTTTTTCAGGAAATCAAACAGCTAGTTGATCGGCCGAGTTTCAAGCGGATCGGCCGAGTTGTGAAGCAATCGGCCGAGTTTCTGACCAATCGGCCGAGTTTCTGAGCTGTGAGTGGCAGTTCAGGAAGAATGTAATCCTTTGTAGTTCTTGGCTTTAGGACTTCAGGTTTGGCCTGGTCCGATTGGCAGGATGCGTTACTAGGATCTAATGAATCCTATCAATAGCATAATAAGAATAGAATTTGAATAATTAGACCCACATCAGAGTAAGAATGTACATACAGTAAGATGTTGAAACATATGAGCAAGATCAGAACAACTAAGAATTAGTTGAAACTGATATCTGAGGTTTAACTTTGGGGTCTCAAATGTGAAACCCTTAATTGGGAATAATAGAACATGATATGAAGCTCATAATCAGTTTATTGGTTAATTTTGCATGAACTATACATATGAAATATAGAAAAGATATGTGAAATGTATGTATGTATGGTTCAAGATAATAAGAATCAATCATGAAGAATGAATCATATAATAGAGTATAATGCTTTTATGAACTCTAAAGTAAAGGCTAAGTAGAGAATAGGGTTGAGCATTCAATAGGTCCATAAAAGTAAAGAGGATCATATGATCATATAATTCATAAGACTAGAACAACAAACTAATTCCTAAGTGAAGAACATAGGTGTAGTTTAACGAATGAATAAGTCATACAAAGGTGGACTGTATTCAGAAGAGAAAAACTTGATTGAAAGAGAAACTATGTTTGACCCATACATGATCCACTTGATTTAAAAATGAAGAATATGTAATGTATTCAACATGAGGAAAAACTAATAGAAGGGCTATTAATTTAGAACGTTAACTTCGCAATAGTATAATGGTAAAGGAGGAAATATGTGCAACATGGTATACATGACCATACATATGAATAAGCAACATGGTCATAAGAGAAAAATTTAGAATTAAAGATGACGAATTAAAGAGTAGTATATGGTAAGAGGACTATGGAACATAAGAAAGGGTTTGAAATATGATGGAGAAATTATAAAATAAAGAGGTTGTGAGATTCAAGCAAGTGCTAATTAATCAAATATCTCTGTTGATAACTAAGTAAAACTACATACGAGAATGTATTAAGGGAATGCTTGAATACAAAATTCCAAGTCTTAAAATCATCTTCTCTTCATATATTCCCTAATGAGAGCAAGGTGGGAATGAAATGATAAGAGAAAATAAATCATATATGATGCATAACTACCTTGGTAGGGTCATCTAGTGAATGTAATAGTGACATACAATATGATGAAGTGCGATAAGAAATAAATTCTTGTGTGATAGCAAGAATGATGAATAATCTATTCCTATCTTAAATGATTCTATGCTAATGATGTTTATTGTATATAATCATATGAAAATGATAGGTAGCAAAAAGTAAAGAAGTAATGAATGAGCAGAGAGATATGAGAAAACACTAGCTTTGTGTAATATGTGAATTTGTTTTTACATGTATGATTTGTTGAAGGCATATTAAGGTATGAAGTTGGTTCTAGATATGATTTTAGTGTATTTGTGCAAGCTATATGTTAAATTAAAGGTGTATGATAGTAGTAGTAATTCATACCAGATATGCATCCTAGTATTGTGTATTTGTGATATGGTGATACGGTTTGGATGATGTCAGAACACGTGGAGAGATACCCTGAACAAGGTAGTCATACTTATTCACTCATATTAATAAAAAAGGATGATAATCAGATTGTTTGGACAAGTAACCCTAATGAGGTGTAGCTTGTTATACCTAGCTCTAATATAACTGAGTGATGGTAATTGAATATGATTAATGCTTGAATGACTGATACAATTGTGGATTACCTTATTACTATTGTTGAAACCCTAAAATGATATAATGCGATGGTTACACTTTGAATTGTGTGTGGGTCCATAACCCACAGGTCCCAGGATCGAAACAGGATAGAATGGAATGAGGTGGTAATGCTTCACCTCATGCATCCATGACCCAATGGGGATGCCAAGAGTAGTATTGTGCAATTGATTGTTGAATCTATTCTTTTGCTTCAAGACTGTTTTACTATTTGCGTAGCATGTTATTAAAGTTTAAAACAACATGGTGAACTTGCTTTTGTCACTTAAAGATGATACAGAACAATAGAACTTTCTGAGCCGCATAAGTTGAGATAGTTGTATCAGAGTATCAGAGTTGCGCAGTGAAAGCGTGGTGGTTTATCTTTGCATTCTATGTTTGGCTGTGGCATAAAGAATTTGCTTGATATCATCGAGAACTATTTGAAATATGTTGTGATTTAGTAAAGAACTAAAAGATCTAATGTTGAAAACTACATTCATGTATGAAATACGAGAATATGATGACATGGAAGGCTTTAGAAGCTTAGAATAACCTTGAATGTATCTTTCTTGTAGGTTTATGTTTCGAGGACGAAACATTCTAAGGGGGGGAGAGTTGTTACGACCCCATCTGAGCTTAATTGGTAAACTAGGGTTTACCTAGACAATTGCGAAGATTAATTGGAATAATCATTCTTGAAATCTAATTAATGACGATAACATAATTAGGATGTTTTAACTATGATAAGAAGTCTAAATGTTCTTTTGTCTTGAGAATTAGGGTTTGAGAAGCATAAACCCTAATCGGCCCAAAATAAGGTTTTGATGATACATGAATACAGAATTTGATAAGTAGAATGTCTCACTAAATGATTTTTAGTATTTTATGTGTAAATCTGATTTACTTCAAATTTGGATATGATTTGAATATATAAAATGTGAACAACATTGAAAAATATCAGAATTTTTTAAGAATGCTCTGACCTGTTTATCGGTCGAGTTTCAAACTCGGCCGATCATATTTCCAGATTTATACAGCAGTGTGGTAATTGAATTTTATCTTTTTATTGGTATATCCAATTGATCTCAAATTTTAACTGTGCTTGAAAAACACAGTTTTAGACACTCTGTTAAATTGGCATAATTTTTGGATGACTTTTGAATCCCTACAGTAAGGGTGTCGGTCGAGTTCTGTGCAGGACAAACTCGGCCGAATATTCTGCAGACTGCAATATAGCAGTGCACTGTTCTATTTTTAATTATTTATTGGTAACTTAAAATGATCTCAAATTTTAACTGAAGCTTTATAGATCAATTATAAACAACGTTCTAAATTCCAATAATTGTTGGAGAATGTTTGATCTCTGAAATAAACGAATTACAGTAGCTTTTGTATAACTGAATATTCAGCCAATATAATTAAAGTTGAGTGTAGGGTCAATTTGCAATTGACCCAAGCAGCTCAAATTAGCTTATATGATCGACCACACACACACACAGCTCTCATTATTCGTCATTTCATTCCAGAGAAATGAGCTCCTAGAGAGAGAGGGAGAATTAGGGCTTGAGTGGAGAAAGTGGGGGAATTGCTGAATTAGGGTTTTGCGATTCCAGGAAGGGTGAAATCAAGTAAGTTTGGATCCTTTGCATAGACTTTTATGGTGAATCTTCTCTGTCATGTAAAGATTCCGTCCATGCTCTGATTTGATCCAAGAGGATGTCGAAATTCCCTCTTTTCTCACCCTTTCTTCATAATCCCTTTTTCAAGGTTCCCGAGTTGAATGGAAGAAGAATTGGGAGATTTGCTAGGGATTTGATAGAAATTCGAGATTCCCTGAGTTGAGCTGCAGTTGTGAGGTGTTTTCACACCTTAGGGTGAGTGGGTTCTTCCTTCAAACATTCTAATGTATGAATTTGATTATAACATCCAAATCCCTAAATGCTTAGCATGTGAATTCTAAATCTTGAAATGTCCGTTTGATTTAAGTTATTGTAAATTGATATGATACGGATTCCTTCTCTGTTTGAACGACTTTTTGATGGTAGATTCATATCAGATACGTATACAACACTTCCTAGTGAGGATGCTTTTAGATTTATATCAAATGATGTAATTAGGGTTTGACCTAATTGAGATATCGCTAGAGTTTCAACCTTATTGAAAAGGACTAGTAATCCTATAAGTGGTTAGGATGTACCACATGGGTTATCTTAATTGAATTTTATTCTTGATACATGATATCTCAGTGAATGGTATGGAAACCCTAAATTTAGTTAAATTTCCATGGTTTCATATCTATAATGATTGTATATGATTTGTTGGAACAATCTTTATTTAGTGAATGCTTATATCAAATGAAACCCTAAGAGTAGGGTGATGGCATGTGATGAATGAATAAGGCAAATTAAACCCTAAGGATAGGGTGTTCAATGAATCATGATAAGGTGATATGAAAGGTCTCGATATGAGATGTGGTGATGCTTAATTGCTGAATTGTATGTTTCTATTGTAATTAACTTTATATGCTTGTTCACTCTGAGTTGATATCTACATATTGCAGGGCTTCTTATTTTCAATACATATCTCATAAATTGCAGGTGATGAGATATGACAAGCCCTAGAAAGGGATGTTACTGAGATATGATATATGTTGAATATATGAGTTATGATGTTGCTTATGATATGATATGGCAGGCCGTGTGAGCTTTGTGGGAAAGGTTAAATGAGTTATGATTTCTGTTTAAAATGTACCTATAATGATAATGTTAGACTTAGGTGCCCAGAACACCGTAGAACCCCATTGCGCGGTCTGTACCTTTGGGGTGAAACGATCGATCTAGCCTTGTGCCTAGATGGTCGGGCTCGTGTTCAACAATAATCTGTGCGTGTGTCATGGTGGCACGAGGGCAGACAGACAGTGTCCAACAACAACGCGTGCTTGTGTCACGGTGGCACTGGAGAAAAATGGGGGTTATTCAACATTAATCCGTGCTTGCGTCACGGTGGTAACCCAGTGAGACTCTCCGCCTGTGTACTCAGGTTAGAGGAGGAGTCCAGAGCACTCAGAGTTAGTGCAGACAGGCCCTTGTGCGCCTGGGGCCCTTGTGCGCCCGAGAGTCCTGTGCAGACCAGGACGGACAGTCAGACTTAGCATTTCCCGGGTGTGTCGCTAAATCTTGTACGGTGTGGTCGTAGTGCACTGCGAGTCTCTTATGCAGAGTACACTGCATAAGATCAGGGCATAAGCTAAAATATGATCATATAGGTTCACAGAGTCATTTACTAATGAAAGAGTTAAGGAAGACTAGAGCATAGTCTTCTAGTAGCTATTCTTTGGATGCAATATTTACATTCTTTGTTATTTCAATTATATTGTTTTAGAACTGCTCAGTGTAGTATTTATTGTTGTTAAATTTCATATCGTTTATTCAAATTATATCTGTAATCACATTAGTGCATTAGTCTGTTTCCATGAAGTACTCATTCACTGAGCGAGTAGGCTCACCCCTCTACTCAAACATTTTTAGGGTTAACCGCGTGGACTTGAAAATGGTCAGAGCATCAGTGTAGACCTGCCACAGGAGTCAAGTACGAGATTAGTTGAGTCAGTCGGTCCTTGTCACTCTAGGTCCTCAGTAAGAGTTTAGAGAGAGAGTTGTAATTACAATGTGTAATATTGTTTCTCTTTGATATGTATGCTAATTAGCAAGTTTCATGTGCATAATGTGTGAAAGACATCGTGAATGCTTATACATGTATCTTTACTATTAAAGTCTGATTAGTAGAAGAAAGGTTCAGATTCCTTTTTTAAGATGATATGTGGTTCAATGCGGGGAAACAAGAGTTGAAAAGAAAGGAAAAAGTTAAGGGTGTTATTTGTGTTGCATACAAATCCTATCTTACGCCCTAATCTCATGATTTGAGGAAATTGTGAGATCGGGGTGTAACAGCTTGGTATCAGAGCTTAGGGTGAGTTGTCAAGGACCATTAAGTTAGTAAGTTAGAGTCCTAAGTGTGGCAGATAGGAGATGTTTTGATGTTAGCTTCGGGGATTTGAGTATTTGGATATCCTGGCCTGATATCTGAGTACTTGGATCAACCAGTACAAGTTACTCTGTCTATTCTCTCACGTATACCCTGGCCAGGTATACAGTGGAAGAATGGGCTAGAGAGGAACCCTAGAAATGTTAGGGTTAGAAAACGAGAAAAGAAATAAGAATTAAGAGCATAAATGTAAAAGGAGATAGAACTTACATTTCATAATGTTGTTTTTGTTGGAAATGTATAGAAATGCTCTTATATGTTTGAATTGAAATATTCAATACCTTGAAATATGGGTCTTTAATATCTGTTGTACACTATGCAATTGTAGCATTTATTGATTTCACTCTTTGTAACAAGTAGACTAGAATTGACCTTTGAATGAGCTTTTGTTTCTATAGTTTTGCCCGCTGATTCGAGTGAAATTGACATCAGCAGATCTGTTTAGGTTTTCAGTCTGTACGCAATTCGGCCGAGTTTCCTTAATAGGCAATCGAACAGCAAACTGATCGGCCGAGTTGTATGTAATTCGGCCGAGTTTCCTTTTTCAAGAAATCAAATAGCTAGTTGATCGGCCGAGTTTCAAGCGGATCGACCGAGTTGTGAAGCAATCGGCTGAGTTTCTGACCAATCGGTCGAGTTTCTGAGCTGTGAGTGGCAGTTCAGGACGAATGTAATCCTTTGTAGTTCTTGGCTTTAGGACTTCAGGTTTGGCCTGGTCCGATTGGCAGGATGCGTTACTAGGATCTAATGAATCCTATCAATATCATAATAAGAATAGAATTTGAATAATTAGACCCACATCAGAGTAAGAATGTACATACAGTTAGATGTTGAAACATATGAGCAAGATCAGAACAACTAAGAATTAGTTGAAACTGATATCTGAGGTTTAACTTTGGGGTCTCAAATGTGAAACCCTTAATTGGGAATAATAGAACATGATATGAAGCTCATAATCAGTTTATTGGTTAATTTTGCATGAACTATACATATGAAATATAGAAAAGATATGTGAAATGTATGTATGTATGGTTCAAGATAACAAGAATGAATCATGAAGAATGAATCATATAATAGAGTATAATGCTTTTATGAACTCTAAAGTAAAGGCTAAGTAGAGAATAGGGTTGAGCATTCAATAGGTCCATACAAGTAAAGAGGATCATATGATCATATAATTCATAAGACTAGAACAACAAACTAATTCCTAAGTGAAGAACATAGGTGTAGTTTAACGAATGAATAAGTCATACAAAGGTGGACTGTATTCAGAAGAGAAAAACTTGATTGAAAGAGAAACTATGTTTGACCCATACATGATCCACTTGATTTAAAAATGAAGAATATGTAATGTATTCAACATGAGGAAAAACTAATAGAAGGGCTATTAATTTAGAACGTTAACTTCGCAATAGTATAATGGTAAAGGAGGAAATATGTGCAACATGGTATACATGACCATACATATGAATAAGCAACATGGTCATAAGAGAAAAATTTAGAATTAAAGATGACGGATTAAAGAGTAGTATATGGTAAGAGGACTATGGAACATAAGAAAGGGTTTGAAATATGATGGAGAAATTATAAAATAAAGAGGTTGTGAGATTCAAGCAAGTGCTAATTAATCAAATATCTCTGTTGATAACTAAGTAAAACTACATACGAGAATGTATTAAGGGAATGCTTGAATACAAAAATTCCAAGTCTTAAAATCATCTTCTCTTCATATATTCCCTAATGAGAGCAAGGTGGGAATGAAATGATAAGAGAAAATGAATCATATATGATGCATAACTACCTTGGTAGGGTCATCTAGTGAATGTAATAGTGACATACAATATGATGAAGTGCGATAAGAAATAAATTCTTGTGTGATAGCAAGAATGATGAATAATCTATTCCTATCTTAAATGATTCTATGCTAATGATGTTTATTGTATATAATCATATGAAAATGATAGGTAGCAAAAAGTAAAGAAGTAATGAATGAGCAGAGAGATATGAGAAAACACTAGCTTTGTGTAATATGTGAATTTGTTTTTACATGTATGATTTGTTGAAGGCATATTAAGGTATGAAGTTGGTTCTACATATGATTTCAGTGTATTTGTGCAAGCTATATGTTAAATTAAAGGTGTATGATAGTAGTAGTAATTCATACCAGATATGCATCCTAGTATTGTGTATTTGTGATATGGTGATACGGTTTGGATGATGTCAGAACACATGGAGAGATACCCTGAACAAGGTAGTCATACTTATTCACTCATATTAATAGAAAAGGATGATAATCAGATTGTTTGGACAAGTAACCCTAATGAGGTGTAGCTTGTTATACCTAGCTCTAATATAACTGAGTGATGGTAATTGAATATGATTAATGCTTGAATGACTGATACAATTGTGGATTACCTTATTACTATTGTTGAAACCCTAAAATGATATAATGCGATGGTTACACTTTGAATTGTGTGTGGGTCCATAACCCACAGGTCCCAGGATCGAAACAGGATAGAATGGAATGAGGTGGTAATGCTTCACCTCATGCATCCATGACCCAATGGGGATGCCAAGAGTAGTATTGTGCAATTGATTGTTGAATCTATTCTTTTGCTTCAAGACTGTTTTACTATTTGCGTAGCATGTTATTAAAGTTTAAAACAGCATGGTGAACTTGCTTTTGTCACTTAAAGATGATACAGAACAATAGAACTTTCTGAGCCGCATAAGTTGAGATAGTTGTATCAGAGTATCAGAGTTGCGCAGTGAAAGCGTGGTGGTTTATCTTTGCATTCTATGTTTGGCTGTGGCATAAAGAATTTGCTTGATATCATCGAGAACTATTTGAAATATGTTGTGATTTAGTAAAGAACTAAAAGATCTAATGTTGAAAACTACATTCAGGTATGAAATACGAGAATATGATGACATGGAAGGCTTTAGAAGCTTAGAATAACCTTGAATGTATCTTTCTTGTAGGTTTATGTTTTGAGGACGAAACATTCTAAGGGGGGCAGAGTTGTTACGACCCCATCTGAGCTTAATTGGTAAACTAGGGTTTACCTAGACAATTGCAAAGATTAATTGGAATAATCATTCTTGAAATCTAATTAATGACGATAACACAATTAGGATGTTTTAACTATGATAAGAAGTCTAAATGTTCTTTTGTCTTGAGAATTAGGGTTTGAGAAGCATAAACCCTAATCGGCCCAAAATAAGGTTTTGATGATACATGAATACAGAATTTGATAAGTAGAATGTCTCACTAAATGATTTTTAGTATTTTATGTGTAACTCTGATTTACTTAAAATTTGGATATGATTTGAATATATAAAATGTGAACAACATTGAAAAATATTAGAATTTTTTAAGAATGCTCTGACCTGTTTATCGGTCGAGTTTCAAACTCGGCCGATCATATTTCCAGATTTATACAGCAGTGTGGTAATTGAATTTTATCTTTTTATTGGTATATCCAATTGATCTCAAATTTTAACTGTGCTTGAAAAACACAGTTTTAGACACTCTGTTAAATTTTCATAATTTTTGGATGACTTTTGAATCCCTACAGTAAGGGTGTCGGTCGAGTTCTGTGCAGGACAAACTCGGCCGAATATTCTGCAGACTGCAATATAGCAGTGCACTGTTCTATTTTTAATTATTTATTGGTAACTTCAAATGATCTCAAATTTTAACTGAAACTTTATAGATCAATTATAAACAAATTTCTAAATTCCCATAATTGTTGGAGAATGTTTGATCTCTGAAATAAACGAATTACAGTAACTTTTGTATAACTGAATATTCAGCCAATATAATTAAAGTTGAGTGTAGGGTCAATTTGCAATTGGCCCAAGCAGCTCAAATTAGCTTATATGATCGACCACACACACACACATCTCTCTATTCTTCATCATTTCATTCCAGAGAAACGAGCTCCTAGAGAGAGAGGGAGAATTAGGGCTTGAGTGGAGAAACTGGGGGAATTGCTGAATTAGGGTTTTGCGATTCCAGGAAGGGTGAAATCAAGTAAGTTTGGATCCTTTGCATAGAATTTTATGGTGAATCTTCTCTTTCATGTCAAGATTCCGTCCATGCTCTGATTTGATCCAAGAGGATGTCGAAATTCCCTCTTTTCTCACCCTTTCTTCATAATCCCTCTTTTTCAAGGTTCCCGAGTTGAATGGAAGAAGAATTGGGAGATTTGCTAGGGATTTGATAGAAATTCGAGATTCCCTGAGTTGAGCTGCAGTTGTGAGGTGTTTTCACACCTTAGGGTGAGTGGGTTCTTCCTTCAAACATTCTAATGTACGAATTTGATTATAACATCCAAATCCCTAAATGCTTAGCATGTGAATTCTAAATCTTGAAATGTCCGTTTGATTTAAGTTATTGTAAATTGATATGATACGGATTCCTTCTCTGTTTGAACGACTTTTTGATGGTAGATTCATATCAGATACGTATACAACACTTCCTAGTGAGGATGCTTTTAGATTTATATCAAATGATGTAATTAGGGTTTGACCTAATTGAGATATCGCTAGAGTTTCAACCTTATTGAAAAGGACTAGTAATCCTATAAGTGGTTAGGATGTACCACATGGGTTATCTTAATTGAATTTTATTCTTGATACATGATATCTCAGTGAATGGTATGGAAACCCTAAATTTAGTTAAATTTCCATGGTTTCATATCTATAATGATTGTATATGATTTGTTGGAACAATCTTTATTTAGTGAATGCTTATATCAAATGAAACCCTAAGAGTAGGGTGATGGCATGTGATGAATGAATAAGGCAAATTAAACCCTATGGATAGGGTGTTCAATGAATCATGATAAGGTGATATGAAAGGTCTCGATATGAGATGTGGTGATGCTTAATTGCTGAATTGTATGTTTCTATTGTAATTAACTTTATATGCTTGTTCACTCTGAGTTGATATCTACATATTGCAGGGCTTCTTATTTTCAATACATATCTCATAAATTGCAGGTGATGAGATATGACAAGCCCTAGAAAGGGATGTTACTGAGATATGATATATGTTGAATATATGAGTTATGATGTTGCTTATGATATGATATGGCAGGCCGTGTGAGCTTTGTGGGAAAGGTTAAATGAGTTATGATTTCTGTTTAAAATGTACCTATAATGATAATGTTAGACTTAGGTGCCCTGAACACCGTAGAACCCCATTGCGCGGTCTGTACCTTTGGGGTGAAACGATCGATCTAGCCTTGTGCCTAGATGGTCGGGCTCGTGTTCAACAATAATCCATGCGTGTGTCACGGTGGCACGAGGGCAGACAGACAGTGTCCAACAACAACGCGTGCTTGTGTCACGGTGGCACTGGAGAAAAATGGGGGTTATTCAACATTAATCTGTGCTTGCGTCACGGTGGTAACCCAGTGAGACTCTCCGCCTGTGTACTCAGGTTAGAGGAGGAGTCCAGAGCACTCAGAGTTAGTGTAGACAGGCCCTTGTGCGCCTGGGGCCCTTGTGCGCCCGAGAGTCCTGTGCAGACCAGGACGGACAGTCAGACTTAGCATTTCCCGGGTGTGTCGCTAAGTCTTGTACGGTGTGGTCGTAGTGCACTGCGAGTCTCTTATGCAGAGTACACTGCATAACATCAGGGCATAAGCTAAAATATGATCATATAGGTTCACAGAGTCCTTTACTAATGAAAGAGTTAAGGAAGACTAGAGCATAGTCTTCTAGTAGCTATTCTTTGGATGCAATATTTACATTCTTTGTTATTTCAATTATATTGTTTTAGAACTGCTCAGTGTAGTATTTATTGTTGTTAAATTTCATATCGTTTATTCAAATTATATCTGTAATCACATTAGTGCATTAGTCTGTTTCCATGAAGTACTCATTCACTGAGCGAGTAGGCTCACCCCTCTACTCAAACATTTTTAGGGTTAACCGCGTGGACTTGAAGATGGTCAGAGCATCAGTGTAGACCTGCCACAGGAGTCAAGTACGAGATTAGTTGAGTCAGTCGGTCCTTGTCACTCTAGGTCCTCAGTAAGAGTTTAGAGAGAGAGTTGTAATTACAATGTGTAATATTGTTTCTCTTTGATATGTATGCTAATTAGCAAGTTTCATGTGCATAATGTGTGAAAGACATCGTGAATGCTTATACATGTATCTTTACTATTAAAGTCTGATTAGTAGAAGAAAGGTTCAGATTCCTTTGTTAAGATGATATGTGGTTCAATGCGGGGAAACAAGAGTTGAAAAGAAAGGAAAAAGTTAAGGGTGTTATTTGTGTTGCATACAAATCCTATCTTATGCCCTAATCTCATGATTTGAGGAAATTGTGAGATCGGGGTGTAACACATACCCAAATGGATGATATGCAGACACATCAAAGAAAAATTGACCAAAAGCTAGAACAACTATCTAAATTGACCCTTAAGGAAAGATTACCTCTAATACAAAGACTACAAATATGGTCAACCTCTTCTTTGGAAAATTCCTAGAAAATCGGAAAAGGGAGGATGATAGAGAAAATGATGCCGGTAGAAACATGCAACCTAAACCAATCATGGTGGAATAAGTGCATAAAGAGGAAGAGTCTACCAAGAAGGACAACCCAAAAGAGAAAGGCAAGGGGAAGAAGCCTCCAAAAGAAAGGGGATCAGACCCAACACTAGAAGTTTTTGCCAATAAAAATATATATTCCCCAAGGGTTCTCGTACTGTACAAATTAATAAAAGCCCATCTTAAGAAGAGGTATGAGAAGTTTATGGAAACTGTGAAGAAATTGCACCTAGATGTCCCTTTCTTGGACGCCATCAAAGAAATGCCTACCGATGCTAAGTTCTTCAAGGACCTCATCACAAAAAGAAGGAGAGGAGATCATGTCAAGACAGTGCAATTGGCCAAGATGTCCAACACCTTCATTCAAGCCAAGATGCTGACAAAGAAAAAAGCCACGGGTGCATTCACCATTCCTTTAAATGTAGGAGATAATGTGGAAAGAAAGTGACTCATAGATATGGGGCAAGCATCAGTATGATGCCTCTCACCTTGGCTCAAAAACTAGGACTCACCGACTATAACAACCTCACTTTTCAGCAACCCCCAATTAAGAAAGGCCAAAAATATGAGAGCCAACCTACAAAAATTACCCAAGGATCCAAATTTTAATCAAATAATATAAAATAGCAAATAATTTCATTTATTTCAAAAAATTATATACAAGTTTCTTACATGAACTTTCTATCATTTGGACTGTACTTTTTAGAAGAAATCACTAGCTAATCCTCCTTTTAAATCTTCAATGCCTTCATGTAATTCCATCTTTATCTCCATGTACTTTGTCATGTATATCAGTTTATACCTAAAACGACATGAACGAATGCACAATCAGTATGTTGATATACTGGTACGTGGGGTGCATCCAAAATGTGCAAGTAAATAACAACATATATTCCAAAAATATTTGCAAATATAAACTCACATTTTCTTCATATAATCTTTCCTTTATGTGATATTCATATTGGCATTATAATTGAACATAATTAAATAAACAAGAAAACATTTATTTGCAATCCATGCAGAAAAACTCTGAGAAAGTCACATGAAGCTAAAGCAGTTATTCTTAGGTGTAACCACATACCTGGATGGTGATCCATGCAGATTATCATGTTGAATACACTTCAAGCATATTATCCAACCAAGCAGGAAAATCAAGTAATTTGCATGTTTATAAATCCTAAAGTATCACCATCACATAATTCACATTAAACCCTACTTGGTCTTATTCTAGTGTTTATGTTTCCTTTGTTTCGAGTTATGAATTTATCACTGAAGTCATGTTTGTTATTCCAATTCTCATGTTCATTGAATTAATGACTAAAGAACCATGATAATTAAGTATAATCATGATTATCAAATCTACCATATCACTTTATCATGAACACTTAGATCAAACTAACTTCATTAACTACATGGAAAGTCATGATCTTTAACCCATATACTTATATACATGGTTATTCATATTAAGGACCCTAAGTACCATTATTAGCATCATGATCATCTCAAAGTAATCGGACTTACAAGGTTAAGCTTCATAATCCTCAAAACTATGGTTCTTATATCCTAATTCACTTATTAATGATCATCCTCATTTCAAAACCTTAATTATCTTGTCATCATCATCAAGATTATAATCATATCCAACAAGAACACATAATGGCAAAACAAAAAGGCTTTAAATGTTTCAACATTATAATACCTAAATCTAGGGGTTACATGTATTAATCACCACTTTAGCACATATTTTATTTGGATCGCTCTCATTTTTCTGATCATTTTGACATATAGGTTTGCTATTTTTAGATACTCCTAGCATTTCATATTATTTAAACAAAATATGCCATTAGACCTTGGTTTTGTGGCCATATGGCGCATCCTGATTGGCTAGAGATTGACACCTTACTTGTCAATCTCGTGAAGTTCATGGATTAATTTTCATCTAGACCGGCCAAAACCCAACGGTCTACATACCTTACTGGACAAAGCTCATCCTTTTTCTCATGATCTTGAGAGGTCTTCCACATGCCACCTAGCGCAGAGTCAGGACCAGGCTGTGAATGGCTCTCCTAGCTTGCACCTCCTCCACCTCGGCTCCTGTCGACTCCACCATGCGCAACTGGACCTGCAGGACCGGTAGGTCTGTCTTGCTTACTTTATAGGTTTCTCACCTCCAGCAGTAGTCCCACCATGGTCCTCGTCCATTGTGGTAGGCCTGTAGAACCCAATTCTCCCCCAATTTCCATCGATGCCAGAGTTTGCTCCTCTCTTTCTCTATGTGTAGTGGATAATCGCATAGGTCAAGAAACCTCTCAAGTATAACCTCCATCGTCCCTTCGAGCCTGCACAGCTGCTAGTGTGTCAGTGATGTCATAATAGAAAGTGGGAGGGGAGTTTGTAGGTGCCGTTGGAACCCACATCACAATGTTGTCACAATGGCCACCTTTTGGCTTGAAATGGTCATGAGATCTATGGTTAACCCATGACGGGGGCAAACTGGAAGATGAAGGAGGACCCTCATTCAGTGATGGCTTCTCATAGACAACAAAGACTAGGTACTATGTTTAGGATGCCAGCTAAGGGCTCTTGCGGTCTCCATATATATACATAAGAAGAAGCCCTAAAGCTATGACCGAGAAAGGGAGGAGAAAAGATAGTGGTTTCATATAGATGTGTGTGTTTCCTATATTGTACTTGTTATGTAGGGGCCACCATACGCCATATCCCCAAGATGGAAGGCACCTTAAACAAGAATAACTACCTGCCCGCTATTTTCCTTACAAGTCACTTTTACATAATCTTAATGTATAAAGTCATTAAATACCTTCTCCTTTCTCAAAGATTTTAACCTTATAAATTCAAAGGTTACGATGAGATGCAATCTTGTTAAGACCTTGAATTTCATAAATGAAAAAGGCATTAGGGGAAACACATAAGTGTTTGGCACTTTATTGACTAAATTCTCATGAATTTTAGATTTTTATTTCTTTTCTTAATATTTTACTCAAAACAATATTAATTGATGTCCCAACATTGTGTTTCCAATGATGGCTAGATAATTACACTTCTAATTATCTAAAGCTCCACGATGCTTATTTTATTTTAAACTTACATATTGTCCCATATTTTAGTAATGCAATATTTTAGAATCCATTATCATTAATTTATGTACAAATCCCTTATATATATATATCTTGTTCCACAAGCACCCATGCAACAAAGGTGATCCACATTGTTATTCCACCAATAATACCATTGGGGAAAATTATTTATTAAAACATACTTCACATTTATATCATTCAATTTTATAAAATAGAGGCTCCTTAAAAGGAATTTTGTCCCCAAAATTCAAATCTAGTAAGCTTAAGGTGAATGATAATTCTTTATAGATTTACATATCGGGTTAGCAACCCTTCTTAAGTTACCTTTAACATCTTTTATTGATATGCAAATTCCTCACATTATACTAAGATTGGTACTTTAATTCAATTTCAAGGTATATCCACATCCTTAGTATTTACATATTATTATCTCTTAAAGATTTCATTTTTCATTTCCGATTTCAAATTCCACTTGGTGATTACCTTTTCATCTAGATTTCAAACCTATCATTTACTTTCTCATAAGGGTGAGGTAACACCTCCAGCCCTAGATCATGTCATTAAATTCAACTTATAGTATTGTCTAACATATGTCAATTCTAAGCATAACATGTATCTACCAAATCTCTCTCTCTCTCATAATGTGATGAAATAATCACTTTACTGCAGCCCAAATACAAAGTTCATCTCATTCCAAGAGCAGATATTGTGTACATACATCATCTTAAAATTTCACATTTAGGTTGAATCATAACATGAATTTAGACCATACTCTTTTTTCTTTCCAATATTCTTATATTTCATGAAGTCAAATGCCTTTTTTACTCTAAACTTTGTACACAAATCCTTTCATTATTACATGACTTCTTATATCTTTTATATTTACACCTCATGTATTATGAGCCTTAGCCACTTCCTTGAGGTCTCTAGGGGTATAGGTACTTCTTCTTTTGGATTGATCTCATCCTTATGCATCTAGAGGGTGCCTCTCATATTCACCCATTATACCACATGATAATCATGAAGGTAGTTAATATCCTGAGTCATGGACCTTGGGCAAACCTAGCAATTACCTCCCGACCACATGGTCTTATGCATTCATGACATAGTCAACTACTAATCCCATCACCCATATGTACCTTTAATACATCCTACTTGACCCCAGGATTGACTTAGGGCTCTACCCTTCCCAAACATTTCTTTGAGTTGTAACAACCTAAACTATTTTCAAGAACATTGTTTTGATATGTAATTCTTTAATGATCATCATTCACTTTATGTCCCCTCATTGGACTCATGGTCACATTTCAAGGAAACATTTCTTTCCGAACATGGTCTCATACGTCACTACTACATGAATGGTCTACAACGTTGGTTTTTTTTAAGCCTGTAGCGTCACTTTTTAACCGACGCCTAAGTGGTCGTCGCTATAAAATTTTCTCTATAGGGTTGGTTTTTTTAAGCAAAGAAAACCGACCTTATATAGTAAAAACCAACCTAAGAGGCTGTAAAAAACTGACCCAAGTGAGAAAGAAACTGCACTTGAGGCGCCTTTAAGGTCGGTTATTACTAAAAAACTGACCCAACAAAGGTACTATAAGACCCTATAAGGTCTGTAATTCTTAACAAACTGACCGCAGAAAGACATGTAAGGACGGTTATTGTCAAAAACTGACCCAAAAAATGAGTTGATAGCCCCGAGTATCTATAAGGACCTGTAAGGTCAGTTTTTAAAATAATCGACCCTTGAAAGGACCTGTAAGGACGGTTATTATAAAAAAACCGACCCAAAAAATGAGCTGATCGACCCGAGGGACCTGTAAGGTTGGGTTTTTTTAGATAATTGACCCTAGAAAGGACCAGTAAGGACGGTTATTGTCAAAAAACCGACCCAAAAAATGGGTTGATCGATCTGAGATCTATAAGGACCTGTAAGGTCGATTTTTTAAAATAACCGACCCTAGAAAGGACATGCAAGGTCAGTTTTTTAAAATAACCAGCCCTAGAGATCTATAAGGTCAGTTTTTTAAAATAACTGACCCTGGAGTTTATAATTTTTTTTAAAGAAAAATTCTGCAGAACACAATCTTCAGAACAAAAACTTGTAGAATAGAAATCTGCTTTACACAGATCAAAATCTACAATAGAAAATAGACACGAAAATGCAATGATGCAAGCTAGAAATTCATTCCAAAGCCACATTTGCTAGCTTTTATGTCCAATCCTATTCGAATTGATTATCAATTTCCAAACCACACACATTCATAACAAAAAAAATCATACATATTCATACACATAACACATCATAACATTTAGAAAATGATAGATTGCAAGTCTGAGATGATATTAAAATTCATGTCAGATACAAAAGTAAATTTGAAAGAGTTCCAAAACCACATACATAAATGGAGCTGACATATATGCTATTCAATCCAATGCTATATCGACTTCATTTAGAAAAGCATCTAACCACTCTTCTCGAAATTCATTTAAGTCATCTGGTGTGTAAGGTTGAGTTGTAAAGATCTACAACAGAAAATACACATGCTAATATTTTATAAAATGACTACAACTCACTTGTAAATTTATGATGTTTCTTTATTACCTAATCTATAGTCTAAATGTCATGTGATGCTCTTTTGACAATAGTTTGCATATATTTTCATTACATAGTAGCCACAAGCCCAACCATTATTTTGTATAGGATACTACAAATAAAAAGTTATACTTAATGATAGTAAACTACTATAAACAGAGTTGAGATAAGACTATAAGAGTTGACATATAAGAGATGAAATTAATACATATAAGACTAAGAAGCTGTCAAAGTAGCTACCTTGACATTTTTTAAAGTCAATGTCTTTAACTTTGTGGATATTTGTCCTCCACCTTCACAAAAAGTGTTATGACCCACTCCATGATTAACTAATAAATACCTCGAATTACGTGAAGACATCTCAATTAGTGTTGAGTATCAAATTAAATATCATGGATAATCAAAATAAGTTAATATATGAATCAATAGTTGAGTTTGAATCACCTGAGGCGACTAATGATATCAATGTTGATTAATTAGTTAATTAAGTTGAGTTGAGTACTCACTGTTGCAATTAGTGATTTGACCAGTTGTGACAAGCTAGTTAACATAATTTTATGCCTTGGGATGATAGAGAATCTCGTGCTTGAGAGTTTTCAAGAAGAATCATTTGAATCGGACCCTCGAGGAAGAAGTTATAGCCTTTTTAGTTTTCTTGGACTTGGATGCAATTTTACCATTAATAGATTTTGTTTTAAGTGGGTCGGATACCCTTTCCTTTATTTCATTTCTCGCTTATCCACTTTCTTCCTCACGCGATGAATGGAACAGGACCCTGCGCAGTGGTGCCCAGGTCCAGGTCGACCGACCTGCGATTGAGGTTGAAGGGGTGGCCGATTTAGGTTCCTATACCTCCGTTTAGCTGCGCCCAACCCTCCTTGCCGTCTTCCTCTTCTTCCCCTTCCACTTCCTTTCTTCCTCATACCCTAGCGGCACCCTATAGCATACCGACCTGCTAGGGCGGCCGACCTGTTGCAGGTGCGGCACCTAGCAGTGATTGCTCGACCACAGTGGAGGAAGGACGACCATCTAGGGTTGGAAAGGGAGCAGCGCTCACCTCTATCTCGCCCAGCCATCTAAGAGCGGCGCCCAACAGCAAGCTGATCGGGTGGCTGCGATTGGCAGAGAAACGGGAGCTCTTGCTCCGGCCAGCAGCAAAGCAGCTGCAGCAATGGCTGGGAGCCACCTTGGCGTGAGCGACGGTCGCCTTGCCTCCGCCCACCTTCCATCTCCTCCCTCCGTAGCCTGCAGCTGAGCTTCATGGCCAAGCGGCCAATTTGTAGCCAGCCAGCTACTGCAGCAGCAGCCGGCTAGGTCGCCTAGGACATGCCTTGCAGCAGTAAAAGTTTCTCTCGAGCTCGACTAAAAGGTTAGGATACAAATCCTTGGCAATTAGTTCGATTTAGCATTCAATTGAAGCTTAATTAGATTTACATTTAGATCAGTTATCAATCGACCGAGTTATACAGTGATTCGGCCGAATTTCTTTATTAGGATTAACGAACAGTGTTTTGATCGGCCGAATTGGGTATGATTCGGCCGAGTTTCCCTTTATAGGAAATCAATCAGGGTTTGGATCGGCCGAGTTGCGGGTGGATCGGCCGAGTTGTCAGCCGATCGGCCGAGTTCCCAGTTTGGTCGGCCGAGTTCCAGAAGTGTGAGTAGTAGTTCATTCAGTAATCATTATTTAACTCAATTTAAATGTTTAATTGCTTCTGTATCAGTTAGTATAACTTTTAAACAGTGTAGTACATACAATAGAGTATGTTAGTTTCATTGGAACTTGAAATACCTAATATGCTTAGTGAAAATGATGAAATTTCCTGTATTATACTTGCGGTGTATTTGCTGATTTAAAAATAGATGTTTAGCATCGAAAGTGGATAAATGATACTGAAACATGTTTAATGATGATGAAGGATATATATTTGCTTCATGTGATATTTATATTGTGCAATTTGCATGAAATGTGATATTCCTGTTTAAATGTCTATTGTTAATCAGTTAATAGACTTAGGTGCCCTAACACCGTAGAACCCCTAAATGAAGATCTGTTTCTTAGGGGTGAAACTCGTGTTGCAACATCATACGTGCTTGTGTCACGGACAAACGAGGAAAGAGAGGCAGTGTCTAACAACAATCGTGCTTGTGTCACGATGGCACTGGGGAAAATGGGGGTTATCTAACACCATTCGTGCTTGTGTCACGAAGGTAACCCTGTGAGACTCTCCGCCAGTGTACTCAGGTCAGGAGGAGTCTGGAGCACACGTGGTTGTGCATTGAGGCCGTAGAGCCTATGTTTATGGCCGGAGAGCCAGGGGTCCTGTGGCAGAGCAGGGCTGGCGTCAGACTTAGCATTTCCCGGGTGTGTCGCTAAGTCTTGTACGGTGGGATCGTAGCATGAACTTGCTGCGGATCTTTATATGCAGAGTACACTGCATATGATTAGGGCATAATAAAATAAGTATGTAATCATATAGGATCACAGTAAATTAAAGTATTCGAACTTGTGTGCTATTTCTTTATATTTGATTATCTGTTCAAATTATATGCTACTGCATGGAAATGTGATTATATTCTGCAAATCTGTTATGTTATTAGAACTGCCTTGCTTAGTTCTGCATTTATGTTTATTTTCAGTTTATAAACCTGATGAGTTGTTTAGTGATAGCTAAGTGAAATGCTATTCACTGAGCGAGTAGGCTCATACCTCTACTCAAAACATTTTCAGGTTAACATCAGCAGCAGGAAATCTGAAGGATCCTTTCATCCTATCGCTTAGTTTGTAGAAGATATACGTAGTTAGTAGTTAGAGGTCTCTTAGTCCTTTCCCCTCGATCTGTGGGACAAGGTGTGAGAGAGAGAGAATGTGTATAAAGATGTAAATTAACTGTTATGCTTTATTTTATGTCGAACAATGTAATATGTTGTAGACTCTGTTTATATTGCTAGTCAGTTAATAAAGATGCTTCCGCAGTTTGTTTAGTTTCATTTTACAGCATAAATCAGATTTTCCTATTAATGTCTTTAAAATGCTTTAAAAAGTGAAGAGTGGTCGGCTTATGTGTAAATCCCATCCTGTTGCGTCCTAATCTTGTGGTTTGTGGTTAATGTGAGATTGGGGCGTGACAAAAAGCCTTTATACCGCTATCATTTAAATGATAGTTGGTAAAATAGAAATATCATGTTGAAGCATAACAAATGACTAAATTTATGCTTACTCCATAGTTGGCAATTTTAGTTTGTGGCCCCTTGTTTTTCCCATCGGGTCAAGATAATAAAGACTCATCAATTTTGGGACAACCACCAATAATTCCCAATGTCTAGATCTGAGTAAGAAAAAATAAGCATTAAAATAAATAAATTTATTTATTATTAAAATTATATTGAATAATAATACTTATTGGGCAGTAAAAGGAATTAGAATAATTTCCTTTCCCGTACTAGCAAAATATTTGAATGCAGTAGAGAAGTACACATTCACTTCATCAATATGTGTATCCACCTGACTAGTTACTGAAGGAACTAAGAATCCAACATTCTTTATATCAAAGTTTATGGCCTCGGTATATAAGAGGTTGCTCAAAATTTGTAATCATTTCATATATAGAAATAAGTTTAAAATGTGTATTGGAATTTTCTATATTGATAGATCCTTACCTTATCCATGCTTCTAATATCGAAGTATTTAGCAATTCATACCAGAACAACTCTATAATATCATCAAGAAAAATATAATTTTCAAAGTCCCTCCCAGTTGCATCTTCTGTTAGATTGATCAACATTTGTGATCCCGAGCTTTGGTTAGCTAAGTATCGACACAAATATTTACATTTATTTCCCAACTCGTCGAATGTGGATTTTGGAATAAAAGATGGCTTGATCATAGGAGGATGACTAGTAGAATTTTTACTTATTGGTTTACAAACCTATTAATTAAATTACATTCTTATATTACACAAGTTCATATATGTAGTCAAATATGAAAAACATGGTAGAATTCAGGCATACCTTGTCATTGATAACCAAGTGTCTAGGCCAACCCACCATAGAATCTCCTGCTTCTTCAACTGTACTGTATTCAGGATTATATATGGGTCATGGTTTGTCCCCCATTCCGTCATAAACAACATGGATGGACACACAACAAATTTCATCAGTAATTGGTTGTAAATGCAATATACTGCCAAGATTGTATACCTTGCCCGCTGCCACAACATTATATTCAGGAACCTCCACTGCAAGTTTATAGTTCATGCCAACATAGAATTGAAATAATATAAGTTATATATGAAGAGATAAACTAGATACCTACTACAACTATATATATATATATATATCATACTAATAACACAACATACAGAACAAACTTACTGCATATTGTTGTGGTGGGTCATTGGGAGTGCTCCCACGACCTTCTACAATTAGAGCATGGGCTTGTACCTCATCATCTAAGAGACACATAGTTTGAATAAGTTGAGAAGGTTGACTAGGCTGAAATGAAGACATTATTTCTTTTACTTTCTGTTCTACAAATGCTTCAACTTCCTCTTGTGTAAGACCTCATGTATGACCTCTTTTAGATTGCGAAGGGCCAAAATAAGTCTTCAATCCTATGCCAGCTCCTAATCCCCTAACACGGCCAAGATGCTCCTTCATACTAAGAGCAAGTGATAGTACATCCATGTGACCATTTGGGATGAACTTTCTTTCCTTCCTTTACTCATTGAGATCAATCTATTCATAGTTAATAAACATATTAAAATCACAAATCAATTAGATATAAATAAATCAAAGTTTATGGGAGTTACTCTTTACTTAGTTGGGATGAACTTACCATCTTTTGTGCCACCTCCTTAGTTGCAAGGTTGACAATTTCACCTGCTCAATTTTTTCTAGCATCAATCCACTGCAAGTGTCGGGGTAGACGCTCAACTTGAGTTGTACTAGACTCTTATCTAGAAGACAGTTGCTTCTCTTGTAATTGGCGGTGGAAGGCATAACCACCGGGCCCCAAGCGATGGTCAATGTATATTTTTAACCAGTCTTTTCTTTTAGGCCTCATGAATAGCATGATCATTTAAAATGAGGATATTGCAATTTAGACTTGGAAAACATCTACAAAAAGATTCACCTCCTTAATTGTGTAAAAAGATTCATACAATACATCACAATCTTTATTACCTGAAACTCTTCCGATTTCCTAGATCCAACAAATCTTTCCCACATCTCAGGATCTATAAAAATATATTGATCTGTTTCTTTCTTCTTTTATTTAGGATTATCTATAAATTCTCTTTTGAGATATGTCTTAAAAGCCCTCCATCGTACACCACAACGTTGTAACACTTTTTTCTAGTGATCTTTTTCATTTAGATGAAAAACACCCTATACATAAAGATGTAATAATGTTATTTTAACAAGGATATGTATTTCCAAGCAAACTAAACAAAAAACATATTAAAATAATATCACTTCAACTCATAGACATATCTTTTCATAGGAGGTCTTTTAAGGCATTAGAAACATCATGCCAATTTTCGATATCTATTGCCACCTTACTACGTGCGGTCACCCCTACGTAATGCTTGAAAGCACTAGCATGTTCCTCAATAGGTGCTCCTGTGACATCAAACTGGATTGGCAATTTCTCCCCTTTGGACCTGAGCTCCTGCAACCTACGCATCAGTGTGGGACCTCTACATTTCATAGCATCACCACTACCATCCTCATGGTGCTCATGCTCAGAATGTTCATCTTCACTTGCCATTTTAGAACAACATGTAAGTATACATGATAAAAGAAACATAAGTGATAATAAAAGTAGAAATGGTGATATGATGTATATTTAAAAGATTACATGCTTGAATGATAATAAAATAAATAATTCAAAGAATACATTCCTCTAGCATTGGTTGAGTTGTTAGTCAAGTAAAATTCCTTTAGCATGGTCTTGACGTTTATAGTATTCATCGGTGTTAACTTCAACATTTACACTTGGCAAACCAACTGAGAATGGGCTGGAATCATCATACTTTTCATAGTATTCTTCTTCATTTATAGGATCTACAGTAAACTGCCTTTTTCCATGAAGAACGACAAACCAATTTTTATTTGTCGGGTCATCAATATAAAATACTTGTTTTGCTTGGTCTGCGATGATGAATGGTTCATCTTTCTCACTAATCTTTTCAAAATTCACTAATGTGAAACCCAACTCATCCACTAAAACTCCTTTATTGTTATCAACCCAATTACACCTAAAGATAGGAACTCTGAAATTTGTATAGTCCAATTCCCATGTCCTCAATGACGTTGTAATACGACATCTCAGTTTCGCGTGGTCTTTTATCTTTCACACTAGAAAAATACAACAAACAAGCTTGAACAATGACCCCACTATTTTGGACTACACTACTTTCATCTTGACGCTTTGTGTAGTATAAAAGTATGTTTATGTCATATCCTTCATATAACATGACATCCATTTTTGGCTTAAAGGTGAGCCATTTTATGTTCTCAAAAACATTATTCGGTGATTTAGATAGTTGATTAAAGACCTTCGCTTCAAACCACCTAATAAAGTTCGATTATACTATCTTAGAAGCCACATTTAACTGGATCACGGATGATTTCTCTTGATAAGATCATTGTGTTCTGTGATGTAGATCCTAACTTCATCGATGTTGTGTAAAATATACAAATGTGCTTGTTCCCACAAATCATGACTAATTCCTTTCACTTGTTCTCCTAGAGTTTCTTTGCCACAATAAGATTCAGTGTGATGAGAATTTTTTAGATCGCTAGAAGTTTCATTGCAATTCAAAAAATCATTGCAAAAGTTCACCACATCCCTAGCCACATAACCCTCAATAATACTCCCTTCAAGACGATAATGATTCCGAACATCACCTTTAAAAACACTCATGTAGCGTTCAAATAGATACATCCAGTGTAAGAAAACTGGACCCAACATCTTCACCTCTCTTGTTATATGTAATACAAGATGAACCATGATATCAAAAAATGAAGGAGGAAAGTACATTTCAAGCTAACACATGGTAACGATTACATATTTTTGTAATTTATCAAGAGTATCAGGATGTATCACATTGTTGCATATTTCATTGAAGAAGAATCAGAGTCTTGTGATTGCAAACCTTACATGCTTCGACAATATAGATCAAATAGCCACAGGTAAAATTTGTTGTATTAAGGCGCGACAATCATGATATTTGAGACCTATCAACTTTATATCCTTCTTCGATACCAATCTATGAATAGTAGAAGAGTATCTTTGTGGAACCTTAATATTTTACAAGCATTCACAGAAAGTCTTTTTATCCTGCTTTGACAAAGTGTAACAAGCTGGTGGTAAATATGTGTGGCGACCCCTGATCTCCACTGATAATTCTTTTCTTATACCCATTAATTCTAAATCTTTTATAGATTTGATGTCGTCTTTAGTCTTTCCCGATATATTCAATAGTGTACCAATGATGCTATCACAAACATTTTTTTCAACATTTATGACATCAATGCATTGTCTAATTGATAAGAATCTCCAATAAGGAAGATCCCAGAATATTGACCTCTTCTTGTATAGATATTTGTCACATGTGAGAGTACGAATACTTGATCTCTTTCCAAATTCTTTAAAAATATCTTTCACCCAGTCATATACAACATTTCCTGGTATAGGTTTAGGAGTACTTCGTTCCTCAGTTGATCAATTAAAGGTTTTGCGTTGCCTTTGATAAGGATGCACTTGTGGGAGAAATCTCCGATGACTAAGATATACAATTTTACCACCATGTTTCAGTCAGATTGAATCAGTATACTTTCCTCTTAAGAGTTTTGTTATCAAATTTGTTGACCAAAATACCCTCATATACTTTCCTCACTCATTTGAACAAAGTTGTGTCACAAATTGCAAAAAAAAATGCAAACCCTAGTAGGCTATGATGATAAAATACATGTGTTAGTGTATTTAGTAATTGAACATATCCAATATTCGAATTTCGATTTGAAATTTATACTATAGTTTTATAACAACCTTATAAAACTACCCCTAAAAATTTCATTGCAATTGGATTATCATTTTCTCTTAAGACCATCCATAATATCACCTAAAGCCCATAATGTTGGCTAAATGGACATCTATAAATCCCTTTGTTTTGATTATGACAAACATTTCATTCTTATTGATCTAACGAGCTACTTGAGTGTCCAGGATTAAGGTGGATGACAAAGCAACTAGGGAAATCCATATGCTTACATGTTTATGTTTTCATGCAATGTAAATCGCTTTGTAAAAACTTGTACAAATATATAATGTACAAGTACTTAGATTGCATGTAAATCAAGCGTTAGATTCTCCCTAGCTAAACACCACATTTAGATAAGTCATTCCCTTCAAATAGGATCACATTTGCACACTCATACATATAATTAGTGCCTAAATTGAAACATTGAAACAGGATCAATCTCGGTCGACAAACTCCTCGACCGAGACACTCTCGGTCGCAAATCTTCTCGACCGAGAAAGATCCAAAGTAGCCGTTAGACACAACTGTCAAGGTAGTTGGCAGTTGGAGATAGACGTTGCAAATCACTTGTTCCAGAGAGCCTGTCGGTCGACAAAAGTTTGACCGAGTAGGTGTCTCGGTCGACCATTCCTCAACCGAGATGGTCTCTGACAGAAACTGCAGAATTAATTAATTAGCCGTTGTTAAAGCAACAAACTTGTACCTAACGGCTAGTTAAGCACTTAGAAACCCCTAGAAGTTGTCTAGAACGTCCTTAAACATCCTTAGGCCATTCCTATAAATAGGACAAGCCATAGGACACTCAAAGATACTTGTTACACTTGAGAAATCCTTGAGCATACTTTGAGCAATCTGTTTGTGAGCAATTTGAGCATTGTGACAATTGGCCATTTCCTTCCTTAGCTCAAAATTCGTGTCATATAGGCTAGTATCTCCTACCCACTGCAATCACAAGTTCATACACTTGGTTAGGAGATCTATACGCTTGATCTAGGCAAATCAAGCCTTGGGCTACAAAGGATAAGTTGTAATTTCCTTTTTCCTTTCTTGTTCTCTTTTACCGTTTGTACTCTCCTTGCTACTCCTAGGTTGGAGGTTGCTGATTGGAGAGGGTGGAGTTCTTCTTGGTGAAGAAGGTGACTTTGAGCTACTTCAGAAGGCTAGTGCAACGAGAGGTTACTTCTAGAGAGGAAGGCTACTTCAAGGGGGAGCTTGGAGTTACTTCAAGAAGGCTACCTCAAAGTTGGTGCACCTACTTCAAGTGAAGGCTGTTCAAAGGGTGTAAGGGAAAGTATTGTATTTTGTATAAATCCTTGAGAAGGTAATAAAATAAATACTTTCAAAATCCCGGTTGGGTGTAGTGGACTGACAACTTTAGTATTTGCTAAAGTTGGAACCACTCTAAACACCTGTCTCCTTCTTCCAATTTCAATTGTGGTTGTTTGAGTTCAATAAATTGTTAAAATTATTTAAAAACTCTATTCACCCCCCCTCTAGTGTTTGTCAATTTGTATCAGAGCAGGCTTCAAGGAACCCTAACTAGGTCTTGAAGAATGGAGGGTAATTGTGATTACAATCACAACAAAAGGTGCTGCTTGGAGAAAACTACAACATGTTGCAATTGGTGCTTAGGAACAAGCCACACAACAACTAGATGCCCATGGAGATCAAAGAAGGAAGATGAGAACAAAGATTTTCTCATTGCTACAACTAGTGAGGAAGAAGAAGAGGTAAGTCTTTTTGATTTATCTAAAGAAGAACTACTTGCTAGCCTTGAAGAAACACATATTAAATATGTTGAATGCAAGAAGAAATTAAAGAAATCTAATAAAACAAATGATGAATTACATGCTAAGCTTCTTGCTATTACATCTGAATGAAAAACTACTAGAGGGGGGTGAATAGAGTTTTTGAATAGTTTTAACAATTTATTGAATTCAAACAACAACTATTGAAATTGGAAGAGAGAGACAGGTGTTTAGAGTGGTTCCAACTATAGCAAATACTATAGTTGTCAGTCCACTACCCGGTTGCTTACCCAACTGGGATTTGAAAGTATTTATTTTATTACCTCTCGAGGATTTATACAAAATACAATACTTTCCTTTACACCCTTTGAACAGCCTTCACTTGAAGTAGGTGCACCAACTTTGAGATAGCCTTCTATGAAGTAACTTCAAGCTCCCCCTTGAAGTAGCCTTCCTCTCTAGAAGTAATCTCCCGTTGCACCAGCCTTCCGATGTAGCTCAAAGTCTCCTTCTTCACCAAGAAGATCTTCACCCTCTCCAATCCGCAGCCTCCAACCTAGGAGTAGCAAGGAGAGTACAAACAATAATAGGGAACAAGAAAGAAAAAAAGAAATTACAACTTATCCTGTATAGCCCAAGGCTTGATTTGCCTAGATCAAGCGTATAGATCTCCTAACCAAGTGTGTGGACTTGTGATTGCAGTGGATAGGAGATACTAGCCTATAGGACACGAATTATGAGCTAAAGAAGGAAGTAACCAATGTTCACAAAGCTCAATTTGCTCACAACAGATTGCTCAAGTATGCTCAAGTATTTCTCATGTGTAACAAGTATATATGAGTGTCCTATGGCTTGTCCTATTTATAGGAATGGCCTAAGGATGCTTAAGGACGTTCTAGACAACTTCTAGGGGTTTCTAAGTGCTTAACTAGCCGTTAGGTACAAAGTTGTTGCTTTAACAATGACTAATTAATTAATTCTGCAGTTGCTGTCAGAGACCGTCTCGGTCGAGGAATGGTCGACCGAGACACCTACTCGGTCGAACTTTTGTCGACCGACCGACACTCTGGAACAAGTGATTTGCAACGTCTTTCTCCAACTGCCAACTAACTTGTCTGTTGTGTCTAACGGCTACTTTGGATCTTTTCTCAGTCGAGAAGATTGTCGACTGAGAGTGTCTCGGTCGAGGAGTTTGTCGACTGAGATTGATCCTGTTTCAATGTTTCAATTTAGGCACTAATTATATGTATGAGTGTGTAAATGTGATACTGTATGAAGGGGATGACTTGTCTAAATGTGGTGTTTAGCTAGGGAAGATCTAACGCTTGATTTACATGCAATCTAAGTACTTGTACATTATATATTTGTACAAGTTTTTACAAAGCGATTACATTGCATGAAAAACATAAATGTAAGCATATGGATTTCCCTAGTTGCTTTGTCATCCACCTTAATCCTGCACACTCAAGTAGCTCGTTAGATCAATAAGAATGAAATGTTTGTCATAATCAAAACAAAGGGATTTATAGATGTCCATTTAGCCAACAATCTCCCCCTTTTTGAAGATGACAAACATTTCCTAAATATAAAAATAAAGGAAATATAAACCATATGAGTTTCATACCTTTAGATTTCCTTTTGTAGCTTTTCCTCTTGTTTATAAAATGTGTGCTTATTATTCCCCTTGAATTATGGAACATGAAATCCAATTCACTGGGGAATATAGCAACTTTCAATGTAAAGCCAAGAGTTTATTTATTAAACTCATTGATTGAGTTTTTCTAAGTTTTAGTTTTGTATTTATTTCTCCCCCTTTGTCATTTCAAAAAGATATCCGTTTAGAAATAAAAACTCCCCCTTAATGAGATGTCCCATCAAATCTAATGAAAAAGATGTCCATTTAGAAGCCAAAATATCATGATGTAATTAAGAGTTTTTGTTTAAGTAGCACAAATATCAAAGAAAACATCTTCCAAAGGAGTGATAAGTAATTGCTTCCTAATTTTGTTAAATTGATCTAGTGGAAGTGGTTTTGTAAAAATATCAGCCAATTGATCTTCCGTATCAACATGATGAAGGGAAACATGATTCTTGGAGATGTGATCCCTTAAAAAATGATGACGGATTTCAATATGTTTAGCTCGGCTGTGTAAAATAGGATTGTGTGCTAAGTTTATAGCGCTCGTGTTGTCACAAAAAATAGGCGTAGATGAAAGAGTAAAACCATAATCGTTTAATACTTGTTGCATATAAAGTACTTGAGCACAACAAGATCCAGCTGCCATATATTCAGCTTCAGTTGTAGATAGGGAAACCGTATTTTGTTTCTTGCTAAACCAAGATACTAAAGCTCTTCCTAACAAGAAACAACCACCACTAGTACTCTTGCGATCAAGGTGACAACCAGCATAATCCGCATCAGTATAAGCTTTAAAATCCAAGGATTGTCCTTTTGGATACCATAAACCAAAACAAGTAGTGCCGGCTAGATAACGAAGAATTTGTTTAACTGCTAGAAAATGAGAGTGCATAGGTTGCGATTGAAATCGAGCACAAAGACCAACTGGAAACATAATGTCCGGTCTAGAAGCAGTTAAGTAAAGCAAACTACCATTCATGGCTCTATATAAGGAATCATCAATAGGTTCCCCATTTTCATCCTTATCAATTTTAATAGAAGTAGCCATAGGAGTAGTAGCATGTTTGCACTGATCCATCCCAAAACGTGTTAAGAGTTCTTTAGTATATTTTTCTTGGCTTATGAATATTCTGGCAGGTGTTTGCTTAATTTGAAAACCAAGAAAGAAGGTTAGTTCACCCATGAGGCTCATTTCAAATTCTTTTTGCATAATATCACTAAATTGTGTGCACAATGAATCATTAGAAGCTCCAAAAATAATATCATCAACATATATTTGCACAACAAGGAAATCAGATGTATATGTTTTGAAAAATAAAGTAGAATCTAAATTTCCAATAAAAAAACCATTATCAAAAAGATATGTCTTGAGCCTTTCATACCAATTTCTAGGTGCTTGTTTTAAACCATAAAGTGCTTTCTTAAGTTTATAAACATAGTCACCTTTTTCCGGTATTTCAAAACCAGGTGGTTGGGCAACATATACTTCTTCTTGAATGATGCCATTTAGAAATGCACTTTTTACATCCATTTGGTAGAGTTTGATGTTTTTATGTGCAGCAATAGCTAGTAACATTCTAATAGCTTCAAGTCTAGCTACCGGTGCATACGTTTCATCAAAATCTATTCCTTCTTGTTGATTATATCCTTGTGCTACTAACCGAGCTTTATTCCTTATTACTTCTCCTGACTCATTTAGCTTGTTCCTAAAAACCCATTTAGTTCCTATTATGGTTTTATCTTGTGGTTTAGGAACTAAATCCCATACATCATTTTTAGTGAATTGATTCAATTCTTCTTGCATGGCTATTATCCAATAGTCATCTTTAAGAGCTTCAGATATCTTTTTAGGTTCAATGATAGAAACAAAAGCCATGTTTGCAACATCTTTAAAGGAAGAACGAGTTTTGATTTTATCATTAGGATCTCCAATAATTAATTCTTGAGGATGATCTTTAATAAGTCTAGGTGTAGGTTGTGGTTCAGCTTGGTGATTATTTGTAGCACCTTTCTCACTATCGTTTGGTATGTTTAAATTTTCGAATTGATTAGTGAGATCTATGATTTCTAGATTTTCAGATTTGGATTCTTCATGAAAAGAAACATGAATAGATTCCTCAACTTTTCTAGATATAGTGTTATATATTCTAAAAGCTTTGCTAGAAGTGGAATATCCCAAAAAGAATGCTTTGTGTGATTTTGAGTCAAACTTATCTCTATCATCTTTGGTATTTAAGATATAGCATGTGGAGCCAAAGGTATGAAAATAGTCAACTCTAGGTTTCTTAGAATGTATTAGTTCATATGGAGTTTTCTTTAAATGAGAGTGAACAGTTACTCTATTTAGCACATAGCATGCAGTGTTTACAGCTTCAGCCCAAAAGGTTTTGGGTGTGTTATGTTCAAGCATCATAGTTCTAGCCATTTCTTGCAGTGATCGATTTTTCCTTTCAACTATACCATTTTGTTGTGGGGTGCGTGGAGCAGAAAAATTATGAGTGTACCCTTGAGATGTACAAAACTCTTCAAATGTATGGTTTTCAAATTCTCCACCATGATCACTTCTAATGGTACATATTTTGCTTTGTAATAGATTTTCAATTTTGGAACAAAATTGTATAAAAACATGAATAGTATCATCTTTAGTTGCAATAAAGTGTACCCATGTGTATCTACTATAATCATCAACAATAACAAAACAATATCTTTTACCACCAATAGATTGTGTCCTCATGGGTCCAAATAAATCCATATGAATTAATTCTAAGGACCTACTGGTGCTAAGTACATGTTTTGGTTTAAAAGAGGTTTTGATTTGCTTTCCCATTGTGCATGGTTCACAGTTTTCAACTTGATCAAAAGATAAAGTAGGCAATCCACGAACAAGATCATATTTCACTAACTTTTTAATAACATGTGAACTAGCATGTCCTAGCTTTTTATGCCATATTTGTAAGGTGTTTTCATTTGCAAGCAAGCATTTTCCCACTACTGATTTCATAGAGTTAGGTTTAAGAATATAAAGATTTCCAACTCTATTTCCTTCATAAACAACATTTGTAGTGTTTTCTATCAATAACTTGCAGCAAGTTTTGTTAAATAACACATCATAACCACTATCACATAATTGACTAACACTTATCAAATTATGGTGCAAACCATCAACGAGGAGAACATTCTTTATTTCGAGGTTTGTTCCAACATTACCTATTCCAACGATTTTGCCCTTACCATTGTCTCCAAAGGTGACTGTTCCACTTTTCTTTTCTTCAAAGGTTTGGAATGCATCTTTGTTTCCGGTCATATGTTTGGAACATCCACTGTCAACCACCCATTCCTGCATTAAAATGTAGATTTTGGTACCCATGTGATGGTCCGATATGGTTAGAATCATTTAAGTACAGATTTGTATAAAAATTCGGAATCAGAAGTCCAGTCGGTCGACAATTGTTCGACCGACATATGTCTCGGTCGACAAATTGTCGATCGAGAAGATTACTGTATTTCAAACTGGAAAACACAGAAATGTAGCTCGGTTGACCAATTTTTGACCGAAATAATTTCTGTAAATTTTGATATGTTACAGACATTCGGTCGGTCGAAAATTGTTCAACCGATTAATGGTTCGGTCGACAATACTTCAACCGACAAAGTTTCTGTTTCAGTACAATAATGCAGAGAATTAACAATAAGCATGAAATCTTTTGTTTAGTTGAGATAAGACAATATAAATAGCAAGGTGAAACTTTTTGGTCATATCTCAACTAAATTCTATTTGATTCTACTAAGTTTGAGGTTTTGGGACCCAAACTAACTCGGAATCCTTAGTTTTATAAGGGCATGAAAAGGAATAGTGTCCAAGGCGTAAACAAAAATGGCAAGTAATATAATCAACTTCATTTCTCTTTCTAGCCGTTGTGTTCTTGGGTACAAACATAGTTTGAGTTCTTTTGGGTTGATTTTTCTTTGGAGCATATCCCAAACCTTTTCTTCCGTTGAAAATATTACCAATGCTTAGGATGTTATCAAGTATATCTTTTCTTCTTAACTCATAAATTTCTCTTTGCAGCTGAGCAATATCATTCATTTTCTTGTGTAGATCTTTTCTTGCTTGATCTAATTCAGATAGCAATGAATCTTTTTCTTTTATAACATTATCATAGTCTAGATGGTTACACAAAATGGGTTGAGTCTGAAAATCTTTTAGTTTAGATAACAAGTCAGTCTTTTCTTTAGAAAGAAGATCAACATTTGTTTCTAAAGTGAGTAACTTTCTAGTGCAATCATCCAAGAATGTTTTTAAAGACAAATTTTCAAGATCAATGTTATTCTTGTCAGAAGAAAGAGTATCTAATTTAGCACTTAGCTCATCATTTGATTTGATAACCTTTTTTAGTTTCTTCTTGACATCAACATACTTATCATGAATTTCTTGTAGACTAGTAACTAACTCTTCTTTAGAAAGATCAAGTAGGCTTACCTCTTGAGAATCTTCATCATCTTCTCTTGCCATTAGACAATCCACCGTTTCTTCTCCGCTTTCACTACTTGACTCGTCCCATGCAGCTTTATAGGCTTTTTCTCCCTTCTTCTTGTGTGAGCTTTTCTTTCCTTTCTTTGCTTTAGGACATTCATTTTTGAAATGCCCTTTCTTCCCACATTCAAAGCACCTAGGAGGGGTAGAAGAAGAGCTGGAAATTTTGTTAGATTTAAATCTTCTGTATTTCTTACCATTTACTATCAAGGCTTCTTCTCCCTCTTCTTCACTTGACTCCTCACTTTCTTGTGTGACAACCTTTGAAGCTTTTAGAGCCACATCCTTCTTCTTTCCTTGCTGAAGTTCACGTGCTCTTCTTTCTTCCTCTTCTAGGGTTGCTTCATGAGCTTCTAAATTGCCAATAAGTTGCTCCATTTTCAGTCGAGTGAGGTCGTTTGCTTCTTCGATGGCTGTCACCTTTGGCTTGTATTTTGGAGGAAGTGAACGAAGGATCTTTGATACCTGATCTTCTTCAAGGATAGGTTTTCCTAGAGCACTTAAACCATTAATAATAGTAGAAAATTTTGCAAACATTTCACTAATAGATTCATCAGGATCCATACGAAAGTGTTCAAACTTTTGTTTAAACATGCTAATTTTGGAATTTTTGACTTGGACTGTTCCTTCATAGGTTATGGATAATCTATGCCAAATATCATAGGCTGTGTCACAATTAGATATTCTATTAAATTCTCCTACCGATATAGAACAATATAAAATGCTTACAGCTTTTGCATTCATCTGAGCTAGCTTTACCGTATTTGCATCCCATTCTGCAAATTGAATTTGAGGGAGCTCATATGGAGTTGACACCATTCTCCATAGGTCCCAATTGATGCCTTGGAAGTAGAACTGCATCCTTCTCTTCCAATATTGGTAGTTTGTTCCATCGAACGCTGGAGGCCTAGCAACAAGTGTCCCTTCGAGATTGAGGTTGTTGAGTACTCCATCACCCATTTCTTCAAGACTTTGTTAGGGTTCCTTGAAGCCCGCTCTGATACCAATTGAAAAACTACTAGAGGGGGGGTGAATAGAGTTTTTGAATAGTTTTAACAATTTATTGAATTCAAACAACCACTATTGAAATTGGAAGAGAGAGACAGGTGTTTAGAGTGGTTCCAACTATAGCAAATACTATAGTTGTCAGTTCACTACCCGGTTGCTTACCCAACCGGGATTTGAAAGTATTTATTTTATTACCTCTCGAGGATTTATACAAAATACAATACTTTCCTTTACACCCTTTGAACAGCCTTCACTTGAAGTAGGTACACCAACTTTGAGATAGCCTTCTATGAAGTAACTCCAAGCTCCCCCTTGAAGTAGCCTTCCTCTCTAGAAGTAATCTCCCGTTGCACCAGCCTTCCAAAGTAGCTCAAAGTCTCCTTCTTCACCAAGAAGATCTTCACCCTCTCCAATCCGCAGCCTCCAACCTAGGAGTAGCAAGGAGAGTACAAACAATAATAGGGAACAAGAAAGAAAAAAAGAAATTACAACTTATCCTGTATAGCCCAAGGCTTGATTTGCCTAGATCAAGCGTATAGATCTCCTAACCAAGTGTGTGGACTTGTGATTGCAGTGGATAGGAGATACTAGCCTATAGGACACGAATTATGAGCTAAAGAAGGAAGTAACCAATGTTCACAAAGCTCAATTTGCTCACAACAGATTGCTCAAGTATGCTCAAGTATTTCTCAAGTGTAACAAGTATATATGATTGTCCTATGGCTTGTCCTATCTATAGGAATGGCCTAAGGATGCTTAAGGACGTTCTAGACAACTTCTAGGGGTTTCTAAGTGCTTAACTAGCTGTTAGGTACAAAGTTGTTGCTTTAACAACGGCTAATTAATTAATTCTGCAGTTGCTGTCAGAGACCGTCTCGGGCGAGGAATGGTCGACTGAGACACCTACTCGGTCGAACTTTTGTCGACCGACCGGCACTCTGGAACAAGTGATTTGCAACGTCTTTCTCCAACTGCCAACTAACTTGTCTGTTGTGTCTAACGGCTACTTTGGATCTTTTCTCGGTCGAGAAGATTGTCGACCGAGAGTGTCTCGGTCGAGGAGTTTGTCGACCGAGATTGATCTTGTTTCAATGTTTTAATTTAGGCACTAATTATATGTATGAGTGTGTAAATGTGATCCTGTATGAAGGGGATGACTTATCTAAATGTGGTGTTTAGCTAGGGAAGATCTAACGCTTGATTTACATGCAATCTAAGTACTTGTACATTATATATTTGTACAAGTTTTTACAAAGCGATTACATTGCATGAAAAACATAAATGTAAGCATATGGATTTCCCTAGTTGCTTTGTCATCCACCTTAATCCTGCACACTCAAGTAGCTCGTTAGATCAATAAGAATGAAATATTTGTCATAATCAAAACAAAGGGATTTATAGATGTCCATTTAGCCAACACTGAAAACGAAGATCTTAAAAAGATCATTGAAGATCATGATATTGAGATAAAATCTATAGAGGCAAATTGTAATCTACTTTCTTTAGAGAAGAATAATTTGCAAAGTCAAGTGAATCATCTTCAAAAACAACCTATCTTATGCAACCATCTAGATTATGATTCTATTGTCAAAGAAAGAAATTCATTGTCTTCTAATCTAGATCAAGCAAAACTAGATATCAAGAAGAGAATGGAAGAGATTGCCAAGTTACAACAAAAAGTTAGTAATTTGAATAGTAATGGCATTCTTGATAAAATCTTAGATAATCCCTATCATCAAATCGGGAGAAGAGGACTAGGTTACAAGCCTAAAGGGAAATCCTATCAACAACCTAGTTGGAGAAAGTCACAAACACATCAATCTATATATGTACCTAAAGGAACATCATCACCCAAGAATAACACTGAACACAACCATAGAAAAAGATATGAGGTTGACTCGATATGCTGTCATTATTGTTTGCACCTTGGTCATTATTCCTTTTCATGTCCTTACAAGAGAAAAGATGTCGAGTTAGTTTGGGTTCCAAGACCTCCAAACTAAACAAACGCAATTAAGTTCAGATATGACCAAGAACCTTAGTTGCATATTTCTACGTCTATCTCAACTCAACCTAATGGGATAACAAATAAATTTAAGTATCTAAATATTTAACTTACATAGTTATGTTTTATTTGGAAGCAATTAACAGTTCCAGAAATATTGTCGGTCGAGAGACTGTCGACCGAGACACTATCGGTCGAGAAATTGTCGACCGAGCATGTCACTGATTTCCAGTCTGTTGCAAAATTGCTGAATTTCTTTGAAATTGATGAAATTACTATCTATTTGTGATTGATGAATGGATATATATTGAAAATCATCCCTACAAATTTAAATGAGATTAATATTAGTTTATTTCATAAATGATTTAAGTTTAAACTGAAATTATGCTTAGCTCAAATAAAAAGAAAATTTCTATTTTCACATGATCATGTGATGGAATTATATGTTGTTATCATTACATCATGGATATGCTTTCAATATTTTGTACGCATAGATAATGATAAATTGTATGCATGGATCCGTGATAATATTCGGCAAGCAAAATGATTTATTGGTTATATACTATTGCTTGCAACACATAAGACAAAATCTCTAAATTAGTATCTTTGAAGAATTGAGATATTAATTCTGTCTTCATTTAAGAATTATATCAAGTAGTATGCTTCAACTTGATACTTAATCAAATTTTATGCAGATATTATACTCGATATGTTCAATTTGAAAATCTGCAAACTTGCCTCTTGGTTAAAATGAAATTTGACCAAGGGGCACTATGGTCATAGTCAAAATCGACCTAAAATAAGTTTGACACAATAAATATTTGAATATCATTTTATTGTGATTAAAAGCAAAATCAATTTATGATCACAAAATTATCCCAATATTGTCAATAATAAAACAAAATATTACTCCCTTAGAAAATATATATATGCTCTACAAAATCAGTCTATCATTTGCATTAAAAATCAGCTTAAAAAAATCGTACCCAGTAAGTCTGTCGGTCGACGAATCTTCGACCGAAAACCTCTCGGTCTGCCCACCTCTCTCGACCGACAGAATCTAGACAGACCTAACATCAGACACACTTCTGGTCGACAATTGTTCGACCGAGACAGTGTCGGTCGACAATTGCTCGACCGAGAAAGAGCCGTTGGGATATGACCGTTGCAATCCGACCGTTATCGTTAACGGCCGACTGTTGCAAGTCGACCGTTGGACGGCCGAAGTGGCGCGTCTGGAATATGACCATTGCGTACGCTCGGTCGACAAATTGTCGACCGACCCGGTCACTGGATTGCTATAAAAGGACCAAAAACGGGTCACTTCTTCACACTTTCATATTCTTGTTTCCATAGGCTCTCTCTAGTGAATTCTTGTGAAAATCTTTAGCATCCTCATCCCCAAGACTTCCTTGCTTCTTCTCCACCTTCAAGCAACACAATGGCATCATCCTCTGCTCGTGGAAAGAAGAAGGTCGCTGGCAGAAAACAAAGGGAGGCTACTCCACCATTGACGATCATCAACGACATTGCCTTTGTCGACGGAGATGTTGGTGATCACTATCTACGGCTCTCCTCCAAAGCTCCTCTCCCACGACGACCAATTGAAGTTATGGACTTCCTCAACATCGTCGACTTGGAGGACCTTTTCGAGGTGCAAAAGTTAAAAGAATTCATCAACCCTTCTTTCCCTTCCTATTCCATCAAGGTAGTGAATGAATTCTATGCTAACCTCATCTCCCACTCTGAAAATGAAACCATCTTCTTCTATACTATGGTCAATGGGCATAGCTTTCGATTTACTGAAGGGGATATTCTTGACATGCTAAATATTGACATAGATGAATATCAAGACACCCTTGACCTTACCTATGGAAACCCACTTAATCAATTTTCCCAAGATAACCATACCGTTAGTCTTAGTGACATAAAAAGGACCATTTTTCAATCCAATACAACCTGTCACGAAGATAGGGGCACATACTATGCTATCAATCTCAAACCAGCTGCTAGGATTATAAACTTTATTGTTTCAACAAACATACATCCTAGAGCAAATAAGTCTGAAGTTCCTATTTTTCGTATGTGTCTAATATATGCCATTATCCAACGTATTCCCACAAATTTTATCTGCATCATTCTTAAAAACATGCTTGATTTTTCTGGCAAACCTCCATATGCTGATCTTGTATGCCAAATTACTCAACATTTTCTTAAGACCCAAATTGAGGATATGGGATATACATGGGAGCGTAGACCACAAAAAATAAGTAAGAATACTGTAGAAAAAATGGGAATTGATTTCGGTCATAAGAGGGCTAGGGTAGAAGGAGAGACATCTACCCAAGATATACCACCTCCACCTCCTCCTACCAGCCTACCCTATGATCCCATCCAAAACACTCTAACCTATGTTGCTGGGTCACAATATCATCTTAGTAAACAACTAGATTATAACCATCATGCCATGACTTATCTAAACCAAAGAATGCAAACTCTTTCTCCAAACCAACCAGATGAATATCCTTATTCTTTAAATCCTGGCATGCTCAATCCATATAACCCATCTTACAACTACTATCAACCTCCACATCCACCATCTACAGATCTCACGCATACTCAGTTTTCATCAATGCAACTACAAGATATTGCTTCTCATTTCCGATTTGATCGTGTTCCAACCTTCTTGGAGGCATATGCCTTAACCAAGACAGGTGCTCTGGAGTGGCAAACTTTGGTCCAGTATTATGGAGCTGAGCCTTTTCTTGGGAAAGACCCTGATGTTGATGTAATTCTTAAGTCTTTCCAGTGAGATTTGGAGTTGTATTAGTTGTAATGAAATCCTTGCAAAATTGTAATAAATGGGTTATCTTTACATGTTTTGGCTATCTTTTCATGCTTGTAATGAAATTGGTTATCTTTATAATGGATATCTTTTTGGCATCATTTGAATTTGGATTATAAGACTATTGTAGAGCATACAAAATAAGGGGAGTAATAAATACAAATAAATAAAAAAAAGGATGAAAATCTTTGCAAATATCTAAAAGTTAAAGTTATGGCTAAATTGACATCTATTGCAAAGCACTTATACCTTGGGATATCTATCTAAAGGGGAGCATAGTATAAAATTAAGGGGGAGAAGTAATATCAAATATTCAACATGGATATCTTTTTGAAATGACAAAGGGGGAGAAAAGAATATCAAAATAAAAATCAAAACTATAATAACTGAGTTTCATAATGAAAAAGGCCAAAGCACTCACTTTATAAACAAGAGGAAAAGCTACAAAAGGTAATCTAAAGGTATGAAACTCATATGGTTTATATTTCCTTTATTTATATTTTTGGAAATGTTTGCCATCTTCAAAAAGGGGGAGATTGTTGGCTAAATGGACATCTATAAATCCCTTTGTTTTGATTATGACAAACATTTCATTCTTATTGATCTAACGAGCTACTTGAGTGTGCAGGATTAAGGTGGATGACAAAGCAACTAGGGAAATCCATATGCTTACATGTTTATGTTTTCATGCAATGTAAATCGCTTTGTAAAAACTTGTACAAATATATAATGTACAAGTACTTAGATTGCATGTAAATCAAGTGTTAGATTCTCCCTAGCTAAACACCACATTTAGATAAGTCATTCCCTTCAAATAAGATCACATTTGCACACTCATACATATAATTAGTGCCTAAATTGAAACATTGAAACAGGATCAATCTCAGTCGACAAACTCCTCGACCGAGACACTCTCGGTCGCAAATCTTCTCGACCGAGAAAGATCCAAAGTAGCCGTTAGACACAACTGACAAGGTAGTTGGCAGTTGGAGATAGACGTTGCAAATCACTTGTTCCAGAGAGCCTGTCGGTCGACAAAAGTTCGACCGAGTAGGTGTCTCGGTCGACCATTCCTCGACCGAGATGGTCTTTGACAGCAACTGCAGAATTAATTAATTAGCCGTTGTTAAAGCAACAAACTTGTACCTAACAGCTAGTTAAGCACTTAGAAACCCCTAGAAGTTGTCTAGAATGTCCTTAAGCATCCTTAGGCCATTCCTATAAATAGAACAAGCCATAGGACACTCAAAGATACTTGTTACACTTGAGAAATCCTTGAGCATACTTTGAGCAATCTGTTTGTGAGCAATTTGAGCATTGTGACAATTGGCCATTTCCTTCCTTAGCTCAAAATTCGTGTCCTATAGGCTAGTATCTCCTACCCACTGCAATCACAAGTTCATACACTTGGTTAGGAGATCTATACGCTTGATCTAGGCAAATCAAGCCTTGGGCTACAAAGGATAAGTTGTAATTTCCTTTTTCCTTTCTTGTTCTCTTTTACCGTTTGTACTCTCCTTGCTACTCCTAGGTTGGAGGTTGCTGATTGGAGAGGGTGGAGTTCTTCTTGGTGAAGAAGGTGACTTTGAGCTACTTCAGAAGGCTAGTGCAACGAGAGGTTACTTCTAGAGAGGAAGGCTACTTCAAGGGGGAGCTTGGAGTTACTTCAAGAAGGCTACCTCAAAGTTGGTGCACCTACTTCAAGTGAAGGCTGTTCAAAGGGTGTAAAGGAAAGTATTGTATTTTGTATAAATCCTTGAGAAGGTAATAAAATAAATACTTTCAAAATCCCGGTTGGGTGTAGTGGACTGACAACTTTAGTATTTGCTAAAGTTGGAACCACTCTAAACACACGTCTCCTTCTTCCAATTTCAATTGTGGTTG
Organism: Alisma plantago-aquatica; assembly: GCA_963693085.1. Taxonomy (NCBI): domain Eukaryota; kingdom Viridiplantae; phylum Streptophyta; class Magnoliopsida; order Alismatales; family Alismataceae; genus Alisma; species Alisma plantago-aquatica. Next base: position 211,979,754 of record OY856414.1, read on the forward strand.
TTTGAGTTCAATAAATTATTAAAATTATTTAAAAACTCTATTCACCCCCCCTCTAGTGTTTTTCACATAATACAAGCATTAGTACATGTAGTCAAATTGACATAGTCAACAATCGAATTTTGACTCCAAATTTGTACCATGGCTAAATGGGAACATCATTAAGCTACCACTAAAATTTTATTACATTTAGGTCAACCAATTGGGAGTTATGACCAATGTAAATTGGTGCAATTTCCTCTCTTTTTGGAGCTAGGACCTAAGTTCTGGTCTTAATCGACCAAATATGCTGTAATCCGGCCCATTAACAGCTGGGCGTGGACCTTTTAGTTGAGGGCCAAATATTATCCATCCAATCTGAGGCCTCAGATTCCCACCCTAATCCAAGGGTAGAGAACCCATCTTCAACCTCCCGCAAAGAGCGGGGGGAATACAAGGAACTCGAGCCTCATTCCCAGGCGCCACCTCAACCCCTCCCACAAAATATCTTCCGAAGAGATATCTCCGTCTCGCCAAGACGAGGTCAATTAGACTTACCTCGACTCCCCTAACCCTCGGAGCAAGGAGAACCACCTTCCCCTATTTTGCTGCTCTCACTCCGGCGGCGGCCGCGAAGCCCAGGACCCCCCCAGCCAACCCTAAACCTACCCGAGAGCCTATAAAAGGCCCCTTGACATCACCGCCACCTTCCTTTACCTCGATCCACTTCCTCCCGATCTTTAACATTCTCCAAGATCTCCAATCAACCCTAGAGCTACCTTGCAGCGTCGCCGCACTACCCCTTTTGGGTTTCACACCTCCGCACCTCCTCCTTCTCAATCACCTGCTCCCCTCAACTTGCCAACACCAGATGAAGCCGAGCGGCTGGTTCAAACCAAAGACGAGGGCCTACTTCCCCTTTCTACTCATCGCGTCGGTGACCCTCCATCGCGATCTGAAGCCTGCTCGCGTGAGGAGACACTGACCAGGCCGGGACCCAGGGTGCTTAAGTGGACTAACCTCCAAACGCCAAATCAGCCACAAATCCTTTCCCTTGTAAATCCTGGGATCAACAAGAGCTGTCGATCCAGTTAGGATCCGACAGTTGATCAAAGTAAGAATTCTCACTTTATTTTTCTTTTACCCAAAAAAATGGATCATCTAAGGAAAATCATAGTAAATGCTAGGAATATCAGAAAATATCGAACCTACATACCATTTTGATCAAAAAAATATTCTCTATCCAAATAAAATATTATTAGAACCTAGATCTGTTTCCTATTTCAAAAATAGTTGCCTAAATCCTAAATGACCTCTTTAACTATAATTAATTATTGATAATGACTTTTCTTGATGATGTACGACTGTCTAAAATGTATTTAACCCTAGATGAAACCCTGATTTCTAAATAAATAGAATACTATTCTAAGTTGATATATGATCAAAGGATTAGAAGAAACCTTAAATCTAGTTTTCTCTTTCTACATGAAATTAAAGGTATATCTTTATAACAAAATGTGATATCACTAGATGATGATTAGTGATCATGATTGGTCCTGAACCCTTAAACGAACCCTGATGTTATGAAATTATTAATATGTTTAGGGTTGCTTTCCCTTTTTATTCAACCATCTTAGAAACCCTAGTTTATGTTAATCTTCTAATTGATTAATTAAATATTATCTTTTAATCAAACTAATCTTTATGATGGATCAGACCTGATAAAGTCTCAAAACCCAAATAAAAGATGAATAATCCCTAATCTGAATTAGATAACATAAAAAGAATAATAACTAAGAACATATCTTAGTCTTGGTTACATGGACCAGTAGTGATATTGTACCCTTGCTTTCCCTTGTAGGGTGACTTATTTCTTGATTAATTCAAATCCTTGGATATCTGATCTAAACAAGCAGGTTTGTGGTCTTATAAGTATAAGACTAAATTTATGGTTGCCTATGATATGTGATATCTTGAATGCTCGTATTTGTATATGATTGCTTGGTTGAACTACTATGAGTTATACTTCACTAAATCTAATAGAACATAAATAAGTATGATGGGTTGTAGCTACTAGAGCACATAGCCTGGTGTGGATGTATGCTGCCTAATATGGATGTATGATTCATTGGCCCATGTTAGATGTATGATGATATTATATTACCCACACTAGATGTAAGTCAAGTGCAAATATGTGTAGTACAACCGCATCAAAGTGAATGCAATAAAAGGAATATTTACCTAATTTTCACCTAAAGAAATGGTTTTATCTCTCTTTCTTCTTTTTCAAATATTTTCCTTTATGCAACCTTATTAGTGTAACTTTTTACCACGTACCAACTTTGTTGACGTTTTTATTTCTCGTATTTTCTAGGTGCAAGGAACAATTGACAAGAAAGTGAAATGCATGCTCAAAGTACCTGAAGGCATAAATTAATAAGCATGGAGGATTTATTAGATAGATCTATTCCTCTTATCTTATTCTTGCTAGATGTTAGTTCATTTTTTTCCTAGTGGATGTTAAGGATGACTGAGATCCTATGTAATAAAATTATCTTTCTTTAGAACAATATTTTCTCTCTCTATGTAATGACTTTATTTTATCCTTATGAATGAATGTTTGTGTGGCTTTATGAGATGTTGTGAACTTTGATCTTGGCTCAATCTCTGATTTTAGTTGATTACCTTAATCTCTTATATTTTCCCTTTTGACATCTATAGATATGAGAGCACACATATATGTGAATGTCACTATGGAAAGTATATAGAAATTGGGGTCGTCACAGTCTAAGTATTAAGTTTCTTGGTTCTTTACCAAATTGAGGGTATAATAAATCAATTTTCTTCCATTGTGGTGAATCAGATGCGTGTCGTAGGACGCCATCATCATTGACCTTTAACTCCCCATGCCAAGACAAATTTTGTGTATCTTCAGTATTAGCAAATAAGCGTTGAAATCGTAGTATTATTGGTAGATACCATATCACCTTGGCAGGAGAGTCATTTTTAGCCTTAACTAAATTTGTGGTCTTGTACCTTGACGCACCACATTTTGGACAATTTATCAAATTACTATAGTCATTCTAAAATAACACACAATCATTTGGACATGAATGAATCTTCTTAGCCTCCATTCCAATTGGGCACATTATTTTCTTTGCTTGATATGTTGAAATTGGAAGCTCGTTGCCTTCGGGAAGAATTTCCTTTAACAAAGATAACAGTGAAGTAAAACTCTTATCGCTCCACCGGTTTTGAGCTTTAAGAGTATATAATCACATCACAACACTCAACCTCGTAAACTTAGTACAACCCTTATATAATGGTTTTTCAGCATCAAGGACAATGTTTGCAAATAAAGAAGGTGGATCAATGACATTGTCCTGACAACTACATAGCATCTCATCAACCATATCATCATGAATCGGTTCATCCTGAATCGGTTCGTCATTGACATTATCATCATTATATATATCTTCTATGCCACAATTATTAGTATCGACATTTTCTGATCCATAATTAAATTTCTCTCCATGCCAATACCATTCATTATAACCTTGTATGATCCCATTGTATATGACATGATTCTTAATTTTCTCAATAGTATCAACTTTCAAATTGTTACCACAATTTCTACATGGACAATAGAACCTATCTGTAGGTAGTTTCCTATGTTCCTCAGCAAATCTAATAAATTCATCAAGACCTTTGGCAAACTCTAGACTACAACGGTTCTTGATAGACATCCAACTTCGATCCATTTTCTAGATCACATTAAAATTAATTATCAAAACGATTATTGTTTATACTATAAGTTGTAAGTTTTTATTTATAGGAAGTTAATTACTTTTATACTAAAGTGTACCACATATCCTATTTTTGAATATTTAATCTCACTAGTAAGTGTATAATGTATGTTTAATTTTTAAGAAAATTTCAGTAGCATTTCTCCAAAGCTCTTCAAGTACATCGATGAAATGGCAAATAACCACCCACATATGTACCCAGAGAACAAATGAGAAAATACTACTAAAATTTTCTTCAAAACTAAACATATAAATACACTTACATCCTAAGTGAGATTAAATATCCAAAAATAGTCCCAGACCGGGGACTATCCAAAATTTACTCCTCATGAGTAAATTTTGAATGGGTTTCTAAGTTAATATATAAATGTATTATTGTCATATTTATATAATAAGTTAAACATCATGTATTGATGATCTCATCTATAAACCCTAAAGTGTCAATCTGGGACTACACAATGTCTACCCTCATATTTTTAGAATGTATACAATGATTACATATGTGACTAATAATAAAATGTAGATATGAAAGAATACATGTTTTTTTTATTTGTTGATTTACTAGTCAAATAAAATGAAAAAATAGTGTAACTGACTTGAGCCGCCGAGATGAAAATGAGAGAAGACCATGGGCAGTGGAAGGCGCACAGGTGGAAAAGAGAAAGAGGATGACCACCGAGCGTCGGAGCTTCTGTGAGCAAGAGGATGACTGTCGTGAACGATATGAGAAAACCAAGAGTACTTCCATAGATAAACATTCATTATATGTACTAAATTGAAGAATCAATTAAGTGCTCTTGACAAATATAAACATTCATTTATTTCTATATACTTACCCAACTCCCACCATATCATAACACCTCTGACCGGCTATTTACTGGCGATCCTTTGTTCTGCAGTTTGGGTAATAAATCTAACAATCAATCATGTATACATCGCCCTTGTTTAGCATGGGAGGATGAGATAATAGGGTTGGGTTAGTATAATTTCTAGTCATGCATTATTTAACAATTTAATTGTCATCTAGATTGTATAGGTCATGTATTTAATGGTGCGTATAAAACAAAATTTCTGCATTAAAATTTGTAATCCTACTAAAAACAAATTGAGTTGGTCTAAGATTATTAGATTATGGTATCTGATAGGCCCACTAACTCAGCCCAAGGGAGAGCCCACCCCAAAAGCTAGCTTGTAGGGGGAGAGCCATTGGACCTTATTAGGTCCCCATCAGCTGATATGGGACTAAATAGTCCTAACAAACCCTCCCACTTAAGGTCCGACGTCCCGACGAACCAACCTTGGCATCCCAAACTACCAAAGGAGGACAATCGGGCTGCAGTGGAACACCTTCAGCAGCCCATACTGCCAAAGGAGGACAATCGGGCCTAAATTGGGAGGGACTGGCTCTGATACCATTTGATAGGCCCACTAACTCAGCCCAAGGGAGAGCCCACCCCAAAAACTAGCTTGTAGGGGGGAGAGCCCTTGGACCTTATTAGGTCCCCATCAGCTGCCCATACAGCCAATATGGGATTAAATAGTCCTAACAGTATCCCAAATCATATCCACTAATTAAAGTCTGATTTTTACCAAACAATACAGAATTAGATTCTAACTCAATTGGCCGTGAGGACAATTGCTTAGCGCTTAATAATAAGTGACCGAAGACGGTGCTGAATCCCAACTAGATTCTGCTCCAAATGGAAGAAAGCAAGCCCATGAGTGTTGTATGCATATCCATATCGAGATGTGGACATGGTAATGTTCATCGTATGTAGTTTGGAGATATATACGTTTATGATTCTTTGTAATATTCTGCAAGGGATTTAAGGGCAAGGTTGTAAAGCTTTCACAAGAATACTATGCTCATTTTTTTCTTTTGGCTCCCCCCCAGGTCCACCTGATCATAAAACCTGACTGACTACCATCTGTACTGCCAAATCCGGTAAATATAACAACCTATCCTATAACAAAAGAAAGAAGAAAAAAACATGAGAAAGATTCTACTCCCAACTTTCCGGTTTCTATTCTTTGTCCTGGCATGACGCTGTGGAATCAGGAGAAAGGAAGGTTGGAATAAAGATGGGAGGAAGGATAGAAAGGAATTATTTTCGTGTATCAACACTATACAGCCATCTTCTTCCTCCGTCCTCCCCAAACTTATAATGGCGTCCTACTAGGTCGCGGGAAACCAGGCCATCCGTAGACGTGGCAGCGAATGGAGGTAGACAGGAGCGGTTCCCGGCAGATTCGATTCGCATCGACCGAGCGAGTCCACCCAAAGCCCGGGGGGCAGCTAGGCCTTTGGTGGCTCACGGCCCAATGGCGGCGGCGGCGACAACACGATTTTAAGGCAAAAGTAGAGCTACGAATAAAGAAAATCTTACCTCTGCGACCTTCAAGGCCAAAAACCAAACACAACCCCGGGATGGCGGCCACGACAACGATGTTCGAGCTCCTCTTTGGGGGAAGTACGCCGCCACTGGCCTCTTCTTTCAGACACGACGACAGCGGCAACGGGGCTCGGGCGCGGCAGCGACAGCGACAGCGGGGGCGTCGTCCCTTTGGTTTCACTCTTCCTCGGGCGCGGCAGCGGCAGTGGCAGCGGCAGCGGGGGAGTCTTGGTCTCTTCTTTCTCTGCTCACCAAGGAACGAACGCCCGAACCCCTATAACTGAAGCCTACGGTTCTCTGGTTATAAATGACCCAAGAAATAAACAGTGCCCGAACAAACTTTTATAAGGCTTAGTTTGGTTGGACCGAAAATGAAGGTGATCGGTTGAAACTACTCATTTTTTCGGACTATTTCTGTCTGGTTGCATGCAGTCATAACTCCACGACGGAAATGAACTCACACCTGCTGATCGTTTCTGTAGAAATTTGAAGAAAACAAACCGCGGCCAAAAAGGGCGCGGTTCGTTTTCCTCGTCGAACGCAGCGCTGTGGTAACCACCTATTTCCCTCCCGCCCTCCCTGTTCTTATTCTGCAACACCGGTGACCCTCTCGCTCTTCACATACCTTGTATCCCAGAGCCTGCTGTGAACTGTTTCGGTAACTGCACTCCGTATAATTCTGTCCGCAAAGTACTCTCTACCAAACCAATTACAAATCAAATCGTCCAGTTAGAGTTCTGTTCAACCAAACGAAAAGATCGTGTTCCAACTCCTCAGTTTTGATTTCCCGTTTTCAAACTATTAGTGTGGGTTGGTATTACATCCAACCAAATTAGCCCTAAGGTTGGTTAATACAAAAAAACCGACCCTAGAGGTCAGGTTTGTAAAGTTAGTTATTACTCAAAAGCCGACCCAATAGATGTTAGCGGTGCTCGATTTTTTTGTACACTGCTAGGTCGGTGATTTGGCGAAAACCGACTATATAAATCGACCTGTTATGGAGGCGCGAAGGTAAAATGGAGGTAATTTTTGTCGCGGAAAACGTATTGGGTCGGTTTTTTGATAAAATCGATGCTATGTTTGTGTGTGAGTGAAATTTTAATTTCGCGGGTCTTTTGTAGCGTTGATTAGCTTTAGTATAACCGACCTTGTACCTCCACTGATATCCATATTTTTTTCCTAATGACTTATTGCTTCGGTTTTTTTAAAGAAATGATGCAATAGCTTATTAGGTCAGTTTTTCTAGTAAAAGTGACGCTTTTGAAAGGACGTTGTAGACCATTCCTGTAGCAGTGCGTCAACCACTTTCATAGTGACTTTTCCTCATGTTCCTCATAGAAGAAATTTGTGGGTTCAAAAAATCATACTCAATATATGAGCTTTCATCTTTTATATTCAGTGACATTCATGGTTACCTCAATCTTTAAATTGATTTAGTCAAGTTACCTTTCTAAGGAAAGTCAGGGTGTCTTCTTTGCGCATAGGAGGAAGTTAGCCTCTTTAGTTGCAACCCGATCCTATAGGATCTAGGGTTTTTCCTCCCCTATAGGTCCCTTCCCCACTCTTAGCTGGACCCACCCTAGGTTGGCACAATAGCCATACAAGTTGAAACTAGTAAATGCACGTGCTACACACGTGGTATATACTTATATATAGTGATATACAAAAAAAACATAGGTTACATCTAACAAAAACAATTGATATTACAATAATGTGAAAACATATAATAAAGCATATATATATATTGTTAAATCTCTTTTTTTTTTTAATTAGTAAAATTATTCTATGAATATTGTAATCATGACTTTCTTCCTTCTTAAAAAAAATTTGGACTCTTTGATTAATGTCATGGTTTACATATTCAAAAAGTTACATAATCATAATTTTCTTCTGTATGTATTGGATGTTATATTTTATCTTGATCTTTTACATATAAGTTACCTTAGGATTTGTCGCTTACTATTTTGTAACCACGTCTAATTTTATAGTGCATTAAGGTTTTTCACTTATCATTATAAGTGAATTTGTGCACGACAATTTTTTATGAGTGTACTAATGCGTATAACCTCATTTTTGGACCGATATACAAAACTATGTGAATATATGTATTATTTTCTTCTTATCAATTGTGTGTGGGCCTAATGCACAACCACACACATACACAATGGGGAAATATATATCATTTAATAAGTTATATGTTACCAGCCAACCGGTGTTGCGTAACAAATTAGAATTATGTTCTCACTTTTCTTTCCTAAGGTTCACCAATTATTGTATGCATTAAAATAATGGTGCTTGTATGATGCATTGGAACTCATGTGTACCTAACACTATTTCCTTTTGTAAATAAATACTTCAAAAATATGTATATGTTCTATATTGAAGTCATGTCTAGAATGTATCTATTCACTTCAAAAATGATAACCTTTATATTTTATCAAAGGCATGCAAATGATGTATATTTGATTTATCACTGTAGTCAAAATATTATGTTCAAATGGTCTATAAGAAGAGTGACATAAGAAACATGAGATATAGTCTCACATTCAAGTGTACAATGAAAATGCACTTGCTTTTACTTCTTTACGAAGAATCTGAATTCAAGGTTGGTTGACTGGTCACTATATACTAAATATATTATGTATTTTTTTTGTCTAGCTACTTCTACTCTTCATAAATAGATATTGAATCTTATATTTATACTTAACAAGTGTTTGTGTACGTGTTTTTTGGGGTGTGATTTCTTATCAAGGAGTTTTAGCATATGAGGATACACATGCATCTAGAGTAAAACATATAACTACACCTGAATCAACATATGTATACTCCAATGCATACTCCAATTTCAAATTTATTAGTAAATGAGATACATATACATAATATATCATCTCCATATGATGAAATCAAATTTCAGACATCGAGATAAATCTCAAGTCATCACTATGAATCATTTGATATTCATTTTTCTTATCATGGTAAACTATAAAAAATGCAAATTTAATTTAATATAATAAACAAACTATACACATATAGTTTATTCACTAATCATGAATATATTTCTCATTTTTTGAAAATCAAATAGTATTTGGATATGTATAATTTCCAATCATCTCACATCTATATGCTCTATTCTACTATTCATTATGTTTCATATAAATATCTAGTAAAAATGATCACAAAGAGAAATTCATTTTGGGTAATATAGTGCATGGTTTGTATTTCAATAATTTATAGCTCTTGGAACAGGTTGCGTTTTGGATAAATCAAATGAGACCTTTAAATAGCAATGATAGAGATTTTACATTTGATGTCACTACTTTTTTATTTTATTTTTTTGTGTATTATTTGTAAATGATATTATATCATCTTTGATGTTGATGATGGAGCCAAATATATTGAAATGAGAAAGTTACGAGAGACATGTCAATTCTAGATCACAAATGCTCATATACAACACACATACTCTAGAGTTAAAAACTTATAGGCACATCTACTATGGAATATTGCTATAAAATTAAGTATTTTATCATTAGGTTCCATGCCATTTTAAGCCACCATGCTTATGATTGAACTTACCTTTTCTAATGAAAAATTATTCCAATTATAAATAGCCATTAAATGTTCCATGTTGATTTGTCATATTTCAATAAATAAAATCATTTCATTTCTTGGGTATATTGGTGGTGTACCTTATGCTAACTTTCAAATATTTTTTCGATATTGACAAGAGAGATGTATAAAATGAATTAATATCTTAAATGTTACACTATATGTATATTGACATAAAAATTGCAAACAAAAATATATTGAAATACCTCTAAAAGTATAAAATTGTTAGGGATTTTATGCAAGATCCATTAGGTTTTCATATTGACAAACCAATCATTTACATATTTATATCGATACTTACTATACTAATACTCATTCAGATCCATACATGTTCATATATAACATAACTCTTTCAGATAATAAAGTGGGATATGAGGAAATGAAAATTTTACATGACACATTTTGTTAACTTGGTTCACTTTGACATTTGGTTCTACTCAATTATTGAAACATTTGGGTAGCGTCGTCTTGATCACAATCTTCTTATTGATCATTCCATGTCGACATGTAATGTGTTCTCAAGTAAGAGGTATAATTAGGTTTTTGATGCCAAAAATGATATGAGTTATTGGAAATTCAAGCATTCCTTATATGTAATGTACTATTTTTATATGGCCAACAAAAATAACTCTTGTTTCGTATAATCCAGAGTTATATGATTGTCATGAGATTCTTCTATATTATTTTGTGAGGCTTATAAATATACATTACCTAAGAAATTCATTTACATAAAATTTGACAACAACATTTGAATTGTTCACACCCATAAACCTCCTTCACTTAATATGAAAAAGAATGTTGCTTCTATGACATGAAATTTGAAATATTTGAATATGCTTACTGTATGGAATACAAATATCATAATATTTTAAGAAGTATGACAACACACATCACTCTTATTAAAATTAATTTTAAAAATAATCTAATATTTATATCAAATAGTAATAAGAAAAGGGTTGGTCCTACGATATTAGTGCGAAACACGATACCTCAAATAAATACATTAGGAAACCCAAATGACATCACGTTAACAACCAATTCACAATTTATAACGGTCTAGATTTATGTGTACTATTGTATAGTGTCTTTTGTACTCGATGTGTGCATTTTATTTATTGGTCTTCAGGGAAATATATACCGAATAGCACATTCAATTTAATCTGATGACTCATTACAACATAACAAACACCTTGAACAGTTCCTATAGTCTAGCATGTTTTGTGCACTTTGTATATTGTCCATATAGGATCCATGTATTTTTTTATTTGTACTAAAAAATACAACAACGAACACTAAAATATTGTCCTTATAATGTTATGCAATAGGTAAAATTTTGATATATAATGTTGTTTGTCACTTTGTGTTTTATCTACATACACATTATGCTCCATGTTTATACATAATGAATTGGTGTGAAAGTAGGGGTACTTTTTATTTATTAGAGTTTTTATTCATCATATATGGATGGCAATTATATTAGGGAAATGTCCTCTATCTCTGAAAGTTATAAGGGAGGAATGGTTCAAGACCTATACAAATTCATCTTATATGAAATAATTATCTTCTATATAAATGCATATAGGTATTGAATTCCTTCATATTTAAATTTAAATACATTCTAGTGCTGAAATAAGTACTACTTCGTCCGTGTTAAGATTTTGTTAATTCATTATGTTGTGTTTCTAATTAATAATAATATTACCCCTAGTGTTTTTAAGCTCAAATATTTCATCTGATAGTGGCATATGATGCAAACATAGAAATAGGAAATAGTTATACAAAACAACATGGCAAAACAATGATTTGACACACAATAATATTACTAAATTGCATATTTAAGTTGGGTAATGTATTTGGCACAATATAATATGTCTTGTAATCAATCAATAAACTATTTAACAAGAACATAGCTCTATAAAAATACTACATCATTAAAAAAGAAATGAACATGATGATTTGACTAAAGTGCTAAAAGTTGAAATACTAAAAATGAACAAATGCATCATGTGAAATGACAACATAAGCGGTATAAACTTATAGAGAAGAACTACTTTCCCAAGATTTGTGTTTGGGACTGAACTTTCCTTGTGAATTCCTTAGAGGACTGTGTGTGAATCTTTGACAAAAATGATGACTTACAAATAAATCCAATGCAGTCTTGAGCAGTTTTGTGGTTGTCCAACATTATTGAATTACTTCTCTTAAGTTGTTGATGAGCATCTACAAATATTGAGCAACCTACACTGAGGCCAAGGAGCTTCAGGTTGAACAAACAATGTATGTGGAAGCTTCACACTCTAGTTGTGCTTCTGACACCCATGTATGTTCTTGACAACCATCAACTAATCATGTGCATAACTGGGAATCAATCCACCCTCCAATGTTGGCATGCTGCCACTCCTCCTGAAGATATCAAATACAACATGTTATTGAACTTTAATTGGTTTTTAAAAGAGAAAATGTGTATTTGTCAAAAAACTTTTGATTTAATTTAATTTGTATAAAATTTAATGATATTTAATTAGGCCTTCAATTATTTTCCACTCCCACTATTTTGTTCAAATCGATAGCCCTCATTTTCAATTCTGAAGATTGCAACATACAACCTTCTAATGAGCCAATATCCAAACTAACTGAGTAATTACCCAGCCAACGCCAACATCCATAATCATTCATTAAGGTAGATAACATTTTCCAATTGAATCTCATGTTGTTCTTGGATAGATTATATGCATTACTCCTTGACATAGTCATCTGCATGCTCCTAGGTTCTTAATCTCATTAAGATCAACTAGTTAAACCTAACCCAATAGCCAACACGATAATAATCCACCCTGCTTGACAGACTCCCATAACTACCATCACACATCCACAAGATAGATGGCTCACTAAGCTTGGTGTGCCCATGCTTAGTCGATCAATCTTTTCGTGTGTGTTGCTAATGGAAAGAATCTTAGACTTAATATGTTATTAAGGGATTTTGTGTGTATATATATATATGCATATATATATATATATATATATATCCAATCACCACATACTATAATATGAATCATATATGGGTTATATCTCACAAACATAAGCATGCAATAAAATGCAAGCAAGGGTTATAGCCATACTACTATAATTCCTTGGAGCCACATAGAATTACCACCACCCAGGGTCTACATCATATGCACAAACCTATTTCTGATGAAGATCTGTGCTTGAACCATTCTGGGTTGATCGGTTCAATCTTTGACCCGATCGAATCACCTCCTGGATGGTTGGTTGGTCGTCACTAGGTCATCTGGTCTTTGATCCTGCATCTTTTGGATCCTCTAGTTGATCGGTTGGGCCTCCAGTCAATCGGTTTGGTTCCTCCTGTCATCAGTCCTCCTTAGTTCTCTAGTCAATCGGCTCTTCTAGTGTTGAACGTCTTCTTTGTCGTAACAAGAAATTAAAACTATCCTAATGTTATACAACATATTGTAAAGTAATATAAAAACATCAAGTTTCATTCAAGGGGAGCATTGAAAGGATAGAATAATGCTTTTACATTTAGAAGAAAAAGATGAGGCTCGGTATGTAAACCAAGATATAAATAGGAATAAACATCCACAAAACTACCATGCACATATTTTTGGGTTATTCACCATAACCATGCTTCACATCCACCATCGCAATTATCTTTTACGATGAAGCATGTAAATTGCAAATATATAATTTGGGATTTTATGTGGCATTTACTTAATTATGCACATTAATCTTTTTAAATATTTGTATCGTATGCAATAAATAAACAATGAAAACTAAAAATCCAATCATATCGATTAATCCTAAAGAATAGTAAATTGATGTGGCTCTAATAAATTGTAGGTAAATATGGTGAAAAAGCAGAAGCGGAAGCAAAAGCTATATTCCCCTTTGAACAGTAGATCATATCAACAACTACATAATGAGAAGGATGGTTATGAGGATATACTTGGTCCTGGAGCAACTCCAGCGACAATTCTCTCTTCTTAGCATCCTCCTTTCTCTAGTTGCACCTGGACAACGTCTATGTCGGCCTTCAGGTTGTGCACCACAGATACCAGTTGATTTTATCCTCTGAGCGGAAGGCAAGAGCCACATCACCTCTATAATAGTCCACACAAACCATCGGGAACTCCTATCATTTTAGAAGAACTAACAGGAAGGAGTTGTCTCTTCTCGTTGGTGTACTAGCACCAACTCACTCTCCCACAATTGTTCTCCCTTGCCATCCCTCTCTTTATTGGGTAGGACTTTCTCGGGTTCTCTTAATTACCAAAATCAGATAAGACAACAATTGTCAGAGTCAATTGATGTGTATGACAAGCCTCCAGTACCCCTATTTTTTATATAAGGGTAAGTGTTAGGGTTCATAATCTGAACGGGAGTGGAAGGGGCTAGAATTGCAGGAATTTCACATTCTGTGAGTAGGGAAACGATCATTCACTGGTGAACCAACCGATTGACATGTGAGTCGATTGGTTCAACCCTTGAACCAGACATTTCATGATGTTTCCCAATCACAGTTGTATTGACAATTAATATCTTATTAATGCACATCATGATGTCAGCACTACTCCTTCGTCAATGAACTAGGCGGTTCATCACATGAACCGATCATTTTGGACCTTTAATCGATTGGGTCACTAACTAAATTGGTTGGCTCACACCCTGGTTCAACCAACATTCAGTCAATGCAATTTCAGTCAACCTGACACTCCAATTGATAGGTTCAACACTTGAATCGGTCAGTTCAAAGTCCAGTTAGTCAATTGTTATTTAAATTGAATATCAAAACATTTTAGTAATAAAGTTAAACAACATTCATGAATAAACTCTTATTCCAAGTGTATTCTATGTGTGTGACCTTATAGGTACCAAGTTACGTTAGCAATAAATTCCCATAACTAATTTATAAGATAACAAGCAATGAGTGATATGTAGAAACACATCATTTCTACCAAAGTGATTGGGGAGTTGAAGAAAAACTTCAACCTTCAATCAGTGATTGGTGTTACTGTGTTTGTATAGTTCCTTCGTTGTTGATATCCAAATTGAACTCGAGGCATAGATTCATCATCCTCTTCCACATTCAATCCTTGTTCCTTGAACTAGAGCAGACGGTTTGAGATACATGTAAGCCCAATATGACTCACACAAACATGGCCACACATTTCTCAGTCTATCTTATCAAGTGGTCAGGGTATCATACACTACTACAGAAAATGCTTTTTACAACAATTCATTTTTCCATTTTACAACAGGTGTTAACCATTGTATTAGATCGTGTGGTCTTATGGGGGGTGCTTTATACAACATGTGATCACATGTTGTAATAGATGTATTTTATACAATAATTAAAACATGTTGTCTTTTGATGAATGGCATGTTGTAATATGAGTATTTTACACAACATGTGGTGCACCCGTTGTACTATATATACTATAACAGTTAAACCACATTGTCTTTTGCTATACACACACGTTGTAATATGGGTGTTTTTTACAACATGTGGTTTATCCGTTGTAATATATATTAGACAATAGTTTAAGCATGTTGTCTTTCACTAAACACACATATTGTAAGAGGTAGGTTTCTTACAACATGCAGTGCACCCGTTGTAATAGGTAGGTTTATACAATAGTTGAAGCATGTTGTCTTTCCATACATTCAACTGTTGTAATATGTGTGTTTTTTCCAAACACATCTGTTGTAATAGGTATGGATAAAACAACATGTGTTGTTTGTTGTAGTATCATACATTTTACAACATATCATTAACTGTTGTCTTTGATTAGAGTTTGATAGGTCTTATATCTAACCAATTTTATTAATCAAATTAACTATATTATTAATAAATTGTAATAAATATGAAATTAGACTTTTTTCATTTCATAAACAATGAACAAATTTTCCATCAAACCATGAGAGAAACTCGTACTAAATTTAATAAATATTCTATCATCCATACAAAGATTGAATAATACAAAGTATTGAGTATCCACTCTAGAATCGAACTGAAAACAAACAAACAAATTTTCACATTGGTATGTGCTAAAGAATAAATGTCTCCCCCTCATGTCACGTAATCTTATGTGTTCTTAAGAACACATGTCACCCAGTCATTTCGGACCTCGTCGATTTCTTCTTGGTTGAAGCATCTGCCAATATACTTCAAATAATATTACAATCATATGACAAATATATCAACATATTATCTTTTTCAATTTATTTAAAAATTTGAACGAACTGACAAAATATAATGATAAGTAGCTTACACATTCAGGAATATTTCTAATTCTTGCATCAATGATGTCTCTCATGTACTTCAACACATAATACCCGCAATCTGTGTTGCTCGGCTTCTTTGGACACTGTATAAAAATATGAATTTATTATCCAAATAAATGAGAGAACTTGTTAGCAAATAAGAGGATGGAAGTATAAAAAAATTAATACAACGTATGCGCATATAGAATAAAATTTAAAAAATGGACAATTTCTAATCAAAATTAAAAAATGGCAAATTGCTACTTGATGTTAATGCATGATATATATATATATATATATATATATATATATATATAAGAGATATAATGCTTGAGGACAAAGGGGAATATACAAGGAGTAACATGTTAAATCAGACAAGAGAAACACCATTGACAAGAAGCACTATTAAGAACATAATTTATTAAACATATTAACAACAATATCAAATACATCCATTAATGTTAATTGGCGAACTATTAGTTTACACCAATTTCATAATGATTAAATAAGAAAATGATATCTATGAGTAACAAAATACTTTAAGATTTATAATTAATAATATACTTTGTGACATGTTAAATAATTTTATATAATTTATAAACAATTATTTAAATGTATTATAAATATAACAAGTACATAGTTGTATGGTTAATGAGGAAAAGTAAACCAGTATCTATAATTTTTCGTATACTTATGGAATACCAAATACTTTATAAAGTATATATAAATAATTAAGTGTGTAACAAATATAGTAAGTACATAGGTAATATTAAAACAAAAACTAATATCTATAATTAATAATATACTCCATGGGATATCAAATAGTATTATATTATGTATAAATAACTAAATGTATAATATATATAGAAACAACATAGTCCATAGATTTATATGTTATGTGTGCGAATTTATGGTGATTCTTTTATATTATGCGTGTAATGTATGTTAGGAAAAATAACTTCAAATGAAATATGATAGTCTTAGTAGTACATGGTTTCACAATAAATTAATTAATAACATTTTTAATATATTTGTATTGTTTTGAATTTTTATACATCAATCAATATTTGTTATAATAATGTAATTGCATGTATCTTATGATATTAATTCTTTAAATTATACTTCTATTCACAAGTTGTGCAGATATTACTCCTCTAAATTATACATTTTTTTCATCATGATGTCAAAGATAACATAATTTTTATATTTAAATTTCCAACGCTACATAGAAATAACAATCATAATAATCTAGTGAACAATATATTGTCACTACATTTATTGAGTTTATTAGGTAAAATTAATAAATATGTTTAACACCATCATAAGTATCTTTATTTAAAATAAATTGCTATAGTGTTGTTTTTTATTTTTAAATAATAATAGTAATTTTCACATGGTACTACTTATATATTCAATTTTCATAGCTTTATGTTACTTTTTAATTACTTGAGTTGTCAAGCTCATCAAGTAGGAAATTATTTGTTTGATGAAAAAATATAATAATACACACAATAAATATTGAACACTAAATTGATATGTTTTTTAAACGACCTATATTTATGAAAAAATAATTTAAAAGAATAGTTGGTCTTATAAAAAGATTAAATCTTTTCAATATTAGATGTCACCATTTCAAGCTCATCTTTAATGTTAGAAAATCATAAATGTATGTAGCATATTATAATATACATATATAATAATCCATATACATAGATCTAAAATTAAGTACTCCACTAAGTAATGAGTTATGTCTTCAACTTCTTTTTTTTATTTATGTAAGATACATCTATTTTCTTGCCTCGATCCAAGCAAATAGGTCGATTGAGACATATTGACACTCAATATGAATTCCACTTATGTACTTAACATAATTTTTATATGTGCCCCGCCCCAATTAGGGGCTAGCTCTGCCACTAGCAATATTAATATTTTAAAGTTTCCTACCACTATGTGCGATTCATCATTCTAATTTTACAAAGGTGAAAAAAATCTAATAAAAGTGGGTACGTCATTAAATGTGTTTAATTGTTGGTATGTGAGAGAAGAAAGGCACTAGAGTATGGAATACACCCTAACCATTAAAATTAATCTCAATAATTTTCCTACACAAATAATTGATAAGTTTTGAACAAAATCTAAAACCCTCACATAAACAAGTAATGTTTGCAATTATACTAGCAACTTGTCATGAAGATTATTTTTTTATTAAATTTCTGGTCTATTGTATAAAAATACTAAATAAATATGATGGAATAAAATATTAATTTTGAACACAATATGAAATTTTATAGTTTTAGTCTTGAGTGTTTTTTCCTACTAAATTGATATAGCATAAGAATAGTAGAAAAGAGAGACGTCACAAATTTAAAAAGAATAAATATTAACAAAGATTTCTGTAAATATAAAAAAATATAAGACTGATTAAGAAGTATTCTGCCAAATTCACTTTTATAAATAAAGAAGGGAACTCGATGCTAATATTTAGACATTTTCTTAACGATAACGACATTCTAACTAGTATTACAAATGTAAGAAAATGTTTATTACTAGGAACATTGTAGCTTGTTACATGCATATAATTCCAAAGTAATCAATGAAACAAATATCAATATTTTTTCTTTATGTTCTATTACGTCAGAAAATAATTAAAAGTAGAACTTGAACAAGACTTGTTGAAGGATTGCCACTTTCACTTCCATCTTTCTCATGCCAAGGATAATCGATCACAAACAACAAAGATTTAATCTTCACATGACATAAATTTGGCATATATGTTCATTTATTAATGTGAGTAATCGAGAATGAACTTGTTTGGGATACAACTATGGTCACCAAAAATTAAATAATTTCTTATATAGTGATCTTATATCAGAAAAAATATGCTACATTTCTAATAAAAATGATGAAAAGTTGTTCCGTTGGTAGTGCATACCTTGTCAGTCCGATCTTCTTCCTTTAGCATAGCAGGTCAAGAACGAAATAACTTTATATTTGCACTTGCACAATCTAAAATTAAACCACCGAATAGCAAGTTCAGAAGCAAACGATCGAGCAGTAGGTCTGTAAATGACGATCAGACAATAACTCTAGAAGGGAACTCCAATACGGTATTTGCAGAGAAACAAGTAGCAAGTTTTACACCTGATAATATATAACGGGAGCAATCAACAGCCCTCTGATAACGTGGATGATTGCAGAAAATAAAACAAGGGTTGAAGGAGAGATACATTCGAGAAAGAAACATGAGAACTAAATCAAACTGAAATGGCCAAAAGCTTTGGCGGCTGGAAGACGACAGCCAGCAGGAGAGCCAGCCATCCGTGCTTTGTGCGGAGCGAAGAACAGTGATGATTTGTGTTAGCGGACGGTCAGCTGTAGCCCTAGGCGTATGTGCTCGGCCTGCGGATGGTGGTTACGGCGTAGCGTACTGCAGAATCGACGAAGTTAACGGAAGGATGGAGCGTAGAGAAGAAACCATCAGAAGGATGGAGCGCCTGTGGTCATCATGTGCGAGAAGAAATTGGCGGGGAAGGATGGAGCACCGGCGTCTGTTTCCCTCTCCCTAACTAATCCTCACGTTTCCCTCTCCCTTCATCCATACCCTTCGTCTCTTCAACTAATCCCATATTTCGAGGCCCCTCTCCACCCGCTCTCTCCTCTCTATATCTCATTAAAACTCTATTCTCTCTAACTTCTTTACAAAAATAAAACGTTTCAAAACAATAAACACACCACCTCTCTTCGTCTCTTCCTATTTTCCTCTCAAAAAATTCAAATGATATTGTTGTTTCCATCATTCACTCATTCATTACATTTGCCCACAATTATCTCCATCCACATACCAACAACTCCTCCCACAATTATCTTCATCACCCAACCACCCAATAAATAAATAAGGAAAACAATTTTATATTTAATTTTTCTATTTTACCTTTCAATGACTATGTGATCCATGCAACCACTACTACAGAAATGCCTTTTAGCGTCGGTTGTTTAACCCCCTTTGACGTCGGTTTTCGAGCGACGCCTATGTGGGCGCCGCTAAAGGTCGAACACTTCGGCGTCGGTTTTTTAACTTACGCCTATTTAACGTACAGGCATCGGTTGTTTATAGAAAACCGACGCCAAAAGGGTTTGCGGCATAGAAAACGGCGTCATCTAGGACACATTCTGCGTCGATTATCTACTAAATGACTGACACCTATATGAAATATAGCGTCAGTGTTTAATTGGTAACCGACGCAGAAAGTATCCTAGATGACGCTGTTTTCTGTGGCGCAACACATTTGGCATCAGTGATCAACTAAACAACCGACGCTATATGTATCATAGGCGTCGGTTTTACACTAACAATCGACGCCATTTCCAGTACGACCGTGGCCACATTAGGCGTCGGTTTTGTTCAAAAAACCGACGTTGTAGGTCTTTGCTGACGGTTTTCTGTAAATAACCGACGCCTATATCTATTTTTTTTCATATCAGTTTACAGGCCTGCTGTGGCTGGTCAGCAGGATGAGAACCTGCAGTTCAGTTGCAGGTTTACGACATCCATTGATATCAGCCTACAAACAGGCCACAAACCTGCAAAATTAACAAAAAAAAATCCACACAAGTAGATACATTCAGACATCAATTCAATTCTCACATTCACACATATAGAAACATTCAAATACATGTATTAACATTCAGAAATATTCATTTACAAAGTATCATTCAGTATCGCTATCAACATCCCAATTATATCTTACAATTGCCACTGCTTGTATGGCTTTTGCCCATTCTTCTCTTATTTCATTTAATGCTTCCATTGTATATGGAGCATGTATATTTTTTAAGCATTTACCTATAGTGTGGTCAGTTTTAAACACCTACAAAGAGAATGATGTATATATATAAGTAATAATATAAAAATAAGATTGATATATTTCATACTAACTAATGAGACTATATATAATACCTCATGTATGGTATCGATGTCCAATGCGGTATGTTTGATAATCATCTGCATAAATCACATCACATAGTATGTGCATGCCCAACCATTGTCTTTTGTAGCGCACTATAAATTGAAATATATAAAATAATACAACTAAGCACAATTCACATCAATAATATATACATTGGAGTCGGGAACTTACTTGTACGTTCTGCCAATTTATTGGCTGGTTCTTTTTCCTTGGGATCATTCCTCCAACCTTTTTGAATGCATCTAAACCCCTACATGTTAATATAACACATTAAATTGCATAAGTAAATAGTAATGTAATAACATATGTTAACAGATACAAAAATGAAATATTTCTCACCAGAATAATGACATTCTCATTACGTGTCCAATTTTAGTGTTTAATGTACTTCCCGCAAGATCTAGATAATAAATAGTGAACGTCCTGGGGACAATAACTAGTAACTCCCAATGTCTACCTCTAGAGGTAAAAAGTTAACAATTAATAACTCAAAATGCACAATAAAAATGGAATTTTCTTAAGTCCAAATTATAAATAAAGTAAACTTACTTGACATTGAATGTAGCTATTATTATCGTCTTCTTTTGCTGACCCAAAATTGTAAAAGCATCTATACAATATTCTTGAACACTATCAGGGTCTTTAGCTACCATACTAATCAATGATGGAATCAAAAATCCCACATGATCAAATGCAAATTGTTTGTATTGATCTTTGACTAAGTAGCTGCAAAACATGTATTACGTATGCATTAATATATAAGAAACCAGATCACCAGATCTTACACAAGGTATATGGATGTATAAACAAGATCTCACCTTATCCATATCTCTATCATTGATGTATTCAGCCAAGCATACATAAACAATTCAATAATATCTTGTATAAATAAAGAGCTATCGTATGATTGACCTGCATAATCTGCATCTAAAGAAACAATTATAGGGCAATGTATATTATGTGCCCGTAGCCAACGTGCCATTCCCCTACAAGCAGGACCTAACGGGTATGTTAGGTCAGTTGGAACCCAACTTGGTAATGCGGGAAGTGGAGGTGGAGGCCTAGGTGCTCCTGGTGTCTTCTTTTTAACCTGTATATATAATTTCAGATCAGTTGACCTCATATATACACATTAACAGTCTAAATCAATGTAAATTTATCTTACAATTTTAGTAGTGTAGACGACATCTGCTTTGGGCCACAATATTACCCCGCCTTCTGCCTCACCAAGTGTATCAATATCTGGGTGGGCATATGGCAACACAACTTCCCTCCAATCTGGTAATACACATATCGGGCTCACACGAATGTAGCCCTGCGGCATTGGAGTCCCATGAAACGTTACCCCAGGAAGGGACTGGTAAGCCTGTGCCTCTGCAACAACATAGTCTTGCATTCTTAAGTAGCATGGCTTCAATGCCGACAAATTTATGTAAAGAATGTTATACATATATACATATCATCTTGAAAACATATCATCTTGAAAATACTAGCTACAATGTCATAAACAATACTTACAGCAGACGTGTTAGGTGATGGGTCTCCAGGATTACTCACAGTCTGTGCATCAGGAGAAGAGTGGGTCGCCATAGGCTGATTGGAAGCCTGAGATGCCTGCCACCGCAGCAATTCTTCCTTGACCTTCTCAGCAACTACATCGTTGACCTTCTTAGCAACTATATCCTCGACTCTCTTATTCTCCTATACATGGATAAAAGAAACATTAGCTTCTTATTATTGAATTTCCTTTTGCAGTAACATTCTAAAAAAAGAATAGGTTACCTCTTCTTGACAAAGTCCCGCTCTGGGTTTGCACTGGGATGGCCCAAATAATGCTTTGATGCCCAAACCAGCGCCTGCACCCCTAACACGTCCAGGATGCTCTGGGTTACCTAGAGCAACTGTAAATTCATCCCTTGTGCCCTGAGGGATGAACGTGCCTTGTTTCCTCTGCTCGTGCAGCTCCCGCTAATCACCATCAATAGAAATTGGTAAGTTAACACCACAAATAATCAATATTCAAACGATTGCTCTAAGAGTTGTATTTTATCATTTTTGCAGCCGCCTCAGCAGTTACGGGCTTCTTTATTTCACCCTTCTTGTTTTGCCTCCCAGCTATCCAGATATCATGGCAAGGCATGGGTGTGGCAGGCTCCTGAGTAGGAGCAGACTCCTGAGTAGCTGCAGACTCCACCTGTAGTCTTTGGCGAACGCTTGCATAGCCTTTTGGACCCATAGTGTGGTCATGCACATTCAGTGCACGCCTTGCTTTTTGTGCGTCACCGAGGGCCTAGTTAGTATGTACATTAATGATTTGGTTAGTAGCACTAAATGTTAATCTTGAATAGGTGAATACAATGTATATTAATTAAATTGGGAGTGACGCCTAATACCTTGAATTCTTCATATTTTCTTGAAGCAACAAAATTGTCCCAATTTTCTTTGTCTAAGAAGTTCCATTGCTCAAGGGCTGACTTCTTCTTCTTATCACCCTCTTTTATGTATTCTCTGTTCAGATTTGTCCTATAATTCCTAAGCATCTTTCCAGCACGTTGCATCACACTTTTACGATGCAACTTCTCATCCAATGCAAACAGATTCTGTAAAATAGAAATGTTATTAACTAGTATCCAAAATAGAATTGCAAATAATAGAATTTGTAATCTACAAAATAGAATTGCAAATAATAATAACTCACGCATAAATCCTTCCATATCAAGTCTTTTTTCCCCTGAGGAACTTTATGCCAATTATCATACTTAACACCACAATGGCTCTGAGTGGTACACCCAAGATAGTTTACAAAATTATTGCGGTTCACTCCAATTGCATTTCCTCCATTATCAAACTCCACAACCAATTTGGATCCACTGCCACTTAGCGCTATTAACTTCTTCAACAGAGTGATGCCCCTTTTCTTGTTAAGTGTTTGGTGCTGCGCATCAAGTTGCTCCAGTGCTTCAGTGGGTACATGTGCATCATCAACCTAAAATTTGACAAATATAAACACAGTGAATTAGCCCAATATAGAAATATAGGATATATGAAATAACTAGAAGATAATGAATTTTATAGAAATACAGGATATGTTTTTAGAACTTACATTGGTATCCTCGCCATGCTCGTCATGGACAACATGCTCATCATGGACTTCATGCTCATCATGGAGATCATGCTCATCATGGTCAGCCATCTGAAAATGTCATTAAAAAGGCAAACATTTAGCATTTGTATTAACTAGAAAAAGGCAAACATTTAGCATTTGTATTAACTAGAAAAAGGCAAACATTTAGAATTTGTATAAACATACATGTCTCTAAAATTGTGATCTTTTATCAATTAACAATCCTTCATTGTGATCTCCACGCACATATAAGTCATCATTAGCTTCAATATTTTGTGGAGTTGGCAACCCAACTGAGAATGGACTGGAGTCATCATACTTATCATAGTACTCTTCTTCATCTATAGAATCTTCAATGAACTGTCTTTTACCATGAAGAACAACCGACCATTTATCATTTGCAGGATCATCGATATAGAATATTTGTTTCGCCTGTGATGCCAATATGAATGGTTCACCCTTCTCACCAATCTTTTCAAAGTTCACCAAAGTGAAACCCAATTCATCCACTATAACTCCTTTGATGTTATCAACCTAATTACATTTAAAGAGCGGAATTTTGAAATCTATGTAGTCAAACTCCCAAATGTCTGCAATGACACCGTAATATGACATTTTAGCTTCACGTGGACTCTTATCCTTTGCACTTGCAAAGTACATAGTCGATGCTTGAAGAGTGACCCCACTATTTTGGACGACACTCTTATCATCTTGGCACTTTGTGTAATATGTGAATCCATTAATGTCAAACCCTTCATAAGACATAACATTCGGTTTTGGTTTAAAGGCGAGGCATTTGATAGTTTCTGTAATATCATTTGGTGTTTGAGATAGTTGATGTAAGACTTTATCTTCAAACCACTTATTAAAAGTCTTATTATGCTCTCTAGCAAGCCACATTGAACTTGCTCGAGGATGTTGTCTCTTTATGAAATTGGTATGTTCCTCGATATAAACACTCACTTCGTCCATATTGTGTAAAATATACAAGTGAGCTTGTTCCAACTGCTCACGGCTGATTACTTTTACCCGTGATCCCAAAATTCCTTTGCCCTCCTCAATATTCTTGTCATTATCAGGAGTATCATTACCACTGAGAAAGTCATTGCAAAAATCCATAACCTCTCTCGCCACATAACCTACGATAATACTCCCTTCAGGCCGATAACGGTTTCAAACATCACCTTTAAAAACGCTCATGTGTCGTTCAAAGGGATACATCCAATGCAAGAAAACTGGTCCCAACATTTTCACTTCCCTAGTCAAGTGGACAACAAGATGTACCATGATATCAAAGAACGAAGGAGGGAATGCGTGTATCTTCTTGGCCTCCATTCCCATTGGGCACAACATTTTCTTTACCTGGTATGTTGAGATTGGCAGCTCGTTTCCTTTAGGAAGCATTTCTTTCAACAATGTCAACAATGAAGTGAAGCTTTTATCGCTCCATCTATTGTTAGCTTTCAACTTATACAATCTCAACACAGCGCTAAGCTTCGTAAACTTAGCACATCCTGTGTATAACAGTATCTCAGCATCATGCACAATGTTTCTAAAGATAGGAGGTGGATCGGTGTGCTCTACCCTACAACTATCCAACATCGCATCAACGATGTCTGCTGGAACTGGTTCGTTCACATTTACGTCATCGGAGGCAATTTCTTCTTCCACCCAAGCACTGCTATCGACATCTACTGGTTTCGATTTTGAAATCTCTCCATGCCAGTGCCATTCTGTATAGCCTTATACAATCCCGTTGCACATGACATGACTTTTGATTTCCTCACCAGTGTTGACTTTCAAGTTGTTACCGCAATGCCTACATGGATAGTAGAGCCTATCTATAGGTTTTTTCCTATGTTCCTCGGAAAATCTAATAAACTGATCAAGACCATATATAAACTCCGGGGTGCAACGATTACGAATGGACATCCATGATCTATCCATTCTATGATCAAAGAGAAAACAAATATATATTAGGAAAAGATTAGGGTATACACTTACATCCTAAGTGTATAATGTGATGTCATTCTTATATATAATAAATGTGTACCACCTATCCTAAGTGAGATTAGGTGTTCAAGAACAGTCCCAAACCGGAGACTAATCAAGATTTACTCCTAATGAGTCAATCTTGGACGGGTTTCTAGGCCAACAAACACATTTGATGTCATTCTTATATATAATAAATGTGTACCACCTATCCCATCCTTGAACACCTAATCTCACTAGTAAGTGTATAATGTGTATTGGGTTTTCGAGAAAATTTCGGCAGCATTTCCCCGTTGTTCTCTAAGTACATATGTACTTAGAGAACAAACGGGGAAATGCTGCCGAAATTTTCTCGAAAACCCAATACACATTATACACTTACATCCTAAGTGAGATTAGGTGTTCAAGAAAAGTCCCAAACCGGAGACTATCCAAGATTTACTCGTAATGAGTCAATCTTGGACGGGTTTCTAGGCCAACAAACACATTTGATGTCATTCTTATATATAATAAATGTGTACCACCTATCCCATCCTTGAACACCTAATCTCACTAGTACGTGTATAATGTGTATTGGGTTTTCGAGAAAATTTCGGCAGCATTTCCCCACTGTTCTCTAAGTACATATGTACTTAGAGAACAAACGGGGAAATGCTATCGAAATTTTCTCGAAAATCCAATACACATTACACACTTACATCCTAAGTGAGATTAGGTGTTCAAGAACAGTCCCAAACCGGGGACTATTCAAGATTTACTCCTAATGAATAAATCTTAGACGGGTTTCTAGGCCAACAAATGCATGTATGTTGTCATTCTTTACAAATAATTTTAAATTTCAATAAAATACATAGTTACATATATGCATGTTCATACAATCATTATAATATAATTAGATTTGGGACAAAAACATATTAGAATTTATACATAATTCCAACTCTAATCAAATACATATAATGCATTTTTATCAGAAGAATATAATCGATGAAAAAAAGTAGAGAAGGACCAACCTTGTCAAAGGGAAGAAGGCAGAGGCTCCGGTGGCTCTGGCTGGACGAGTAGCTAGCAGCGACGTCGATGGAGGAGCAGCTAGTAGTGAGGCTGGAGAAGATGGTTGCGGTGGTGCGACGGCGGTGGAGGAGCACCTAATCTCAGGCGTGGCGGCACTGGAGCACCTAATCTCAGGCGCTGGAGCAGCAGTGGCGGCGGAGAAGGGGGCGCGGCGGAGAAGGGGGTGCGGAGAAGGGGAAGAAGGCAGCAGCAGTGGCGACGGAGAAGGGGGAGCGGCGGTGGCACGGCGGCGCTGTCGTGGAGGAAGAAGGAGCTTTCGTGGAGGAGAAATCGGCGGCGTGGTCGGGCGACAACAGAGAAGAAAAGGGAAATCGACTCACGATGAAACAGAAGAAAGGAGAAGAGTCGGGCGTGGGATATTAAGTTCCCAAATAGCGTCGGTTGTTTGAAACAACCGACGCGTAAACATCTTTAGCGTCGGTTGTTTGAAACAACCGACGTCCAATTGGACAATATTTACACGAAATTGTTTGGCGGGAACCACTTTCAGTGTCGGTTATCAAAGGATAACCGACACTGAAAGTGACACTTTTCGCGCAAATTTTCATCACACATAGGCGTCGGTTTCTATTTACATAACCGACACTGAAAGTGACACTTTTTTTTTGCGTGAAAATTGGATTTTGTGGGCGACTTTAGGCGTCAGTTTTTTATTAACAACCGACGTTGTATTCAAAGCGGTACCCGTGTCTGACTGGTCTTCGAATATAGACATCGGTTTGCCTAAATAACCGACGTATAATATTTTAGGCGTCAGTTTTCCTAAAGAACCGACGCCCAGAAAAACGACATTGAATGTTGTTTTTGTAGTAGTGAACTTGATTAATAGTAAGCCAAACATTTCTTTTTATTGATACATTTTTCACCAAAAAAGTTCAAGGTCCCTCTCCCCGGTTCTCTGCACGATATATCCAATATTTTCGGTCCCTCTCCCCAGTTCTCTGCAAATAGATTACGAAGGAAAAATATGTTACATAATGTATTTGATGTACTGTTTAACTAAGAACATACGTGGTTATTATTTTAAAATATAAAATTTTTGAGATAAAAAATATAGTATTTAAACATATTAAGTATTTGATTATTTTTTCATCCAATGTAAATTAAACATATTCGGTATGACACGTGCAGGTGCACGCTTGTGTTTACTAGTAATAGAAAAGAATCAGTATAAATCCACACACATAACATATTCATCTATGGACTATGTTGTTGCTACATACATTATACATTTAGTTATTTATACATAATATATTACTATTTGATATCCCATGGAGTATATTATTAATTATATATATTGGTTTTTTTATTTTAATATTACCTATGTACTTGCTATATTTGTTACACACTTAATTATTTATATATACTTTATAAAGTATTTGGTATTCCATAAAGTATACAAAAAATTATAGATATTGATTTACTTTTCCTCAATAACCATACAACTATGTACTTGTAATATTTACAATACATTTAATTAATTGTTTATAAATTATATAAAATTATTTAACATGTAACAAAGTATACTATTAATTATAGATCATAAAGTATTTTGTTACTCATAGATATCAGTTTCTTATTTAATCATTATAAAATTGATGCAAACTAATAGTTCGCCAATTAACATTAATGGATGTATATTCGGTATTGTTGTTAATATGTTTAATAAAAACACCTTACTTGTTAATTATGTAACAATGAGATGTATTTATAAAAATAAAAAAATGTCACTTATTTTATAGTGTTTACCCTAATTTAATGTGTTTATATTTCTAATTCTTACTTAAAATCATATTAATAATAATGTTATTTATAAATAACGTTTACATAATTTGAAAATAGGTTAATAAGTGTGTGAAGCAGATAAAATATAAAAAGAAAAATTAACTTCGATACCATGCTACATTTATAAAACATATATATGTTAAGAAAAATTAAAATTGGAAGGGGGCACTTGCCCCTGCTTGCCCCCCCTTCCCCCCACCACTGGTAAGGGATTAGCCTTGGGAACAATTTGGTCAGGACTTTTATTCCTGACTAGGTAGCCCTGAGTTATAGCGGATTTTGTTGTACTGAGGGGGTAATTATTCCATATTTATTTTAGTATATGCATATATTGGGATTCAGTCGGTTTCAGGTCAAAATATCAACCCAGAGTGAAAAACTATCATTCACATGACCACACAAAATAGGATTTTGTTCAACCTACCACTCAAACAAAAATCCACCCATATTTCCAGCAAGGTATAGCGCGTTGTGTGACAGTGGTCTTTTACAACATGTAGCTAGTACAATAGGTGATATCATGTTGTGTAATAATGGTATATTACAGTGGTTTAGTTTACATTGTGTAATGGCGGTCTATTACAACAATTTTTTATGTGTGGATGTTACAACATGTCACAACATGATGTGTAATTATAATATATAACAACAGGTTGGAGTATGTTGTCTCATGTCGGGATATAACAACGAGTTTCAATATGTTGTATTATGGTGGTCTATTACAACATATATCAAATACAACATGTAAAGGCCTATTGTATAATTAATTCATACTACAACGGGTGAGTCTGTGTTGTGTAATGATGGTCTATTACAACATATGAGTATTACAACGGGTCCAAATATGTTATGTAATTAACATCTTTTACAACGGGTTTGAATATGTTGTGATACTACAACCTATTACCACACTTTAGTAGTTGTTGTAGTATCCCCCTATACTACAACATGTTTGGCATGTTGTAAATGACTTGTCTTGTATAAAATATACAATATACAACACAAAAATAGGCTTGTTGTGATAAGTATGCTAACTACAACACAATCATCAGAACTTTTGTCTATCTCCCATTGTAAAAAGCATTTTCTATAGTAGTGATACTCCTTTAGGAGGGACAAATCCCATCTACATCACTCCCCGCCATCCCCATGTGTCACAGAGCACCTGAGAATCACCTTTATGGCAACTCTTATCCAATTTCACGGTTGATGATGTCAAAGTACACTGAACGACATGTGATGAGTGTAGTGATTTCATGTTTATGAACTACAATCACCACCAACACTATGAGAGATGATTCTGATTACCAAGTAATGGTTTCTATGCATCACTCTCATGGTGAGTCTATCCAATACTGTATTCTCTAACAAGTATCTATGTGCTTGGTTTGATATCACATATCATGACTGATGAGATTTTATCATCAACCAATGCACACTCTAGACTTATGTGTTGTTGATGTCGATTAACCTTTCACAATAACAACTCACTAGGGACATATCAAGAATGTATATACTCTTGACATCTATATAACCTCATTGTTCTGTCATCAACTTGAAGACATACGTCATTGAGTAATATCATTCTCTAGACAGTTATTATTAATCAAATCATTTACAAGATATGTCATCACAATCATCATATGATTGGCTCTTTGGGTATACCAACAAGATTGAAGTTGACATCATGTTGTGCATTAATCGTCAATACGATCACAAATAAGAAATATGGTGAAACGATCATTTCAAGGGGTGAATCGATCGATGATGTATAAACCGATCATTTCAGCTATGAACCGACAGGTTCATGGTTTACATATTTCAAAATATTCATGAAATTTTATCTATTTGACTCTCGATTAGATACAGTGTTACAACCCCAATTTTTGGTTCAATTGGTGAGAAATGCAATTTCTCATATTAAAGATAATTGACCAAAGGAATGATATAACTTGCTTTGAGAACATGGATTCCCTTCACAATAGCCTTGATTGGTTGCTTTGTGGGCTTTATTGGCTATTGGGCCCAATATCAAGGAAATTCAATTAGTAAATGGATAATTGAATTTATAAGAAAAGAAATATGTAGAAACCTCTAGAAGGCACATCCAAAGAGGATTTCGTGCCTCTTGGGTTCCTTGGGTACCAAGGAGTCCAAGGTTGCAAAAAGAAAACAATAAGAAAAGAAAATTTTAATTAAGTTTTCTTTAATAAGAAAGAGATTGAAAATAATGTTGAAATGTTGGAAATAAGTGGGAAAATGTGTAATTAGGAGAACCTTTGTGGAATTTCGTGTTACAAGGATTCCTAATGACAAAAGGAATACCAATGAGGAAAATAAAAGAGAAATAAAGATAAATCCTCAAAAAGAGATATTTTAATAAACAGGGTAATGAGAAATAATGCATAAAGATGCATCTAGAAGGATAATAAATATCCTTGGAAAAGAATTTCTAAATAATAGAGTTTCTTGGGATCCAAGGAGTCCCAATGAAGAAAGAGGAAAGAGAAAATAGCAAATTTGCAAAATAAAAAGATAATGTGATACATTATTAGTGAATTTGTGATATTGATAAAAAAAAATATTTTCCTATTAAATGAAAATAGAATTCGTGCCATTGGAATAAAGGGCAAGTAATAAAAGAATAAAAGAAGTTATTTTCGAATTCCTAATGTCTAAAGAATAAAGAAGATTAAAGTAATATGAGAAAGAGAAGGAAATTAGCTTTTCCGTGAAGGAATCACATTCCTTTTAGAAAAGGGCTTGTTTCCCTTTGTTTAAACATCTTGGGACGTTGATACTCACCCCTATATAAGGGGTAGAGTCTAAGACACGAGTTGAAGAGAATCCCAGGCCCTTCTCTCTCTCTCCCCATCTTCCTCCTCGTTCAAACCCTAATAATGAAAGGCAATGTTATCCCCGGAGTACGAGGAACCAACAGGGGGTTTTGAGGGTAGCCTGCTATACCACGGTCCCATGGAGCAATGTTGCCTTTGAGGTCATGCCCTAGAGTAGATGCCGCAGCAGCAGCTAGGATGCAATGATGGCTGCAAGAACGTGGTTTGATGGATGATAAATCGACCTCCTTGGCAGAGATCTGGAAGCACCCTGCATGCGCCAGAGCACGCCGGAGGTAGGGGTGTAGCTTCCGGCATGAAAGGTGGCCCATGAAGGAAGGAGCAGCCGCGCTTGGCTACAGATCGGCCAGAGTTGCAGAGCCAAGTAGGCCCAAAAAAGCCGCTCAACCCACGACCTGTGGGCACCCCTCTGTGCGCAGAGACACTACGGAGGTAATGGAATTCACCTGGGGAGTCTTCGGGGTCGGGGCTGAGGAGAAAGAGCCGCACAAGCCCCTGCTAAGGCGGCCGCGCGCGCCGTTTAGAGGAAGAAGAAGAAGCTCAGAAGCTTTGGACGATTTTGCCCCTCACGGGCTAAAAAGATGATCAACTTACCCGAGGGCAAGAACGTAATTTGATTATAATTTTCAAATCAAGTGCTCGCATGGATAGGCGACGTGGCGCATCATGATTGGCTGTGGTAAGCCTTTTATTGCAAAAATCATATATCATGATTGGTAACTCCGATTAGGACAAGTTATATATGAATTTTGATCAGAAGAATGCAAGGAACCCAATAAAAATAGTTTTATAGCCTGAATCTGATCATAGTTCGAAAAGTAGTGTAACTTATCATCTTTAATGAATTAAAGATTAAGAAACCCTATTTTGATATGATTAATGTGTTTAATATGGTTTAATGGATCTTTAGAGTTGATATTAATCTGTTAAATGTAAAAAGGGAACATTGAGTTAAAAAAGGAAGAACTTTGCACATGATTAGCCTAATTTAGAGTTTATATGCTTGAAATTGGAAAAGTACATGAAGTTATTATCTTTAATGATTTAACTAAGGAAAAACCCTTAGATTTGATGATAGATGGAGAATTCAAGCTGATATTAACCTGTTGTTAATAAAAGTGAAAAGATGATCTTTTTATATAGTTGGTTTAATTTAGGGTTCTATGTACATGAATATGCCTTAATGGGATTAGAAAACCTAATTTACGTTGATATGAATTCTAAAGGTTTTAATTGTACAAATTGAAGAATAAAATAGAGATATGATGATTCGAAGGATAAATTGAGTATCAAAGATCTTTAATGTGAATTATTTGGATAATTAGTGTTTCCTAGTGTTTAAAGGTGGAAATAGTAATAAATAAGGTTCATATATGTGAGTTGAACTATAATGAAATATGAATTGTCAATTTGAAAGAAATCGAAGATGATAATTAGCCTTGATATTTTGGATATGACCAAAAAGAATAAAGATAATAGTTTTAGTGTAAAAGAAACATATTTGACTTATTTGACATTCAATTGTGCCTATGATGCAGAAATTAGGGTTTGTGAACTAAAAGAGCATTAAAAGTGATAAATGCATAATGAAGGCTAAAAACCTAATAAAACCCTAAGGTTGGTCTAGAAATTATAAGGTGGAATCCAAGTTGATCTTATGGATGTTTGAATATGACACTTGGATGTTATGCATTATTTTCAGGATATTATTGATTGCTTGTTAATTGTGTTGAATGTTAATGCATGGACATCAAGTTACTATGGATCAGGTATGTGGTTACGATTATGAATAACCTCTTAAGGTTTTTCGATGGATTCCTGGATGTTTAATTGCATTGAATGCAACTAAACTGTTGAATGTTTATTTATTTCTTGCAATTATAAAGTGACTATGTCTATCATATAATGTATATGCCTTCTAGCTCAATCATTAATCCCATCTGTGTCGTAATGGCTGACCTAGCACATGGCTACCTAGAGGGTAGGTCCATCAGGTCATGAAAGACTTTGACTGCCTAGAGGGTAGGTCCATCAAGTCACCTTTATAGAGGTACCATATAAGTCCTTACAGGGACAACACAAAGTTGTGGATAGGTATGGATTGAGTAGTTTGGCTTAAAACGTAATCTTGGTTGTTAAATAATTAATTGAATGATTACATGGTTATCATAGTTGCATGATTATCTATTTCCCCCGCATACCAGCTTCGGCTGACCGACGTTTTGTTTGTCGGCGTTTTAGGTACAATGAAAAGAACAAACAGTAAAGTGGAACATGTGATACTAACAGAGAATTAAAGTACCAAGGAGGATTAGATAGATTAGTATCGGTGTGGATAGAAGTTTAGAGATCCAAGTTTTCAAAAGGTATGTAAAGAAAAATTTTATTACCATTTTCAGTATAGTCTGTTAGAATTTAATAATTGTTTATGGTTATATGTCGAACCTTTGATCCGGGATTAATGGGTGCGGCTCAACCTCTTGGTCTCCCTTAATTGGGGGTTATCGGGAGGTGGGGTCGTAACATTTGGTATCAGAGCTTAGGTTCCTCAGTTAACCATTAATAATTATTAAATTTTACAAACTCCATAGAACCCAAGGGAGTTATTAGAGGAGTATCCGAAAGACGGAGGTGTCTAGAAAGGGATCACGACCGGGGGCTGGCAAGATTTTCCTCCGCACCGCTAGTCGGAATACGAGGACTCCCGGACCCGTGTGACCGCCTGGCCAACGTCTTAGGGTATGAATCGAAATAAGATACCTTTAGGACTTCTCATCTTATTCATCCCTTCTCATCACCAAAATTCTGATAAGGACCTAAAGGATTAGGGTTTTCTTTCTTCTCCTCACCCTCTTGAGGTATGGGTAAGGTTAATAAGGTTTAAGGAATCCTCCACTAAATTAATGAAAGGCATGTAAATAAGATGTCATGGACATAAGCTTAATAGATTAAGCACAAAATAAATAATAGATACATGCTTAGGCCATATGACATAAGATTTCATGTCCTCAGAAGAGACCTGAGGCTAGACCTTCTTGTCAGGAGGATAAGTTAGTCTTAGAGATAGAGATCTCCATTGCAAGTAGAGACCTGGCACATCCTCTGAGGATGATGCTA
The DNA here is from genome assembly GCA_963693085.1 of Alisma plantago-aquatica. Lineage (NCBI taxonomy): Eukaryota > Viridiplantae > Streptophyta > Magnoliopsida > Alismatales > Alismataceae > Alisma > Alisma plantago-aquatica. The sequence continues at coordinate 212,014,734 of OY856414.1, forward strand.
ACCCTAACCCTAAGTGAAGGTTAGCAAGAGATGAGGACATGCCTTTGGGATGCCATAGGATCCATGGGTGACCTAGCACCTTTGGCAACCCCAACCCTGGGAAGGGTCGTGCATGTTAGGGTACATGATAGCTCTTTAGTTGATGATGTTCGTGAAGGACCATAAAAACCCTATGGGCTTATACCAGTAGGGCATAGCTGGAACCTAGGGCACGTCGTAGTGCTGACGGTAGGATGAAACCCTGGGTAAGGAATTATGATGGAGCATAAAGGGTTGTGGATGATCTTGAGCAACCATAAGTGCGAACCTAGGCTTCACCCATGTAGAGAATGCTTTGGAGGTTGATCCTTCATGAAGAGAGGACCTCTAATGGTGAGGTTGGATGTAGGGTTAGCTCTAGAGAGAGCAGGAAACCCAGCAAGAAGGTTGGAAGCCTAAAACCCTGAACAATGGATGATAATGGTTGCCTCATGATCGATCCCTGAAAGTTGATGATATCTTAGTTGCCTTTAGAGGGACCAACCCTAGACAATGAAGATGAAGCATCTGGTTCCTATGTGCCTATGGTAGAGATGTTTACCTTCTGAGTTAGGAAGAAGAAAAGTTTAGTAGCAGGTTATGAGGCTATGTACCTTGTTGGTTGTCCGTAAGGAGGACCCAACACTAAGTGTTGCTTGAGTTGAAAGATGACAAGGAGTGTGTGTCATGCCTTTTTCCATGTTTGGTTTGTAGACAGAGCATGCAGTGAACCTAGGGTTACTAGGCCTAAGAGGGGAAGTGGTGTACCTAAGGCTCATGATGGGAAGTTGAGTTCCTATAGAAGCGAGCATGGTAATCCTCATGTATAGAGGAAAAAGGGAGCCCCTGAAGTTTAAGGCATGTTTGATGAACCCCCCCACAACTAGGTTGATGATAAAGAAAGGTATGATCTTGATCCAACATTGAGAAAAGAGGATGAGTATGACCTAGCATGGTTCAGTAGGTGATCTGTTTATGCCTTAATAGCTTGCTAGGGTTAAGTGGGCTCATGTGGATGTAAACCCTAGACCTAAGAGCTTTTGTGACCTTGCTGTCAAGAGATAGTCTTCCTCTCATCCTGGGAGAGGGACACCCTTGATAGAGTGTATATCAGTTGTGGTTAGGTTAAGGTAACCTAAAGAGGTCTCTTAGGACCTTGAGAAGCTAAGTGAAAAGTTATGTTATGAGAATGAACCTGTAGATCCATAGATATCCATCTCTAATTGCATAGGAATATGTTACCATGGAGGTAACCGGTATGGGGCTTGAACAAGGTAGGAAGGTTGCCATGATGCCTATGAACGGATGAGAGCCATTCCATGAATGCAGAAAGAGAGATGATGAAGACTTGGGTAAGGTTCTAAGCGAACATGTACTATAATGGAGAATCCTAAGTCTATCCTAGGGTCAGGTAGGGATAAGACTGATGAAAGTAGGAGTTGCCTAATTCCCCAGTTGCACATGACCATAGGGTCGGGAGGTAACAACTATCATTGTTTGAGAGCCATGGGTTAGGAGATTGATCACCTTCATAAACTCATGGGGCCCAAAGGGCAGATGAGTAGGGCACTCTCTTGATGCATGAGGGAAGAGGGATGACCCCAAAAGAGTCGGTACCCTATAGACCTAGATGAGATGACCAAGGATATAAACCTCAGTAGGTTCAAGACTAGTTTGATATCTTACTGTTTAAGATGAAGAGACATATGTGGCTCATTGCAACTTAGATTTAAAGGTGTACTGGCAAGGTAAGATGTACCATCTCTACTCTTGGAACAGGAAGAACTCTGTATTTGGACTGCAGCCAAATGCTTATTTCCTTTTGTTATGGGAGTGAGAGATAAGACATTACGCATGCCATACACCAAGGATAAGAGATGTTTGGAACATTGCCACGAGAAATGGGGATAGAGAAGATATCTACCCTGGTAAAGTGAATGATACATGGATGGTTTTGTAAACACTAAGAGGAATGAGGTAGTTCCCTTATGAGGATGTTTCTACCATGAGCTATGTGGAACTTACAAGTTATACCAGGTTGAGTTTGATCACCATGATGATGGAATCAGAGAGTGTTCTTATGAAGATGAACATATAGTTGAAGGTGACATGATAAGCGAAATACATGGAAGTGTATGTCTTCAATGTTACCTAATACCTAAGGATGAGAGGTGGTAATGTATGCTTTGGTTAAGACTTGTTTGACTTGAAGCTAGAAGAGGTTGTTTGGCTAACCCTAAGTTTGAAAAGGAGAGGTGTTTGGATAACACTCAGATGTAACAAGATGCGTTGAAAAGTTAAGGGTTGTTCGTTTAGCCAGACTAGTCCTTGTTGCAATGAAGGAATGGTGGTAGAACCTCAAGTGCACTTCTTTGGAAAAGAAGGTGATGAAACCCTGACAAGAGTGGTTTAGGGTTTCGAAGGAATCGATCTTGAAAGAATCATGACATACAGGAAATCATGATACACCATGGAGAATGGCAATAGCACGTTAGATGCTTAAGATGAGGTTGCATGTGGTTTATGGCCATGCAAGCTAGGAGGTAAAGGACGAACCTTTTTTGTAGCTCTAGTAGCACAATGTGGAGTTTTCGGTGGTCCTGAGTACTACATAGAGGTGAGGAGGCCTTTGCCACCTACTAGAAGCACACCGTGAACCGTCTTCTACGGTGTCGCACCAGACCTTTTTCACCAATTGTTCGTTTGTGTCTTGCGAAAAGTGCACATCACTGTGCAAGATTTGTTGTTGGACTTACTTCAGGACCAAGTATAAACCTCACAACCATCTTTCACATTACATAGTTGTTGACGCGATCTACTGTTCAACGGAATATGGTAGTTAAATTTATATTTCTATTATTATATTTTATGTCATATTTCCCTACAGTAGTATTAGAGATACGTCAATTTACTATGTTTTGAGATATAATCGATATGTTCAGATTTCAGCTTTTGTCATTTATTTATAACATGTGATGTAAATATTTAAATAATTAATGTACATATCCAATTAAATTCCACACACGATAATATATATATATATATATATATATATATATATATATATATATATATAGAGAGAGAGAGAGAGAGAGAGAGAGTCAGGCTAGAATATACTCGAATGTACAAATCGCACAAATACACTCGAATTTGTTTGCATATCAAGACTATTTTTTACAAAATATAAACAATTGATCTTCACTGTCATACTATAAATAGGCTACATACAAATTTTGAGCCCATTTGGATGAGTGTAAGTCAATCATCCAACGACAACAAAATTGACGTGCGAAACTAATTTGAAATGCATAATTTTTGAGGTCTTTATAACATGACCTATAAATATCCAAATGTGCACAAATTTTATATATGAGCTATACACAAGATCGATGTTTAAGAAGATCAGCTGATTAGATTTAAAAAAAATTGCATCATGAAAAACTACTTGAGTGTATTCTGCTCCGAATACACTTGAGTATATATATATATATATATATATATATATATATATATATATATATAGAGAGAGAGAGAGAGAGAGAGAGAGAGAGTGAGAGAGAGAGATAGAGAGAGAGAGAGTCAGGCTAGAATACACTCGAGTGTACAGATTACGCCGTACACCCCAATGGTGTTTGCCTATCTAGACCATGTTTTTTCAAAATCTAATCCATTGATCTTCATGGTTACAATAATAATAGGTCACATACAGAATTTGAACTCATTTGGATGAGTGTAAGTCACTCATCCAAGTATATATATATATATGTATGTATATATATATATATATATATATATAGAGAGAGAGAGAGAGAGAGTCAGGCTAGAATAAACTTGAGTGTATTCGGAGCATAATGCACTCAAGTTGTTTTTCATGATGCAATATTTTTTCAAAAATCAAATCTGTTGATCTTTTTAACATGTTGTGAATAGCACATACGCAAAATTTGAGCACATTTGGACATTTATAGGTCATGTTATAAAGACCGCAAAAATTATACATTTCAAATTATTTTCACGTGTTGATTTTGTTGCCCTTGGATAAATGACTTACACTCATCTAAATGGGCTCAAAATTAGTATGTAGCCAAGTTATAGTATGACGGTGAATATCAATAGTTTGTATTTTACAAAAAAATAGTCTTGATATGTAAACACACTTGAGTGTATTCGTACGATCTATACACTCGAGTGTATTCTAGCCTGACTCTCTCTCTCTCTTTATATATATATATATATATATATATATATATATATGGGGAGAGAGAGAATGTTGAGCTGGAATATCTTGCACACCCAAGTTTTCCACCGTTAGATCACTATCTTGATGGATAAATAAAAGAAACCACGTGCTAGCGATTAACGACCGAAATCCCTCTCCTCTGTACGCCTGTGTTCACGTCTCCCTGACATTGCATGACGGGTCAGGATTATTTGTTCCTCCGATTATAGGTCTTCCCCTTCCACCTTCCTCAGCCCCACTTCCCTATTCGTGTTTACCCTTTCACCACCCGCAATATCTCGCCGACACTCCTGGATTACCTCGACGCCACCATGTTGCATTTCATCTCTGGAACACCGTCCAGGTCAGGACCCTCCTATGATGACGGGAAATGTTGGGAGTTCGTCAACGTAACCGAACTCGGAGGTGAAAAGGTGGGGTTTGGCTGCACATCCCTACTAGAGATGCTCAACTCCACGTACAACAGTCCGTCAAATAGTTCCCTTACAATATCTTTGTCCTGGAGACCAGCGTGCCTCCTGGAAGCATCCTGGCTTTGTCCAATCTCACGTCTCACAATATCTGAGTCCTTGGGCATGTCGAAGATGACCATGGCATGTACCGGCCGGCAGAAACAGAGAAAGGCGTCATGTAGACGGTCATTGAAGCCGAAGAGTGCTTCGCTGCTTCCCCAACTAGTGTTATGATGCTCAGCCAGGCAGAGGCGCGCGCATTCCACAATACACATGCGACACTCTAGAACGCCAAAGGATGGTTCCCACCTTGGACTACAGACTGATCATCAGTGATGACAACTCTTGCTTCGCTACCAAAAGGTTACATCAAATTTTATTACAAGTGCTTGAACTATTTGATGTGTGCTATTGGTGCCTATCATTTATCATAATGAAATTCTCTACTAGATGCTATGATTTGTTCTGATACTGGTTTTGTTTTCAGGCAACACACATCTGAACAGGAATATTCAAAGTGCACTCTGATGTTTGCAAGGGTAATGGATGGCCAAATCAGAAATAGTTGATCTTTACAGAGTTCACTGTATAGATCAAGTTGAATTCTATACCTGGGATTTTAGATTCAACAACATTCATCAGTCTACTCATCTCAACTTGTAAAAATAGCAGAATTTTAGATCCAGCAAATATAATACACAACAGAATAATACAGATAATTATTGCTATTATGCAATTGGTAAACTATATGACTATGCATGGCAGCAGTCATATAATCCTAAGGATTACTGTGGGCCACGAGTAACACTAAGTCATGTCATTGTATATAGAAGCAAATTAGCAAATGGCAAATTCTAAAGCAACACTCTTTACAAAATGATGTGCGTTGCCAACTAAAAATCTGACCACCAAGAGAAGACAACTCAGAAACCAGGAATTATATATGCGGTGACTGGAAATCTATATGTTTGAGGGTCTGTTTGTTACTTCATAGCCCCATTTAATATTCCCTTATAGTTTAAAGATTCTTTTTCTAGCATAACTACGTGTGCATGTACCCTCTTCTTGGTATGTGGATAATCTAAGTTCAGATGAAATACTTATGAATTAATCAGAGGGGTTATGAGAATGGCATCGACGCAGTCCCGATGTTGGTGTGAATTTGTTTTCTGCTACATAACTTATTAGAAATTGGCTTCATTATTATTATGTTGCATTATAGATCTCAATATGTGCGTCAAGGAGTTAACAGTGAGAATTTGAGAACAAACGCAGATTAGGTGCATGGGAATGGAAGTATGGCTATTGAATTTAGTGTAAGGCGTTGATATCAAGCAACATCTTCGACTATTGACAAAATTTGGTCGATCTGTGATATGCAGTTGGAAACGGTTGGAAAATGATTGTTCCGAACCATGTCTTAATTGAATTTAGGCTTGAGTAGGAGTTGACTTGTGTCACCAATACCAACAGGAGTTAAATCTAACAAGAGAGAAGACGGCTCTCTATTTGCAAAATTGGAATTAGATTAGGAATTAGACTATGAATTGGAAGGAGATTCCTAATTGCTACCAAATGTCATGGAGACCTATAAATAGAGGTCCTGGGATAGGCCATTGGGATCATCCCATCAGTTGTTTATTGTTGGTACCTTCTGTGGTAGAAGAGCTAGAAAATAAGAACAACTGGTGGTACTCGCTTTTGGTAAGAGAGGGTCAACGACTTTGTCTTGAAGAAAAGTAGCATATGACAGTCAGTGACACATTAGTTGTGCATCGACGACGGCAGCGTATCCGGTCACTGGAGGACGCACATCAGTTGGTGGCACTACGTTGGTATTGTGACAATGACTACTACAACAGTCGGTCCGATCAACGGATGACGCGGGCGGAGAGAACTTTTAGTTGGCAGGTGAGGTAGGCGACCTCGTCACAATCAGAGGCGGCCCGATCAGCGATCACAGCAGCAACAGGCAATGACACAATTGTGTGTCTGATCCCATACAATGACATAGGTATCATGAGGAGAAAAAGATAAGTAGGATATTTTGTACACGTTGGGTGTAATTCTATTCTTCTCTATCTTTGTTCTTGTGTGTGTGATGGGGCTATCCAGATTTAGGGGTGATTAAATCTGGACGGTGTGAGTCGTAATCTTGATTACATAGCGCTTATTGGCTAGTATTGCCCCGCGATTTTTCTCTTCTCGTCTTAGGAAGAATTTTTCACGTTAAATCTTGTACTTCCTGTTTTGCAGAATATGTCACTTTCCCTCTACAATTCCTAACAAGTGGTATCAGAGCAAGATTGAAAGGTTAAAGTGGAAGTGACAATGTCGTCTGAAGATGAAAAAGTGCGTATAGACAAGTTTGATGGCAAAGATTTCGACTTCTAGAAGATGCAGATCGAAGATTATCTGTACCAGAAGAAATTATATCAGCCTCTAACGGGGAATAAGCTTGAATAGATGAAGCAGAAGGATTGAAATCTCCTTGATCGTCAGGTACTTGGGGTGGTCAGATTGATATTGGTACAAAATGTTTCATTCAACATTTCCAACGAGAAGATGACGATGGAACTTCTGAAGACGTTATCAAATATGTATGACAAGTCAACTGTTGCAAATAAGGTATATTTGATGTATCGTTTGTTCAACCTGAAGATGAGCAAAGGAGCCTCTGTAGCATATCACATCAATGAGTTCGATATCATAATTACTCAAATAAACTCAGTGGAGATAGTGTTTGATGATGAAGTCAAGGCCCTTTTCTTACTTTCCTCTTTGCCCGAGAGTTAGTCTGCTATGGTGACAGAAATCAGCAATTCGTCAGGAAGCATGAAGCTGAAACTTGACGATATTCCGGATTTGATTCTGAGTGAAAACATCCACAGAAGAGAATGTAGAAAATCTGATTATTCAGGTTCAGCTATATACGTTGAATGTAGAGGAAGAAATTAGAGTCACAATCACGGTTCCAGAAGTGGGAAGTCAAAGCCAAATAGTAAAGAATATTAATGTTGGAGAAAAATTGGACACTTCAAGAAGGATTGTAAGATCTGGAAGAATGTGTCACAAAAACTTGCTAAAGAACACGAAGAAGATGACCAGAACAATACAGTTGTCGCTGTAGAAGATCTAATATTGATAGTCCAAGAGCATGGTTTTAACACAAAGGATGGTGTTGAGTGGGTTGTAGACATAGGAGTGACGTGTCATGCTGCAACTCACATGAAGTTCTTCAAAAATTATAGAAGAGGGAACTTTGACAATGTAAAGATGGAGAATGCTAATTACTCAAAGATCATCGGGATTGGTGACATCTGCATGAAAATAGATGTTGAGTGTATTATCATCCTCAAGGATGTTCGTCATGTTCCAGAGTTGAGGCTTAGTATAATTTCTAGTTCCTTATTAGATAGGAGTGGATATGATCTCGAGTTCGGTGGTAGCATGGGTAAGGTAAAAAAAGGGTGTTTGGTGATAGCTCGAGGTAGACTGTTCTGCAATCTATATAAAACCACATTGAGAGTGCACAAAGAGAATGTTTAGGAAGTCAAGAAGTCAATGCAAGTTCAAAGGAAACGAGGAGGACTTGGAAGTACTCCTACAGATAGTCGCAGGTCTGAGTTGTGGGATTCTCTCAATGATGTCAGTAAGGGTAGAAAGATGAGTTTCTACAAGCATCAGGATGGATCCCAGTTAGAGAAGGTCTCTCCAAAGACTTATTCTTAACAGTGTGCACATGAGGAAGAAGGACGATACAGTGGACATGTAGTTGATGCATGCATAATGGAGGATCAGGCTCTTGATGTGGGGATACATCGGCAAGGGGAGCGTCAAAGAAAAGTTTTTGAGTCTTACTGTAGAAGGTCAGAAACACAATTTTCATCCAGATGGCTCGACAGACCGGTCAAGGGGAGCAAAGAAAGTTCTTGGTGTGGGCATTGAGAGAGAAGGACGTTTCCAAGATACTTCTTCTTAGTTGTCTGGGAACAAAGAGAAGTCAGGATGGTACTTCAAAAAAAGGGATGAAAATGACAAGATGCTGACATGCTTGAGGACAGTGATCTTCTATCAGGATCCATCATAGGTGGTGATGGAATCTAGAAGTTACTCTAGATGATTGTTGAAGACAACGCCTCCCTTATGGGATGGAGGGGGAGATTGTTAGAAAAGGATTGTTCTGTCCCATGTCCTAATTGGATTTGGGCTTGAGTACGAGTTGGCTTGTGTCGTCAATCCTAATAGGAGTTAAATCCAATTGGAGAGAAGATGGTTCTCTATTTGCAATATTGGAATCAGATTAGGAATTAGACTATGAATTGGAAGGAGATTCTTAATTGCTACCTCATGTCATGGAGACCTACAAATAGAGGTCCTGGGAGAGGCCATTGGGATCATCGCATCAGTTGTTGTTGTTAGTGTCTATTGTGGTAGAAGAGTCAGAAAATAAGAACAACTGGTGGTACTGTCTTTTGGTAAGAGAGGGTCAGCGAGTTTTCCTTGAAGCGAAGTATCAGCTGACAGTCAGTGACACATTGGTTGTGCATCGACGACGACGGCGTATCCAATCAGTGGAGGATGCACATCAGTTGGTGGCACTATGTTGGTGTTGCGACAACGACTACGACAGGAGTCCATCCGATCAACGGAAGGCGCACATCTTCTCTCTTAGGCGGAGAGAGATTTTGATTGGAAGACAAGGTAGGCGACCTCATCAGGAGCAGAGGCGGCCCGGTCAGCGGTCGCAACGACAACAAACAAGGACACAACTGTGTCTCTGATCCCCTACAACGATAGAGGTGTCGTGAGGAGAAAAAGATAAGTAGGATATTTTGTACGTGTTGGGTGTAATTTTATTCTCTATTTTTATTCTGGTGTGTGTGGGGGAGCTATAAAGATTTAGGGGTGATTAAATCTAGACGGTGCGAGTTGTAATCTTGATTACATAGTGTTTGTTGGCTGGTATTGCACCGTAATTTTTCTCTTCTCGTCTTGGGAAAAGTTTTCTACGTTAAATCTTGCGCTTTCAGTTTTGTAGAACACGTCATTTTTCCATTACAATTCCTAACAGAAACAACTTTTAGAAACTAATCCATTGATTTGCAGAATTGGAAGAATAAGGATGCTTGGCTTCCATATAAATGATGGAAATCAATTTATTAAATATATTGCAGCTGCGTTTTGACTTTATATGTGTGAAGGTTAAAAATCCCTTCTACTCTAATTCGGGATGACAACAGTTGCACGTACAAGCTCTGTATGTAAAAACTACAATATCCATCCTTTTATCCAATAAGGTGGTAGAAGGGTACCCCGTAATCTTCATCTTCAGTTGGTCGTTTTCCTTTGTGGCCTTCGAACCATCCTACGATTGTTCACTGTCTGCACTAGGGACTAGAATAAGGCCGAGGTGGCAAATGAAGGACATTGGCATGCAGCTCCAGTTCTGGGATCTTATCAAAAAGATCAGGCCGGCAGACTTCATCCTGGAGCAAGAATGATAGGTATTTCCTGACATCTGCTTCCAAGAAGCATGCTAACGCTCCTAGATGTCGACAGCTTGCTGCTTGCATACCATTCAGTGTAGTGGCAAGTGATATTCCATGCTACCTACCAGGCGATGGTCCTCAGCAACTTATGCAGGCGGTGGTCCTCGGAATATTTTTTCTCCATCTCGTCGTTGTACTACAGCAACGTCCGCGAGGGTCTCCTGGGTCGGTGCCGCTGGCATAATTCTGAGGTCTACTGGACGTCTGGACACGAACTGGGTAAGGCATTAATTGTTGGTTCAAACGAGGAAAATGGCGAAGAGAGAGAGAGAGAGAAAAAGAGAAATATTCCAACTATGCACGACATACCACAGAATTATGATCTGACTTCTGTCAGTTAATCTGAACGACCAGATGAGGCCTCAGCAATCCAACGGCAACAAAGTTGAGTGTGTAAAGCTCTGAATACACTTGAGTGTATTCTACCTCATATATATATATATATATATATATATATATATATATATATATATATATATATATATATATATATATATATATATATATATATATAGAGAGAGAGAGAGAGAGAGAGAAGTTGGAATGCACTCCAGTGTGGCGGAGACCGAATACACTCAAGTCATTTTTCATCATACAATATTTATTTTGAAAATATAAACCAATGATATTCTTAGGTCATACATCTGAAGGTAAGAAAAATTATACAATTCAAATAAGTTTTGTGCGTCAATTATTTTGACCACAAAAGAGTGACTTAGAAGAATCTAAATGAGATCAAGTTTTGCATGTAGCATGTATTTCTTATAACAATGAATATCAATGGTTTGGATTTGTTAAAAAAATAATATACATATATAATCACCATTTGAGTGTAGCATGTGATCTATACACTCGAGTGTATTCTAGTCTGAATATATACACAATAAATATGTGTCGCTCTAAAAGTTTGTTTTAATGGTGAATGTTAGCATGGTTTTGACCAATAATCCTAGATCTTTGTGCTTGGTTGGATGGTTATTTTTTATATTTACATCTTAGTTTGCATACTGAGTCTCTCTCTCCTTTTTCATATATATAAACATTAACTCTTTCCTTCCTATGTTCTCATGTAACTCGAGGTTTTCTAATTACTATGTAATATGTTAGACATGATTAGGATAGTTTATTTTCTTTTATGGCAAAGAAAAAAATTTATACCAAACGAACTAACCGTTTCAAAAGACAAACCAATTGACTGGAGGACCGAGGAGGCCAGACGATAGGAGGAGCCAATCGATCGACTGGAGGATTCTAGATGTCACATGGACTGGAGACCAGATGGCCTACCCGAGTTAACCTATCTAGACCATATATATAGTAATACAAATATTAAGCATTAGATGTTTTCTATAAGCAATACACATGCAAAGCTTGATCGACTATGTGTGGGCACGCCAAGCGTGGTGTGTTGTCCATCCCATAGAAGTGTGATGGTACTCATGTGGGACTTCCAAAAAGAGCACATTACAATCGGTTTGACTTTTGGGTCAGACTTAACTAGGTGATCTTAATAAGATTAAGTACCTTGATGCATGCATATGGCTATGGCAAAGAATTGTGCATATCATCTAATCAAGAACTGAATGAGATGCAGTTAGAAAACGTTTTCTACCTTAATGATTGATTATGGATGATGGCGTTGTCTGGGTAATAACTTAGTTATTTTTGGTCTTGCCTCACTAGAAGGTTGTACGCATCAATCTTCTGAAGATTTGATATGTGAGGACTATGAATTTGAATAAAATAGTGGAAGTGATAATTAATTAAAGGCCTTATTAATATCGTCAAACTTATGAAATCAAATCAAATCAAAAATATTTGGACAAAATTGCAAATTTCATTTATAGAATCTAAATGGCAAACACAAACATGTTTTCTTTGTGACCAGTCCTTGAGAATGATAAGTTTAACGGGAACAACTTGCATGACTAGTTCTGGACATTGAGAATCGTTCTCATTCAAGAGCGCAAACTCTATGTCTTAGAGACACCAGAGCCAGATGAACCTGCTCCCCTCACGCCTAAGGCTGATAAGGATGCTTATAAGAAGTACTTTGAAGATATCGTGGATGTCAAGTGTCTGATGTGCTCAATAAGCTATGAGTTTTAGAGACAGTACAAGAACATGTATGTTATTGAGATGGTTACGCATCTTAAGAACATGTTCCAAGACCAGGAAAGACAAGAGAGATATAATGTCTCAAAGGCATTGTACAAGTGCAATATGGTTTAAGGAGATTCATTAGATGTGTTCAAGTATAATATGAATGAAGGAGATCCAATAGGCCCTCATACAATCAAGTTGATTGGGTATGCGGAGAACCTTGCTAGACTGGGATTTCCCTTAGACTAAGAGTTGGTCAAAAATGTGAATCTACAGTCACTACCAGAATCATAAAGCCAATTTGTCATGACAATATGAATGGTTTTGACAAGATGTTGCCAGAACTACTTGGCATGTTGAGGACAGATGAAGCATAGATGAAGAAGGACAAATCCAAATTTGTGATGATGGTTAGCAGACGAAAATCCAACGACAAAGGAAAATCTAAGAAGATTTCTAAATCTAACCAAAAACTAAAGTCTTCTGCACTGAAAGCTAAGGGGGGAGTGAATAAGGGAGGGAAGTGCCACCATTGTCACCGGCTTAGACACTGGAAAGGGAACTAACATCTTTATATAGAGGAACTTATGAAGAAGAAAGAGATAGAGATCTTCACTTCAGGACCTGAGAAGAAGTAATCTAGAATTGTGTGGAGCAAGAGTTGTTGCCACTACATTTGGAATTTATCATTCATGTAATGGGATTGTAATAGAATTAGTGAAATACTATTATGTACTTTCCATTAATAGAAACATCATGTATCTTGCATGGACAAGAATATTATGAATGTTTTGATATTTTAATTTAAAAGATGAGATCTTATATGGCAGTGTCCTAAGTCTTGATGTCTCTACTTAATAGATCTAAAGACAAATATGTTGAATGAATCGATGATTCAAATAATATATACCTATAACATTGTCATCTAGATCACATAAATGGGAAATACACTTCTAGAATCCATGATGATAGTTTTCTAGACTCTTTTAGTTATTGAACCAATAGAGACATGCAAGTCTTATTAATTTATTGGGCAATATGACAAAAGCACCTTCAGTAGATGTAGTGAGAGAGTGAGTATTCTATTAGGACTCATACACATTGATGTATGTAGACCTTTTAGAATAAATGCTAGAGGTAGTTATCAATACCTCATTATATTTGTTGATTTTCTCAGTAGATATGGTAGATTGTATTTAATGAAATAAAATTCTGAATCTCTTGAAGTGTTCAAGGAGATCATGAATGAAGTACACAACCCACTTTGTATAAGTATTAAAACACTTTGATAGGATGGATGTGGAATAATTTTAATCAAGAGTTTGAGGACTTTTTGGGAGACCATGGTGGTGTATCATGATGAACTCCACCTGAAACACAATTCAACTATATCATGATAGTGAATCAGTAAGAAGAAAGCACACCCTATTAAGTCATGGTGCGATTGTCAATAAATATAGCTAATCTTCCAATTTCTTTTTGGTCACATGCTTTACACTAAAATAGTATACCGTCTAAAATGGTTTAAAAGACACCATATGAGATATGCCATGGGAGGTGTCCTGATATGTATTTTATAAGGATTAGGATTGAAAGCTTGTGTAAGAAAATAGTTTCTTTAAAGGCTTGGTCCACAAATCACATAAATGTTGTTTTGTTGAAAACTACTTTTTTTCGTCCGGTTAAATACTAATTTTATATTCTAATCCAACAAAAAAAAGTATTTTTTCAAAGATGGCTAAATTCTTTAAGAGGAATTTAATTCTAAAGGGATCAGTGGGATAAAAATAGAACTTGGAAAGTTCAAGACCAACAAGAAAACATTGAACCCTAAGAGGTACAATGGGAACAATGAGAATCAAAAATTGTTATGGAATCTCAAGTTCTTTACGTAACATAAAACCATGTAGCTCTAGTAGAACGTGCCTTAATCTTGAAACATTATGATATCTTATAACTCAAGATAGTGATGTTTGGTCATAGACAACAAGCCAACAACCTACAATGGAAGCTATTAAGGGACCCAAGTCTGAGAAATGGCTTGAAGCCATGAGATTCTAGATGGAGTCCATGTACACTATAAAGGTATCATCTTGGTGGGTCTATGATGCAACCCTATTTTAGGCTCCATCTTGTGCCATTTTGTACTTTATTCACATGTAAACATAGTAGAATGCAAGTTAAATCCCCCATTATGATTATTACTAACAAATGCACTTATGGACGTTCTTTGCATTATTTGTAAGTACTTGGACGATGCTTTGGATGGATGAGAGAGAAGGAAGGATTTTTAGGGTTCCTCCGCTCATGGAGGAGCCTAAAGAAGGCCCCAAAGTTCCCTCAACCTACCCCTAATGGCCAAGATTTGACATTAAGAAAATAAGTCCATTGATTATGAAGATTGAAGTTCATTTAGCCACTTAAGAACTCAACACGGCCGTGGGCATCCACCACGGTCGTGTGAATTATTGTGAAAAATCAACAGGGAAGTTAGAGTTTTTACACCAAATGCACCACGATTGTGGCCATCAGCACGGTCGTGGCCCATTGAAAACACCATGGTTGTGGCCATCAGCACGACCATGTCCAGTAGAAGACAAATCATTTGTAGCCTCCTGCAACGGTCGTTGCAATTATGCACCAAGTCCCCCAAAACCAACAGGGAAGTAGCCCATTTTGTAACGACCCCAGATTTTCACCTTCTCAAAACCCCATAGAGATGAGAAGACAAAATCTGAAAACATTAAGCAATTGTATCAAAGTGCGTTGCGGAAGCAATATGTGCATACATGAACATACAACCATAACATACTCAACATTCAACATATTTATATTACAACATGAATTAAATTTACATATTGAAAGAAGATTTACAAGTTTAATAACATGTATGCTAACATGATCTTAACATAATAGGTACAACCTGGACAACTGCTCACTTCCTTTCTTTTATCCCACGCTAGCTCCGAACCTAAAACATACGTGAAACAACGAATCAACACACAAGGTGTTGTGTACGTAGGTAGAAAGATACATACTAATATGCTTGCATAATTGAAATAACTTGAGAAAGAAAGAGTAAAAGAAAGCATTATTTAAAGCGATAATCAGGTAAACACACCTCTTGTACATTTCATTTGATGCAGTTGTACTACAATTTTATAAGTATTTCTCATACATCCAGTATGGGAAAAATTATTTTATCATACATCTAACATGGGAAATTCATCATACATCCATGTTAGGCAACATACATCCATACTAGGCCATGTGCACTAGTAGCTACAACTCATCAAAATGTCCATTTATGTTTTATTAAGTTTTGGCGAATCATATAATACTAATACACATCCAAGAATTTATATGCAAATAAAAGCATCCAAAGTACATCATATCATTATGCATCCACGAAAACTAGTCATATACTTAATATGTCCCACGTACCTGAGTTCAGAGATTTCTAATCATTCTTTCTCATCTAGATATCTGGTCATCACCTGATTAATAACAAATGTTCATCATTAATAATTGTTCATCATATTATTGGTATTTTAGGTCCAAATTAGGGTTTAGGACAAACCTTGGTTCAAACTGATCTAAACTTGTGTTTGATATTTTTTTACTGACTAGGGTGTCATTTTAGAGGTCTTTTCCAATTTTTGTAATTTTTTGATGACTGGTCTATTTTCTAGAATTAAAATGGGATTGGAAGCATCTAAACAATCTTTAATAGAAAAATACCTATTATTTAGATATATTACTCGGATCAGAGTCTAAATATGGATTTATATCAATATTAGGGTTCTAGGACAATTTTATGAGAATTAATATCAACTGGATATTATTTCATTCAATAAACTATTAAAAGAAGCATTATAAACTAAATTAAATATCACCAACAAATATGTCAAAAAGTATATTCTAGAGGTTTCATAAGAAAGAGGACATTTTTCTGAGTCTGGGGATATTTTTTGGGTATTTTTAGGGCAAGGGGGCTATTTTCTATGTATTATACAAGATATAGACAAATCCTGGGATTTTAGATGGTATTTACCTGTATTGGCCAATCACCATTCGCCACGTGTATACTAGAGGGACACTGCTCCTCATCTGAGATGGTCTGGTTCAGGCTATTGGGTTGGTTCATTTTCTAGACCACCTGGGTTCGATCTGACCCAGTCTGCTCCTCTCCTTTTTGCTTTCTCGCCGCACAACGCTCGCCTGTGCCCATCGTCCCGAGGCCCTCCTATCATTCTTCAACACTGCCTCAAGCCCGGCATCGAGCTTCTCTTCTACACAGAACCACTTTATCCCAGTACTCCGGTGAGATGGCACCATGCCTTCTCCTCATCGTCATCCTCTGGATCTTGGTTGAGGAGACCTGGAGCGGCGAGTCCATGAGATCGTCGGCCCTGCTCTTTCGTACACAGGAGAAATGGGGAGCAACCTAGACCTCCTCAGATCTCCTCAGCTTCTGGATCTTTTCGACGGTCCTAACCTCCAAGCTGACAGGTGGTTTAGGTGGTGGTGGAGCAGATGGCGTGGGTTGTTGGGGTGCTGTGGTCATCCTCAACGACTTGGTTTCCCCCACACAAAACATCATCAGTGTGGTGGCGGAGGATCCCGGCGGCGCATAGCCAGTGGGCTGTAGGAGGAGGTCAGATGTGCATCTTTGTTAGACTTCACACCTCCACCCATATCATCTATCAGCGAGTCGTCCATGGTCTCCTCCCCGAAACAGAACTGTCTATGAGTTCGACTGCTCTTGGTCTGACCTCCCTCCATCCTCCTTCGCAACCCCAGCACACGATCAAGCTCATCACGCAGCGGCTGCATATGTCCATCACCACCGCAGACAGGAGATCTGGTGAGAAAGGATTGACTCCTTACATCATTTTGCAGCTGTCTATTCCATCTTTCCAGCACCGACGTCGTCATCATCCCCTCCGACTCGTGAGTGACCAGACCACCATGTTCAACCTCGTGTTTGGAGGTGGTGGTGGAGGGCTCTCCGACAACCCCAAAGTAATGATGCCCTCTGGATTCAGCACCGCCGTCTGGGAGTGGAAGAAGGAACTATGTTTGCAACCATAACCTACAAGACGAGCTCGTTGTGTATATCTTGTTTTAACGAAGCTTATAGAACACTCCAGTTTCTGATTTCTCTCCACGTACTTCAGATACGTGGCACCAGGGACTTGGCCTCAAGGGTACCAGTCTCTCCGTAAGAAACGGAGGTAGGCGACGACTGTTTCGTCTCAATATCTGGGTGTAACCTATCCCATCTGCTAACATGTGCCCCAAAAACCTTACTAACAGACCGGTTGTTCCTTGCACATCAGATAAAAAGCCCAAGAAAATCGTTTATTGCTTATAATATATGTAAAAGATATCCCCTATGTATCCAAATTTTCCAAGGATAATAATTCTCACATAGTAAGTCAAGATGGCATGAAATCCTAGCATAACCTTAGAAACACTTAATCTAACTCATGACCACAAGGAATGCCACACACACACACACACACATATATATATATATATATATATATATTACCACCTAAATGAACTACTCAAAGAGGTCACTTTCATGATTACACAAATCAACCTTAACTGCCCATTGATTTTCAATGAATCAACATAAACCTAATATGATCGTGATTTCAGGCATCAATCATTACTCAGACATTAGAATACATATATTTTACCAAGGGATGTCTTACCATATTGTCTCAATTATATCGAAAAATGATATTTATCATAATTGAGCTTTAACTAGGTGCCATATCCTCGTTTGTAGCTTTATACACTTATTTTAGGTGAATTTAATCTGTAATTGGATAACTTGTTCCTCAATTTGGGTTTAGTCATCTACACAACATCCATGGTCCTCAATTAATGTATTGGGAAGAAAATTCCTAAAATTTAGGGTCATCACATTCACCCCACCTTATAAGGAATTTCTTCCTCGAAATTCAACTAATATCATACTCAAGGTGGCATCCAGGAGTTCAACTTCATAGATGTGACCAATTCTTAGGTTCTAAGACCACCATTGTCTGCAAGCACACTATGTTGTCATCTTAGGATATATAAGCATGTAGAGTGTACCCACCCCACCTTATCTAGGTTGAAGCATCACTTTATTTCAAGGAATTGTAGAGTCACTTAGTATCTTAGTCATCATAGGAAATTCTTATATTTTTGAATTTACATCCTCATAACTCCTTAAGAAAAAGGGTTTTATTCATATGCATGAAGTTAGGAAGGTGCTACTCTAGCTTCATCTTTCACCTACTAAATCAGACAAGGTGATGTCGAGATTTCAGGCCATTATTTACCAGAATTATTAGGCTTAACAACATTAGTGTGGTTTATGATTAACATAATACTGGTATTTCAGCATTAGAGGGGATTGTTTTCATCCTTGATATTAGAATTTTTTCTACTTAAGAAGGGCTTAAGTAACATGCTTGACCATTAGGGTTTCACCCTATGGTGTGGTATTCATACTCAACTTAGAAGCATACACTGAGAAGGATCAAAGTTACGAACTATATTTCTGATCATATATCCTATGATCCAAAAATATCTTTATATCAAGATCATGATTTTAGATTTATATGTCTCATGTATGATATGAAGGGAAAGAGAATATACCAAGTCAATCTTATCATGATTTCAAACTTGGATATTACATGTATGACATAGGAAGGGAATATAGAATAGATCAAGCTTCTGTGAGTGATTCCTCATGTATAATCATCTATGTAGCTCAAGTGAGGTTTCTAACATCATATATTAAGAAAGAGAAGAAGAAGGGAGAACATGAATGTTGAGTATCTTTTGCACAAAGCATCATACTCTCATAACTAGAGTTCATATATTACCTCACTTGCAACTAATGATGAGATTCACAAAATATGTCACTCCAGCTAGGACCTAACTCAGCCAAAGGATTGACTTTATCATATGGGTCATCTACCCATCCTTTTCTTTTACCCAATTCTCACATGTAGATTTGAATCATGCATAAGGAATCAACTCAACACTTGAGAGTAATCTAGTATAGGACATTTTTTTAACACATATCTCATATATTGAAGGCTAGGTCCTATGACCTTCTCCCTATGGTTCTTACTCTCTCTAGAGTTCACCACATATCTCATCCTACCACTAGATATTCTCCTTGTATAAGAGCTTGAGGCTAATGCACACTCATCTCTATCTTAACTTAGCTTATCTTAATAGGAAAAAGGGAATATACTTTCATCATCACAACTTAGCATAGATCCTCTAAGAGTGGATTCGGCTCATATACAACTCAAATCTTAATAAGGAAACTCATACCATCATGGATTAAAGATAGATAAGATTCTATATGCTTATTTCCTTCATCTTTCTTTTGTCTATCTATGTATCACATAACCTTATGAGGCTCTAGACGTCTAATCTAGATCTATTCTCTCTTCTAGACCGATGTCACTCCCTTTCATTTAGATTGCACGAACACCCACTACTCTCCTATGTGATGGACATATTTTTATATTTACATATATCTAATAAAATATTAGATAGTTTTTCTCCAAGAAACAAGGCGTCAGAGAAAACTATCGAGGTGCGAGCCGATTGGGAAACAAAACCAAACCAGCAAACTTGAGTGTCCAACACACAGTAGATAGACTGGTGTCATGTAACCTAGTGAAATGGAGAGAACATGGTGTAGACTAGTGTAGCTACCCAATACATATGAGCTCTAAATCGAAAGGGTTTCACACACTTGTCTAAACCTAGTTCTCAAACATCTAGGTTCTAACCTAGAGGCTAAGTCAAACCTAGTCCTTTTTTTTAACAACTTACTAAGTTTCTAGGATTTAAGGTGAAAGGTAAAAATTAGTTTAATGTTTCATGGTGAGAAACTATCAGGTGTAGCTATTGTTAATGCTCTGATACCAACTGTAACGTCCCCGGATTTTCACCTTCTCGAAACCCCATAGAGATGAGAAGACAAAATCTGAAAACGTTAAGCAATTGTATCAAAGTGCGTTGCGGAAGCAATATGCGCATACATGAACATACAACCATAACATACTCAACATTCAACATATTTATATTACAACATGAATTAAATTTACATATTGAAAGAAGATTTACAAGTCTAATAACATGTATGCTAACATGATCTTAAACACAATAGGTACAACCTGGACAACTACTCACTTCCTTTCTTTTATCCTACGCTCGTTCTGAACCTAAAACATATGTGAAACAACGAATCAACACACAAGGTGTTGTGTACGTGGGTAGAAAGATACATACTAATATGCTTGCATAATTGAAATAACTTGACAAAGAAAGAGTAAAAGAAAGCATTATTTAAAATGATAATCAGGTAAACACACCTCTTATACATTTCATTTAATGCAGTTGTACTACAATTTTATAAGCATTTCTCATACATCCAGTATGGGCAAAATTATTTTATCATACATCTAACATGGGTAATTCATCATACATCCATGTTAGGCAACATACATCCATATTGGGCCATGTGCACTAGTAGCTACAACTCATCAAAATGTCCATTTATGTTTCATTAAGTTTTGGCGAAGCATATAATACTAATACACATCCAAGAATTTATATGCAAATAAAAGCATCCAAAGTACAACATATCATTATGCATCCATGAAAACTAGTCATATACTTAATAAGTCCCACGTACCTGAGTTCATAGATTTTTAATCATTCTTTCTCATCTAGATATCCCGTCATCACTTGATTAATAACAAATGTTCATCATTAATAATTGTTCATCATATTATTGGTATTTTAGGTCCAAATTAGGGTTTAGGCCAAATCTTGGTTCAAACTGATCTAAACTTGTGTTTGATATTTTTTTTACTGACTAGGATGTCATTTTAGAGGTCTATTCCAATTTTTGTAATTTTTTGATGACTGGTCTATTTTCTAGAATTAAAATGGGATTGGAAGCATCTAAATAGTCTTTAATAGAAAAAGACCTATTATTTAGATATATTACTCGGATCATAGTCTAAATATGGATTTATATCAATATTAGGGTTCTAGGACAATTTTATGAGAATTAATCTCAACTAGATATTATTTCATTCAATAAACTGTTAAAAGAAGCATTATAAACTAAATTAAATATCACCAACAAATATGTCTTAAAAGTATATTCTAGAGGTTTCATAAGAAAGAGGACATTTTTCTGATTCTGGGGATATTTTTCAGGTATTTTTAGGGCAAGGGGGCTATTTTCTATGTATTATACAAGATATAGACAAATCCTGGGATTTTAGATGGTATTTACCTGTATTGGCCAATCACCATTCGCCACGTGTATACTAGAGGGATGTTGCTCCTCATATGAGATGGTCTGGTTCAGGCTGTTGGGTTGGTTCGTTTTCTAGACCACCTGGGTTCGATCTGACCCAGTCTGCTCCTCTCCTTCTTGCTTTCTCTCTACACGACGCCCGCCTACGCCCATCGTCCCGAGGCCCTCCTATCATTCTTCAAAACTGCCTCAAGCCCGGCGTCGAGCTTCTCTTCTACACAACACCACTGTATCTCGGTACTCCGGCGAGATGGCGGCATGCCTTCTCATAATCGTCGTCCTCTGGATCTTGGTTGAGGAGACCTTGAGCGACAAGTCCATGAGATCGTCGGCCCTGCTCTTCCTTACACAGGAGAAACGGGGAGCAACCTGGACCTCCTTAGATCTCCTTAGCTTCTGGATCTTCTCGACGGTCCTGACCTCCAAGCTGACAGGTGGTTTAGGTGGTGGCGGAGTAGATGGCGTGGGTTGTTGGGGTGCTGTGGTCATCCTCGGCGACTTGGTTTCCCCCACACAAAACATCACCGGTGTGGTGGCGGAGGAGCCCGGCGGCGCATAGCCAGTGGGCTGTAGGAGGAGGTTAGTTGTGCATCTTTATCAGACTTCACACCTCCACCCAGATCATCTATCAGCGAGTCGTCCATGGTGTCCTCCCTGAAACAGAATTGTCTATGAGTTCGACTGCTCCTAGTCTGACCTCCCTCCATCCTCCTTCGCAACCCCAGCACACGATCAAGCTCATCACGCAGAGGCTGCATATGTCCATCACCACCGTAGACAGGAGATCTGGCGAGAAAGGATTGACTCCTTACATCATTTTGCAGCTATTTATTCCATATTTCCCGCGCTGACATCGTCATCGTCCCCTCTGACTCATGAGTGACCAGAACACTATGTTCAACCTCATATTTGGAGGTGGTGGTGGAGGGTTCTCCGGCAACCCCAAAGCAATGACGCCCTTTGGATTCAACACCGCTGTCTGGGAGTGGAAGAAGGAACTATGTTTGCAACCATAACCCACAAGACGAGCTCGTTGTGAAGATCTTGTTTTAACGGAGCTTATAGCACACTCCAGTTTCCGATTGCTCTCCACTTACTTTAGATATGTGGCACCAGGGACTTGGCCTCATGGGTACCAGTCTCTCCATAAGAAACGGAGGTAGGTGACGACTGTTTCATATCAATATTTGGGTGTAACCTATCCCATCCTCTAACATGTGCCCCAAAAACCTTACTAACAGACTGGTTGTTCCTTGCACATCAGATAAAAACCCCAAGAAAATCGTTTATTTCTTATAATATATGTAAAAGATATCCCCTATGTATCCAAATTTTCCAAGGATAATAATTCTCACATAGTAAGTCAAGATGGCATGAAATCCTAGCATAACCTTAGAAACACTTAATCTAACGCATGACCACAAGGAATTCCATACACATATATATATTGCCACCTAAATGAACTACTCGAAGAGGTCACTTTCATGATTACACAAATCAACCTTAAATGCCCATTGATTTTCAATGAATCAACATAAACCTAATATGATCGTGATTTCAGGCATCAGTCATTACTCAGACATTAGAATACATCTACTTTACCAAGGGATGTCTTGCCATATTGCCTCAATTATATCAACAAATGATATTTATCATAATTGAGCTTTAACTAGGTGCCATATCCTCATTTGTAGCTTTATACACTTATTTTAGGTGAATTTAATCTATAATTGGATAACTTGTTCCTCAATTTGGGTTTAGTCATCTACACAGCATCCATGGTCCTCAATTAATGTATTGGGAAGAAAATTCCTAAAATTTAGGGTCATCACACATTTGGTGCTTGGACGACCACATTCGTGGACACTCACCACAGACGTGGCCCCTTGAAGACCACCTCACCCATTCTGCTCCCCACACCTACAACTTCCTCCTCCAAAATGGCTATGGTACTGTAACATCCCTGACCTGGGTTATGAACTAACCCTAGGTGTTTTGCTTAATTATGTAATTAGATACTTGTGATTATCTTTTGGTATGTAATTAAATCTCCTAAGAAACATACATTTCCATTTATGTCCCTTTTGAACAATGTTGTAATATTGTTTTGTAATACATGGACCTATGTGCAAATTACCCAATTAAAAGGGGTTAACTTACAAATTGCACATGTTAAGATGTTCCTTTGGTGTTGAGACATCATAAGAATGAATATGATAAAGTATGATGGATTCTCCAAGCTTGGGCACCAAGATGCAGCTTGTGGAGCAATCCTTGTACTTAAAACTCTAGTTTTGGTGTAAAGTGCAATTTACCCAAAATATGGGGTGCAACTTGTAAAATACACCTTCTAGAGTATCTATTATGACTCTTGTCATCATTAAGAGTAAGAATGATGAAGAGTTCACTTCAATTGAATAATTAAATAAGAATGATAACCCTTATAAATTAAATGATCAAGTTATAAGTCTAATAACCCTTCTATATGTGCAACTTAGTAAGAAGTTGGCTTTCTTCACCTTTAGACCTTGGGTTTAAGATGAGTTTTGCTTAAGTATGGAAGGGAGAAACGTGGTTTATAATAAGGGAAGGACCTAGAGGAGAAATGGAGAAATAAGTTGTCCTTATGTTGAAATTTCACCTAAAGTATATATACACCTTTTCTCACTTAGCAAGGATCGTTTCCTTCACTTCCTTTCTTATCCCCTTGCTTAGACCGACTTAGGATAGATCTCTGGGGAAGAGGAGAATGGCCAATCAGTTCTAGGTAAGCTTTGATCATCATCTTGCTCGAATTCATGGAGGAATTCATGGTGCAAGGTTGGTTTTATGGTCTTCCTTACTTGTTTCTTCTTTCTAGCCATCTTTTCCCAAACTTTCCTTGGAGAAACACCCTTGGCTGACCTGTGGAGCTCAAGACACCATTAAAGACTGGAAGCTTGGAAGCTTGGAGCTCAGGGAATGACCTTAAGGCGAGCTTTATAACTCTAAACCTTTTGCTTTCTTATGCATATCTTTGTACTTGCAAAAGTAGCTTGTTCTTCTTTCCCCCATCCTTCCTTGCTTTCTTGCATCTAAAACCATGAGGAACAGACCTGGATCTGGAGGTAGAAGAAGGGGGGCGTGCATACCTATGTCACTTTAGCAAACGGTCTTGCACCCTTGGCCAAACGGTTTGCAAAACCGTTTGGGGGTTTTGCAAAACCGTTTGAGGGGCAAACGGTTTCACATGGTCGGTTGTAGTAAACGGTCTCCAAGACCATTTGAGGGCGTTGACCAAGCATGGACCGTTTGGGATTTCTGTTCATAATTATGTAGGCTAATGACCCACCAAATTTTAGGGGTTAACTCCAAAGAAATCGTAGGTTAAAGGCCAATCAATTAGGCAAATCAAATTGAATTAAGTGCTGTTTTTCCAATCTGTTTAACTTGAACTTCTTGGGTAAACGGTCTCAAACCGTTTGAGTGCGTTGATCAAGCATGGACCATTTGGGATTACTGTTCCTAATGATGTGGTCTAATAACCCACCAAATTTTATAGGTTAACTCCCGAGGAATCATGAGTTAAAGGCTAAACAATTAGGTAACCTAATTGGAATAAGTGCTGATTTTCCAATCTGATTAACTTGAACTTTTTGGGCAAACGGTTTCAAACCATTTGAGTGAGTTGACCAAGCGCTGACCGTTTGGGATTCCTGTTCATAATCATGTTGGTTAATGACCCTTCAAATTTGAGGGATTAACTCCAAAGGAATCGTGAGTTGAAGGCTAATTAATTATGTAAACCCTAATTGGATTAAGTGCTGACTTTCAACTTGATTGATTTGACTTTTTGGGTTTTCTTGCCCAAACGGTCTCAAGACCGTTTGGGGGATCATCCAAACGGTCTCAAGACCTTTTGGGGGTCACTCAAGACCGTTTGAAGGTCTAGGGTCAAGTATGGATAGGTGTTTGAAGATCCAAAGATGTGGTGTGAAACCTAATCGGCCAAGTGTTGGATTTGCATTGAATTGAGTTGATTGTTTTGGGTTGATTGACCCAAACGGTCTCAAGACCGTTTGGAGGTCACCCAAGACCGTTTGGAGGTCTGGGGTCAAGTATAGTTGACCAATTGAAGGTCCAAAGGTACACAATTACAAAGCAATCAATTGCTGATTTGATGATCAACTCAATAGCTCAAACCCTAATGATTTTTCACTAGAATCCAAGGGTTGGGTGAGCCAAACGGTCTCAAGACCGTTTGGAACTCATCCAAACGGTCTCAAGACCATTTGGAGGTCACCCAAGACCGTTTGGAGGTCTAGGGGTGAGTATGGTTAAGCAATTGATGATACAATGATACTAAGTTGGAATGTAATCAATTGTTGTTTTGGTGATCAATCCAATGATCCAAACCTTAATTGGTTGACTTAGATTTTGATGATATGATGGGAAAACGGTCTCAAGACCATTTGGAGGTCATCCAAATGACCTCAAGACCGTTTGGGGTCAGGTCATGTCCCAATGTAATGATGGTTCAATAGGTTCAAATCAATTAGTCCCACATTGAAATATGTTGAAGGGTTATTGATTCCAATCCCTAATTCAATTGAGTTAAACCCTAATTGATGGTCAATTGAGGGTCAAGTGAGGGACAAATCAGTTGAAGGTTGACCTATTAAACTCAATTAAGGTATGAGTATAGGTCCAATTGATGATTGGTTCCATGAATTCAAAGATTGAAGGAATCAACATTGGAAACCCTAATTCAATTGGATACCTTATGAAGTGGAGGTCCAATGTGATTGAATCTTTGAGAATTAAGATGATGAATGTTCTATTGATCCAATAATGATTATTAATGATAATAAATGAAGGTGTGAAGGTTGAAACCCTAATAATACCTAAGTGATTAAGAACCAATTAAAGGGAGAATTCTTAATTGTTTATAGGATTAATAGCTTGATACACTATGTTAACCATGGTAGTATGTACTTGATTGAAGGGTCGATGTGACCTAATCAATTTGAAAGAATGAGAAATTAGAATACATATATATATATAGATAGATAGATAGAAATATGAATCATGTAATGATATGCTCTAGCACGACCGTGCAAGGGAGCACGGCCGTGGTAGCCTTAGCTTGCACGACCGTGCAAGGGAGCACGACCGTGGTCGCCTTACTTTGCACGACCGTGCAAGGTGGCACGGCCGTGGTGTCCTATATAGAAATTGAGAAGTTTTGGTATTGTGCTGACATTGTTATATATGCATGTCCTTATTTG
Organism: Alisma plantago-aquatica; assembly: GCA_963693085.1. Taxonomy (NCBI): domain Eukaryota; kingdom Viridiplantae; phylum Streptophyta; class Magnoliopsida; order Alismatales; family Alismataceae; genus Alisma; species Alisma plantago-aquatica. The sequence goes on from OY856414.1 coordinate 212,041,727, forward strand.
TATAAGTCATACATGTTGATATTATGAGGTAATCATAGCCAGGTATGAGTTATGATGTCATATTCCTTGAAAACAATTATAAGCTTTTAGAGTAATGATATGTGAAAAGTATATACATTGCTTCAATCAAGGTCATGCTAATAGAAGACTTGATGCTGATATGGCACTTGATAGCAAGTGTTATGATGAGATAAGGGTGTGAGCACCCATGTTCTTGAATCATAGTGATAAGATGATTAAGAATTGATATCCCAATATTAAAAATATGAGGTATGACCTAAACCAAAGTGTTTCTATGTGAAATTCTATTACGGAATAATCCTATGAAAAGCTTAACTATAGACTAATGGGTTATGAATGTAAATAACCCTTGTATTACATAAGTATTGTTAAGTCTGATATCATATGTACAAGTTATGCAGATATGTTGTCGAGTTGGAATCCTAACACTTTGGGAGAAGGAGTATGGCTACAGGCCATCCTTTCCCAAATAATAATGCCAGGAAATGGATATATGATCCAAGTCTGAAGGGACTTAGTGATGTGATAAGTGACATGTGATTTTATCAATTTATAGTTGCATTGCTTTTAGTAGAAAGAATAGTTTAATCTGTTAAACATTGTTTTAACTACTCTCAAATATACATAACTTCTTTGTGTACATTTTTTCTCTTATGCTACAATAATTACGCTTCTGGCGAAGAGTTATATCTCTCACTGGGACGATTTTTATAATTGTCTCACCCCGTAGATTTCAACCTTTAGGTGGACGTGGGCGAGGAGGAAGAAATCCTTCAATAGGTGAAGGGAATCATCAGCAGTACCAAGGACAGTAGTGAAGCTTCAGGTGGAGGCATTGGCTGCTATGTCATGTGTAGATAGTGTTAGAGTCCTATATGTCGTCTCTGTACTCTCAGGTCTTCGGAGTAATAGTTAGTGCTTTCGAGTTTTTGGTCCAGTCCTTAGAGACTTGTGTATCTTGCCTTACAGAGTTTTACTGATGGATCAGTTGTAAACAACTTATCATGTTGCTTTATGAGAAAGCTTTACCTTTAAAGGATCTCTTTGTAAAAATTTTAATTTTTTTAGTGATTTCTGGTAATCCGATGCTTAGTGAACGCTTCCGCATTAGTTAATCTTGTTTTCTCGAAATAGATGTTTCAATTAGTGGTATCAGAGCTCTAGGTTTGCTAAGTCTACAGAGACATAGGACTAAGATTGTAGAGTCTGTTCTAAGTGTTTTCCAGATTATCTGATAGTATCTTCTGCTCACATTGGAGAAGAACTTGAAGATGTTTGGACCACGTGAAGAGCATGCCGATGAGGGCAGTTCTGCTGCACCAGGAGGAGGTGCAGGAGACCAGAATAGGGAAGGGCCTGTACCTGAACAACCCCAGTTTGACCCAGCTGAGATAGAAAATCCAACTACTTATGCTTTATTTGATAAGTTTCTGGCAGCCATAACACACATAGCAGATAGGGTGACACCATCTGCATCTTGGGCACCAGCCCATCAGGAAGGTTATGGAACCGACAAGACATTCGAGAGACTTCGCCGGGTGGGAGCCATAGACTATGCTGGTACATCTGATCCAGCAGATGTTGATCTATGGTTGACAGAGCTGGATAAGGCTTTCAGGATCCTTGATATTCCTGAAGCTGAAAAGGTTAAGCATGCAGTATACCTCCTAAAAGGAAGTGCTGGTAATTGGTGGATGATAGAGGAAGATAAGAGACCAGGTGAAGAAATAGGATGGGAGGTTTTCTGACGAGAATTCATCAATAGATACTTCCCTAAGACGTATCTAGATGAGAAGATCTCTCAATTTGAGAAGATCACACAAGGACTGATGAACGTTAGCGAATATGAAGCTAAGTTCATGGAGTTACTACGGTTTTGTCCACAGATGGCAGTTAGTGATGAAGAAAGAATTCGGCGTTTTGAGAAAGGATTGAATGTTGAACTAGCCACTCCTGTGTCTGCCTTGGAGAACAGAGAAAGGTTTGCCACCTTTGTGGAGTCAGTAAGAAGGATAGAGAGGTCGGAAACCGTGAAACAACAGACAAGTAGTAAGAAGATGTACACCCAGTCTCAAGAACAAAGGCCTGAAAGTTTTAAGAAGCCAAGATTTTCTACACCAACGACAATATCAGAATTCCCTACCCAGTCACAATGGGTGTCAAGTGGAAATAGGGACCATAGTAGTATTCCAAGAAGACCCTCCGACATAGCCTCAGCATCGGTAACTGGATCGTATAGACACCTTGCACCCAGGATCTGTTACTTATGTAGACAACCGGGACATCTGGCAAGGGATTGTCCAAACAGGAATGCAATAATGACTCGACCTCAAGGACAGAGTCTGCAAGGCCCACAAGGGAGGCAATATAATAATAGAGGACGTGGACAAACATCCCATACAGGTCAGATGAAATAAGTATTGTTTTATTATTACATATTAGGATTCTATGTGTTAAAAATATGGAAGTTAGCTGCTTTTGAATTTCTTGACTAAGTCCTAGAAGGATACAAGAAAGATAAGAATTCATATCTTACTCAATATTCTTTAAAACAATTTATAATCTCCCTTAACTGTGTATTAAAAGGATGAAATATAGATGTGATACCTGAAGAATAACCTAGAGTGATAAATTCTGTGTGTATAATGATATGAAAAGCAAAGAATAGGATGATAAGTAAAATACATACTACCTAATCTCAATACTTATATACCCTGGCCAGGTATATGGTTATTGTAGATAAGGCAAGTATGAAACTCTTAGATTGTTATCTTTTGATTACTCTGATCAGGTAATTATTTTGAAACAATCTAAGGAGTATAAGAAAAATTAAATGAGAGGATCTTAGTGAATACTTAGTGAACATACTTTGTGAACATACTTAGTGAATATACTTAGTGAACTTCCTCAGTGAATACTTAGTGATCATACTCAGTGAATATACTCAGTGAACATACTTAGTGAATATACTCAGTGAACATACTCAGTGAATACTTAGTGAACATACTTAGTGAACATACTCAGTGAATATACTCAGTGAATACTCAGTGAACATACTTAGTGAATATACTCAGTGAATACTCAGTGAACATACTTAGTGAATATACTCAGTGAATACTCAGTGAACATACTCAGTGAATATACTCAGTGAATACTCAGTGAACATACTTAGTGAACATACTCAGTGAATATACTCAGTGAACATACTTAGTGAATATACTCAGTGAATACTCAGTGAACATACTTAGTGAATATACTCAGTGAATACTCAGTGAACATACTTAGTGAATATACTCAGTGAATACTCAGTGAACATACTCAGTGAATATACTCAGTGAATACTTAGTGAACATACTTAGTGAACATACTCAGTGAATATACTCAGTGAATACTCAGTGAACATACTTAGTGAATATACTCAGTGAATACTCAGTGAACATACTTAGTGAATATACTCAGTGAATATACTCAGTGAATACTCAGTGAACATACTTAGTGAATATACTCAGTGAATATACTCAGTGAATACTCAGTGAACATACTCAGTGAATATACTCAGTGAATACTCAGTGAATATACTCAGTGAATATACTCAGTGAATACTCAGTGAACATACTTAGTGAATATACTCAGTGAATATACTCAGTGAATACTCAGTGAACATACTCAGTGAATATACTCAGTGAATACTCAGTGAACATACTTAGTGGACATACTCAGTGAATATACTCAGTGAATACTCAGTGAACATACTTAGTGAATATACTCAGTGAATATACTCAGTGAACATACTTAGTGAATATACTCAGTGAATACTCAGTGAACATACTTAGTGAATATACTCAGTGAATACTCAGTGAACATACTTAGTGAATATACTCAGTGAACTTACTCAATGAATACTTAGTGAGCAAACTTAGTGAATGTACTTAGTGAATATACTCAGTGAACTTACTCAATGAATACTTAGTGAGCAAACTTAGTGAATGTACTTAGTGAATATACTCAGTGAACTTACTCAGTGAATACTTAGTGAGAAAACTTAGTGAACATACTTAGTGAATATACTCAGTGAATATACTCAGTGAATACTTAGTGAACATACTTAGTGAATATACTCAGTAAACTTACTCAATGAATACTTAGTGAGCAAACTTAGTGAATATACTTAGTGAATATACTTAACGAAATCTTTCAGTAAAAGCCTTTGAAACAATACACTTAGTAAATTTACTTAGTGAAATCCTCTAAGACAAATTGCTTAGTGAACCTTCTCAGTGAATGTTTCCAAATTTATTGATTAGCAAGATATGATACTTAAATAATATCTGCTTCCTTTTATTTGAGATTTCGAGGACGAAATCCTTGTTAGGGGGATATAATTTGTAACATCCCTAACCTGGGTTATGAACTAACCCTAGGTGTTTTGCTTAATTATGTAATTAGATACTTGTGATTATCTTTTGGTATGTAATTAAATCTCCTAAGGAACATACATTTCCATTTCTGTCCCTTTTGAACAATGTTGTAATATTGTTTTGTAATATAGGGACCTATGTGCAAATTACCCAATTAAAAGGGGTTAACTTACAAATTGCACATGTTAAGATGTTCCTTTGGTGTTGAGACATCATAAGAATGAATATGATAAAGTATGATGGATTCTCCAAGCTGGGGCACCAAGATGTAGCTTGTGGAGCAATCCTTGTACTTAAAACTCTAGTTTTGGTGTAAAGTGCAATTTACCCAAAATATGGGGTGCAACTTGTAAAATACACCTTCTATAGTATCTTTTATGACTCTTGGCATCATTAAGAGTAAGAATGATGAAGAGGTCACTTCAATTGAATAATTAAATAAGAATGATAACCCTTATAAATTAAATGATCAAGTTATAAGTCTAATAACCCTTCTATATGTGCAACTTAGTAAGAAGTTGGCTTTCTTCACCTTTATACCTTGGGTTTAAGATGAGTTTTGCTTAAGTATGGAAGGGAGAAACGTGGTTTATAATAAGGGAAGGACCTAGAGGAGAAATGGAGAAACAAGTTGTCCTTATGTTGAAATTTCACCTAAAGTATATATACACCTTTTCTCACTTAGCAAGGATCGTTTCCTTCACTTCCTTTCTTATCCCCTTGCTTAGACCGACTTAGAACAGAGCTATGGGGAATAGGAGAATGGACAAGCAGTTCTAGGTAAGCTTTGATCATCATCTTGCTCGAATTCATGGAGGAATTCATGGTGCAAGGTTGGTTTTATGGTCTTCCTTACTTGTTTCTTCTTTCTAGCCATCTTTTCCCAACCTTTCCTTGGAGAAACACCCTTGGCCGACCTGTGGAGCTCAATACACCATTAAAGACTGGAATCTTGGAATCTTGGAGCTCAGGGAACGACCTTAAGGCGGGTTTTATAACTCTAAACCTTTTGCTTTCTTATGCATATCTTTGTACTTGCAAAAGTAGCTTGTTCTTCTTTCCCCCATCCTTCCTTGCTTTCTTGCATCTAAAACCATGAGGAACAGACCTGGATCTGGAGGTAGAAGAAGGGGGGCGTGAATACCTATGTCACTTTAGCAAACGGTCTTGCACCCTTGGCCAAACGGTTTGCAAAACCGTTTGGGGGTTTTGCAAAACCGTTTGAGGGGCAAACGGTTTCACATGGTCGGTTGGAGCAAACGGTCTCCAAGACCGTTTGAGGGCGTTGACCAAGCATGGACCATTTGGGATTTCTGTTCATAATTATGTAGGCTAATGACCCACCAAATTTTAGGGGTTAACTCCAAAGGAATCGTAGGTTAAAGGCCAATCAATTAGGCAAATCAAATTGAATTAAGTGCTGTTTTTCCAATCTGTTTAACTTGAACTTCTTGGGTAAACGGTCTCAAACCGTTTGAGTGCGTTGACCAAGCGTAGACCGTTTGGGATTACTGTTCCTAATGATGTGGTCTAATAACCCACCAAATGTTATAGGTTAACTCCCAAGGAATCATGAGTTAAAGGCTAAACAATTAGGTAACCTAATTGGAATAAATGCTGATTTTCCAATCTGATTAACTTGAACTTTTTGGGAAAACGGTTTCAAACCGTTTGCGTGAGTTGACCAAGCATTGAACGTTTGGGATTCCTGTTTATAATCATGTTGGTTAATTACCCTCCAAATTTGAGGGATTAACTCCAAATGAATCGTGAGTTTAAGGCTAATTAATTATGTAAACCCTAATTGGATTAAGTGCTGACTTTCAACTTGATTGATTTGACCTTTTGGGTTTTCTTGCCCAAACGGTCTCATGACCGTTTGGGGGATCATACAAACGGTCTCAAGACCATTTGGGGGTCACCCAAGACCGTTTGAAGGTCTAGGTGCAAGTATGGATAGGTGTTTGAAGATCCAAAGATGTGGTGTGAAACCTAATCGGCCAAGTGTTGGATTTGCATTGAATTGAGTTGATTGTTTTGGGTTGATTGACCCAAACGGTCTCAAGACCGTTTGGGGATCACCCAAATGGTCTCAAGACCGTTTGGAGGTCACCCAAGACCGTTTGGAGGTCTGGGGTCAAGTATAGTTGACCAATTGAAGGTCCAAAGCTACACAATTACAAAGCAATCAATTGCTGATTTGATGATCAACTCAATAGCTCAAACCCTAATGAGTTTTCACTAGAATCCAAGGGTTGGGTGAGCCAAATGGTCTCAAGACCGTTTGGAGGTCACCCAAGATCGTTTGGAGGTCTAGGGGTGAGTATGGTTAAGCAATTGATGATACAATGATACTAAGTTGGAATGTAATCAATTGTTGTTTTGGTGATCAATCCAATGATTCAAACCTTAATTGGTTGACTTAGATTTTGATGATATGATGGGAAAATGGCCTCAAGACCATTTGGAGGTCATCCAAACGACCTCAAGACCGTTTTGGGTCAGGTCATGTCCCAATGTAATGATGGTTCAATAGGTTCAAATCAATTAGTCCCACATTGAAATATGTTGAAGGGTTATTGATTCCAATCCCTAATTCAATTGAGTTAAATCCTATTTGATGGTCAATTGAGGGTCAAGTGAGGGACAAATCAGTTGAAGGTTGACCTATTAAACTCAATTAAGGTATGAGTATAGGTCCAATTGATGATTGGTTCCATGAATTCAAAGATTGAAGGAATCAACATTGGAAACCCTAATTCAATTGGATACCTTATGAAGTGGAGGTCCAATGTGATTGAATCTTTGAGAATTAAGATGATGAATGTTCTATTCATCCAATAATGATTAGTAATGATAATCAATGAAGGTGTGAAGGTTGAAACCCTAATAATACCTAAGTGATTAAGAACCAATTAAAGGGAGAATTCTTAATTGTTTATAGGATTAATAGCTTGATACACTATGTTAACCATGGTAGTATGTACTTGATTGAAGGGTCGATGTGACCTAATCAATTTGAAAGAATGAGAAATTAGAATACATATATATATAGATAGATAGAAATATGAATCATGTAATGATCTGTCGTAGCACGACCGTGCAAGGGAGCACGGCCGTGGTAGCCTTAGCTTGCACGACCGTGCAAGGGAACACGGCCGTGGTAGCCTTACTTTGCACGACCGTGCAAGGTGGCACGGCCGTGGTGTCCTATATAGAAATTGAGAAGTTTTGGTATTGTGCTGACATTGTTATATATGCATGTCCTTATTTGTATAAGTCATACAGGTTCATATTATGAGGTAATCATAGCCAGGTATGAGTTATGATGTCATATTCCTTGAAAACAATTATAAGCTTTTAGAGTAATGATATGTGAAAAATATATACATTACTTCAATCAAGGTCATGCTAATAGATGACTTGATGTTGATATGGCACTTGATAGCAAGTGTTATGATGATATAAGGGTGTGAGCACCCATGTTCTTGAATCATAGTGATAAGATGATTAAGAATTGATATCCCAATATTAAAAATATGAGGTATGACCTAAACCAAAGTGTTTCTATGTGAAATTCTATTACGGAATAATCCTATGAAAAGCTTAACTACAGACTAATGGGTTATGAATGTAAATAACCCTTGTATTACATAAGTAATGTTAAGTCTGATATCATATGTACAAGTCATGCAGATATGTTGTGGAGTTGGAATCCTAACACTTTGGGAGAAGGAGTATGGCTACAGGCCATCCTTTCCCAAATAATAATGCCAGGCAATGGATATATGATCCAAGTCTGAAGGGAGTTAGTGATGTGATAAGTGACATGTGATTTTATCAATTTATAGTTGCATTGCTTTTAGTAGAAAGAATAGTTTAATCTGTTAAACATTGTTTTAACTACTCTCAAATATACATAACTTCTTTGTGTACATTTTTTCTCTTATGCTGCAATAATTACACTTCTGGCGAAGAGTTATATCTCTCGCTGGGACGATTTTTATAATTGTCTCACCCCGTAGATTTCAACCTTTAGGTGGACGTGGGCGAGGAGGCAGAAATCCTTCAATAGGTGAAGGGCAGCATCAGCAGTACCAAGGACAGTAGTGAAGCTTCAGGTGGAGGCATTGGCTGCTATGTCATGTGTAGATAGTGTTAGAGTCCTATATGTCGTCTCTGTACTCTCAGGTCCTCGGAGTAATAGTTAGTGCTTTCGAGTTTTTGGTCCAGTCCTTAGAGACTTTTGTATCTTGCCTTACAGAGTTTTACTGATGGATCAGTTGTAAACAACTTATCATTTTGCTTTATAAGAAAGCTTTACCTTTAAAGGATCTCATTGTAAAAAGTTTAAATTTTTTAGTGATTTATGGTAATCCGATGCTTAGTGAACGCTTCCGCATTAGTTAATCTTGTTTTCTCGAAATAGACGTTTCAGGTACCCTGCCATGATTGTGGTGCCACATAACCAACACTACTGTGGCACACTACCATGGCCGTGGCCACCACATATATTTAGCCTTTTCACTCCCTTTCACACCTTGACTGTGTCCATATCCCCATGACCATTCCATGCTACCCCTACCATGGCCATGGCACATCAACACGGTCGTGGTGACCAACTAACCCTACCCTATTTTTACACTATTTTTCCTATTCTACCCTACTGACCTTAGTGCTTCCCCACCACCTATATATACATAGGTGGTGGTTGGGGCACAAAGGTTAGACCTACTAGTTCCATTACTGCCCTCTATATACTCCTTGAGCATTCATTGCATCCTACTTCTATTTATGCTCTCCACTCACTATTTCCACCTCATTTCCACCTTGGAAACCTAGTTTTCAAGATTTTCTTCCATAATCCCCCATATTCCCATGCCCATCTGCACCACTGGAGGAGGAAGGACGTCCTCAAAGGAGGTGAAGAAGGAAGATCTACTTCAAGCTTCATGGAGTTATATCCCCTTCATCCCCTTTCTTTTGTTATTTCTTTGATCATGTCTAGCTAAGCCCCTAGTGGTGGGTTGTTTGGGGTAAAAATGTGACTTTGATACTATGTTGGAGGAAAATAACTTGTAATGAATATGATTTCTGTCTATGATGATTGCCTCTTGCTTCTATCTCAGTTCCTATTTTATTGTATATGCTTTATGCTTTTAACATGGATTGCTTGCTTTGATATGTTTGATGACACTTAGCTTCTAGGGGGAATTGGAGTGTATGTAGCAATCTTAGGAATGGCTCCTAGGTCCAAATAGTGGATCCCTAGCTAGCCCCCTTTTCTCCTACAAACACATCCCTCCGTATACAAGTGAGTGTGAAATCTAAGTGGCTAGTGTAAGTGTGATTACTGCAATTGCCTAGAGCTTTCTAAAGGCTAAATGTCTAGTGGCATGAGGTGAAAACCCTCATCTCTACTCCCATTTCTGCCCTTGTCTCTAAATTTCCCTAGTAAACCTAGACTTGACAAGTCCTACTAGAATTACGCCTAACCCTAGTTCTCCAACTAGTAGTATAGGGTACATTCTAGTAGCACTTGCCTTGTTGTTTGGTTTGATAATCTAGATTGAATTGTGATAATTGCATGCTTTTTTGACAAACCCCAACTAATATCAAAGCACATTCCCAAATGGCCCACCTATCTAATCTCATTGTTTAAAACCTATTTTGCCTTCTTAGCTTGTTCATGCTAATTTAGTTTAGTTGCTTATGTTCAATCTAGTTAATTGCTTAGTCTTGCTCTTTAGAGTCAACTTAGGTTCTTTCTCTCTCTAGTGGTTAACTTAGCTCTTAGTTGCTAATTTCTCTACTATTGTAGTGTAGCTAGCCCTTTCTCTGGTTCATCTAATTGCTTAATCTAGTTCCTTTGACTTACTTTCTTAGGATAATTTAGGGTTTTCAATAACTTAGATTTAGTATTTTCTTTACTTGCTTGTTCACTTAGCTTAACAATCAAACAACCCCTTTTAAACCCTTCAACCCTAGTCTCCAAATTAGGAACATAGACAACGCTAACCTAGCTCTAGTGCCCCCTCTGTTCCTGAGGATCGACCCCTACTCTTGCTTATCACCTATACTACAATAGTACCCTGTGGGATTGCATGTGACCTATTTAGTGTTGTGATCGAATCTTGTTAGGGTTATTATAAATTTTGAGAGATCTTGTGTGCTTTCCCTTAGGGTTGCATCTAGCCACCTTTAGTTGGCTAGTGTGTAGCCTTGATAAGAATCATACCAATCTACCTGAAGGGGTATAACCCATAGGGTGTGATTTGTTCATTCGGAAGAAGATAGACATAGATGGTAGTGTACAAACCTATAAGAGCATGTTGGTTGCAAAGGGACGTTTCAAACAAGTTCAAGGTATTGAACATGATGAAATATTTTCACCAGTTGCCATGGTGAAATCCATCAGGATAATGTCTGCAATTGCAGCTTAATACGACTATGATATTTGGCATATGGATGTTAAAAACCGCATTCCTCAATAGGAATAATTATAAGGATGTGTACTCGACACATCCTACAGGTTTTATAAATCCAGACATTGCAAATAAAGTCTATAAGCTACAAAGGTCAATCTATAGATTGAAGCAAGCATCTCAGAGCTAGAATCTTTGATTTTATAAAATGGTCAAAGAGTTTGACATTTGTTAAAATGAAGATGAAATTTATGATTACAAAAGATTTCATGGGATCATATTTATATTCCACATAATGATTGGGAATAATATCCTTATATTACTAATGTTTAAACCTGGCAAAGAAAGTACCTTCTCTTTGAAGGGTTTAGGAGAAGCATCCTATATCTTAGGAATTGAGATCTATAGAGATAGATCTGTAAAGCTTCTTGACCTAAGTAAGAGAACATATGTTGGCAAGATGTTGAAGGTTTCAACATACAATACTCAATGAGAGAAAATTTGTCCATGTTCCATGAAATTAGTCTCTCAAGATCTTAGTATCTCAGTTCTTGTAAAGAATAAGAAAACATGATTAAGATGCCATATGCATTCACAATTGGATCTATCATCTATGCAATGTTATGTACTCATCCTTTTGTCTCATATTTATTGGACATGATAAGAAGATATCAGTTAGATCCTAGTGAAGGTAAATAGACTACAATAAGTCCATAAAGAACGTCCTTAAGTACTTGAGAAGCACTAAAGGACTAGTTCCTTTTTATGGTAACAAGGAAGAGTTGGGTGTAAAGGGTTATACTAATGCAAGCTTGAAAATTTGACAAATAAAATTAATGATCACAATATAAATTTGTGTTTGACCTTACACTGAGAACTATAAGCTGGAAAAGTTCCAAGAAAGAAACAATTCTTTAATTCTACAATAGAAATCGAGTATCTTGTTGTTATGAACATGCAAAGGATATTGTATGGATCAAGAAGTTCATGTAGATGAAGTTGTGAGAGGTTCCAACCATTGACAATATAGAAAAAATACTTTGAAAATAATGGAGGTACTGGATAGGCAGGGAATCTTAGATAACATACTACGAAACTTCCATCTCATAGGAAAATTCGTACAGTAAGGAGATGTGAAAACTTGCAATATACCGACTAGAAGCAAATGTTGCTAAACCCATTACAAAAGCATTTGTATAGAAGAAATATGATGGACATGTTAAGATCACTTGCAATAAGATTCGAGGGTGATTGTCTCTAAGCAAAATTTGGAGTATGTTGGTATGTATGCCCGAAGAGCCAACATATAATGATTGCAATGAGGCATTAGATAGCTAATTGGATAATGATAACAGTAATTCAGTCTATTATTTTTGTATCAATCGTGAGATGATGACACAGACAAAGTAGATGTCTACATAATGATGTTACTCAATGACATCTATCTTCAGGTTGAGGACCTGAACAATGATATCATATGTATGATAAGAGTACATACATTCTTGTTATTTTGCAAGTTGGATATTACTATGGAAGCTAAATAGATAACAATAATACATAAGAGTAGAGTTTATGTTGGTTTATGACAAAATCTAATCAATCATGATATGTGATATTAAACCAAACACATATGTACATGTTAAAGAACAGTGTATCGGACAGACGCACTTTGAGAGTGATACATGGAGACCATGGAATGGTAGTTAGAATCAACTCTCATAGTAATAATGGTGTTTGTGGTTCTTAGAACTAAAGTCACTACACTCATCACATGTATTCAATGTATTTTGACATCATCCAGCATGACCTTGAATAAGGGTTGCCATAAAGGTGATGCTCGGGTACATTGTGACACATGGGGATTGAGTGTGAGTGATGTAGATGGGATTTTCCCCCTATAGGAGATTGATATCCAAGCCACTCGATAAGTGAGATTGAGAAAAATATGGACATACTCATGTGACTCAATATATGATATGTGAGCTCACATGCATCTCATACAGTCTGCTTTAGTTCAAGGAACATGTATTGAACATTGAAGAGCATGATGAATATAATCCTCGAGTTCAATCTAGATATCAATGACAAAGGAATTATATGAACATGGTAACACTGATGATGGGTTGTCTACCGATTTTGTTATCCAACTTCCCAATTACTTGGGTAGCAATGATGTGTTGCTACATATTGCTCATTTTCATGTGATGTCATAAGCTGGTTATGTAAATTCACTACCAATGTAATGTGGGACCTATAGCATCACACACATATGATGCACTTGAATTAGGAGTATATTCATGAATGATGATTAACTTCAATACTAAAGTGTTTAGGTATTCTATTAAAATGATAATGGTTGAAAATTGACTGACTAGACTATGAACCAGTTCAAGTGTTGAACAAATCGATTCAAGTATCCGGTCAATTTCAACTACATTGTCTGAATATTACCTGAGCCAGAGCATTAACTGTCTAATTCACTTAGTGAAATGATGGGTTCAAGGCATGAAATGATTGGTGCAACTTATGAACCACCCAATTCAATGATCAATACGATTGGATTAAGGATTGATGCTAACATCATATTGTGGATTAATTGCCAATACAATTGTGAGTAGGAAACATGGTGAAATGACCAGTTCAAGGTTTGAATAGATCCGCTTACATGTGAACTGATCAATTCATCTATGAACTGATTGGTTCATGATTTATAGGTTCTAGAAATTTCATGCAATTCCATCTCTTTGACTCCCATTCAAACTAGAACTCTAGATCTTGATCCTCCTATAAATAGAGGGGTAGTCGAGGATTTCTAGAGACATGACAATAAGCTCTGACAATTATTGTCCTCTCTAATTTTGATAACTAGAGATCCTGAGAAAATCCTATCATTAAAAGAGAGGGATAACAAGGGAGAGACAACATGAGAGAGTGAATCAATCCTATAAGGTTGACGTTTGAATGCACAATCCTTCCCATTGGCTCTGGTAGCGGAATGTGGAGTTCCCAGTGGCTACGTAGAGGTGAGGAGACTTTTGTCAGCCTCTAGGAGGACATTGTCAATTTCCATCCATGGTTATGCACCAGGTCATTGTCTCCAATTGTTCATGTGTGTCTTGTGAAGAGTGCACATCATGTGCAAGATTTGTCGATGGACTTGCTCCAAGACTAGGTATAAACCTTGCAACCCTCTTCCCCATTACATAGTTGTTGACGTGATCTACTATTCAAAGGGAATATGGTAGTTAAATTTTTATTTCTAGTACTGTATCTGATGCCATATTTCCCTATATATATATATATATATATATATATATATATATGAACTCTACTTTTATGTAATGATATAATGACTGTGACAACCCCTTGACTACAAATGTTCTTTTATTCTCTTTGTTGTGAATGTTTTAAAAGTGGGTTGTTAGGATAGCGCTATTAGAGCTAAAATTATAGTTATCCACAAGGCTTTTTCTATAATCTCATCTAGCTTATGTCCTATTTCAATGTTGGCTCCTAATAAGAGAGGTGATAATGGCAAGATACCCATGAGTGATGAAGAGGATGATTCTCTCAACATAGTAAAGATCCTAGAATCTTCACCTTAAGATGTTTCCATGGTGACCTTTTACATCATGGTGAGGGTCATTTCTACTGTAATGGAAAGAGTAGAGGAGAAACTAGCCAAACCTAGGGTTAACAGAAATAATTTCCCTAGTTGACTTCTAAAAGATCAAGCCTAACTTGTATGTTGAAGAAGAAGAGTTGGACATGGTGCAAAAAGCTAACACCTAGGTGAAAAGCATGGAACTTTGTTCCTATGATCTAGATTTCCCTAAGCACTTCATGTTTTTTGGGACTGACATTCTCAAAGGTACAACTATGACTTGGTGGGAGAACTTGCTAGGAGTCTGAGAAGCCGAGGCTCCTCCTCTCATATGGGAGGAGTTCTCACAAGACTTTTGAGACCATTACATATCTAAGGCTATTTTTGAGAAGAAATAAGATGTGTCCCTCAACCTTAGACATCCTAGAGACACCAATATCACACAATACACAATGAAGTTCAAAAATCTACAAACATATGGTCAAGTTTACATTGAACAACAGAATGCAAACATGTTCATTAGGGGTCTCAAGTCATACCTTAGATTTGCTTTTATTGGATGAGGACATACCACCCTACAAGATACTCTATATGATGCTTTAGAACTATAATATCACCTAGGAAAATCATGGAATAAGGACAACCACTCCCACAACAACTCCAATCATCATAATCAATAAGAGGAATGATCCAGTTGAGGTTGTTGCGAATCAACCTATGAAGACTCAATATGCCAAGTTCTCCAAGTACCATCTAGGAGAATGTAGATTTGGAACTGGAAGGTTCTATGCATGTGGTGAACTAGACCACATTAGACCTAACTATCCCAAGTTTCAAAATAAGTATCCTCATGTTAGTCAAGCACCTACTGAGAAGAGACACACTACAATCTTCACCATGGTGGATGAAGATGAAGATGATAAGAATGAGCAAGGTATGGTATAAATTATGAAATCTCTTTAAGATTATAGTGGTGTTAATATCACCTCATGCATGGATATATGTATAACTATGAAGTTTTATAATGATACTAAGATGTTGGACTTTTTCATGTTAAGGATAAGGGAAAGCCTAAGGTGGGTATTATAATAAAATGTCAATGAAGAAACGTAATTAAGGTGGGTAGAACTATAACATTCTGATTTTTCATAACTAATTTGAACTTTTAGTATAGTTATTTGTAATAAGAATTAACTAATTGACCTATTAACCTAAACATGGTTTAATATGTAAATGAGTAATGCAATATATGTCTTTCGTTCATTAATACACACATAATGTCTTAATTATGTATAATTGGTAATCGGGCACGAATGTATATAATTTCATATGGAATAATGTGACTAATATGTATAATGTGGTGATAATCAGATGTTTAATATAAGTAGGGATAGCTAATGTGACACCATCTAAAGTAATATTAAATTAGTAGACTTAATGAGTTAAATAAATTAAATAACATATTCCGTGCAAGAAAACTTGATATAACTATGATGGAAAGAATATGAGGACACTAGGACTTTAAGTGATAATTATTGATGATTGTAATATTATGGATATATTAGCATAATTGAATTATACCCTAATTGTATTAAAACTACAATAAGATTTCCTAAGAGTGAAGTTTGACTCAGAAAAGGTAATCTACATGATTGAATTAGCTTTAGTAACAAGTTTCAGCCCAATTGGATAATATTTTCTATCTTAATTTAAGTAAAGAGGATAATCATTAATTATGAAATCCCAATATAAATTGTTCTTGGGTTTTGATTGCAATCTTTTTGGTTTATGGTGTAACATGGTTAGTTCCCAAATTTTCTGCTTCTCGCATATTTTCAATGTATCACATGACTTAGATGCATTAGGATCATGTCTGAACCCTTGGATGGGGATCCTATGGCTGTGAGGTCATTTCCTACCTCAATCAGGATCATGTTGGGGGAAAATATTATGAAGACTCCCCTCTCTTCTTGATCTCTCACTTTGATCCTTCTCTATCCTCTTTCTATCCATTTCCACATTCTCAGGGTTCACTGGGACTTCCTCTCCCTAAATTCCCAATGTACAATGGAATTCTTTCTTTCCCCTATTTCAACCTCCAACCAATAACCAGGTTGTTCCAGTCAAAAAAACCTTTAGTGTTAGACTCCAACGGGCCTTCTTCGATGCAGTAGGAAGAAGATCCCATGGGGTAACCTTCTAGTCGTGCCCTTGTGTTGATCTTCTTAGTTATCACACACCCATGGGTATTTTTGGGTATTTGTATTATTGTGTCCACGTTCTTTGGACAAGCAGGCCATGTGCAAGTGGCAAGACCCAGTTGGTCCACCTCAGGTAGGGTTTTGCCACATATTACTTGGTTAAACCAATTTGTCAATTTATAAGGAGTTTTCTTATTGTTCTAGACTTCAAAACCCATAAAAAATTCATCATATGTCTAGAAAAATACATATAACTAGTCATTGGAAAGATAAAAACCAAAGAATATGTTTATTGTAGTTTTATACCTATTTTGACCACTATGTTCCTTGAAAAATTAAAGAACCATGAAACTATAGAACTTAGGTTGAATATAAATTACTAATGAATGCCGATTAGTTGATGAGGTAACTAGGGTTCATTTAAGAGAAGGATTAGGAATCTCTCCAAGACAAGTAAGTGGTCCATGTACTTGGGACATATTTATTAATTGATTATATGTTTGTACATAAGTATAATGTACACGGAATTCTATAAATGTATTATTTATTATTTCATTTTCTTATAAAGATTAGATCCAATAGTCATTTTATCATCTTTCATTCAAGCTAATAATAAAGTATAGAATAAGATATATATAGTAAGTTTAGAGTTTTCAAGAGAACGAGAATGATACAATATTCAAATTATATTAGATCCTCATCAAGAGGATCCTCAGAGCAAACTAATAGGAAACTTTGTTCATAAGAGAAGAGGCACTTTGGTGCAACCTAAGAGGAAATTCGATGCATAAGACAAGAGTAACTTCTATGCAAACCCAAGGATTCTTACATAGTTCATGACAAAAGAAATGATCTAATGTAATTGCATATTTTCAATGTTTAATGTTTAATGTTTAATGTTTAACATTTATTTTCCATTTACATTCTCTATTAATATATAATATGTTTAGTTATGCATACAACCTATTTGATTCATGTCTAGTGGCATGATGCTCACAGGTAAGGATCCATAAGACATGCAAGGACAGGTTTGAGATCTTGAGAAGGAAGAACCTGTTGGGTTTTCATCTTTACCTAACATAGATTTCTTTCATTGTTATTAGAAAAATATCATGTTTAGTTTAGTTTATTTATGATTTATGTTGAGGACATGAGAATGAGAATTGTTATGTTTATCCTATGATGATTTATATATAAATCTATTTTTATGCAATGAATATCATGATTGTGACATTCGCCTTGAATTAAACACAAAGGTATGCTTCATCTCTATGTTGTGAAGGTTTTACAAGTGAGGTGTTACATTACGCTAACTTCATTTAGTAGACTAAAGACAATCAAAATGGTATTGTCAATAATGTTAGTCTGTTTCTTCTTTGGATGGATATTGAAATTGTACATAAAAG
The DNA here is from genome assembly GCA_963693085.1 of Alisma plantago-aquatica. NCBI lineage: Eukaryota > Viridiplantae > Streptophyta > Magnoliopsida > Alismatales > Alismataceae > Alisma > Alisma plantago-aquatica. The sequence goes on from OY856414.1 coordinate 212,059,802, forward strand.
CTAAGAGTTGAGCTTGAATAGTATATCCATACTTAGGATTTTTAGTGTCCATGTGAATGTCATGAAGATGGAAAGGAGGATCAAAATGTTCATACAGATTTTGAGGATACAAGATATCAGTGACATCATCATACCAAGATTTTTTGACCATCTTAATATTCAATTGACAAAAGTAATGGTCTAGCCTTTCTTAAAAATTTCAAAGAAAACTCATGTGATCATAGATTGTAAACAATAGGTTGACCAATGTAAGAGATTTTGTTGAGTACTTTCCAGAGAGATTAGCATATAGCTCATCAACCACTTGCTTGATATATTAAATTATCAAAATCACAATGATATACTAGCATAGTTTTGAGACAATGGAAGTGGAACACAGAAGAAATGACATATAATTTCAAACCGGCCTCAAAGTAGGGTCTGAAATGGAATGGCTTTTGGGAAAGTAGATATTTATACTTATTCACAATTTAAAAGTTTATGTATTGAATTACATTGAAGCTCACGTTCTTATTGGTAGAGGGAGGGGGATTTACTACCCTCCTGACCCTTGGATTAGATGGATTCTTGCATGTCTTATAGAGAAATTACATTTCCAAAGAGAGATACAAGAAAGGAGAGAAAAACTAGGATTGGATATGGAAAGAAGTTGAGAAATTAAGCTAGAGAGAGGATGTTGGAAATAAGTTTTGGAGTACTAAAGGTGAAGAGAATGAACTAAAGAGGGAGTTTGGTCGATATGAACTAGTGGAGAGGTTTAGTCTCGTCCAACGCACCCTTTTCAGATATATATCATGACATAGTGTCATCTGTTGAGATGAGTTCAGGAGGAACTTGACTGATGACCTAATATAAGCAAGCCCAAACACATTGTTAGTCGAGATGTGTATCTGGACAATATCAATCGATGAATGGTCCTACCAAAAAGGAAGATATTCATCTAAAAATATTTTAAATTATTAGTAAAAATTAATTTGTGATATTAACATGTAATAAGTGATATATGGGCACATTTGATTGAAAACCATGTGGAGGAATTAAAATGTTGAAAAGAAAAATTATCTATGTTACTCAAAAAAACATGTAGCAATGCATTCTATACATGGCAATTTCTCTTTAGAACAAGTATATGAAGAATAATATACAAAAATAATAGATGCATATAAGTCACTCTAACAAGGAGACATACTAGAATCATCAACAACAGTAAATGATTCTGATCTAATAAAACTGAATTTCTCCCAAGATAGATTTTTAGTGAAAATATCAACAAGTTGATTTTTCATATCCTCGTGAGTAACAAAAATGTCCTTAGCAATTTGGCCCTAAAGGGAAATAGTGGGACTTGTATATATTTATCTCTACTATGCAACATAGGGTTGTAAGACAAGTTAATGGCGAAAATATTGTCACAATATATAGGAGAAGAATCAAAGAAAACATTCAAGTCTTGCAGCATTTTCTTCATCCATAGGACTTGGGCACAAGAAATATTAGTGGCTATGTATTTAACCTCAGTCGTTGACAGCGCCACTTTATCTTGTTTCTTAGTGAAACTAGAAAAAAAAAGATCCTGGGAAGAAGCAAGTGCCACTTGTGCACTTTATATCAAATAAATACCCAACATCATCTTCATCACTATATGCATATATAATAAAGTCCCTTGTGTAGGGATACCATAGTCCAGATTTTAAGGTCTTGGCTAGGTACCTCAAAATCCTCTTCAACTCTATAAGATGATATTTTGTATGGGTTAATTGAAATCTATAACACAAGCCAACACTAAACATGATAACTAACCTAGAAGTATTAAAATATCATATGATACCAATCTTACCTCTATAAAGCTTGTTATATGCCTTTTTCAGCTCTTCATATTTGTCAAGACGAGTGGTATTAGACATGGAAGTATCAATTTCCTTTGTACTCTTCATACTAATTCACTTCAGGAGTTCACTTGTGTACTTTCCTTTTTACATGAAGTTACCATTTCTTCTTTGTTGGTTTGAAACTCAAGGAAGAAAGTAATCTCCCCAATCATGGTCATCTCAAATTTACTCTGCATGAGGGAACTAAACTCCTTGTAAACTTTAAGATTTGTACCTCCAATGATAATACCATCAACATGAATTTTAAAAAATAAGGAAGTTGATTGAAGTGGGTTTTAAAAAGAGAGTTGATTCACCTTTTCTCATGACGTAGACATTATCATTAAAAGTTCTTTAGATTCATATATCAAGCTCTAGGAGTTTGTTTGAGTCCATAAAGAGCCTTTTGTAATAGATAAAAATGATAAGCATGCTTGTCATATTCATTCTAGGAGGTTGAGCCACAAAGACATCCTCCTCTAACTCTCCATTTAGTAACACACTTTTAATATCCATTTGATAAAGAAAGAAATCTTACTATTAGCAAGGGCAAGGTATCATTATAATATAATTTAGTCTAGAAGCTTGAGTATAAGTTTCATCAAAGTCAATACATTCATGTTGATTATAATCTTGTGATCCTAACCTTGTTTCTTACTGATTGAGCCCTATTTTAGGGCTTCATCTTGTGTCATTTTGCATTTCAATCACATCTATACTTGTTAGATTACAAGTCATTTCCCTCAATATGAATATTTGTGTAAAATGCACTTAAGGACATTATTTGCATGTTTTGCAGGCATTTGGACCATGCTGGATGGAAGAGAGAGAAGGAGTGATCCTAGTGTTTCTCTACCCTTGGAGAGAACCAAAGTAAAGCATGATGCTCCCTCAACCTACCCCTAGTGGCCAAAGATCCATTGAAGCAAAGACGTCCAAGAAAATTCAAAGAATCAAGTCAAAGTGTTGATCCAGAACCCAGAACGGTCATGGTACCACAGAACGGTCGTGTTATTTCACTTGCAAATCAACAGAGACAACCTCAATTGAAGCTAGAATCACCATGGTTGTGCTAGATAGAACGATCGTGGTGAACTAACCCAGAACGGTCATTCCACCCAGAACGAACATGCTACAACAGAGGCAGAACGATCGTGGAGAAGAGAACAACTTGAGCATTTTGAGCCACCACGACTATGGTGACCAGTGCGGCCGTACTACCCTTACTCCACCACAGCCGTGCCAGCTTCATTTCATAATTGTCCATCAACCTATGATTTTCACATTTTAATTCACATGACTATTCTAACCCACCACAACCATGCTCACCCCTACCCACTATGGCCGTGGTGATCCACCACGGCCGTGCTACTCATAAAACCTAGCTATTCTGAATTGTTTTCCCATGCTACCCCTACTTGACATAGTGATTCCCGCACACCTATATATACCTAGGTGGCACCTCTAGCATGAGTTTATCAGCCTCCTACCACCCCCTAGATCCCCATTTTTTCCCCTTAGCCATTCCACTCCATTTCCACCTCCATTCCACTCCATTTCACCATTTCCACCACCAAAACACTAGTTTATCCTAGTTTCTACCCATAATCCCCTTCATTCCATACCCTTGCACCTTGGAGGAGAGAGAAGGATGTATTGTAGCAATTGGAGAGGAGGATTGCTCCATCTACACTAAGCTCAATGGCTTCTTCTACCTCTTTCTCCTTTCTTTTTGTATTTTCCATTTCCATGAGTAGCTAGCCCCCCCTTGGGTGGGCTGTTTCGGGTGTAAAATGTTACTTTTTTTTTTGGTGAACCTAGCGTGTGTCCTTTTCCATTGATGAAAAACAAATGGGTATATACAAAGCCTAGGGCAGAGCCCCAAAAAAGGGAAAGAAACAAAAGGCAAACAGCAGAACATAAACTAATCTAACTGTACACATTCAATCGTGAATCGCCTTTGTATCTGTACAGACCTGCTTCCAAATCTTTCCCGCACTTCTACCAAAATTGCAAAAAATCCTTTGATTTTTTTCCTTCCACAATCTTTGACAAATCAGACCTGCAGCTGTCTTCCTCTCCCCCGAATATCCCAATAAATCTACCAAACACCTGGGATTAGCACCATACTGATCATGAAAGAGAGCCCAGACCTCGGCACTGAAACAACAACAAAATAACAAATGCTCCATGTCCTCTGAATCAGAACAGCAAAGACTGCATCTAGATGCCATGGAGAACCCGATTCTCATTAAGTAATCACAAGTAGACAACTTTCTCAGAAAGCACTTCCAAAGAAAGCAAGAGCTGCTCCTAGGGAAACTAGATTTCCAAACCCAACTCGCCCAGCTCACCTTTGCAGAACGATTTCTCACAATCTCCCAACCATCCTTTAGCCCTGAAATTACTACTTCCCTTATACAGAACAATGTCCTCTTTATCATTCAGTTCGTTCATACCAGAAACCACTCTCTTGATCGCATCCACTCCCCGAATATCAGGGAGATCCCACCTGTCACTCAGCAGACATTCATGAATTTTACAGAGAGGTCCCTTTCCCACTCTGAGAATGAAGTGTTCATCACACAAATCCAACAGTATCTTCTTTCCAAGAATCCAAGGATCATACCAAAACAGGAAACTCTTTCCATTCCCAACAGAGAAGTCAATGTTAGCTCGGAGCAAACCCCTAACATTGAGCAACTTCTTCCAAACCCAACTGGTTTTGGATTTACACCCAATAGACCAAACAGAAGCCTCTCTAATATATTTTTCATGCAACCATTTAACCCATAACGTCTCCTTTCTATTTGTAACATCCCAAAGATTTTTAAGGAGCCCAGCTTTCGACCAATCCCCCACCAACTGAACACCCAAACCACCTTCAGCCTTAGGCTTACAAATCTGTTCCCAAGAAACCGTATGTAGCCTTTTATGATCATCCATATCCCCCAAAGTAAAATGTTAGTTTGATACCATGTTGGGGGGAAATGACATGTAAACATTATAATTCTATTTGCTAATGATTATGTTCTATTTCTATCTCATTCTCCATGAATTTCTTGTTGGTTTGTGTGTGAAATCACTTAGGAATTTAGGGAAATTTCTTATATGTGTGAATTTTGGGATTTGCCCCTAGGTCCAATTCATGGATCCCTAGGTTGTCTCCCATATTCCTACATCCTAATCAATCTCCCTAAGCCTAAGTGAGAAATCTAAGCATCTAGATTAGGTTACTCTAGTACAATTAGTGTGGATCCTTCTCAAGGCTAGAATGTAGGGGAATTAGGGTCCAAAACCCTAATTTCACCTCCCCATTACTATCTTGCCCTATGAATTTTTAATCAGAAACCTAGACTTGTATAGATGCCAATTGAATTGAACCTAATCCCTAACCCAATTGATCCGCACAAGGGAAGTAGGGAGTGTTAGGGACTAGTTCCCCTATACACAACCTAGCATTTCCATGGCTAGTTAGTAGCTTAGGTTAATTCATTAGACTCTAACTCATTGTTTGGTTTGGATAATCTAAATGGAATCATAATGTTCTTATGTCACCCCCAACTTAAGTGATAAGTACATCCCCTAAACAGCCCAAACATCTCTTAATTGCTTTAAAATCCTAGTTTTCATCCTGCTTAGCTAGTGTTAGCTTAGATAGCTCTTTTCTTACTTAGTTGGCTTCTTGCCCTATTTTTGCCTTGTTCTTGCTAATTTATCTCTTTAATTGCTCTCTTGTTCTTCTTGCATGCCTTAGTGTAAACTTCCTTTTCATATCTAGCTTAGTCTTTTCCTGCTTAATTAGTCTTAATCTAGTCTAGGGTTAACTTAGATTTTTTTCTTGCCTTTAATTGCTTTCTTAATCACCTTAGTTAACAATCAAAATAACCTTTAAACCCTTAACCCCTAGTCTCCACAGTAGGAACCCAGTAAAACTAACATAGCTCTAGTGCCCCCTTTTTCCCTATGGATTGACCCTATACTTGATGCCCTCCTATACTACGACACGACCTGATGCACTTGTGAGATAGTGTTTTAGTAGACGTAGGTGTGTTTAAGTCTCGTTCCTTATAAATTTCAAAAATTTAATCCACCCGTGTCCTCCATCCATGGAGTTGCGTCCATTCAAGTCTCAATTGAGTGGTGTGTGACACCATTGGTGGGAGCACACTAAGCTTTTTGGCATTGTTGCCGGGAAAAGAGGCACTCGGCCTAGATAGTTAGTTTTGCTTTGAATTTTCCTACTGCCCTCATCATTTCTATTTTTTTACTCATTATTATTTGCATTCTTTGTGTTTATTGGTTTACTAACTTGCTTTCTTTTGTTTGGTTGTGCTTTATGCATGTGACAAGCCACTCGGGAGAAAACAAGATGGAAGGCCAAAATGCACCCCATAAGCCGCTTCAAGACTACTTCATGCCTAGCAACTACAAATCACCAATTGCTAGAAGGGTTGATCAAATGTTAGGGGAGCAGTTATCTATTCCTCCAGGTCTTTTTGAGCTCCTACCCATCTTCTATGGCTTAGAGAGTGAGAACCCCTACAAGTACTTGGACTCCTTTCTTGAAGTATGCTCCACCTTCAGGACACCGACAGCTAGTGATGATACAATTTGATTGACCTTGTTCTCTTTCTCCATTAGAGATAGATCCAATGATTGGTATGACTCAAGAAGGGACATCATGTGTTGGGAAACAACGAAGAATTCCTTCTTGAGACAATTCTACTCTATAGTAAGGTTAACACAAATGCAGTGCGCCGTGACAAGTTTTAGCCAAATGGGTAATGAGTAGTTTCATAATGCACGAGAAAGATTTAAGAATCTTTTGAGAGAGTGCCCACACCATCAGATCCCTTTGTGGTAGCTAGTTCAATATTTTTACTCTAGTTTATCTCTAAAGGACCAAGACATAGTGGATTCTTCTTGTGAAGGAGTTTTCATGGCTAGGCCATCTGAGGAGATATGGCCTTTGTTTGAGAAGTTGGCTGAAGGATCAAGGATTTGAGCTTCTAGCATGATGAATGACGGGGGCTATGCCTTTGGCGTGACATCTCCTACTCATAATGACTCAAGCCTGCAAGTGATGAAGATTCTTGGTGACATGATGAGCTTCATGAAGAATCATGTGACAAATGCTCCTTGCCACCCGGTCAATTCTATTGAGTTCTATGGTGAGGAGAAGAAGACATCTAACTCCTATAGCTATCAAGAGCCACAAAGTCCAAAATATAGCTCAAGATTTGAGGAAGAGGTTCTCTCTAGATTGAAAATATTTGACGGCATTCAAAAAGTTGTTGCAAGGCTAGAAGAGAAAGTGGAGCAGCTATCTTCCATAATTGCTCTCCAAGAAGAAAAGTTGTCTTCAAAACCCATCATGAGATGCCAGGAAGCAAGTGGACCCACGCCCTCTTCTCAAGTTTTCTATAGTCCACCTCCCATGCAGGTGCAGCCCATCTACCATTTCTAATGCGATTCCAAGCCTTATACTCCACCTCCCCCTCCATCACCACCATTCTCCCAACAATTCACTTTCCAACCTCAATTTCCCCCTCCACCTCAATTTCAACATCAAGTGTCACCTCCACCTCCTCCATAGCCACGATTAGCTCCCTCACTCCACCATGAGCAAAGAAGTGATGTGATAATTCTAAGGAGTGGGAAATCTCTTGAGCAGCCCGCAAGTCAAAGAAAGGTTGATAAAGTAGAGCAAAGGCAGCCAAGTGGTGATACTATGATTGAAATTGTCGAAGATGATTCAGTGATACATCCTTTTTATTTTGGGATACCATGTTCTCCAATTCATACTCCATTTGTAAGTCATTCCAACCCTAGTGTTGCACCTCACATTGATGCAAGAAAGGCAAAAGCCAATGATCCTCCATTCCTTGAAGCAGTAGATGAGCCACCAAAAATAAGGAGGAAAAAGCACAATGTGGATATTCCTGAGGTGTTTCTCCAAGTGAATGTGAACATTCCACTCTTGGATGCTATCAAGCAAATCCCACCATATGGCAAGTTCCTTAAGAACCTATCACTGTGAAGAGAAGGTCAACGGGGAGGCTTCCAAAGAATGTGAAGTTGACTAAACAAGTGAGCTCCATCATACAACATTCACTTCCCATGAAGAGAAAAGACCCAGGAGCCCCACTCCTACCTAGCTATATAGGGGGACATCGCATAGATATGTCCTTACTTGATTTGGGATCTAGTGTGAATTTGATGTCATACAATGTCTGTATTGAACTGGGCTTAGGCAAGTTGAAGCCGGCACATTACACTCTCCAGTTGGTGGATAGATTCATAAAAGTGCCTAGGCGTAGAGTGGATGTTGTCTTGGTGATGATAAATAAAGAGAAAGGCACAGTGTTCTCGGCAGATTTCACTATAATTGATATGAAGCCAGAGGATAGGAAGATTTCCATCATTTTGGGAAGGTCGTTCTTATCTACAGCTGATGTCGAGATTCATGTACGTAGTGGCATCATAACGGTTTCATTCATAGACATGAAGACCAAGATCAACATGTACAAAACACCAACCCGGCAGGTCCGAGATAGGGATATTGGACATGATCACTTCACAAGTCTGAATGATCATTTGAGAAAAGGAGATCAAGATGGAACAATTGATGATGAATATTGTGACCAAAGGGATGAGTAAAACAAATTGAGTGCAAATGAGGGATACATGTTTAGCAAGAATGGGCACATGAGGATGCCAAATGGATGAATTACTCATGAATTGCCAAGAAGCCAAGCTGAAGGCAAGAAACTCAGTGCTTGTGGGAGGCAACCTACTTAGGTTTGGGAAAAAAATTTCACCCGACCTCTCATTTTTGATACTTTTGCTTTATTTTTACACAAACCTAAAAACACACACACACTTGTGCTTGATAATTTATATTTTAGTTTTGATGAAATGATAGGTGAAACAGGTGCAAGTTGAGAAGTGAGGCACATTCAGTAAAAAATGGTTGATACAATATCAAAGAGATTATTCAAGATGATTGGGTTATGAATGATGAAATGATTTGATGATTTATGAAGATTTTTGAACTGACAGAGCCTAGAACGGTCGTGCTGGTGTAAAATGGTCATGCTGGCAAAGGTGGATTTCATCAAGGAAAATGCAAGTTTTGGCCTCTGAAAACACGGTCGTTCTGGCCAGAACGGTCGTGGTGGCTTGGAACGGCTGTGCTAATTAAGTTGGATTTTAACAGGGAAAACTCGAGTTTTGGATGTGGGAAGCATGACCGTGCTGGCCAGAACGACCATACTGGCATCCCGTCAGAACGGCCATGCTGGCTAGAATAGTCGTGCTGGCCCAAATCCAATACATAAGTCGCCTGACTCCACCTGAGCCAACACGACCCAGAACTCATTTGTGTGCCACAGAACGGTCGTTCCGCACGACTTGGCGATTAAGGCGACCTTCCTTCACCCCAAAATCAACTCCTCTTGCTCCCAAACTCTAGATTTGAGTTCCCATTGGTCCCTAATCACCTTCCCTAACCTCAAGCTTCATTTTTCCACCCTCCATCACCACTAATTTCTCCACTTCCAAGCAAAATTTGGCCCTACAGCCGGAGAGTTCAGTTTTACTGTTTGAGTTCATTTTTCACCAAACGACCTTGCAAACATGAAGAGCACGGACAAGGCAATTAGGAAGGGAGTATAGAAGACGATGGACATCCTCACTAGAGGAAAAAGCCAGTACAAACATGTAACGACTTGATCTTTATGGTCGAATATTTACAAAATAATATCAAAAACATAAACAATATTTATTACAATCATGCTTGTACACTAGAGTTGCGGAAACTTACAAATATGATTATAAGTTTAAAAAATAAAGTTCATTCCTATCTAGTCTTCAATGGAGGACTATCCAATGCATGTCACTTCAAGCTCTTCCATCTATTACTTGCCCATGAGTTCACAGAGGAAACAAAACCACACATGGACCCCATTGAAGGGAAATAAAAGGTCAGCAAAGCTAGTACTAAATTCTTTTATCGAGCTATTTACAAAATATAGGTTCTAAGTATAAATCAGGGTAATATCAAATCTAGGTAAAGAACATTTTGTGGACTAAATTTGCCAAATCAAGAATACAATATTTCAATGTTTGTATTTCAAGATCAAATTACACAAGGCATTTCAAAATAGTTCAAGATATCAAAATATTTGCAATAATCAAATTTTGAATATTAATGTTGAGCACTATCATATCATTTCCTTCAAGGGCAAAAGTGTCTTGTGTTCAGTCATCTATGAAAGAATGAAATAGAAGCCTAATTTCTATTTTAACCATTCGACTGGGGGACAACTAATCCATTACAACATGTGCACAGGGCGGCGGGACCTATCCTACCTCAAGTGAGCCAAAGCTCTAAGGGGCCAAAGCCCAAAGGGACCAAAGTCCAGGGAGTCAAGTGCTATTATTATATTCAATACAATCAAACAATAATCAATCTGAGGTGGTGAACTTTCAAAGAAGCAGGAAAGGCTTACAAAAGTCTAGGGTTCACCATTAAACAATGTATATGGAAATCAAGAGGAAAATCAATAACTCAATATAAAAATAGAGAATCTAGTACCTCAATTTATCTAAGACTTCATACATGCACAATCACTGAACATGGCTTCAAGAGTGACAAATATACAAGGCACTATAATGGCATTATCACTTGGCTTGGAATCAACTACTTATTGAATCTATTCTATTAGGATTTTCTTTCCTTTCTGTTGTTATTATAATGTCTTGTTTCCTCCCTTCTCTCTCTTTCTAGGATTTCTACTTGAATTTCATATATACTCAATTTGCTATGTAGAGCTATTACCAATAATTAGCTACTTCAAACTAAATATCTCTATTACTATGAATTAGCATACACCACTATGATTAGGATTTGAGTTTCACATATGGTCTAAATCATATGTCCTCCAGAGTAGCTTCATCAAATATTAAATCGTACACATTATTCTATAAGCAACTTCCTCATGAAGCTTCTTTATCAGTTTAATCAATTACATCAACCTTTATAGGCATACATCTTAAATATATTTTGAGTTTCTCAATATCGCAAAATATCTATATACACAAGTATCTACGATTTTAAACTTGTATCTTCATATATGCCAATATATGTAACTTTTAAATATATAGTCCTTTCTGGATATATCAAGTCATTATACGCATTAAACACTCTCCCATGTATATCCTTTTTCTTGTAATCTATTTCAATCAATGAAGTCCAAACTAGGAAAAACATATGCATACGCATTAGTAAGCACTATTTTAAGTTTATAAAATATATACGTCCATCTCGTATCCATGAAATAAAAAGTAGTTGTATTTAAGGTTTATAATTAGTAACTTGTTTTTACGACCAAATTTTCAGAATCTAATTTACAATGGATGTGAATCAATGTGCATCTTAACACGGTTAGTACTAATGTACTTGACTTGACTACTCAGTTTAGGTCAACATGAACGTTACTATCTAACATCCTATTTATTACATATGCATTGGTTAATTAATGTACTTAAAAAAATAGTAATCCGACCAAAACACAATATAGAATATGTTGCTATGTACGCATATATATATATACTAATATATTACATACCAACGTGATGATATGTTACTATAGTAATTTCTGTATAATCGTATCATTATAAAGTTTAAAGGTCTACTAACAGAGATATTTTTGGAAACTTGAATAATAGGGAAAGCAACAACTGAAACCACCTACCTCTTTTACTAGATATCAATGCAAAATGTACAACAGTAAGTTATTTAATTAGAACCGATCAGCCAACTAGGTCAATATCATAATTGCTTTCAAGCATAATCGTCTTCGTAACCGCGAGCCCATTTATAGTAAAACAAACTCTTCTATACTGTTCTACGCTGATACAAGTAGAAATGTATGTGTATAAACTGATTTAGAGTTTTAAGTATTCACTGTGATTGTCGTTTCTAATGACGCTCTCCTAAGGAAACTACCCAGATTAACATTATCTTTATTCCCTTAATTAGTTTTTCAATAACAGAGATCATAGACTTACCAGCCACACGCAGAATCACTCTTCAGATCCCGGCCGCTGGTAGGCAATCAAGTCAAAACTTTGGACCAATGCTGGAGGTTGGCAATCAAGTCGTGGTGTGGATGGGAAGGTGGCATTCTCAGACCTCTGAGGATCATCCTTGCCGCTGGACTATGATGAAACAGTTGCCTTTGTCGAAGACTAGGCGAGGTGATCAGATTTGTGGTGATTAAGGAAACCCGACAGTGATTCTGCAAGTTGGTAATACACGACCAGGTGGGGTTGAGGAACCATGTCGATGAGATTTTGGGTCGGTGGATCTGTAGTTGCAGGTCACGAAGTTACTTTTGAGGATATCTCAACGAAACAAACACTCAGATGATTGGGATTACTGGACTCAGAGATTTTTGGTGCTGCGAAAGCGATGCAGCTTTTCTGTTTTGATTGAATCTTATTTATAGGAAATAAACCTACCGACGTGCTCGAGTTTGTTACAACCACTACTCCACGAATACGGTAATTCGGGAGAGCAGCTGGACCACGTCAAACATGCCTCGGCTCCAACTAAACACGCACGGCTTGCACAGAGGAGATCGTGGGCTCGTGCAGAAATAGCTAAAAACAGAAAAGAGAGAAATTAACTGATCTAAGCAACTAAATTATCTAACAACTTTGCCGGCAAGCAGATAGAGGTGAGTCGGTGGATGGCGGTTGCAGGTCCCTGGTTCTGGTGACAGGGGTAGAGACCGTGATCACGAAGGGTCCGGGCAATAAAAAAAAGGCTGAGGTTTGGGGGTTTGTAACGCCGTTGGAGTAAAGAGAAGTATGTGGACCGTCATCAGGCTCCGGCTAACCTGCGAGGGAGATGACCAGTCGTGCTGTATGTAATTGCAGGTCTGCTGCTGGCGAGGTGAGGTCGGCGGCGTCGAATCTGTACCCGGCGATGAAGTTCACAGTTCTATGGTGATTATGTTTGTGGAGGTATGACTGTATGAGCGAAGGTGAAACAGGCGGGCGCAGGTCTCGTCGATGGTGATTATCGGAATTGGTGGTTGCTTCTATGCCGTAAAGGGAAGAGTCTTATAGAAAACTATGGGGATGCTAGGGTTTCAAGGATTACCTAGTCAAGTGGGGATTTGAGGAGGCGGCTGGAAGTAAGGAGTTCTGAACGTAAGCAACGGCACAGCCGTTTTCCAGTTCACAGAGGCTGACCAGGCGATTTCCAGTTTTGGCTTCAGATGGTCTCAACGTATGCGTTGGATAGAAGGTTCCGGTACAAATTTTGCATAGGTATTTAGTATCTTGGTGATATTGTAATCCGTTAATTAATAAAGGGGTAGAGGAAGAGATGCGTCGTTTCAGTCTATCGGCACGACGGTGTTGTATCGGATTTCTGCTATTCTGCACAGATGAGATGAGTAGGGTATATTTTATACCACCGTCTGCTATATGGGTCATGTTAGTAGATAGTTTTGTTAGATCAATTAAATAGAATGTCATGTATGCCTATTGACCAATAAAGTTTAGTCATGAGATATTGACTACCATTGGCATAGTTTAAATTGTTAAATCTGAATCAGTTAGTAGACGATTTAGTATTTGAATTACACGAAATTCATTCATAGAGTATGTATACTTGAAGTTTGTATTTGATATTTTGAGGAGTTATCGACTCTTTAAATCTTTAGTATCATGTACTTATAATCTTAATAAACCATTCCAAGAACCATCCACCAAGACTTTAACAATTGAGTATATTTTTAGAAATTTGATATTCTCTCACTGATCAACAATCAATATTATAATAGTTCTAAATAATTAAATTGCTAAAAGAGGAAATGAATTTTAATTTGATTCCAAAGGCAACAATAATTTGGTCAAACTAACTTCGAATGAGTCAAATTAGGATCATGAGAAACAAAGTTTTGTGCACGAAAGTCAAGGGTCAAAAGAGAAATATAGAGAATTGTAATATGGTTTTTTAAATGATGGGGATAATAAAATATATCTCAATAAATAATCTAGACTTCAAATTTCAGCATGTTACAACTCATCCACCCTTCAATTAGATTTCATCCTCGAAATCAAATATTTCTTAATAATAATATTTCTATTATAGTTCGATCCACAAAATATTCCACCATAATACTTGTGTCAACTTAAACCAAATGCAAACCCCATTTTTTCTTCCACTATCTTAGGTCCTATTTATGATGATCCAACAATCCTATTAATTTCTCATGTGTCACTAAATTGGTTAAAGGTATGCTTGTAAGGTGTCACTAAATGATGATGGGTCCACGTAAGGCATCTAATATCATGTTCTCATATGAAGGTATACGATTTTTGGCATCAACTATTGTGATCAAAAGTGTCTTTTTTTGGGTAGGGCTTTATTTTTCTATGATGTCTAGGTTGTATTAGTTATCAATTATATGTACGTAGAAATTTTAAGTTCATAAGAATATCGAGTTCATCACTTTTATCCTAATTCATCATAATATTAACTATGTCTTATCCCCTTGTAATTTTATTTTTCTTTTCAATTTCCAACCTATGAGGATTTAATGTTGAATTTATAGCTTTTCTAGATACTTACTTCCTCAAAAAGGTGTAACTATAAAATTATAAGGAAATTTTAGTATTCTTTTTTTTTAGATTGTCAACATTTCTTTTTCAATATTCAAAATAGATTGTGACAATATTGACATGAATTTAAAGGATTTTTGGACTCAGATTATTTATTTATTCTATTTTCTATCTTTATACTAATTTTTGGATGTCCCAAACCAAGGAGATAATCTAGAGCACTCTACCTATTTATATACCTAGGGCTAAAAAGTGGTGTTCTACAAGACCTCATTGCAAAAGTAGAACAATATACCTCAAAAATTTTGTTTTTCTTGACCCATAACTAAATAAGTCCATTCCTAGATATATATTTCAAAATCTACTAGATGATCGAATCATATTCTAAGTACTTCTAAGACAAAGTACATATATGACCACTTATGCTTTTATTTCTACCCTTGAAATTTAGGGCTAGCAAAATTGGGGTTTTTTGTCAACTAGTTATTTAAGTCTTAATTACTCAATATATCTTCCTAATCAAACTAATTTTCACGAGACATGCATGTGTGTCAACCGTTTATGGCTCTGATACTATATTGTAAAGACTCAATATTTACGATCAAATATTTACAAAATAATATCAAAAATATAAACAATCTTTATTACAATCATGCTTGTACATCAGAGTCACGGAAGCTTACAAATATGATTACAAATTTAAGAAATAAAATTCATTCCTATTGAGTCTTCAATGGAGGAGTACCCAGCTCATGTCTCTTCAAGCTCTTCCATCTATCACCTTCCCATGAGTTCGCAGAGGGAACGAAACCGCACATGGACCCCGTCGAAGGGAAATAAAAGGTCAGCAAAGTTGGTACTAAATTCTTATATCGAGCTATCACTACTAAAAAAAAGGTCTTTAACTATAAAAAAATTGTAACGAAAACCCCATATTTTGTAGCGAAAGGCTTTGACTACATATTTCTTTACACATACAAATTATAGTATATGCTCGTATAGCTAAAGCCTTTAACTATATTTTTCAAATATGTAGTTAGATAATCCATTCGCTACAAATTCATATGCATCCAGAAGTGTAGCTAGATATTGTCCTTACATATTTAAATATAGGTATAATTATTGTTACAACCCCAATTTTGGGTTCATATGATGATAAATGTAAACTCTCATATTGGACAAATAATGATGTAATTTCGTTTACAATAGCCTTGATGATTGTGTTGTGGGCTTTATTGGCTATTGGGCCCAATAACAAGGAAATTCAATTAATTAAGAAATCGAGAAAAGTAAGATGTGGAAACCTCTAGAAGGTAAAGAACTTAATCCAGAGGTGGATTTCGTGCCACATGGGTTACTTGGGTTCCAAGGAGTTCGAAGTTGCAAAGAAAAGCAATAAGAAAAGAAAAGATTAATAAAATATTTCTTTATTAAGAAAGAAATTGAAAAAACCATGGTAAAAGGTGAAAAACAAGTGAAAAGAGTTATAATTGAGTTATCCTTAGTGGAATTTCATATTCCAAGGATTCCTAATGATAAAAGGAATACTAATGAGGAAAATAAAAGAGAAATAAAGAGAAATCCTCAAAAAGAAATATTTTAATGAGAAATACACATGATAATGAAGAATAATGTGTTTAGATGCATCTAGAAGGATAATGAGTATCCAATAAAAAGGATTTCGAAATAATAGAGTGTCTTGGGATCCAAGGAGTCCCAATGAAGAGGAAAGAAAGAGAAAATACCAAAATTGCAAAATAAGGATAATGGGAATACATAATTAATGGAATTATGTGGTTTTGCTAAAAAAGAAAGTATTTCCTACTTGAGGAGAATATAAATTCGAGGCCAATGAAATAAAAGTCATAAGAAGAATAAGGGAGCGATAATTTTCAGATTTCCTTAAGGAAAATAGATTCCTTATTAGCCAAGGAATACTAATAAATAAGGAATATATTAAGAGAGAGAAGTTATGTCTCAAACAAGGAAAGTTTAGTGATCGGGGTTGAGGAGGAACTTGTTTTCCTCATGCAGGGATGTGCTAGGGCAGTGCTATCTGTCCCTATAAAAGGCTTGGACCCTTGGCCTCGAGCCCAAGAAGATCTAGGACATTCCACCATCTTCTTCACCTAGTGTTCGCTCAAAACCCTAAGTTTAAGGAGTGGCACGACCATGGGACAACAAGGAACCCTAAGTCGAGGGTGAGGGGCATGAGCCGCGCCTAGGGATGCAGGTCGGCGCCGTTGTGGTATCGGGAGGAGGAAGACAACCCTTCAGCCACTTGACGAGAATACCCTTCCAAGTATTGAAGTACCAGTTCACTTATCGAGGGCATAATCGACTTTCGATCATGTTTCCAAAAGCAACAGGCAACGTTGCATGATAAAAGGCGAAGTGGCGCTTGCTGATTGGCTCTTGTAAGTGAAATTTTACAAAATTCATATCTCCCTAATAGTAGCTTGGATGATTATACATAAAATATGAAACTTGCTCTGAAAAATGAGAGGAAGCCAATAAAAATATAATTTGAGCCTGATTATGTTTACAATTTGAAAAGTAATAGAAGTTATTAACTTTAATGTAAGGATGATTAAGAAACCCTATATTGATATGATTAATGTGATTAATAGGGTTTAATTGATGGTTAAAGTTGATAACTGCCTATTAATGATAAAAAGGAACATTAGGAACAAAAGGGATGAACTTTGCATATAATTATTTAATTAGAGTTTATATGCATAAATAGGCTTTAATGGGCCTTGAAACCCTAATGTTGGTAATTAGGACTAATAATGGCTTTAATTATTCGATTTCATGTATAGAACTAAGTTTTCATGGTTATAAGCTATTTCAAGCATCAAAGTTCCTAATTTGTGGATAAATACCCTAAATGTAGTAATTAGGGTTTTCTCATGAATAAAAGGTGGAATTAATGGCAAATCGAGTTCATATGTGAATTGGACCATAATTGATGATAAATGTGTATAATGATCTTATCATGGATTAAAGGGATAAAAAAGTATAGCTTTAATGTAAAATATGCTTAATGGACTTATTTAATGGTTAATTATGCCTTTAATCTGAAACTGAGGATTAGATGTTGAGATAACTAGGGTTTGTAATCAATCGCATTAAATTAGGGTTTAAAATAGTAAAAGATGAAGGGAAACCCAAATTGCAATAGAAATCCTAAAAGTGGACTAGAAACCCTAGGAAGCGAGCTAGATTTAATAGATCTTGATGACATGAGTAATAAAAGGGAATTGTATAATTGTTTCAGGATCTTATTGAATGCTTGCATGCTCTTTGTTGTTTGGATTATTCCTGCACCTGAATCTACATGTACAGGTATGTGGTTACGCCTATGAATATCCCGAATTAGTTTCTCAAGGTTTTTTGAGGTTTTATCGATGACTTAAATTAAACTGTTGGTTGTAGTTAATTCATGCAAATTATAATGTGAATATGACTATCACATAAGAGATGTGCCTACTAGCTCAGATCCTAGTCCCCTTTGTAGCTTTATAGATTGACCTAGTAAATGGCTACCAATGGGGTAGGTCCATCCGGTCATTAAATGACTTAGTAAATGACTACCAATGGGGTAGGTCCATCAAGTCATCATGAGTCCGAGATTGGGCTACCTTTGGGTAGGGCCATGCGACTCCATAACCCTAGGAATTGTCTACCTGTGTGGTAGGACCATGGGGGTAAGGATCTACCATTGAGAGAGGTAGTATCCATGTCCACTGCAGGGACGATACAGAGATAGGGGATACACAAGGATTGAGTAGTATTACTTAAAATGTAATTTTGGATGTTAAATGATATTTTTGGTTGACTACATTGTTATTATAGTTGCACGATTATTGCTTCCCCCACATACCAACTTCTTGCTGACTGACGTTTTGTTTGTCGGCGTTTTAGGTACAAATGAAAAGAACAAACAGTAAAGTGGCATACGTGGAATTAAATGAAAAATAATGTGCACAGGAGGATTAGTTAGATTAGCTTCTCCATGGATAGAAGTTTAGAAATCCCAGTTTTTCCAAGGTAAGAAAAGTTTTATTTTATACCATTTTCAGTTTAGTTGGTAAAGTTTATTAATTGTTTTTTATTATGTGTCGAACCTTTGATCCAGGTTATTAGATAACGGCTTTGTTCTCTTGGTCTCCCTTAAGTGGGGGTTACCGGGAGACGGGGTCGTTACAATTATAGCTAAATGTATGCCTAAAATTGTATATATAGTCAGTATGTAGCAAAAGCATGATGTTAATACAAATTATATGTAGTTAATGTGTAGGGAAAGGCAGCATCTACTGCACACATATATATGTAGTTGGATTATAAACTAGTTACATATGTAGTGCCACATATATATATGTATAGTTTGATTATTCATGTATTGTGTAATTAGTCCAGAAGCTCTTTTAGTAACAAACCTGTAGTAGTTAGACAAAGTTATGATCTTTATGCCAACAAACTTACATTCATTTATACGGAAACGTCAAATGTACATGAGGAGGACGTATACCTTGCCCCTATTACATAATGTGTACAAAGAAAAGGATATACATATACTAATAAATTCGGTGAGGTCTACACGCATCTTCGAAAAAGAGTATGTATCTTTCTCAACCAATTTTAGAATCATTCTTGTCTTCTTCTTTTATTCAATGAGTTAGCGATAGCATGGCACTATGAGAAAACTATGATCTAACTACATTTAATTTGATGACATATACTTTGTATGTAGTTAAAGGATACTTCTCTTTATAAATTTTTACAAGTGCAAACAAAGCAAGTATAGCTAAAGACGGGTTGAACTAATAACTACAAAACAAGCTACATTTCAAATAACCATTTGCTCTCTTTTTTCATTCTAAAAGGCATCCGCGGGATTCAACCCGCATTTTTTTTAAATGAAACCCCTTTCTTTCCATCACGCACACGGAAACACTCCTTCCCACATTCCCCCCATTTGGTTGCATCAGTAGTCACCTGCACCCCTAGAACACACAATGTTGTCCTCCTCCCGATCTTTCCTCATTATCGCACTATAGCAGTGCTTCCATCCTCTAATGCTTATTGATCCCGTGCTTATCCCGTCACCGGACTCGCCACTAAAGAAGGTGACAACGGTGGAAACATGGAAGAGCCGGATGAGTCAGTCACTGGATGTGACGTCGCAGCAGGTGACGTCGACTACGTCCTCTCGAACATCCTCTTGACCTCATCGGAAGGGACGTTGAGGAGTTCTCCCTTCATGAGCATCCTCCTGCAGGACAGAGCGATGTATGTAGAAGGGTGTGGCTTCTTTAGTGTCGGTGGGCAATCGCATGAGGTATCTAATTTGGAAATCTGGTGTGTGTCACCCATGGAGGTGGTGAAGTCATCTCCAGTGACAGCGGCAGAGCGATGATTTGTCAACGCCTCTGAGGGTGGTGCTGGTCGTCGATGTGTGTGAGTAGAGGATTTTGTGGTGACTGTTGTTTTCCCTCACTAATCATTCTCATCAGTGCCCTTTCATTTCCTTCTAGAATATTCATTTACTCCCTTGGGATCTACAATGGTTCATCAATCAGTACTCCATTCAGTGAGTAGTTTGGTTGCAAAGAACATCAGTGCAAAGGCAAACATGATTTCTCCAACGATGTCTATTGGAAGCTATGCCTCCCCATGTATGAACCATAAGAACAAAAGGTACATGTTATATCATTTTTTTCTCATGACAAGCTAACCTCTTCCCTCTATGTTGTTCATGTCCCGTTCTGCCCCGATACTGTACATGCACGATGGATTTCCCCAATAATAAATAAATCAATCTCCCCGACCCATAAGCCCAGATAAAATTAGCACAAAGTTGTGTGGAAACCCCATGGTCCTTATCTATCTGGCCATGGACGAAGATGCTAATATCAGTTTGGCACTGTACTATCTAGAGCCACATAGAGGGTAGTTCGGACTCTACTAGTGAAATTGCAACTCATGTATCAATTTGGTACCATATAATGTTATTCTACTTGCTTTAAGGAGCTCACCTTAATAATTGTGACCACATCATGGCCGCTACATGACTAAAGCTTATTTAGTCTGTCCAGATTTTGTGTTTTCTCTTTGTTCATGTGATATGTAAGTTCTGTATAAGGGCCTAAACTATACCTGTAGGTTTTACAACATTTCCCTTACCAATATTTCTCAAAGATCTAATGGGAAGCTTGCAACAGTTATCAAATGTGGTATTATGACACAAAATGTTTTTGGAATTGTTTACTATTTGTTTCTAATTTGTAAAGGGGGCCTCTTGGCTGTTGGTTGTTTCTTTTGATCCTTTTGTTAGGAGAGTGGATACTAGGCAGAAGATGTTCTATTTTCTAGCATTTTTCCCTGTGTATAAATTATTTTATGTAATGAAATCAAACACTAGGCTAATGTAAATAGCTTTAGCACATCAAGGGAAATAATTGATAGAGACCTGAAGGGAAATAATTTGATTCATGTGAGATCATACATTCTCCCTTTTATAATGAAATTAGGACCCTGATATCAAAAACATTTAGAGGAAATATTAGTTATCACTTCCTTATTTGTAGACACACAAAACACTAAGCCATACTTGAATGAGTACATCATGGTTCATGCTAGAATATATTGGCTAGCAATCCACTAGATAATAAATAGTGTATTATTTTAGGTAAAACTAATTTTTTATCACCAAAACCAAAATTCTTTCTTTCAGTTCCCATCTCCCACCATCTCCTTCAGAAAAATCTTTCTAGTCCATTGTAGCTTTCCATTGATACTGCACTTTGCATTTTGTAGAATCTGCAATCTACTTAGAAGATACCAAGTTCAAACCCACTAAAGCAATATCAAACTATTGATTTTAGTTTGGTATGCCCTATTTTTATTAAGCTACTTTCTGTATGAACTCGTGCATGTTATTGTAGATCTTGTTAAGCACCCTAGAAAAGCTTGAGTATAGACATAAGAATTACATCCAAAATTGACTTTGGGAGAGACCATCTTCCCTATATGAAATCTTGGTTATTCTAGAATTGCTTCTGCTTCTGGTTATGCTTTAGATAGCAAAATAAACATGGCTCTAAGTTGTTCTTTCCAGTGATTTGTTTTTGCAATGGATGAGTCCATATTTTAATAGTTGATCTTGTTTTTGAAATCTCCAGTGTTGAACCAGAAGTTTGTTGGATCTTTTTAGTTATTTTTTATTTAGGGCACCAAGTTTCCGGATGCAATTTTAGTTTAGGTATATCATTTGTTCATATTTAAACCCTCCTTGTATCCTTCTGAGATCTATGGGAGTCAACTGTTTGAAACTGAGACTTGACATGGTTATTTTTACTAGAGTTTCATTTTGGATCCAAGTGTCTTAAAATGATACTTCACATGTTTATTTTGTCGACTTGAACCAAAATGCTTGAGCAAATGATGTATGATGTCAATCGATCTGAGCCTTTCTATTAGATGGGGATACTGATGTTTTTGTATTAGTTGATTTTATTGAGCCTCATGGGTCCATTCAACTAATACTTCACATGGTCAATCTTTTATAATCAAATCTTTTTGCCTTTGATTATTTCTTATGTTCTTGGTTAGCAGAAGTATTATTTCTTGAATTGATAGATCTTGTTTGTCATTTTTTTAATCTTACTAAAATGCAAATGCAATGATGCAATGATGGACCTACTTAGGGCTGGCAATCGGGTCCGGGTTGAGCGGGTCCTATTTCGGGTCAATTCGGGTCAGATCAAATATACTCGACCCGAACCCGACCCGAAAATAATTACGGGTCATACCTGCTTGACCCGAACCCGAAATTCATATTTGCGGGTCTGACCCGATGAACCCGATGGACCCGAAAATATTATATAATATGCAAACCCGAAAAACCCGAAAATGCAAACCCGAAAAACCCGAAAATAGAAACCCAAAAAACCCAAAAATTCAAACCCGCTAGACCCGAAATTGCTGCAGAATTTGCTTATTAATTATTGTTTTGCAAGCAAAGACTTATATAAACTATCATAGATTTATGTTTGTGTGTGTTAAAAATTTATATGGCTAGAAACATGGAAAAATATATACACATACGAAGATTTAATTTCGGGTCGAGCGGGTTTTGCGGGTCGAGAATTGCAAACCCGGACCCGACCCGCAAATAATTTCGGGTTTTTTGGGTTTGGGTCATTTCGGGTCGGGTCGAAAAAATCAAGACCCGAACCCGCTTTAGTCGGGTCGGGTCGAGCGGGTCGGGTCAGGTTTTGCCAGCCCTAGACCTACTGATCTGATCCTTTAGTTTGTCTTTCTAATACCTGATCAGATTCCTATTTTGTTGTACTCTTCTTGATTATGCTACCCTTTCAGGAATACCTCATAGAATTTGGATTTTTTGTCCTCAAAAAGATGCTCTTTACTTCTATTATTGTATAGATTCATACATCCTGTAGTTTGTTCTTTGTTCTTGAAGTTTGTCAAATCATGCAATGAAAGGTGCTATTCTACGTTTGTCTTGATCTATAGAGGCTTGGGGATGATGCTACGAGAGTGAAGATGATGAGAATTTATATGATACTACCTTCATACATAATTCTTTATACTTAAGGTGATTTCTATTTTTGTTTTTGATCTGTAGTTCTATTTAATTTAACAATGAAGGCCCTACATTTTCTTTAGAGGTGTGTGGTCTTGACGAAGTGTATCTAGTACAAATTCAATCTTTCCAGTATCATCCTCAACATGAGATTATGATTAACACCTCAAGGGGAGCCCTTGCTGCATTCAGAAACGAGTTCTTCTTAACATCCATCTTGTATATTAATGTTTAGCACTAAGCATCGTTCCATGAGGTGTCTTCTTTCCTCAGATTCTATATATTTGCAAGATCTTGCTAAATATCTCATCTCCCTTGTTCTCTGCAAGGCCACACATGATATATAACAAACTTAAGTTATACTCATATTCGGTGATCTTGTAAGAACAACATATGGCTTTTGTATAAGAACACATGCTCATAACATACTTTGCATACACATACAGATTTTGCTTGCGAGTTTTATTCATTTTTCAAGTTTGATTTCAATTTATCTTTCTTTCAAAGCCTGGTTCTACCTTCTACTTAGCCTATAATGTTTCCAGCTAACAAGTCTTTGTATTATTTTTTCCATTTATATCTATACGTAAATATTTCATAGGAATCTATAGGGAAATGTCTTTTGTGATCACCAACACCTATGAACCTATTATGATATACCTGGGTTTAAGTCCAAACTACTGACGTGACTGGTAATAGTCCCTTACACATGTGAAGTTCCAATATTTGAAAGAGGTGTTCTCCTGATCATTATTTTTTATTGTTTTCATCATATATTTACAGACAAGCTTATCTATGAGATTGATCACAAACATTATGAATATCACTCACTGATATGCCAGCTAGTCAAAAACATGTGCCATGTTTGTTTCATCTTCATGATCATTTTACCAGTAACGTAGCTCTCTAGCCTTAGCCCAAAC
Source organism: Alisma plantago-aquatica (assembly GCA_963693085.1). Classification (NCBI taxonomy): domain Eukaryota; kingdom Viridiplantae; phylum Streptophyta; class Magnoliopsida; order Alismatales; family Alismataceae; genus Alisma; species Alisma plantago-aquatica. Next base: position 212,083,849 of record OY856414.1, read on the forward strand.
CTATACTAGAGACCCAATGCTTCAAAAAAAAACAAATGGTTGAGATTGCACATAGGAGTGAATCTAGTTCTCTTAAGTGGATTAGAATGTGCAAAGCTCCAAAGATATATATGTCGCATATGTCGAAGCCTGTCATAACAAACTTCCAATTTTAGATTATTTGAGGAAAAGAGGTATACTACTTTCTTCTAGTTGCTTCTTATGCAAACATAATGATAGATCATATACTTTTTTGTGTGTCAATATGTATAGGAGTTATCTCTATAATATGTTATGCCTCTCAACCAGAAAAGACGATCCCTGGATGTGTGAGTAGGTTCTACCCTGCCAATCAGAAATTTGGAAACAAAAGGGATTGTGAGGCCAATGCTTTTAAGAGGACTTGAATCCATCTGCTGGAGTATCTCCATTTTGTGTCTCCATATGTCAAAATAGATGTGGGAAAATGACATTAGGCTCCCTAAGAAGATCAACATATCCAATGAAGTGAAATTGTCTTATGCATCTTCTTTTCCTTCTTTCAATACTTCTTGTTTTAAAAGTTCAATGCTACACTTCTCCATAAGACATTCATGCATGGTTTTTTCATTTCTGGTTACAATACATGCATGTATCTACCTTGAACTAAGTTTCACAATAGTACATACCTACATCTTTTACTTGTGCCTTGTGTATGTGAAGTGTTGCATGATGGTGCACCATTCTTATTCTACTAACTTGCTCCTACCAGACCCTGACATAGGATGAAGATGACATCAACATCAAGAGTTTGAAATGGTAGATGGTGAAGGACATTTCCCTAAGGATGTACCACTTAATCCTCCTTCACATCCCAAGCCGGTTCATGACAACTTTATGCCAGGAAATTACACTTCTCCAATTGTCACAAGGGTGGATCAGATGCTAGGGCAGAAGTTCTCAATCCCACCGACACTTCTTGTATTTCTCCTCACGTTCTATGGGTTTGAAAATAAAAATTGTACAAGCACATGCTTTTTTTTTAAATTGCTCTACTTTCAAAAATCATATAGCCACGTATGACTCTATTCATCTCATCATGCTCCCCTTCTCTGTTCGGAATAAGCAAGTGGTACTCTTCAAAGACAGTGATTGTCACATGGGAGGAAATAAGAATGAACTTCTGAAGAAGTTTTATCCTATTGCTGAGTTAACCTAAATGAGAAGGTACATTACCTACTTCAGCCAAAAACAAAATGATGAATTTCATGAAACTTGGAAGAGATTCCAAAAGTTGATCTATGGAAGAGAAAACAATGGCCTATTCTTTGAGTAGTACACCATCAAAGTTATCTATGGTGTTACAAGTCTTGAAATATCTATTATTACTCTGTTCTGTTGTTTTAACTATTGTTCTATATTACAACATATTTTGTTCCGTGTGATAATTACCCATTGTTGTATCTTGGACGTTTCCTTCTGTTGAGTGAGTTTGTCACAAGGTGATTTAGGTGGATAGTTCAGAAGATTAGCTCTTCCAAACAACATCCCATGGTTTTAAACACTAACCACTATAATAGCTTCGGTAGTGGAACTCACTAGATAGAATCATTTTCTTTTGAAAGGATGAACCTTTTATTATAAATTTCTCCCCAATGAAGAGGAAAAAAATAATTTCAAACAACATCTATGAGTCAAACAATGTCTATGAGTGCACAGTGACACAACTAAGTTCTAATACAGATACGGTAAAGACAAATAATTTATTAAATGCATTGTTAACTAAGACTGCAAACATGAAAAGCCATGCCAATCATCTTTTTACTTGTTGTGTTCAGAACTGATAGCCTGTGTTTAGTAATACATGAATAAATAAATTGTCATGTTCCACTGAAAATGAGTCATCTGCACGTTGTCAACATACATTCCTACTGTAAATTGTTAATGAAAAAAATGATTTCATCGTGGTTCTCATCCGTCCTTCTTGTTTGACTCCTAGTCATCATAGTAGTTGACTTCAATCTTTGCAATATGTAGAAATATCTACATTTTTAGTTCAAGGATATACATGAATTACTTTGCACACATATATTTTCCCAAGTATGAACACAAGTTTTCTGAATTTTATTCCCAGAATATGCAAACTCCATGAACTGTGAATTGTTGAATGACACCAAGATAGTCTTAAAATTGTCATGAAATAACGTTTAGGTAAATTATGTTTATATTATGGGGTGGGGAGAGTTTATTGTGAACTGAAACCACAAAATGAACTGATCCTTTGGTTTATAAATCACTCAAACTGAAGTAGATTGTCAAGTGGCATGATATTTAACTTTAGCGGAACCACTATGATCTAATTTAATATAGTTTTTTTTTAGATACTGGTAAAACCGGTTACATCAAGGATCTACATTGAAGAGGATGGGGAAACATTGGAGATCAAAATGATAGAAATGTTGGATATGAGAAGGACATTCATTCCAGTTCAAAGGTGACAATGGTTGCTTTAAATAGAACTTCGCCAAAGCATCGGTGAGCTTGTTCTCGTTTCTTTTCTGGTATACCACTCTCACGATTTCGGCCTTCCTTAGAGAATCAATGATCTTTCAGGTGAGAGTAAGGTATTTGTTCGGGGGCTTCTTTAGTTGGGTAACCCATTGCACTGCATTCTAGGAGTCAGAGACAATCAGTCCCTCAGAGAGGTTGTTAAGAAAGGCAAGCTCTGTGCCATGTAAGATAGATTTCAGCTCCTCCTCCATGGCGTCTGACCCAGGGGAGACACAAGCAGATCCCTTTATCCATATTCCTAGGTGATTTCTGGCGATGGCGCAAGTGCACATAGAATGTGTATTTCTTGAGAGGGCAGCATCAACACAGATGATAGTTGCAGACGATTGGATTGTCAGAGAAGGAGCGGGCCCAATGTCTTCTGAGTTGTAGTTGGAGGAAGAAGGAGAGTGAGATAAGACTTGGGATATAGAAGAGGCCTCAACCAAGCATTAGACAACGAGGACCGAAGGAGGGATAGTTTTGTGCTCAAAGATGTGAGAAATTCAGTTCTTCCAAATTTTCCAGTAGGCCACCACAAATTTCATGTCCTAATCAGGAACTTGGTGGAGGCCGTTGAGGTTATACTCGATCCATGAGTGGACATCTTGGTTCGTGAAGAAGAGATGTGCGTCAGGGGGAAGGAGCATGGTCCAGGTCATTCTAGCTGCATTGCAGTCCCTTATGGCGTGGAGGTAGTCCTCATCTATGTCACTACATACAGGACACTTCGGGTCCTTAGTCATCTTCTTCTCAGGGTGTTTGTGAGGAGTCTATTATGGAGCAAGATCCAGATGTGGATTTTGATTCGATGTCGAACTCGAATGGCCCAGATGGCCTTGAACAATGGCAAATCTTCCTCGTCTGCTTGAGTTATGGAGGTGTAGGCTGAGCTAGCCTAGAACATTCTGTATGGTGTTAACTTCCATATGCGTTTGTCTGCTCCATAGGAGTCATTGGGTGTAGGCATGTTCAAGATGGATTGCGTAGTTTTGTTATTGAACCAGTAGCGGATGAAGTCAGCATCCCAATTGCCATCCTCTGTGACCATGCTAGATACCTTGAGGTCAAGGAGGTCTTCCAGGATGGAAAATCCCGTCTTGATGGAAGGTGTATTTCCATTACCAACCCACTCATCCGACCAGACGAGAGTGTCTTGGCCATAGATGGCAATCCGTCTTGAGTTGTTGAGAAAAAAAGGTGTTAGGGTCTTGATGATGGGCTAGAGATGAGAGTTGTTGGTGTTGGAATGTCCCCTACTTAGGTACTTGCCTACCATGAGGTCCACCCATGGGATGCGATTATGTTTAATGAAATTCCATGACATCTTCATCAGGAGGGAAATGTTGAAGTCCTTGGTTCGCTTGATGGCCAGGCCTCCACGATCCTTAGGCTTCGTGACATTCTTCCAGGCTACAAGATTAAGGTGTTTGTTGGAATTCCCATTTCAAATGAAGTTTCGTACATATTTGTCAATTCTCTCGTTGATGGATAAAGGGAGTTGGATGGATTGCATAATGTAGCAAGCTTGTGATTGCAACACATATCTTTCCAGTGTGGTCCTTCCTAATAGAGAAAGGAGGTTGTTCTACCATTGATTTATTTGATTGTGGACCTTCTCGATGAGTGAGATGAATAACTCCTTACTCTTCCTTCTGTGGACGATTGGGACCCCAAGATGGTGACCGAAATTCCTCATTTCCTGGATCCCAAGCTTCCTGTAGATTATGTTCCTCAAGCCCCTAGGCGTGTTGAAGGAAAAGAACAGTGTGGACTTGTCATGTGACAGAAATAAGCTAGAAGCATCCCTGAACCTTTTGAGGTAGGATTTTATAACCTTTACTTGGTGTAGAGAAGCTTCACCGAATAGAATAATATCATATGAAAAGCTCGCATGGGTGATATAGATCTTAGATTTTGAGATGATGATGAAATTCCAAGTGTTAGTGGCGACCTCCAGAGCAATGAGTTGCCTGAGTCTTTCTAGGCATAGAACAAAGATGTAAGGTGATAGTGGATCACCTTGTTTCACTCCGCAAGAAGGTTTGAAGGAACCAACAATGTCTCCATTCCAAAGAATTGACGATTCCCCAGAGGTGATAATCTGCATGATGGTTTTAACGATAACTGTTGGTAGGGAAGTTCTAGTGAGTGTGTCGTGAATGAAGTGCCAGCTCAATTTGTCAAAGGCCATCACAAGATCAAGCTTTAGGGCTAGAAACTTCTTCCTACTTGTCTTTGACTCCATGGAATGGACTACTTCCTGGACCAGTGCGGTGTTGTCACATATCTTTTGCCCGGGTATGAAAGCTAATTGATGGGGGGAGATCCAATCACTCAGAAGAGGTTTGATTCTGGAGGCGAGTACTTTGGTTAATAACTTAGAAAACACATTGTTCAAAGATATTGGGCAGAATTGAGAGCAGGTCTCAGGGGCAGCAAGCTTCTGGATGAGAATAATGAGGGAGTCCGTCCAATTGGGGGGCAAGGCATTACTTGAAAAGGCAGATGAACAAAATTGTAGAGTTGTTGTTTCAAAGAATTCCAATTCTTTAGGTAGAAGGAAGCATCTACCCCATCCGGGCCTGGGGCCTTGATCGGGGACATAGAGTGCAGGGTTGCATGGATTTCAAACTCTTGGGGAGTGTCCACCAACATGGCTTGTTGGTCCAGTGAGAGGGGTGCAAATAAGCCCGGGAAGGAGGGACATGCTTCCCTCCTCAGTACGTGGTTCGCTTCGTTATACACATTTGAAAAGAAGGAGAGGATGAGCAGCTTAATCTCTGAATCATTGGATATCCATTCGCCATTATCTCCCTTGAGATAGGTTATCTTCATTTTCCATCTTCTTGCTTTAGTGAGAGATTGGAAGAAATGGGTGTTATTGTCACCTAGTTTAATCCACTCACATTTGGCTCTTTGTTGTCTCTCAGCCTCCTCGCGTCTGAGAATCGAGTCAAGCTGACTCTGTAGGTTGATTGTTTCCTATACAGTGGTATGGTTGAACCGGATGGCTAGGTTCATCTAATTCCATTAGATCTTATTCGAGAGCCTATCCTTCTCCTTCTTGTCAGTTTTCCTTTTAGTAGAGTCCCATCATTTGGCTTTGGCGAGGAAACTAACATTTGCAGTCATGAGGTCTTGTTCCTAGGGCCAAGATTCTTTGAAGAAGTCTACATACCCCGGGGTTGAGTACCATCTGGAGGAGGTGCGCATCGGTAGGAGCTTGTGAATGGAGGGTTGTTGGATGCATGAGACCAGTATAGGAGCATGGTTTGAATGGTTCTTCTTGAGCACTTGCACATCTTTACTAATAGATGAGTCGATCCATGGCCTGTTCACCAACACCCTATCAAGACGCTCATGGTGGAGTCCCCGCCTGAAGGTGGTTCGGGCCCCAAAGGCCCCTAGGTCATAGAGAGAGAAGGATTCCATAGCTTCGATAAAATCTCTACTGTTGGCGGTGTCAAAGGTGTTACTGCCAAATTTCTCAGACGGATGCATGACTACATTGAAGTCCCCCATCACCACCCTAGGGTCGGTGATGGAGAGGGCCATAGTGTAGAGGTGATTCCATAGGAGTTTGTGGTCTCCCCTTGTTGTGCTAGCATAGATGAAGGTGAATAAGGAGTCCTGGATTTTGCAATGGATGAATTGCTTGTGTGAGAATAACTTCATTCTTGATGGTTCTAAGAAGTAATTAACTTTCTTTTGATGCCCTTGTAGCAATACGATTTTTTTAAATTGTGCACCCTACTATTATTCATATCTAATATATGCATTGTGATCTTAGATGGGATTTGAACTATCTACAAAATAACTTTCCATGCTTTCGTGGATCTCCTGTTTGTAAGCTCACTTTCTTACCATCTTTTCTTGGAAAACTCTACTTGATAAAGATAACACAAGCTTTGATTTTGTGTAGACTATTCATTTGCAATAAATTGTGGTGGTACTGAAATTTCCACATCTGAAGGAATTCATTATGAATCTGATAATAAGAATCTCACTACCACTTCCTATTATGTTTCCAAGAATAAAAGATGGGCAGTGAGTAGCACTGGAAGGTTTTTAGATGCACCAAACCCTAACTATCTGGAATTTTATTCATCAGCGAGGTTCCATGGTACACCATACCAGGAATTATTTCAGTCGGCAAGGCGGTCTCCTTCTTCATTAAGATATTATGGTCTGGCACTTGAAAATGGGAATTACACTGTGAGGCTTCAGTTTTCAGAAACTGCTTTTCCAAATGCACCTGATCGATTGACTGTTGGAAGAACCTTTGATATATACATTCAGGTTTGTTGAGGCCTATTAGAAAATTTTTCTACTTATATTCTTCAATTCACTTATGCAATTTTTTTCTCTGAAATAAATAATTTATTGGATAGGAGTTACTAGTGCTACTTTTCACATGTTATAAAAACCTAGAGGACTATACTCCTCTGGATTTCTATGCCTCATCTCTTTGGACTCTTTTTATATTCCCCCACTTTACCCATTTCATGCATATATGATCATCTTACTTGTCACCACTCTTGCTAGATATTATAGTTGGTTCTCTTCTCTATCTTCTAAATTTCCTCTTTTGTAGATATTTTATATTTACCAATGCTCTGCACTTGTGTTCCTATGGATGTTTTGGCAGTGTAGTTATCACTGCACTCCTATACCATGAATTTTAAAATTCTTGTATGTTGGAAACTCAAAAAGCAATATTACACACTAAATGTGATAGTGGTTCAACAGACTACAATGATTTATGTAATAATTTTTTAGTATAAGATATTCATTATGTTGCTCAATTCTTAATTAGCAGGAAAAAGAGAATGATCATTAAAGTCAACAATTTTTTTAACCAATTATGGATGTACAAAACTTGGACCTAGTACATTTGAATGAATGAAATAAAAAATTGACTCTGTCATGTTCTCGCTAAATCATAGCCCCTTTTTTAGCTCAAAAGAGGACATATCAGTTTCTAGATATGCGGATGCTGATTGGATAGGAAACAGACGATCCACATTATGGTTTTGCATTATGATAAGCAAACATCCTGTTGCACGACGGTGCAAGAAGCACTGCTTATTGCTCAATCAACCAAGAAAGCCAATTATAGAGCTTTTGTAGAAGCCTGTTTTGATCTTCAACAACCTGAGTCCATTCTCTCTAGATTTGAAATTCCTATCCATACAACAAGACAACTAAACATATTTCCAATAATCTAATCTTATGATAAGAAGAATATGATAAATAATGTCTGCAATAAAATCAGGGAGACTGGATAGAATTGAACAAGCTATAGCTCGTGTCGTTGCTTTTATTGTTTAGTGCTATCATCCTCTATGGCATGGCACATCACAAGATATCTACCAAAGAGCCTTAAAGTAAGCATAGTGGTCTTTAATATCAGTGCCATGTGTGATCTTGAGCATAGTTAATTTTTAACAGAGATGATACACCTTCTAAGGATTGTGCTTATCAACAGATACACAAGTGAGTTGATCCCGCATTCTTTCACCATACACAGAAGAGAAATGATCCAACTCATGACAAGTGAGTCATTCTTTGGACAAATAGCATAGACAGTTTTGCTTTGGAATCAGCAGTAGCAGGAGGATGGACGTCCTGAAGTAGGAAGATGTGCCTCATGATCATGAGAAATAACATAAACCCTTAGAGGACAATGCTATTGGAGGTAAACTTTATCAGCTAGGAGGACAATAATCACTTGATTGCGAGGAGAATCAACTGCATGTATCAGTATAGATGAAGTCAGTAGATATTTCAGTTGTAAGTATGAAGCAACATCAGTAGTTAGGCCTATGCAGCAAGGAATAAAGGCAGATTAGAATGAGGCAGAAACCATAGGGATCACCCTCCTAGAAATGAGGAAACAACTGTGACAGAAATGGAGCAAGATTAGAAAAGAAAGAGAGTTAATAAGGGAGGAGAGGTAATGGTGTAGGAAGAAGCAAGAAACATGCTATGGTGGATCGATCTAGTGCCGAAGCCGAATATAGGGAAATGGCTCATACTCTACGTGAGATGATTTGGTTCAAGAGTTTTTAATTAGAACCAGGCCTTATTCCTTTTCAGCCCATGCCCATGCACTATGACAATGTTGCTGCTATCTTCACTGCAAATAATCTAGACTTCCATGAGTGAATGGACAACATTCAACTTGATTGTCATTTTGTGCTGGAATCTTTACATGGTAGGAACACTTTTACAAGAGTAGAAGATATGTGTTTTTTACTTTAGAGTCTACCTACTCCTTTTCATCATTTGTGTGCATGGTGGATATTTGGTTTTAGATCTGAGTTAGGATTTTCTAATAACATGGAGTTAGGGAGGGCTGAATTTTAGGTGTTCTTTACTCCTGGGTTTTATACATTATTTGGAGCATTACTATTGTAGCTTGACGTATAGTGCACAAGCCTTCTTTATGTTTGAAGTTTGGATTTTATTACTCAGGGATTCTATTTTCATTACTTGGATCTGGTTGATATCTTAATGAAGTAAATTTCTTACCTAAGGCTAAGTATCTTGATATCTTGATACCACTTGGCCATTTCATTCTAGAAGCTAGCTCCATCCCATATAAAGTAGTATACATATGGTTACTAATAGATAATACGATCTGAAAAAATTTACTTGTAAGCTACCAAGGAAACATTGTAAACTGACTGCATTGGTTGTAGCAAGGTCTGTCCATATCTTTATACTTTAATCAAATATGTAATTCCCATATTATGATATTTGAAGAAATCTAAAATGATTAATTTGTTATAACAAGCAGCTGAAAAATTTAACCACTAGAATGATTACACTCAGTAGTTGCAGTAGGTATGAGTAGCTTAATTGTATGTATGTGGTTCTAAAATGCATGTTAGAGTGAGGGAGTAGAGCATATGAGAAAGGAACAAGACATTAAATGAGAGTCGAGATGGAGATGTGACTTGGATTGGGTTTGCTGAAACTTGTTATCTGTATCAAGTTCATCTTAGAATGGTTGTTTCTTAGGTCCTAATAGATTTATTAGACTCAAAATCTTATCTATGGTTACCTATTAAAAACGACATCTTGAAATATTTTTCCATCAGTATAACTACACCCAGCAATAGTATAAGGCATGAGCAATTGAATTTCTATTGTGGGTCCGTTATTGAGTGGGCTATGATGTCATAGTGTAGGGAATAATTGAGTGGGTTATATGAGAGATTAGAATGGAGGGGTGGGAGTAGGGTTAAGAAAATGAAAAGAGAGTTGGTATGGAAATAAAATAGTGGATAGTTTTAAGGCAGGAGTGGTATAATTACTTTATTTTTCTTACTGAACTATATTACATGGAACAACTAATGACTCCAGTTCGTAACTTTACAGAAATGACATTAAAGATAAAGCCACTAGCTCATATAAGACATGAAAATGCTTTTCTTGAGCCACTTGATGCCTTCATTGATTATGTTACTTTAGTACAGATTCCTCATTTAACATTTTAGAAGTTTTGTATTACTGAACCCATAATACAGTTAGTGAAAAGACTTTTATGCATACACATTAAATATTTTCATGAATTGAAATATGGTTCCAATGATGTCTCCACATAAGTAATATTTACAATAATATTTAGCTGCAAGTGAAGAAGAATCACAAGCTAGAATTGAGCATGATTTTGCATATGCAGAAGCACCAATATTGCCTTTTTCACCTATGTTTCTGGGTCATGTAGGTTATTTTGGTGCAAGCTTTCCAATGCAAGCATATGATCCTGGTGCGATGATATTCACAGAGATACCAACCAGTGCAAATGTTAGTCAACTAAATGGTGCACCTAATATGGTTCAACCTTCTACACAATATCCGACATACACCACATAGTTTCCAAAATCCTCATATCGCCAGTACTTCTATAATTGCTTTCTCGTAGTTCTCAATTAGGTATATCTCTCTGTGCTTCTTTGTTAAGATGTTTGTTTTAGAGTCGTATATTAAAGATCTAATTGATTAAAAAAATTCTTTTCAATAGAGAATGAAGATATGAGGAAATATGTGCTCTAAAAGTCGAGAATTTTTCATACCCAAATTAGTATGATTTTTTAGGTGCAAGGTTGCAATATGATATGTTGTTTTAGTGCATAGTTCTACATAAACAATTAGATATTCATGTCGGGAGAAGGTTTATGAAATGAGTGTGTGTACAGTCACTAAGCATTTTTATGTTCCTTCCAGTCTTATAATTTAACTATAGAAAATATTGTGTGTTATTAAGATGCCAGTGAAATAAAATAGGGATACAGAAACTTTCCAAGTGAATGCACTTCCTAGAAGATTTGATGTAGATAACATAACGCATAAGTGGACTTTGGTTTTTAGATTGTGTGAGTATAGAATATAGGACTAAGGCTGAATCCAGTCATTCCAAGGATAGAGAAAACATTGTATTCCATGTTTAATGTCCTATTGGATAAAAGATGATATATTTGCTATCGACTACTAAAGTACATTTCTTAGATCTGTTGGATAGAGTTTCATTACTTAGGTACTGCATCTAATGCAGCCCATATGACCAATTAAATTAGGGGAGCAAGCTACTACTGCCTCATATCCACTGAGAGTTGAAGACTTTAAACCATTAGATATGGTCCTTGTTGGGCTTCATACATGGTAGGGAGAAGTAATGAACCAGTGTGTGATCAAGGACTGTCAAATCTAAAGCCTCAAGAAATAAACTAAGAAGCAACTGAAAATAGAACATGGAATTAAGTAAAAATTGCATCATTTTCCCAATCTTACACCACTTCCTGTGCACCACATGCAATCCATAGGAAATGCACCAGTTTCAGCATATTCAGGTTCAAAGTTTGTGATGCTTGCATTGGTCTCATTATTTAGAGTTCTTTATTTGTATAATTATTGATGTCCTGCTATATACATTAAATGCTTGCACATATGTACTAGATCCCATCCTTTTCTTGGGTAAAGACTTATACAAGACGCATCCTCTTAGACAGACATACTATGTCAAGTCAGCTAGTAAATCAGGCTCCTTTACTACAGATTCATATAGCATGACATGTTGAATGATTACATATCAGTAGTTGATCTTTACTAGTGCATCAAAACTAGCACTTGGCCTTTTGAACATCTACTCTACCTTCCCATATTTTCCCATCTCATACACCACTCAACATGGAAGCTGATCAAATGTTGCCACCATTATGTGATGACCCCAGTCCAGATCCCTTTCTCCTAGCAAGCAGCTAATTGGTGGGAAGAATCAGGGATTGCGGTGGCTTATGATTGGTCAGCAAAGTGTTCAACGAAGCATAATTGTCTAGATAATTTCTTCCAGTAAGGTGAAGTACTATTCATTTATGAGTGAGCCATCTAATAATTTTATTCTCTATTCCATGTAAGGGATATTTTTTCTGATAGTTGTCGGCCCTGGTCATCTGATCTGTTTTGCAGGATAGAAACAAAAGAATGGCACAACTGCTCATGCAAGAATGGCACAGCTGCTCATGCAAGCAAGAAAGTAACAAAAGAAAGCAGCTCTAATGAAAGCAAATCCAAGTTTGATTTTAATGATGCAAGTCAAATTTGATTCTTGAGTACTTGTTTGTACTTATATGCTCATATATTTTCCTGAATATGTTTCTGTGATGCATTGTTATTTCTAATTTTAATATACAAATCTCTGACAAGTTTCTCTTTTTTTATTTATGCCAATCACAGGAGCATGTGAAGCCTATTCGATATCATAAAAAGGCAACGCCAGTAGCTAAACCCGGTACCAAGAAGAAGCAAAAAAGCTAAGATGAAGATAGCTCAGACAGAGACTCCTCTGATGAAGAAGAGGCCCACAAGTCAACACTTGATGCCACCACACAAACAATTGGGAAGTCAGAGTGGGCATTAGTAGATGTAGGAGTAAAGTTGTTGACTGATTTATCTACATTTGACAACAATTCTATCGGTATGGAAGTAGGCTTTCATATCAACTCATGATAAATACAACTGCAGTTACAACTAATGTGGGTTCCATGAAACATAATTGTGTTACTTTTCATTTTATGCTTACAACATTTGGTTTCTTGAAAAGACTGACATAATCTTTTCTCCATGTTATAGTCATCAAAATCTTATGTTCAGTGGTTGACTTTGAGGTGGCTTTCCAATGGTTGGAGCACTATCAAGGCCAAGACCTTTTGGTGCAGCTAGAAACAATGTTACAATTCATGGCATTGGAGATTCTATTTGCTAGGGAACATAAATGGTTTTCTATGTTGCATAGGATAGGTGCAACATCCCTTTAGCAAGCCCATAAATGAAGGCATCGAGCATGGATACCTTCTTTATTCTACTATGCTGAGTGATGAACCATGTCATCAGGATGACTTTATTAGTTAAAAATATGTTAGTTCTAGAAACCTTGATTCTAAATAGAGGTACTGAAGTTTTCATTGATCTTTGAAATTGAAGTGTTTAGGCAAGTACTGAAGCTCACCACCAGCCTGAAGACAAGACAATTAGGACTTACATGGGCTATTTTTGTGAAGACTAGAAGGCTCGCCAGAATTGACACATGCAATCACCATCATATGCCTCACAGTGCCTTGGACATTCATTAAAATCACAACACTCTATTGGGCATTCGGCAAGGTAGAAAAATTCTCTCTAACTATATCAAGAGTATATGGTTGAATAGTAGTATTTCTCAAAGTTTTTTCTTGTGTATTAGCTTTACTTGAACTTTTATTGTAACCTTTTGGGTTCCATGTAGTTTCCTATCTATTTTCAAGATTAGTTAAAGGATAATCTATATCCTTTAATTAAAAAAAGAATCAACTGCAACAAATATATTCAACTTGTGGATTTCTTGAGAAGATAACTCATACCTATCAGTAACTCCTATATCATGTCTAACTGTGCATCTCTTGAAATTCAGATTAAGTTCATGAAGTTTGTCCCATCTATGAATACTATTCCTTCTCTCTTTATCAATTTCATTAGCTTATACTTCACTAACCACTGTTGTGAACCGAATTACTGATAATTCGTAAGGAAATTGATTCCAGAAGTGCTGATGTTGGTTACATACTCAAAAAAGGATATTGATTTTGTCTTTTATTCAACCTAAAGGCCTATTGTCCTTGCTATGTGACTGTCATTGGTGATTATTTATATTGAACTAATTCTTTATTGCTCAAAATCATGGAATCACTCACCACGGAACCTTTCAAAAATCATTTGTGAAGATTATGAGAGTGGCCAACCATTTTGGTGGTTCTATATCTATAGGTTTGATGCTTATGAAGATAGTTCAATTGAAGTCATGTTTAGTTCTTGATGAGGACTAATGCTAATGAGGATAGTTCAGTTGGAGTCATTATTAGTTCTTGATGAGGCAGAAGAATGCTCTCTTCTGGGTATGAGTTAGTGAATATCTTTTATGCTCTTTCAACTACCAAATGATGTTTTAGAGTAGGTAAGTTTAATCAGCTTATGTAAAATAATCAAAAATTCTTCTCGTAAAGTTTTTCTTGTAAAATAATATACTTATGTTTCTTTTTTAATAGAAAAGGACGTGGGTATTAGATTCCTCAAATAGAAACTTGATGTCACCCTAGGAATCATATGGAAACCATAGATTGCAAAACAAAGTTCTCTATCAACTACGACAAACGTCAAAAAAGGATGTGGGTATAGTTTGTAAGTATTATATTTCCAGAAAATGTTGCTTCTCAGGATTCCTTGTTGAATGATACCATTTTTCATCTGTACACGTTTTTGTTTTGTAGCATCTAGGGAACTTCCCAGTCAACAGCTGGGCATTGATAATCTTCACATTATAACCGGGATGCATCATCCCAAAGTAAGTACACTATGTTTACTGGAGTCAGGAATATATTCCTTGTTTTGTGACTTGTTAGTTTTGCTATGGTGTATAAACCTGATATCACATGGCATGAAATATTCTTTTCTATTTGGTTCTGAGATATTATAAATGCATATACATTTTCATATAGTGGGTGTTTGAGTTTCTGATGTTGCTTTTGATACTCAGGTTTTTTTTGCTGCAATTTCAAAGAGGAAGCAAATTTGCCCATCTAACACTGAGATACTTTGTCGGGGGCAACATAATGCTCTACATCTTGGTAACTCTGGTCGAGATTCCAACATTATCAGGCACCTCCGCCACACAGATAAATTCATGTAAAAATCTTATTGAGAAGATAGCATTAGTAACTGATGTCTTTGGTTAGACATAACATATATTTTTACATGTAGATTCTTGGACAAGGCTTGCATCAGAGTTCAAGATGGCAGCAACATGAAGGAGAGTCTGAAGACTATGCTCAGTATCAAAGGTCGAGCAAGTAAAAGTGCTACTCTTAGTCATCCCAATCTTCACAGGCACCATCATCTTCAAGACAATCCTAGCAAAACTCCAGACCTTCTCTATCCAACAAGGCAGCATCATGGACACTAGGCTCACAAACAACTTCAAGATCCCTCCAACGTCATTCCAAGCCATCCCATACATCATGCTCATTATCATGTCCCACTCTATGAGACGTGCTTTGTCCCGCTCGCACAAAGGATGACACGCCAAGAATCTGACATTCTGTAGTGCATCTTTGTCTGCAAGTTTTAGCTGAAATGATTGATTCTAAGATAAGAGAAAGAACATCTTCGCTAGAGGGCAACCCTGCTCAACCAAGTCAAGATTGTCTTTTTTATATTTTTTAATCCAACGCATGCTCTTCTTCATGATGGTGCAACAACAACAAGAGCTTGAACAAAATAAGAATACAATAAGGATATTAAAACTGGCTGAGAAAGACAACTCTTTCACAAAGATGTTAGTAGACCACTGAATCATTGATATATGTATAAACTTTTTTTTGTACACATTGTGTAATAGGGGTAAGGTATACGTCCTCCCCATGTACATTCGACTCTTCATTATAAATGAAAGTAAGATTGTTGGCATAATGTTGAGCATACAATGTTGTTATTAAAAGAGCTTGTGTACAAACAAATTACACTATATATATATATATATATATATATATATATATATATATATATATAACTAAGCATATATGTATGTGTATTAAATGGCATATATACATATGTATCTAGATGCATAATCAACTACATATATATGTATATAGTAATTGCTGCCTTTCCCTGCACATTAAATACATTTAAAATGTATTAACTTCATGTTATTACTACATAATGACTATATATGCAATTGTAGTCATACGTTTAGCTATACTTATACTTATATTTAAATATGTAAGGACAATATCTAGCTACGCTTCTGGATACATATGAATTTGTAGTGAATGGATTATGTAACTACATATTTGAAAAATATAGTTAAAGGCTTTAGCTATACGAGCATATACTACAATTTGTATGTGTAAAGAAATATGTAGTTAAATCCTTTAGCTACAAAATATGGGGTTTTCACTACAATTTTTTTTGTAGTTAAAGACCATTTTTTAGTAGTGTGGGTTCTTGTGTTGCACAAAGTTGTGACCTTGTGACACGTTGGCCCTTCATCTGATTTCCTTGATGAGTGGGTCAATTTTGTTGAATGAAAGAAGTCTTGATTTGAAGATTGTAGCGTCGCCCCTCATAGTGACATCTTTCTAATACAACTTGGACCATCCATAGATGTTCTAGGAATCTTCTTTGTACTCTATTTTGTTGGACTTGATCTAGACCCAAAGAGGGATTCTTGTTTAGCAATAAGTTGACATTGAAGCCTTTTTTTTTATCTTGCATCATATATGTATCAAAATTGCAGTCATTGAATAGAATAATTATTTCATTCATTTTTAAACGACACCTTACTCGCAATCTCCGTCATTCCTTCTCTTCCCTCAAATTAGTACAATCTGTAAGCATGGATAGAATATAAACCTGCAATAGTTAATCCCATAAAGAAAGGTAGATGACAAGAGATGATTAGTGCAGATTTTTTACCATTTTAGGACTTGGTCTGGTCCACCATCACCATCTATCTCAATTATACATAGGAGCAAAGTGGTAAAGAAGTTATCTAACATCTCAAACAATATCTGAATTCTGAATTTGCATCATACTTATAGGAACTTAGAGAAGCAAAGAATATATAGATCAATGACCAAATATTGCATATATCTACGCCATTTGATAATCAAGTCATACATTTTTTCAATATACAATGGTGTATTATGTAAAAAATCCCAACATTTTTTACCATTTTTATCTCATCATGCGACGAGGTGGATGACCGCCCAAGTCCATGCAAAGGCCTAGTTCATATCTATAAGTTCATGGAAAAGAATGTAATTATGTTCCTCTATGATAAGATAGTAATATAACTATTCTACCAAATCTTAGCCAAAACCTCATAGCATCAAAATGAAATATAAGCATCAGGAAAAAGAAGGCACAAAGAGTTATTCCCTTTTCTAGAGGCAAAACAATCATTTGCAAACATGAAATCAAGGTTGTCAAGGAATCAAGGCTATCCTAGGCCTTGGTTTAGTGCCTAGGTGTGCCCCATCTAGGCTCGAATAAGAAGAACAAAAATATAATCTACTACGTTGTCAAACTGGCTACTTTCCAAAAGGACACCTTTGTTAGTTCCCCTACCTTATAATACAAGAATTGAGAGAGGATTCATGCACAAGATGACGGTCTTCTTTTAGATCAGATATTAAGCACATTTTTATACCTACATAGATAAAAAACAAATTAGTTGAAAGAGCAGTTTACTGAACCAAAATTCTTTGACTAAATTCTTGCGATGGGGATGCATACAAATTCATTATGTATCTGTCACATAGATATTGATTACAGCAGATGGTTCTCCCTCTACTGTAGAGGATGTTCTTCCTAAGACAAGCCACATATGCACAAAGCACATGTAATCACAAGAGTAGAAGTTGCATCTAAAGTAACTGATATAAATGTTAAGTTGTATGAATAAAAAGAACCAGATGCAAGGAACTAGACAATCATACAGAGAAATCTTAAAAATAGCAAAAAATCACATGTCATCAATTTAGAAGTCAAATTCTTTAAAGTTGCAGCACACCACTTGCCATCAACTAAGTAATCAAGTACAAAGGTCTATGAAGATTTGAAAGAGTTAACTGAGTGAGGAAACATTTGTAGAACAAAGCCTCTCATAAAGTATGAACCAACAAAGGGAGCATCAAATAGAAATAATAGCTGGTAAAAATAGATTCAAACATATAGCTATTGGATAAGAGTCATACTCTACCATAATCTTGCCTATTTCTCCATACTTAACTGTGTCACACATCTACAATTTCATGAAGTAGGTGAGAGACCAAGACCTTTTCTAGCCTGAGCCCTATTTAGATTTTGGTAGATTAGAATGACCATGGACCTTGAATAGGTGGGCCCAATCCCTAGAACCAATGCTTGAGACATAACACAACATCTATCTCCTCTAGGAAAACTAGAAAATTTTAAAAGTTTGTGACCTAATCCAATCATCTAATAAACATGAAGTAAAATATTGCCACCTATTTCAATTATCCCCTCAATCTAAATTCTAAATATTAGTATATAGAATTCTAAAAGCATCATCGCTTGGTTTTTACAAGTTTTCAGGAAATATGGCTAATCAGTAAACAATTCAAGTGGTATTACTAGACTGAAACCATTTATCAGGGAAATCAATCAATAGCTTAATTGGTATTACTACTGTTGAAAAGGACAATGAGTTGGTATTAGTAGTGTTGAAAAGGAAGATAAGTTGAGGAATAACAAATGCAATATGTAATTAGCGTACCCAGCATAAATGAGACTTCTTAGTGCATGCTTGAAGAAGAAGTGGCAACCCATGACTAGCTATAGGAACAGTAGCTGGAGAATGAAAAAATGTTAGAAGGAAATCTTTTGGATAACTTCTAAGCTCAGAATCAAAACCAACAGTTAAAGCATAGTTTCACTTGAGCTATATTGTGATTCAAACATTTGTTTACACTTGTATGATTCATCAGAATATACAAATAACAATATACATAGGATCCTTCTAATTTATGCCACCCTTGCACCACAAATCTGTAGAGAGGTACAAAATCTTCCGATATACAATCTCTTAGATTAACATATTCTAGATAGATTTAGAAGATAATAAATGAAACTATAATGTATATGATAGAGATATGCATCAGGATTAATGGCTTGCAAGAACCTACAATATTTTGAGAGATGAGGAAGGCTAGTGGATAATATTGTTATGAAAAAAACATGGGGGAATTGATCCCCTATGAGGAGAACTGCTGGCTATAGATAGAACTTCTTCAAAGTAGAAGACTTGGATATTAGGAAATAGATAACTCAAAATTTATAAACTATTTTCCTAAATATAGAAGAATAAAGTGTCACAGTCATTCATAAATAGAAAAAGCAATTAGCAGTATAACACGAAAGGATAGGACATTAAAAGATCTTATAGAACATGACTAGGATTCCTTGGTGGAGATGTGTGGCATAGGTCATCTAGGATTGCATATATTGGAGGACATATTGTACAAACAGTTCTTTTAGGAGTCTTATTCCCCTTTAATTTGCATCAACATGTGCTTTAACATCATATAAATTATCTTAAAGCAGACGGATCCCAGAAAAAAGATGGAATGCTGCCTGGAGTAATAGCTACATCTATGCATGGTGTCCTCTGCTGGTAAAAAAAGATAGGTTTTCCATAATAAAAAATTGGTTATGAACATGAGTATTTTAGATTACTTCAAGGACTAAGATTCACATTTACCACTGCAACAACATTTGCATAACGCATATTTTTTTAAGAGTATTGGACTTCAGTAAGAACATGTAATCTAGTAGAGTAAGTCTGTGAGGAAGCTTTGGTGCTTCGTACCTTGTGACTACTGACTAGAAACTGGTATACAATGTATCCATAGAACTTGCTTCATCTTGTGGGTCTCTATGATATGTCAAGAAATAATGAGCAAAAATCCATTTAAAGTCAAAAAGACGCAGAACTAAAAAGATTATGGCTTGTTCATTGAATCTGTTGTCCAAATTATGCTAAATGCCTATTCATGTTATCATTTTGTATTGCTAACTTTGTAGGAAAATGAGCAAACATACCAATCATGTGAATAGTGCAAATAAAGTAAATATGGTATTCAATATTGTTTTATCAAGATAGTTGAATGAGTTTTCAATGCTTCTTTAGCTGAGAAATACATACCTTTGGTCCTACATGCCCATGTATAATTCTAGCTAGATGTGGTGATCCCTACTAAAGCATCGAGATAAATTAATCAATAGAGTCAGAATCAAAATAGGAGCAGGCAGGTCCATCTCCCTCTGGCATGACCCATGGGTCCATGGGAGATTTCTTGGTGATTCTGTTAATGAAGGACTCAGTCTAAGAATTGGACTGGAAAAAAACTAGAAACTTAGTTCCCTAATCTCTAATGGAGAATGGAAGATCCCATCGTTTAGGGGCAACTCTGCACTTGCAAAGATATGCTACTCTTTAAGGCTCGACAAAGAAGACCTTTGCTACTTTAAATGCTTGGATTCCTTCACTCTAAAGGGTGCTTGGGAGTTATGCATGGATCGTTTGCTTGAACTGAGATGGGCCCACTGGCTGTGGAAAAGCAAAATACCAAATAGAGTTAAACTGTTCAGTTGGCATATTTTCAAAGGAAAGCTCACTACTAAAGATTACCTTCGGACCAGAGGTATAAATTTGGCCTCGGGGTGTGCACTCTGCAAGAACTCAAGTGAGTCTGAACACCACATTTTCTGGGACTGGTATTTCACTGTATAGATGTGGGAAAGAGCTAAAAGCCACATTGCTCAAGACCCGAAAGATAATGAAGATATTACTGTCATTACAGCTACAAAGGAGAGACAGTTAATTATGTTGCTCCTTTATCATACTTGGGATGCTCGGAACTTGTCAGTCTTTGAAGAAGACAGTGTTACTCTAGAATAGACCTGGAAAAGAGTTTTTGCATATTCAAGATGCATAGTATAAATAGAAATGCATAGATAGGCTCTTTGTATTTTCTTTCTGATATATAATGCTGGTTCTTTTATTTATATAGTGAAGCACGCTTAATGATAAAAAAAATACATACCTTTCAATGATCTTAATTAAAATGTAACTATACATGTCCACTTAGGAATCTCATAGACACAAAGTTAAGGATAAAAATCTCTAATGCATAAATTACCTAAAAATGTAGTAGACTTAGTAGCTTCTATGACAAAATATACATGGTAGGTTGGACTGCCTTTTTTCTACAATTGGCAGGGTTGGCATTCATGAACATTTGAAATCAGGTGCCCCTGTTGATTGATTCCCTTTGGTGGCAGGTGAGGTTCGTGTTGGTTGTTGTCCATGGGATGGGGACCTATAGGTTGGTGGCCCTGGAGTGGTTATCATGTCAGTTGCTACTCCCTTCGGTGGAAACTACCCTTGTCATCATTACAATCAACTTCTATCTCAATGAATCAAGAACCAAGAGACACTCCATGGAGTATTCATATGTATGCAAGTTTCTATTATAGATTCAAAGTTAAGAATTTATTATGTCTAGGCACTCTCCTATTTTGACCTTTGGCAAGTATAACTAATGTTATATTAGTTTTAGAGCCACAACAACATGAACATTGTATCTAGGCAAGTATAAATAATGTCATAGCAGCAACCAAGAGTACCCATAATACCTCCTACATCTCCTCAGGGTAGATAGGGTTAACTTGTGAGGCAAGGAAGGATTCAACAAAGGTACTTGATTAGAGTAGGAGGGCACACACTTGGTGTTGGCTAAGGTGAAGACAATGAGAGGTTATGCAATAAAATATAAATGAAAACTCTGTTTAAACAATAGCTAGCAGTAGTATCAAATTAATGGTGTTGCTTCCTAGAAAGGAATATATAATAATGGAAGTTCTTATGTGGTGAATGAGAAACAAATATGAAAAAATAAATCACAACATGGCTAGAACTGATGGAATTCTAGTTTGAACCCAAATACTTACATTACTAATTTGGTTAGAGGAATGAATAATGTTTTAAATTGTGATACCCCCAATATAAGTGTGTAAACGGAAACACATATACTAATTAGTGTATTCTTGGAGGGAATTTTATCACCATAAATATACTAGAAGCTCCTAGAGTTAATATTAAATCTCAAACACTAACAACTGTAGGCACACTTGAGAAACACATTTTTTACATTGTTCAAGTAACAAGAGATAAGGTGATTTGATAGCATGCTTGTGATGATCTGGTGTGGAAGTGAAAATCACATGCAATCTACTTATTAAAGTAGCTATTTTTGAAGCCTTGAAGTAGAAGTCACCCTAATGTCCCTAATAAGATCCTTACCCCCATTAGTATCAGTGGGTTTAAACAGAGAGTATATCATTTCTAACCTGGGTAACCAATTCCTAACAGCAGCTATATACTTGGAGATTAAGGGCATTCCCAAGACCTGACAATTGTAGCTATTGATGGCTTTGTGACTGCCCATGGAACTGATGGGACACATCCATTCATAGTCTAATAGTTGGAACTTGGGAGATCGTTAGCATGGATGAAGGATGCTCAACATAGAGTATAGTCCATATGCCTACACGCTTAGCATTAATCTTCAAAAGAACGATCATCAAGTATGAGCAGGACAGTAGCATATAGGAAGTGCATAACATCAATCAAGTTAGAGGATCAAAATACTTGAGCTCTATCTGATGATGCTTTTTGAATAATCAGACACAATCATACAATTATAGTTTGGTGAGATTGTAAGTTATTGAGTACAAGGCTGAGTAGGACTGCGGAAAATAGAAAGTGATTCACGTCAAAAATCACCAACAGGGTAATTAATAGACTACCTAATAATGTGAAAAAGAGATGAATCCAACCACTCATATTGAAAACATTAGGATACCAATAAATACCATTGCATGCGGCTTGCATGATGAAATGAACCATATAATGGGAGATTTCATAGGTGAACCCAAACTCCAGAAACTATCTTTGCAAGTTTTGTGCAGACTGCAGATTTTGTGCCAGGAGAAATAACTTTTTGATGGTTATTCAAAAAGCCATTGATGTATTAATCAAAGCATGAATACATAGGAAATGAGATAAATGAAGTACAAAGACAAGATATATCTGCAACCTCGATAAGGAATAGTGATACGTACCAATATTTGTAAACTCTCAATGAATTTCCATCATACTTCACTCATCACCTACCGAGCAGTTCATCCTATACCAAAACATGCTCAAACGCTAAAATCATCCAACCAAAAAGATATGTGCAATATCTTTGCACATTAGTTCCCTTGCAACAAAAACAAGGAGAGAATAAGAGTTTGCAAGTCTATAAATGTGTCTCACTAATACTTGTTCACTTTGTATTCCTAATTCTGTAAGCCAATGTGGCTAAGCATTGAGCAAACTACTAAGTAAACAACAAAAACTACAAAATCAATCCATCATTATAACTAGTGTCATCTGAGACATGGTCAACTCGTAATACATAGGAACTTGGAGCTGATTCATGAAGAACCAATTGTTCTCCAAACTCTGTAACAATACTGATTAAGGGAACATATATCAATTGTATTTGTAGTTTTCTTCTTGGCAATTTCATTAGTAAAAATGAACTAGAAAGTCTAGAGTATGTAGCTCTTAGGAGAGTTGCATGAGTTATTTCATGGATCTGGTTGTCGAGAAACATGATGTATGTATCTAGTTTGCTGGTCTGTGCTAAATGGGCTGATCGTACTGCTGAAGACTACAACTATTATTATATTAATACTTATAATTGCATGTCCACAAAGTTGGGACAAATCTAGTGAATCGCACCATTCAACTGAAGAATTATTATAAATAGATACAAACCGAGGTAGACAATCAGTCAGTGTGCGCCATCACTTGGAAATCCATCTTACTGAATGTTTAGCATATTATATCCTAAGAGGAATAAATGACTGCAAGATGCCAAGACAGAATATTGAAGAGAATGAAAGTAATAATAATAAGCCAATTTTGATCTCAAATCCAAACTGAAATAGAAAATTAGAACTGCAAACAACATACATGATTGCTACATGCATTTTCTAGGAGCATGTGATGATATATACAAATAGGATACAATCTCGAGGCAAACATGTATAAAACAAGTTTACAGAGGTGTTTATGAGAAACACAGTCGATAATATTAAGGAATTGTGGGTCAAAACATGAAAAATATACATCCAAGCTTTAGATCGACAAATTTTCCACATTGAGACCACGCCTTCACTAACATGTGGACTATGACATGTAACCACGGGAAGTCAAACTGGAAAGTGAACAGTTCCATTGATCCTATTTGCATAATATATATGAGTAGGTGTTCAAATTTTACAACTATAAATCTCACAATGAATATAAATCAATAGGCTTGTATTACAAACCATCTAATAATTTAACTAGGTCAATATTGATTAAGGACCCATTGTTTACTGTTCTGAACGGAAACATATTGCATTCTAAATTAGATAGATAATATTGCAGTTTTATTGAGCTGTAACTTTGAAGTGAATAAGATTATGTGCTACACATCAAAACTTATGTGCTTCTTGTTAATATACCCATTCAACGTCAATAATACTGCATAAAAGAGACCAATGCAAACACACCAATAAGATTTGTGGACCATATATTCAACTACAGTCACATATGGACATGGTGTAAGAAGAGGAGAAAGTGCATGGCATCACAAGATCAACTACATTAAAACTATCTCAGGCAACTAGAGGAAGAGGATGAACTGACCAAGATCAAGATCAAGTGCTTAATAATGTAAGCATTTGCTTCAAAAGACCACTTGTTTCATATTGATCTATTGAGGGAACTCCATTCATGTGCATCACATAACTTGATGTTAACACCAAATGAAACTAGATGGGCATATCCCAATGATAATCAAGGACAAATAATAAATTCATTTCACCTTGCCCATCCTTACCCATAATGTTCGGGTATGCATCTTGGAGTAGTAGTCGCACAAGTAGTTGTATTGACTATCCACATTCTATATAAATAAAAGATAATGTTAGTCATAATCAAGTTTATCAATCTTCCTCTTGTAAAATATGACTAACATATACTTTCGCTTATAATACAAAAGAAAATCAATTTAATAGAAACCTTATTGAATCCATAATTTAGCTGGACACAATGACTGGTCAAAGAAATGATCCAGATCATGTTCTTCTTGTAGTGCAGACGTCTTGATGGTTCAAAATATTTTGTCAGGTTAGTATAGTTCAAATGCTTCTAGAGCTGCTAACTAATTGTTTAATCAACTCAACTCACACTCTTACAATTTCTGCATGTGATAATGTAAACTAACAACATTGTAATTAAAAATATCTACATTCAAGCAACAATTTTTCCAATTTTAACTATGCAATTCATATAACGAGAACACCCAGTATTAAGTGTATCAAGTCAAATAGATACTTGTTTGTTTTGGAATCCTAAAGGAATAAGAGCATCCAACCCCCAGTATGTCCTGGTAATGTTACGAAGGCCTGTCATGCGTGGTGTAGGTAATCAAAGGCTAGTGCAATGCATAAGGAATTAAATTGAAGTAGAATCACCTTCAATGGTAATGTTAAGGAGGCAATTGCTAGCTACAGCTCAGAGCCAAATCCAGCACTAAGATGTTCACATTAGTGACAACAAAAGGAAGATAAGTGAGACAACAAATTACATACAAAAAGCTGGAAATAAGTGTATGGCATCATATAAATCATTTACAATCATCTTAAGTTACATTGGATGTATAGGTTTACATCTTTCCTCTTGAATCCTCTTATCTAAAATGTTCATCCCAGCATGTTCATTGTTGTCCTATATTAGTTGCAAATTCCCAAAAAATATAAGAAAAGAAATTTAGAAATTTGACTACTTTGGAAAACAAGTAGTAGGCACCCATTTGGATCCCATTAAAATAAATAGTTTGTTTACAACAATCACAAACAAGAATAGAGTATATGACTAGGAAGGAAATAAATATTCCAGAAAATAACGTACTTATGAGCTATCTGGTCTGAATAACATGAAATGTTCCATCTTCAACATCGTACATCTAAAGATCAATGGACAACGTGGCATACCAATGTAGCAGTTTTAGTTTTGTGGTTGGAGGTGAACCAAAAAACAAAAAATAACTTCAATTATCTCTATAACGTTCCAAGAAATTCATTTGAATAATCCTTTAGAGAACATTAGAATGCATGCCCTTGTCTTCGTGAACCCTCTAATTCTAGTGTAGAAATCTTTAGAAACTATATATGTTATATAGGACTCATATCCTATCAATATGGAGTCAAATTCAAGGGGGTTGAGTAGGGAGAATTGACATCAGCTATTGTAATATTATCTTCAGTAATATTGTCCAAACCTTCTCTTGTAATATTATCTTCAGTAAATTTTCAAAATATTAAATTTCCGTAAATCAACTATTGAGAAACTGAAGGGAAATCCTAAGAGTGGCTTGATTACCCAAACATTTGTAGTAGTATCTTGCAGACCAAAGATTATTTAGAAAGCTTTTTCTAAAAGCCCACGTACTCTCATTCAACTACTCAAATCGGAAGAAACATGGTTCAAGACGGGTACTAAGAAGGACCCAATATACCTGCTACTCACAAATTTGTAGTAGTATCGTACAGATCAAAGATTATGTACAACTTTTTCTGAAAGCTCACGTACTATCATTTATCTACTAAAATCAGAAGAAACAAGGTTCAAGATGTGTACTACTCACACAATCAGTTTAGGGCAGTGTGTCTCCTTCCCCCTTCCTAGAAAATATCACAAACATATCTCCATCAACCATTCCTTCTTCTGTTTCTGGATACATGAGTAGTGGATAAAATGATGTCAATATCCTCATCATATTCTAATTCCTTCTTCTATTTCTGGATACATGAGCAGTGGATAAAATGATTTTGAAAAAGATTCAAAGAACCATGGACAATGGTTCTCCTTGAGGATGCATGATCTATCACAAAACACATGAACATGGAAAGATGAGGCATTTCAAACCTAACTTTCAGTTATAAAAATGAGATGGAAACAAGATTGTGGATGCATTAGTTGAGCATACCAATCAACGTTTTGTCAACTGTTATGTTTCATAGAGAATGGTTGTACATGTCTTGATCATAAGAGGATCGCTTGATAGGTTAAAGTCTCCTATTTAGTCTTGTGATTTCTTGTTCTTGAACCATCCTTGGCCTTGTCCAAATAATGAATCCAAAACCATGTTTTCAATCAAAATATATAATGCATCTAGGTTGTATAGAAGGAACAGATAAATATTCACAGGAAAATGAACAGTTGAGAAATTCATAGGAAAAGGAACAAAATACATAAAAGAAAACATCGATGATCATATGGATTTAGCATATCCAAGAGAATAAATAACATAGTATCTACAATGAGACATCGATATGTGACAACCTGATAATTCATATGTAGACAAACTTTAAAATTCAGCAGAACGGATGATGGAGAGCATGGTTACATTATTACATCTAACATGAATGAGTGGAGCACATAGTGCCGAAGATGATGTATGCAATGCAAAGTATTAACGAAGCAATTCCTCATGCCTCTGAGACTGAAAGGTTGCTCTAGTTATGTTGTGGAATGGTAATGCTTGATTCATATGCTTATCTCCCTTTAGTGATTGGACCTTCACTAGGATCGATATGTATGCTGTGTTGTGGATTGTTAATTATGATTTCCTACATGAAAATAGAAGATCATCATCTTAAAACACAAATATACTAAATTTTTGTAGTATACTATTCAAAGTTAAAACAAGTAGAGACATAATCAGCATATAGTACTACACAAATCAAACCTTCATTTTCATGCATCGTCAACAACGTGGAATGAATGTGGCATGAAAAATGTTACAATATTTTTTGTACACACTCATAGTATTGTAGTGCTAGCCTCGTGAATGGTAGAGACCTTCTTCTCTAGGTACTTTATCTCAAACTACAGTATCAGTAGCATGTGGCAGCATGCCTTTCCACCCTAAGAAGGTCTTATCATCATTATGTAGAACCAATTCCACAACAGCTTGGTTCAAGTGAGGATTCATGAAAACATTGGCTTTGAACTTATTCCAATTGGTTGATGACTACTGCCAACTAATTGTACTACTACAGGTCCAGAGACATTAGGATCCATGTAAATAGAATTACTAAAAGGAGGTATGTGTTAATGTGAAGAGGGGGAGAGGAAGGAGGAAAAGGATTGAAGGGATGACTAACCTCCAGTTCTACATATTGCATAGATCTTGACTAGTGCAAGAAAAAAGACCCCAATCTTAATGATTATAATGCTTACCTTTAAAGAGGAGGCGATCTTGTGGACCAAAGAAAAGGATGCTACTGCCCTTGCATCAAGCCTAGAGATAGGCTGATCCATGAACATTGCAGAAGGATTCACTACAAGTTCTGACAACAAATGCAACGCATGCTCTGCTCTATTAAGACAATGTGAAATGAATTGAAAAGAGGGAGTCAGAAAGATTTAAACCGATATACATCTGTTTCACTATGAAATAGAAGCCAAAATAAGAAAGAGAAGCCACCAATAAGAAAATTTGAAGTTGATGAATGAGATAATTGAGCCAAATACTTACGAAGATATCCACAATATTTCTGATGTAAATAAAAACTAAGAAATTGCAGTTGAATTAATCAATGCTTGATCAGTTGGTTGACGACGATAAGTGGGCTTGGCCCTTAGAGCATCATGGTGAGCACAATGGAAAAAATAGTAGATATATACAACTGAACATGTTTATACTAACTTTTATGATTCAAAACACCATAATACCCCAAATACACCTTTTTCTAGATATGTTAATGAAATAAGTAGACCTACAAGAAATACTACACATAAAAAACTAGCTATGTCATATCAGACCATGGGACATGTTTAATTTCATAAAATACTTATCAAGTTGGGTTCAACTAATCCTAAAGGGCCCTTGCAGGAGTTGCAATAATTGTGCAAACTCTATTGTGAAGATGGAACCGCAATAGCACCATGAGGGCACTTGGTCTAGTGAAATTGGAACTTCAACAGAATTCTAAGGCTGCCCTATTCCTTCACAGAAGCTATAGATATTAGAAACATACTGAGAAAGACAAGGAGGGAAAATACTAATAAGAAAACTATGGAGAATAAGAATTAGTTCTAGGATTTAGCTGATCGAAATGAAGACGTGGAGATCAAAGTACAGCTGCAAGAAGATAATGATGAGTAGCAGGAAAATGCAGCAAAATGCTAGACCATGAGGAATAGTAATAGACATATAAACTATACCGCACCCCTGTATAGCTTATATGACTATTGTTTCTTTCTTCTGATATCAATAAAAAGGGATGGAAATGGAAAAGAATAAAAGATAGCACAGCAGAGAGGGTCTTTATCTTGAGATGGTGGAATTAGGAAAGTGGACCTCACTTCATACAATGTTCCACCTCATAATAGGTATACCATCAGATCTTGCATACTTGACCCAGCAACCACAACTCATAAAATGTGTTTACCACAACCAACAGATCTCTGGGGCCAGGCATTCTTCTGTTTCAATGTCAAGGCCACACTTTAATTTGTCTAAGGTAGCTTGGCATGAAAAAGTAGGACATATTATTGGAAAGATCCTAAAGCCAAACAAAGAAAAGGGGCTCAAATATTATTGGAAATGAAACTAATTAGGTGAGAATGCAGAATCCCAATATGAAAACAACTCGTGAGGCCATCCTCAGAAGGAAAAGATTGATTTCTGTAGAATATTTGGACGAGGAGCAGATTGTAGGAGGGTTCGATCAGGAAGTAAATTGTAGAATCTGCAACCATTCCTTCTTCCTCATTACTAACATTGGAGCCCCAAGGTTGCTACCACATGCTTTCAACCAGTAGCAAAATGGCCATGTGTATTATTCTAGGTAGCTCCAAAGGACTTGTAACCATGGTCAGTGGGGTACAGAGTCCCCTGAGGGATGAGCAACATCTAGGAGTATCCATAATACCTCCTACAACTCCTCGTCTTAGTTAGGCAGGGTGAATTTATGAGGCAAGGAAGGATTCAACAAAGGTACTCGATTAGAGTACGAGGGCACACATTTGGTGTTGGCTAA
The DNA here is from genome assembly GCA_963693085.1 of Alisma plantago-aquatica. Lineage (NCBI taxonomy): Eukaryota > Viridiplantae > Streptophyta > Magnoliopsida > Alismatales > Alismataceae > Alisma > Alisma plantago-aquatica. Next base: position 212,113,630 of record OY856414.1, read on the forward strand.
GGTTATGGAACAAATTATAAATGAAAACTTTGTTCAAACAACAACTAGTAGTGATATCAATTTAGTGGTGCTCCTTCCTAGAAAGGAATATAGATCAATGGAAGTTCTTATGTGGTGAATGAGCAACAAATATGACAAAACAATATCACAACATGGCTAGAACTGATAGAATTCCAGCTCAAACCTAATTACTTACATTACTAATTTGGTTATAGGAATGAATAAAGTTTTGAATCGGGTATGAGAAGGGAAACACATATACTAATTAGTGTATTCTTGGAGGTAATTTTATTGCCATAAACATATTAGTAGCTCCAAAAGTTAAGCATTCCATTTTAAATTTTGAAACACAAGTCATAAAACACTTGTAAAGGTAAATGAATGAATTAGCTTGAACATCTTCTACATGTACTACTGATAACATGGTTCCCTTCAAGAAGGGAATTATTTTTCTAAAGCATGTGCAAGTATAGCTAGATCCAGTTTACTGTAATGACAAATAACTCACCAAAATTGAAACTTCTGCACATGAATCTACTGTAATGACAATAATTAGAAAATGTCCTAGGATCATAGAACCCTACCTTGTGAATTTTACAATGTTCAAGTGACAAGAGATAGGGTGATTTGATAGAGTGAACATCATGATCTGGAGAGGAACAATCTACTTATCAAAGTGGCTATATTTGAAGCCTTGAAGCAGCAACTATCCTAATGTGCTGAAGCAACAGCTACTATGATGTCTTAAAGCTACTCTTTCCCTATAATAAAAGTATGGGAAATCTCTCGACTATAGAGATATTGAGGAAAGTCTAGCTGAGGCTGGACAATGTTTGAAGTAATGTCATGATCGAAGTTGAATTTGTCTTCCTAGAAACGTTCAGGGTCATAGAGATAAGACTGGATCACACCAACACATTTAATGTGGAGATGACGTTGTTGGTTAATGTTTTGGTCTTAGAGATAAGATTGGAGCACACCAATACATTCACTATTGAGGACCAATTATCCAATCAAAGAGGTATTTTCCATCTCATGAATCAAACTACATACAACATTTTCCTATTTTCGAGATAAACCAAAATGTTCACTACAGACGTATCCTGTATCCGACACCAATTAGAGAATATGTAGTCCCAATGTCATTTGTATATGAACCTGGTAGCTCATACCAAAGTTGCATGCTTGCAGCTTCCTATATTACCAAAAATATGGTATTGAGCATCCCCACATGAGGTGCATAAATTAGTAACATCTACATGAGGTCCATCAATCAGTACTCTTAAAAATACCAAACACAAATTATTGGATTAAGGGGTGTTATATCTAATCTATAGGGAATGGAAGGACAATGATTTTACACACTTCTAAAAAACTAAATAGTAACTGATAAGGAAAACCTTTAAACTATCATCTAAAACCAACATAGAAAATAATTCCATGTCATATCATATGAATGTGTCCATTCCCTAGTATTCTTCTTTAACATCAGAATAAAAAAATGGATATTATTATCGTAGGAAATAGTCTAAGTTTAGAGATAAAGAAGGAAAGTTAGATATTAATTTATTGTTGGTCAAGCCCTGCCATAGTTTAGTACGGTCAGAAAATTTCAAAACCACTAAGACTACTTTGTCTATGATTTCAGTCCCAAACTAAACTACATCTGACCATGCCCGCTATAAAATATATATCAGAAATCTATGGTGTGTAATAGATGCCATTTATAATAACTAAGATTTCCTTCACTGCTTTTGAATGATAAATTTGTAATTGAGAAATCTAATATATCTAATTTACAGTAGACCTTACATAACCAATACCGTACAGTAGCAGTACCTTGGGAGTCAACATCATTGTCACTGCCACCCATATTAGCAATCAAAGCCTAACATAAAAGACTAAAATTTGCAAGAAATCTGTAGCAAATGCTCAATTGGTGTGTAACTTATAGAGATCAACTTCAACAGAATGGATCAAAAATCAGCGTCAAGAAATTTGCAAGAAATCTTTTCACCCCCATTGCATGGCTAGAAATAGACGAAATAAATCACCAAGTTTAGCATTGAGACATTTGTAACTGTATGTACCTTCCAAGATATCTTGTAAAAGAATGATGGAAGGTCAGTAGATCTATCAAAACATAAGATTCAACCTTCAGAAGAAATCATTTCATCTTGGACCCCCATCGATAGAGAACTAGACAAGTCAATTTGACTTCTCAATCTAATGGAACATTCGTAATATTTGCACCATTTCTAATTTATAACCATCTCCAGACTTTTATAATAAAAAAATAGTAGTAAGAGGTTCTACTAAGATACAAATAGTTATATGAATGACACAAGACATAATATAGGTGGCATACCTTGCACTAAATCGATCTCTCAGTACAGAATGCTCAACAATCATCACTAGATAGACACCTACTTTTCCTCAATACCAGAATTTCTCAGATATCTGTGGGATCACACACATGACATGCCTATACATGTTCTTTATGCTTATCACAAACCTATCAACAACAATAGGCATAACTCAAAAGCAGATTGTGAGAAAGGAAGTAGAATAAAGAATATGGTCTCATGAGAATTATTAAATCATATTAAAGGTTCATATGGGTGAAGACTATATCATCAATGTAACATAACAAATTAGTTCCAAGCCCGTTACTCTAGTATAAGTATGAAAGGGAATGATAAAACCTTACTTGAATGGGTATAGACTTATAAATATCACTAGGCTTCTTGACATCAATGCCATTGCATATAACCAGGAGATAAACCAATAGTGAGCAGTAGTGCCACATTTAGGAACCACCTTGGCATTACACAACCTATCATGTCCCTAGGGCATACAACTTTAAGACTAAATCCTAAAATTTTTATTGACCACCATAGCATGCAACTAGGGGAAGGGTAGACTGATATCTAGGTCATGCATCCACAACATAACCATATAGAGAAAGTTCTTCCATATGTGCTTTAAAAGCATATACCAAATTGTGAGCATTTCTATCTCCCTCCCTATTTTCCTCGTATTGAAACCAAACATCTTTTGTGATGCATAGTTGGCATAACGTGGTATGAGGATCTGTGCCAAGGCTGTAGATGTTATAAATTAAGGGAGATCCAATTGCAAGTCAACTAAAACTATGATCATTCAAATAAATTCCTGACATGTCTAAAATTATGAATAAGATATTCTTCTGAAGCTAACTAGAAATATATGACTAGTAATCATCAAATTTAGTACTCTGGAACAACCATATATTCAAAATAGTAGTTAGATAACACAAAACAAACTGAGCATGTATGTTTAATCTGAAGGCTTGATTACAAAATTTAATATATGCTTTCTTGTTGTCTATATATTTCTACCAACTTCTGAGTGGGGACTATGCAGGGGATGTGATAGCTTATAGTTGTTTACAATAAAGGGGTCAAAATGTAGAAGATAATAGACCATTCAAGTTATTGGGTTATAAAAGGGAAATTGAAGAAACCATATCCAAAACACAAACACACTTATACAATATTACTAAAAATGAGAAACAACCAAAATATAGGTTGCAGTATGAATAAATATTGAGCAGCATTAACAATATGATTCATATGTCTCCAAAAAAACTACCTAAAGGAAGAAGAAAAATATTGACTTCGTATCATATATCACAAAATTCAGGAAATCAAAATCATCTTAATGAATCATGCATATTATTAGATATTGGTATCAATGGGACAATATACATAAATTGACTACTACATACAGGATGGTAAGTATGAACTTACTGCATATATTGATTACGTAAACGTAAGCCATCATTGCTGTTACGACCCCACCTCCCGATAACCCCCAATTAAGGGAGACCGAGAGGTCGAAGCCGCACACATAATTTCCGGATCAAGGTTCAGCAATTAATTGATAACAATTAATAAATTTTACTAGACTAAACTGAAAAGTTGTAATAAATAAAACTTTTGCATACATTTGAAAATTTTGGAATTCTAAAACTTCTATCCAGAACTCAGGCTAACTAACTAATCCTCCTTGGACTTTAATTAGTGTATTTCACAATGTTTTGGATTTCTGTTTGTCCTTTTTGTTTTGTACCTAAAACACCGACAAATAAAAATGCCGGTCAGCCAAAGTTGGTATGTGGGGGGAATCACTATTCATGCAATTATCTATAACAATGTATAACATTCAATTATCATTTAATAGACAATGTTACATTTTAAATATAACAACATGATCCATGTGTCCCATATTCCCTTTATACCCCTCATGACTTCACCTATCAAGTGAATCAATTTCTAGGGCGGAGTCACATGGCACTACACGTAGGTAGCCCACTCCTTAACTCATAGTATGCTAAGAGTCTCATGGCACTACACGTGGGTAGCCCAGTTTCTAACTCACGATACCCTAGACCTTTCTCTAGGTTATCCTTAACTTTTGCATATCCATAGGGGTGGACTCGGATCTAGCTTGTTATACATATATAACCATAGTGATATTCATATTCACTTAATAGTTGCATGAATTGAAACATCCAATAGTTATTTCAATCATTGAGGAAAACGTCGATAAAATCCTTAGAAAACTAATCGGTATAGTCATAAGCGTAGCCACATACCTCTTATTGCAGTTTCAGATATAGAATCCAAGTTGAAGAGAGAGAATATCCAAGTAAGCAAGCAAAGGCACAAAAACCCTGAAATAAAAGTACACGTTTACTTTTATTAATATTTATCCAATATCATCATGTCCCTTAGGGTTTCTATCCAATTCTAGGGTTTTCTTAAAAATTAGGGTTTTGCTTTCATTTTAAATTATTACGAACCCTAATTCATCCAATCCACCGAAAACCTTTAAATTATCTCCTTTTAACATTCCTAACAATTTTTAGGATCATTATTTTGCAATTTATCAAAATAACAAAGTTTCCTTCTTCTTTTACCCTAAATTAGGGTTTTCATGTGCATTATCTTTCACTTATAGTCATAAACCCTAATTTATCCATATTTGCCATTAAAATGGATGAAAACTTCATATTATTAATTAACATGTTAATAACCCTCTATTCAACCCATTTGGTTACAAAGAATCATCTTTTATATGCAATTAAGGTTTCCAAATAACTTGAAATGCATTTTACTAGAAAATTAAAGTACTTTTGCAAAACGAACTGGAATCAGGTTACACAATCATTTTTAACAGATTCCTTGTATTTTTCTACCCAACTTTCATATATAAAGTTTCTTTATTCGAGATTCCTAGCAATTACTATGATTTTAGCAAGAAAAATCATTTATTTACAATTTTGATCAGAGGGAGGTATTTTACCAAAATTCCACCGCCGTTTGATTGGTGCGCCGATGAACCTTGCCTCGATCTGACGCTCCGCGTCAGATGCCTCCACTAGCGGCGTTCCTCCTTTACCAATCTTCGATGACGCGCGGGCTCACGGTAGTCCCTGATCCAACGGTCCCTATCAACACGCCCCACTTACTTGAGTCAAACTAGCGTGTCGCTTCAGCAGCGTTGGATCTTAGGTGGGCGCACGATGATCCGGGATCCAAGGGTCCCTGCTCGTCTTCCTCCCCTATCTTCTAAATCGAACTAGCGGTGGCACCGTGGTGGTCATCTCGCCGGAGCAAAGCAATTGCGAGAGGGAGGGGTCTAAGAGACTTGATAAGCGGCCGTCAAGGATCGCGAGGGTTCGAGGAAATGTTTGAGGGCCTATTTATAGGTCATGGAGGGTTCCCTTTAGGGTTACAATCTCACCGCCAAACCTGGTTCCAGCCCAATTTGGCATTTCATGAATAGGCGATGAGGACCCAATAAAGTAGGGTCGAGAAGCTTCGCCTCTCACGCCCGGACTCACTGAGCAGGTTTCCAAAAGTGCACAAGCACTGGATCGCGAGAAAATCGGTGGGAGAAATTCTCTGCGGTCGTGCTACAGTCCGTGCCCCTTTGGGACTTTGACGATGAGCCGCGTAACTTGGATTAAGATCCAACGGACACGATTACCCGCGCTTAAACAGAAAAGGAAAAGAATTCCCAATTATACAAGGAAAATTTTATTTTTGAAGATAACTTGAAAATTTAATAACTTCCGATCCTTAAGTCCTTTTTGCCTCAAATTTTAAAGGAAAGTCGTTCATATGTTTATCTCTCATTGTGAAAAAATAGGAGTCATTATCCCAAAGAAACGAGTCCTTTACTTCAGTTTCAAGTTATCCCTTATTTAATGGTATTTTCCACATATTCTTTATTTCCTTGGCCATTATTCAATTATTTTTTGTTCCTTGAACCCCAAGGATCCTTTATAATATGAAAACCTATTATGGGAAATTATCTTCTAGCCTTTTATCACTTTCAACCATTGTCTTATATATTCCATTTTTCCCTTGTATTCTTTTATTAAATGGAATCCCCTTTTTCATTTCTTTTTATTTTTCTTTCAAATGGGCTTAATGGCCAATAAGGCCCATCAAGAAAGCATGCAAGGCCATTATATACGAAATTCATTCAAAACAAACCATGAAATCACACATTGGTCTTATTTATTTAGTTAGAAGAGATTTACAAATCTCATTACATGTATTGGAAAATGAGGTTATAACATCCTCCCCTCCTTATAGGAATTTTGCCCTCAAAATTCAATAATCAAACAAACAAATTTGGATATGCCTTTTCCATGTCCTTCTTCAGCTCCCATGTGGCCTCATCCTCTCCATGGTGCTTCCAAAGAACCTTTACCATCTCTATATTCTTATTTCTGAGCTCTTTTACCTTGGTATCTAGAATCCGCAAAGGCAACTCAGGATAAGACAGATTTCCTTGAAGCTCAATTGGTTGAATGCTCACCACATGGCTTGGATCTTGCACATATCGCTTCATATTGGACACGTGAAACACATCATGCATCATACTGTATTGAGGGGGTAACGCCAAACGATATGCGGATTCACCAATCCGTTATAACACTTCAAACGGACCCACGTAGCGGGGACTCAACTTTCCTCTATTTTTAGCTATAGCTCGGAGCAGTCGGATCTTCAGAAAGACATGTTCTCCCACAGCGAAATGCACATCAGTCCGCTTTACATCAGCATACGACTTATGTCTGTCTTGGGCTCTCTTTAGCCTTTTCCTGATTAAAGAGACTTTATCATCATACACTTGGAGTTCATCTGACCTCAATAAGGTCCTCTCACCAACTTCATCCCAGTGAAGTGGTGACCGACACGGTCTCCCATACAGAGCATTTTATGGAGGCATCCCGATACTGGCTTGGTAACTATTATTGTAGGCAAACTCAGCTAAAGGCAAGTACTGCTCCTATGATCCACCCCAATCGAGCACACAAGCTCGCAGCAGATCCTCTAAGGTCTGAATCGTCCTTTCTGACTGACCATCTGTCTGGGGGTGATAGGCGGTACTGAACTTTAACCTTGTACCTAGTTCCTCTTGAACCTACTTCCACAACTTGGAAGTAAACTTTGGGTCTCTATCGGAGATGATGGAACCGGGTACGCCATGCAAGCATACTATCTCTCTGATATACAGCTCAACTAAATCTGACACTTTGGCAGTGGTTTTCAGGGCAAGGAAGTGTGCTGACTTGGTAAGGCAATCTACCACAACCCATATCGCATCATGACCTCTCTTGGTCCGGGGTAGGCCCACCACAAAATCCATGGTGATCTGCTCCCATTTCCATTCTGGAATCTCTATAGACTGTAAAAGTCCACCGGTTCGTTGGTGTTCATCTTTCACCATTTGGCACGTAAGACAACTGGCTACATAAGCTGCAATGTCTCTTTTCATCCCTGGCCACCAGAAAAACCTCTGCATGTCCTTAAACATCTTCGTAGTCCCTGGGTGTACCATGTACTTAGAACCATGAGCCTCTTGTAGGATACATTCCTTCAACGGTGAATCCTCAGGAACCCATATGTGATTCTCAAATCAGATTCCTCCGTCTATCCCCAAAGAAATACGGGTATGTGGTTTCTGCATCAAGCCTTTCATCTTGTCAAGTCCTCTACTGGCCAACTGTGCTGTGACAATCTCACTCATTAACTCAGACTGTATCTGGATATTGGCCAAACGAACTCGATCATCCAACGGTTGAGGTGACCATTCCACCAATTCTTCTAAGCTCTTCCACTGACTAGACAAAATAGTTGCACACCTGAGCTGTTTCCGACTTAGAGCATCAGCTACGACGTTTGCTTTTCCTGTATGATAGGCAATGGTGAAGTCGTAATCCTTCATGTACTCCATCCATCGTCGTTGTCGTAGGTTCAAGTCTTTTTACGTCAGAAGATACTTCAGGCTCTTATGGTCAGTGAAGATCTCAAAAGTGGCACCATATAGATAATGCCGCCAAATCTTTAATGCATGAATGATAGCAGCTAACTCCAGGTCATGTGTCAGGTAATTCACCTCATTTGGCTTGAGATGTCGGGAGGCATATGCAACCACGTGCCGATTCTATTTCAACACACAGCCAAGTCCCATCTTTGATGCATCGGTGAAGATCATGAAACCCTCATTGCCTGAAGGTAATGTCAAAACTGGTGCAGTGGTCAAATTCTCTTTCAACTCCTGGAAACGAACCTCACAAACATCGGACCACACAAACTTCACATCTTTCCGAGTCAACGTAGTTAGAGGCAAGGCGCTCTTTGAGAAATCTGCGATGAAGCGCTGATAATATCATGCCAACCCCAAGAAGCTTCGTATCTCGGAGGGGTTCTTCGGTGCTGGCGAGTCTCGAACTGCTGACACTTTAGCTGGATCTACGGCGATCGTTCCTCCTGAGATGATGTGTCCAAGGAACATGGCTCGGTCTATCCAAAACTCACATTTAGAGAATTTCCCATAGAACTTCTGCTTTCTCAAGATATCAAGGACCTTACTTAGGTGGTCTCGGTGTTGATCTAGGTCATCAGAATAAACCAGTATGTCATCTATAAACACTATGACAAACGAGTCAAGGAAGGGTTGAAACACATTGTTCATAAGGTTCATGAACACACTAGGTGCATTGGACAACCCAAAAGGCATAACCACGAACTCATAGTGGCCATACCGAGTCCTGAAAGTGGTTTTTGGGATATCCTCACTCTTGACTCTCAACTGGTGGTAACCCGATCTCAAGTCGATCTTGGAAAAAACTCGAGCCGACTTCAGCTGGTCAAACAAGTCATCTATCCGGGGTAAAGGGTATCTGTTCTTAATGGTAGCTTGGTTGATCATCTGGTAGTCTATGCACATTCGGAGCGAACCATCCTTTTTCTTTACAAAAAGGACTGGCGCTCCCCATGGTGATGTGCTAGGGTGGATAAAACCCTTGTCCAACAATTCCTGCAATTGCTTCTTTAGCTCAAGCAACTCAGCAAGGGCCATCCTATAGGGTGCTCGGGAAATAGGGTTTGTACCCGGAGCTAGCTCTATTGAAAAATCTACCTCTCTCTCGGGAGGTATCCCAGGTAGATCATCCGGGAAAACATCTGCATAGCTTCAGACTACCTCTATCTCCTCTAAGGGTTGTATCTTGGGTTCTGGCTCGGTGACTACTGCTAAGAAAGCTTGACATCCTTTACTCATCATATGTTCTGCCTTCAAAGCTGACACATACAGGCTGGTGGTGGCATCCTTCCTACCCCTAATGATAAAAGGTGGGTGACTTGGTCTCTTAATGATCACTTTCTTCTCCCTAAAGTCAATGTTGGCCCTATAGGTATAAAGCCAATCCATGCCAATGATTACATCAAAATCATTCATATCCAGAAGAATAAAATATGTAGGAAACTCATGATCTTGGTATTTCACAGGTATCACCGGAGTTTTCAAAAGGGAAGTAAAGATCTGACCACTCAGGGTTGTAACATCTAAGACATAACCTAGATCCTTGATATCCAAACAAAGCATAGTTTCAAGATTTCTTGAAATGAAAGTATTAGTAGATCCACAGTCAAACAAAGCTTTCACATTATGTCCCATGACTTCAAGCATGCCTACATTATTGTTCACCATGCATTAGACTATTACATGCTTAACTGTAAGATAAAAAAGAAAACTCTAAGGGTTATTACCCTCTATCAACCGATTGGCATTTGCTTGAGCTTCCTCATTATCAATGGCAAACACCCGAGCTTGTCTTCTTTCGCCAGCAGGTGGGGCTACAACTATGGGTGGGGCTACTACTAGAGGAGCTGCTACCGGTGGAGCTGCCACCTGTCCAGGCCCCCTGGGATCTTGCATGGGACAGACGGATTGCAGATGTCCTTCTTGGTGGCATCGGAAGCATGTCTTCTTCTTATAGCGGCATTCACCGGCGTGCCCCTTTCCACAGGTGCGGCAAGGAGGTCGGTTGCTCTCTTGACGGGGTTTCCCTTTTCCTCTATGCTTTCCTTTAGCTTGATGACATCCTGGGCCCTTCTTGTGGTTGTTTCTCAGGCCTTGGGCTCCTTCAGTGAAACCCAAGTACCCCTTGGATGGAAACGGGGCAGGAATCACGGTCCTCTCCATGTCTAAAGCAGTGTTGTAGGCTTCGGCAAAAGTTTTGGGTTTACTTGCCATCACATGGGGCTTGATGGTGGGGTGGAGACGTTCTATGAAGTGGTCCACCCTCCTTTCTTCATCCATCATGTGTCCGAAATGTTCCAGGAGGCAGAACCTACGGCCAAAGTCCGCCACTGAAGAGTTTCCTTGAGTCATGCTAGTGAAATCTCTTTCTTTCTCTTTCTTTGCCGCAACGGGGAGGAATCTGGCGGTGAAGATGGTCTTTAAATCAGCCCATGCCATTGGCTCTTCAGTCAGATCTCGGCCTGTGATGTGAGTTTCCCACCATATCTTAGCTGCTCCTTCCAGAAGGTGAGCAGCAAAGAGGACCTTCTTGCTTGGCTGCACTTCAAGCATGCGCAAACCATTCTCTATTGCAAGTATCCAGGCTTATGCTTTATCAACCACCTCTGTCTTATCTTCTCCCCAAAACTTTTCTATGTTCAGCTTAACAAAGTCTAGGATGGTGACTCCCACACGTGGACAAACAGGGTATGGCTCACCATTCTCAGCTCTAGCTATGTCTCGAAGGGCCAAAGCATTAATAGCCTCTGTCAACTTCCTCTGTTGCTCCATCCAAAAGGTATCAGGGGTATGGATCATCATGGTCGGTTCATCTTGGTCCTCATCCATCTTGGCTTCTTCCTCATACACATGTTGCTCCTCATATCCCTGATCTTCTTCTCGGTTCATGTTACCAAATGGTATCGGGTTAGGGTTAGGGTTAGGGACCCCATGAGTGAATTCTTCAGGCCTCTTCCTCTTCTTAGAGGACCCACCATCATGATTCCTATTTCTCTTTTCAGAAGACTCCTTTACTTTATGGGGAGGCCAAGCACTCCTTGCTGGGTTCCCAGTGCCCTCAGGGATAGCAACGGTCTTTGTATGAACCATCTACATAAGCATAACAAAAGATCTTTAGTTTATCATTAAACTAATTATACTTATGTCAGTGACGTCTCATTACGTATCTTTTATTAATTTGATGTAGAATTCCTTAATCCTGAACTTATTTTCCCATACCACATGAGGGTGGGGAAGAGAGAGAAATCCCTAACTCTTAAGTCCTTAATAGAAATTGTGATGAGAAGGGATGAATAAGATGAGAAAATCCTAAAGGTATCTTATTTTGATTCAAATCCTAGGACCTCGGCCAGGCAGTCACACATTCCGGGAGTCCTCGTATTCCGACTAGCGGTGTGGAGGAAAATTTTGCCAGCCCTCGGAAGTGATCCTTTTCTAGACACCTCAGTCTTTCGGAAAATCATATAATAACTCCCTTGGGTTCTATGGAGTTTGTAAAATTTAATAATTATTAACAATTAAGTGGAGAACCTTGGATCTGATACCAAATGTTATGACCCCACCTCCCAATAACCCCCAATTAAGGGAGACCGAGAGGTCGAAGCCGCACACATAATTTTCGGATCAAGGTTCAGCAATTAATTGATAACAATTAATAAATTTTACTAGACTAAACTGAAAAGTTGTAATAAATAAAACTTTTGCATACCTTTGAAAATTTTGGAATTCTAAAACTTCTATCCAGAACTCAGGCTAACTAATTAATCCTCCTTGGACTTTAATTAGTGTATTTCACAATGTGTCGGATTTCTATTTGTCCTTTTTGTTTTGTACCTAAAATGCCGACAAACAAAAACGCCGGTCAGCCAAAGCTGGTATGTGGGGGGAATCACTATTCATGCAATTATCTATAACAATGTATAACATTCAATTATCATTTAATAGACAATGTTACATTTTAAATATAACAACGCGATCCATGTGTCCCATATTCCCTTTATACCCCTCATGACTTCACCTATCAAGTGAATCAATTTCTAGGGAAGAGTCACATGGCACTACACGTAGGTAGCCCACTCCTTAACTCATGGTATGCTAAGAGTCTCATGGCACTACACGTGGGTAGCCCAGTTTCTAACTCATGATACCCTAGACCTTTCTCTAGGTTATCCTTAACTTTTGCATATCCATAGGGGTGGACTCGGATCTAGCTTGTTATACATATATAACCATAGTGATATTCATAGTCACTTTATAGTTGCATGAATTGAAACATCCAACAGTTATTTCAATCATTGAGGAAAACGTCGATAAAATCCTCGGAAAACTAATCAGTATAGTCATAAGCGTAGCCACATACCTCTTATTGCAGTTTCAGATATAGAATCAAAGTTGAAGAGAGAGAATATCCAAGTAAGCAAGCAAAGGCACAGAAACCCTGAAATAAAGGTACAAGTTTACTTTTATTAATATTTATCCAATATCATCATGTCCCTTAGGGTTTCTATCCAATTCTAGGGTTTTCTTAAAAATTAGGGTTTTGCTTTCATTTTAAATTATTACGAACCCTAATTCATCCAATCCACCTAAAACCTTTAAATTATCTCCTTTTAACATTCCTAACCATTTTTAGGATCATTATTTAGCAATTTATCAAAATAACAAAGTTTCCTCCTTCTTTTACCCTAAATTAGGGTTTTCATGTGCATTATCTTTCACTTATAGTCATAAACCCTAATTTAGCCATATTTGCAACTAAAACGGATGAAAACTTCATATTATTAATTAACAGGTTAATAACCCTCTATTCAACCCATTAGGTTACAAAGAATCATCTTTTATATGCAATTAGGGTTTCCAAATAACTTGAAATGCATTTTACTAGCAAATTAAAGTACTTTTGCAAAATGAACTATAATCAGGTTACACAATCATTTTTAACAGATTCCTTGTATTTTTCTACCCAACTTTCATATATAAAGTTTCTTTATTCGATATTCCTAGCAATTACTATGATTTTAGCAAGAAAAAACATTTATTTACAATTTTGATCAGAGGGAGGTATTTTACCAAAATTCCACCGTCGTTTGATTGGTGCGCCGATGAACCTTGCCTCGATCTGACACTCCGTGTCATATGCCTACACTAGCGGCATGCCTCCTTTACCAATCGTCGATGACGCGCGGGCTATGGTAGTCCCTGATCCAACGGTCCCTATCAACACGCCCCACTTACTTGAGACAAACTAGCGCGCCGCTTCAGCAGCGTTGGATCTTAGGTGGGCGCACGATGATCTGGGATCCAAGGGTCCCTTCTCGTCGTCCTCCACTGTCTTCTAAATTGAACTAGCGGCGGCACCACAGTGGTCTTCTCGCCGGAGCAAAGCAATTGCGAGAGGGAGGGGTCTAAGAGACTTGATAAGCGGCCGTCAAGGATCGCGAGGGTTCGAGGAAACGTTTGAGGGCCTATTTATAGGTCATGGAGGGTTCCCTTTAGGGTTCCAATCTCACCGCCAAACCTGGTTCCAGCCCAATTTGGCGTTTCATGAATAGGCGATGAGGACCCAATAAAGTAGGGTCGAGAAGCTTCGCCTCTCACGCCCGGACTCACTGAGTAGGTTTCTAAAAGTGCACAAGCACTGGATCGCGAGAAAATCGGTGGGAGAAATTCTCCTGCGGTCGTGCTACAGTCCGTGCCCCTTTGGGACTTTGACGATGAGCCGCATCATTTGGATTAAGATCCAACGGACACGATTACCCGCGCTTAAACAGAAAAGGAAAAGAATTCCCAATTATACAAGGAAAATCTTATTTTTGAAGATAACTTGAAAATTTAATAACTTCTGATCCTTAAGTCCTTTTTGCCTCAAATTTTAAAGGAAAGTCGTTCATATGTTTATCTCTCATTGTGAAAAAATAGGAGTTATTATCCCAAAGAAACGAGTCCTTTACTTCAGTTTCAAGTTATCCCTTATTTAATGGTATTTTCCACATATTCTTTATTTCCTTGGCCATTATTCAATTATTTTGGGTTCCTTGAACCCCAAGGATCCTTTATAATACGAAAACCTATTATGGGAAATTATCTTCTAGCCTTTTATCACTTTCAACCATTGTCTTATATATTCCATTTTTCCCTTGTATTCTTTTATTAAATGGAATCCCCTTTTTCATTTCTTTTTATTTTTCTTTCAAATGGGCTTAATGGCCAATAAGGCCCATCAAGAAAGAATGCAAGGCCATTATATATGAAATTCATTCAAAACAAACCATGAAATCACACATTGGTCTTATTTATTTAGTTAGAAGAGATTTAAAAATCTCATTACATGTATTGGAAAATGAGGTTATAACAATTGCCTAAACTAAAAAATATTTCTACTAATATTTAAAACGTAGTGATTAATAGGGAGACAAGATATCATGAAGTCTCGAAACATAGCTCTTTAAGACTTTAAAAATCGTGGTTATGGGCACCAGATAGAAATTGCTATCTATTTTTCAATCCTTAAGTTTGCAGAAATGATGAATCCCTAAAAACCAAATGGACAACATACTTGTTTGGTGAAACAAGTGGGTCCGGAGACATGCACGTTAACATGCTATTCTACTCAGACATACTTATAGCACTACTTCTTTGACCATTGCCTAAACATTTTATATAATCATTAGAAATGAATTAAGCCAATAATTTACATATACACATAACTAAACAAAGGATTAATCAAACCTTTTGAAATTGATAATAAATTTCTAATTGTCTCTCTCATTTTCATTAGCAACAGCTATTGATACAATATGAAAATTTGTTTAAATGTTGGTCAGACTACCACGCAGTTAGTGAATGTAAGTGGTAAGTTGAACGATAGGAAGAAGATCAGTCTATTGTCCAACATCAATGTCACAATTGAGTGAGTAGAAAAATAGGGAAAATGCTTAAGAAAACTGATTCAATTTTCTTAGAGAGCAAGAACTTGTTCCTTAGCCATAATCATCATCATCATCATCAACTAAGCCTCAATCCCAACTATATTGGGGTTGGCTACATGGATCCTTCCTTAGCCATAATGAAGCTGAAAATATGCAATTTAGATAATAATCTAGACTTGCAATATTTATTTTGAGAACGCAGAGATGATTGCACCCACAAATAATACAAGTGAATGATGTTATTTATGTTACCATAAGATTTGTCCTCTCAATTGCTTCCTTGCTTCATTATATCTGAATTTTGTAACATTTCCTAGAAATGTCATTGACACAGAAAAATGTCTCACAATCACAGTCATAGCATCTAAAATTGGATTTTTTTTGCACATATAGGGAAAGTAAAAAAAACACAAAAAGACCGTGGTAGATAAAAATATATAGAAGAGATCACTATTGGAGGATTTTTTCCAGCCGTACAGGGTGAAGCTGGCCCTCATCCTTCAAATATTGAAAAGAAAATGATGTCTAGGAACCTTGAACAGCCTCAGCAAACACATGAAATCTCTATGGCATCATTTATTACGTAGAATTTTGGGTGTATTTTTTCTATTCTAGATATGTGTGTATGCCACTAATAACTTGAGATAGAGGAGATAATATAGACCCATGTAATACTCTAAAACTAGATCAAGTATCACTATATGGAGTTCCCAAAAATTAGATACCCAGTCAAATTGGCCCCTAAGGCCTTGAGATCCATGATTCATTATATGACAATATGCATCACATAAATAACTACTTCTACACAATGATCCAACATTTTCATATAGAGTAGGAGAACCTCAAGTAGAATTTTAGGTTTCTAGAGCTATAATTATGCATTCTAACATGTAGGTAGTTGCAATAATATAACAATCAACCAATGTTGAACAATAGGAACCACACAGATAAGTGCTAAAAAGAAGATTTGTTAGAGAAAATGGAAAACAGAGGGCCTGATATATGGAAGATTATCTGGAAGGAAGAATTAATAAGCTAGCATGAATACTAAAAAAATGTTAAGCTACAACAACTTGCTGGTAACTCGACACCACCTTTATAGAATCATTAGAAGGATAAACTTACTAAATGACATTTTACTGGCATATGATGTTCAGAAGTCTTGTAAGAAGCTTCAATGGCAATGTTCCTCCTAATTAAACAAACTTCTATAATTCAATGTCCCCCTTTGTCTGTAAATATCAAAATGGGCTTCTTTCCTCCAATACAGAGCCATCTTTCCAATAAGAGGTGTCAGCAACAATCTCAGGTTTAACAAAATATTGAACCATTTTGGGACAAGTGTTTTGTACCAAGTGTAAAGTCGCTTGGCCACCAAAACTAATGTTCTAAAATTACTAGTTAGATGTATGCATACTCTACTATACATCTGAGAATAACCTCATGTTTCAATTGCACAAGCACAAATACAAACTGGATATGGAAGATTTTATGTCTAATAATTAGAACGGTCTACTGGAAAAAGGGTGTCTCTTGTAACATCCCCTGCATGGTTAAGTGTTCACTTATGCAACACAGTGAAGGAAAGAAACATCAAGCTCGTATGGAGAAACTAGAAAAGTGGAATGTCAGTGGTGCAAGATATGTCATATATGCCTACAGACATAATAATGCCATAATCATAAACAGCTGACAAGAATATATAATTGAAGAATCATAGAGGGAGACTACATGGTTGAAACTGAAAAATATGTTTTCCAATATTTCTTAGTGTTTTTAGCAAGGAAGAAAATATTCGATTTTGATGTTGTTTTGGTGGCCACAAGAATAGAAATTATGACAAATTTCAACAGAAATGTCAATAGTTTCCTTCCCGGCGTTTCGATGGTGAAATTAACGAATTAATTTATGAAATTTTACTAGAATGATCTACTAGTGTGGATATACTAAAATATGTAATAATATTTAATATTATATATGTGGGGGTGGGGTCTCCTCATTTGTGAGTGAATGACCCTGAACTGTTTCGATGGGCATTTCCATGGGGAATTTTGATGTCAATTTTCAATGGTGAGATCAACGAATTAAGTCATTATAGTTTACAAGCACAAGGTATAGACTTAAAGACACAAAACTATGCAAACAATGCTCTAAGTAGTATATAGTATATGAAAAAGTGAAAAAAAAATTATGATCTGCCTATTTCTAGAGTTTCATCAGTTCATTTTGATGTCTGGTTGCCAGTGACACAGATAAAATTGGCAAAATTTTGACAACATTGGTTTTTAGAAGACACATTGAAGTAACAAAACTATGAGACAAATAGTAAAGACAATACAAAACCAAACATGTTAGAGATCACAATACATCTAGAACAAATGCAAAATGAATCACTTACACCTATCATAGAAGAAGTAACTTATGAAAATCTAGAAAAACTCAAAATTTGTAATTTTTTAGCAAAAGGGTGAGTTGCAGAAAATAGTAAGTGCCTAGTGTCAGAGCAATAGAAAAAAAGAGCATAAATGTGAGACAATTGTTGTCAAGTTAAACACACAACAAGATGTTTAAAGTTACCACTAGTTTCCCTAGGAGCGTTCTAAAATTGTAAATAAAGATGGAAAATCATAGTAAATATGCATTATAACATCTCATGTGCATCGTCAAAGTCAACTTGGAATGAGTATGGCCTGTGTGGGTGCACAATGGTCATCCCCAGTGTCCCTTCTGAATACAAGCACAACAATGGTCGTGGAACCATCGATTAGTGTAATCAAGCATAAATCATAGCAAAGATGTTCCTATCGATTCAGTTGTTTTGTTATTCTGTCAGAATCTTAGTATGATAGTTCCACATAAAAATTTCAACTAAAAGATACATTTATATTTGTGATACATCTAATAATCAGGCATAGAAATAACTAGCTATATGTAATTTCAACTAGATACATTTATTATTATGAAGCTGCACAATAGCCTTGTCAAATCTAGTATCAAGATTGCATGGATCTATGGAGTGTTTTATTGTGAATTCATATATTTGAAAATAGTAATAAAACTAGAGTACCATAAAATAGATTCAGGGACTCTGGAATGTTGGTGACATGGCTAAAAGGGCTATGTTACAACACTTTACTAAATTTTTATCAAATTTCTCAGGCAAAAAGTGATGATGCTACAACTAAAACTGCTAAATTCACCTTAGGAAATGTTTTCTCTATAGGGACACGTAGATAGTAATCCATGTAGTTAAGTATTGGAAGCTCCATCTTCAAGACCTACAGTGTAACCAGCAAGCTTAATAATCCTCACTCAAAAATTCCTTTGTCAAAGTTATGATGTTTATCGTCACACTGTGTCTTTAGAGAGGAAAGCCATCTTTCAAATTTGGACAGCTCACGGGATCAGTAACTCAGCTACTGATTATTTAAAAGGTCACAAACTTAAAAAGATGGGCGGATGTTTGAGAACCAAAGGAACAAAGACGAGGCTTCCCCTCCCTGTTGGTGTAATTAAAATAAGAATCGATGTTCCCTTAACTCATACGTACTGCAATATCTAGGGCAGCCAAAATTTTACCAGGATGTTGGGATGCCTTTACTACTGAAACCTTTATGATATACATTATCAGCGGGTGGTAGCTAATAATGGATTCACCACTGCCCTTGTTGTTGAGCCACTCAAGGATACAAGGGGACAGACTGTAATGATGTCTTGCAATGTATGCTTAAGTTCCTAAATTAAGATTATTGCAATGATGTATTTGTTCCTCTTGCCACAAATTCCATTATCAGAAATTTTAAGACCCACCCACTTAGCCACCTCGACACCCCCTAATGGGACATAGTAAATATTTGTTCTCACGTTAAGATAGTATTTAGAAATCAGTTGAGCAATCATAAATGGGTGGAAATAGAAAAGGCCCCTTTTGGTTATCTCTTTTTTTAGGCTATTAAAACATTAGTTCAATATGGACATTAGGCAGCTATACTAGAAAACGTCTCGAGTGAGATGGAAGAGAAGGCACTGATCATTATGGAAGAAATAGCACAACATGAGCAGATAATGGAAGCATACGTTAAGCTAAATCAGAATGTACAACAAGATTTGATGGAACCTGAGTATGGAAGCCTTGGAATCTGTAATGCACACTGCCCTCATACTGTTGGGTGGAGCCACCAAGGAGGAAAATTGTTGAAGGAGCCCTCATGCTACTATATGGAAGTGATACGACGAAGAACCGCCTATGGTGCCTCAGGCTGGGCGAAGGCACTAGGATAACTGCCTACATTTCTCTTAGGCTTGTGGAGTCACTATTATAGCTACCTGCGGCGCACTCAGTTTGTAGGGCGGAAATGTTGAGAGCAGTCTTGTTGCAATGTGTGCCACTGAGAAGTCTATGCATGTGGAGCAAAGGTTGGACGACTGTAGTTGGGGACGAATGCGGAGACACCATAAGATTAGGGGAGAAGATCGCGATTGGGTTGGGAGGGAGCATAGAGGGTGAAAACTGAGATTGGGGAATAAAGAAGCCCAAGTGGAAGATGAAAAATGACACGCGGGAGATGAATGCCGCCATGAAATTCATTTTTGTTTTGAATACATTAGAGGTTATGTGAAATGATGTTTTAACTGAGATGATTAACTATTTAAAATATATTAAATATACTTTATTATTTACATTTGAGGCGGAGAGAGAGGAAGTGTAGCTACATGCATGTAACTAATTGAACTAGCTACACTTAATTTTTTTATATTTTTAAAGTTTGTATCTAAAAGATAATTTGACTATACATAAAATATATGTAATTAGAACAATTATAGCTAAAACATCTTCTTTTTGTAGTGTATTTGCAAAATATAAGTTCTAAGTATAAATTAGGGTAATATCAAATCTATGTAAGGAACATTTTGTGGACTAAATTTGTGAAATCAAGAAGAACAATATTTCAATGTTTGTATTCCAAGATCAAATTTCACAAGCCTATTCAAAATAGTTCAAGATATCAAATTATCAAAATATTTGAAATAATCAACTTTTGAATATTAAGGTTGAGAACTATCATATCATTTCTTTCAAGGGCTAAAGTGTCATGTGTTTAGTCATCTATGAAAGAACGACACAGAAGCCTAATTGCTATTTGACACGATTTTACCGTGCGTATAACGCAAGTGCACGCGTTAGAGTAAAATAAGCTTTTGTGAGGCCCGAGTCGAACACAGGGACACTGAACTGTCGATAGACTACTTACTAACTACGTGCGATCAACTAGACCAATTAAAAGGTTTTGAGAGTTGATTGAAAAAGAAAATAAAAATAAAAGAAAACAACGCAATCGATTAAATGTTTAGTTTAATCAATTCAAATGGGAATCTTTAGGATTATGGTTTCACCACAGGTTCTCGTCGTATTAATTTCTACATAGTTAACCTAATATGTCTCTCATTCCGGGTAGTGGCTTGTATTCTGAATTGCTTACTTTCGTGATACAATTCACTACCTAAATCTAGGTCGGTTCCACGGTACTAGTAACCTATATCCTAAACTAGGTGCATGAGGACCATACTCTGGGTTTCCACCATTAACCGTACATCGCCTTGTTTAAAGGATTTATTAGTTAATGTGAATTTCATCTCTTTTCAGCCATTAATTCTTCTATCAAAGTAATTAAAGGCATTAGATTATCATTAGGGTGATCAATCATAATGATATAATGGAGAAAATGAAATCAGACCACGGATTTAAGAGACAAATTATGAAATACTATGGTAAAAATGTCATACAACCATCACCCGGGCTACTCCCGGTCCTAAAGACAAAGGAGATTATCCCCACATGTTCATCTCAATGAAAGACATGATGAGAGAAATGGAAAACATGGAGAAAACATGAATGAAAGTGATGTAAACCCCTGAATGGAGGAGATCCGGGCATTCCTTGACGTAGAATGCACAATCTACAGCCTTCCGGCGGCAGAAAACGTCTTCTATGGCTCTCGAAACAATCGGGGCATGATTCTGGGCTTCGTTTTTCTCTCCTCCTCTCCTTGAGACTTGTGTAATGACTAATGATGTGATACCTTGCTTAGGGCCGCCGAAATTAGGTATATGCACCACTTTAGATCGCCAAAAGATCACCACCATCCGATTAGAATCGATCTAAAACAAAACCTGATCTGATGGCGTCGATACCATCGACGCAGGTCAATGGTATTGACCCGTCAGAATATCGACAAGTCTTCTTTTTCTGACGTTCCTCCTGATGCAGACTCGATATCATCGACTGTAGTGTCGATGGTATTGACACCTTTAGGTGTCACTTTTATAACCGATCTGACATTGTAGCTGGGCAAGGTCGATAGTATCAACTTTGCATCGATAGTATCGACCAGTTGACTACTGGCTCACTGTAGGTATCTCGCTACCATCGACTTCAGTGTTGATGGTATCGACTCATCTTGGTTCCTTGCGGCTGTCTCCCTGTGACCAAGTCAATACTATCGACATATGTCGATGGTATTGACTGCTGCATATATTCATTTTTCCTGAAATTTCAAGATAAATCCAAATCAGCCTTGCTAAAACACAACAATATGATCATTTATAACCAAAAAGATGAAATACAGTAGATTTGATGCAAAAAGAGATTATAGACCAAAATGAGTGAATCATGTGATATTAACCACAAATGTGACTAATAAACACATAAAACGCATTTAAAACCAGTCTATAAAAGTGACTCAAAATCCTCGCATTAAACTCCCCTAAGCTTGAACATTGCTCGTCCTCGAGCAACAAAACTATAGAATAAAATTGTGAGGGTCAACTAAAGAACATACTATCACAACAGACATTACCGTATGATTCCCACCAGACATTCACATACCGGCCCTCACTAACCACAGAATGGTAGCTACCCTACAGGTGACAATGATCATCCATAATAGATAGCCACTCCAAGATTGGTGAACACTATCAAATAAGGCAGTTAATATAATAAAATTTTCTGGTTCAGGCTTGGTGCATCTTTTGATCTCCTATCTACGTTGCTCATAACCTAACTACCATCTAAATGGAAGCTAATCTCCTGAAATACAAAAGTGAGAAGATAATGACTGGTGGCCTACCATTTTGAGCAACGGGTGGATGGAATAGGCAGTTTATGTAAGAAAGAGTAGCACAATACAGTTTGACATGCAATAGTGCAACAATGACCTACATGATGCTCATGCACATGAAAATGACCTAATGCTTACATTTTAGGTGGAATGATGCATGCATTACAATTCCATCCCAACAAGAGACTGAATATCTACAAAACTACGCATGTGCTTGTTCTTCTTATTATGCATGTGAACAAGTTCCTCCATCTTTCTGACCTTCACTTACTTATTATTTTTTCTTTTCTTTTTTCCAGCCCTTATTTTGCTTAATGACTAAGATGAAATTTGCACATCTTCGTCTTGGGATTATTCTCATAACTACTATATTTTTTTTAGAAAGTACGAAACAAGTTTCTTATTTTCAGAAGAAACAAGGCACATCATGTATAAAATGAATAAGATCATGCAAAATGCAGCTAAAATGACATTGACATGCATTCTAATTTTTTTTTTAAGAGATAACAGATGTAAAAACTAACTACAATGCAATCCTATCTACATGATATGCAATCAAGAGATGACAAACTACAAAGTGCTCCCAATTCTTATGGTGGAGTGTAAATGAGATGAGGTGGATAGATCACAAGATTAATTGACAAAACCCTTAGCAGATATTATATGTCCCTCCTTACTGACATGTGTAAAATCAAGGGATTTTTCTCTCTTATTTCAGATTAAAGTCTCATTACCATTTGATCAGTTTAGGCTCAACATCCAATTCTGTCCACTTTTCTTGAATCATATGCATGTACAGTTGTGGTCTTATGTTTTAAAGTTGACAAACACAATTATTTTCATAAGTCAAATGCTCAAGTTCAAACAAATCAAGCTTGCAAGTTCATGAAAAAAAAAAATTCAAATTTACCCATACTCCCATATGAAAAACATAGAGATGACAAATTACACTGGACATCCACAGATACACCAGATAGCATGTGGATCCTAAAAGCGAAAGCTAAGAAAAATGCTAACATAAAAGAAAAGGCAATAAATGATACAAACTAAGAAAAATAAAAGATAGAAAAAGATAGAAACTGTTCTATCTCCCCCCCTAAACTTGAATCTGACTATGGCCTCATAGTCAAAAAAAATCTTAGCAGGTGGAATAGTGATACTATTTATTGCTCACGTGGTGGAAATGGTGGTTGATGCTGAGTGTTGGGGTTCCATTCAAGGTACTGCCCCTAAAAAGTAGGATCATATGGGGGCATGGGGGGAGGTTGCGGATATCCCCCGAAGTAATTTTGGCTCCAGTAGTGATCGTAGAATGGTTGTTGTTGCATCTCCATCCTGCACAACCTATCGTGAATATTTTCTTGGTTGGCGAGGAGGAGGTGCGCGTTCTCATAAATTGCCTACTGATTTAAAAATAGTCGGCTCGTAGTATCCTGAATACCGACGAAGGAGGCAGTGTGTTGTTGCTGGGTCTGTTGGATATCCTGCAGCATGGAGTACATACCCTGCATGGAATAGACATCCTCTCCTTGTTGAGAGGGTTGTGGTGGTGGATGCTACGAAGATGATGATGCACCCGGGTAGAAGAGTGGACGCTTTTGCGGTGCCACTCGTGCCCGAAGAGGAGTGAAAGCCTCCTCTTCCTCCTCATGCTCGTCGCCTTCATCATTCTCATTGTCGTCCTCATCTTCTCCACTATCAGAGTTGTCGATGGCAATTATGGGCCACCGAAAGTGCTGAGCTCCCTAGATGTGGAAGACGGGATTTGGAAGCGTGCACTCCTGGTACTCTTTGTTGACATGGCAACGTGCATAGACCACGCCATCACATAGCGTAAGAAGATTGGAGTGATGTAGGTGATGCAGATTGAATTTATTCTTGTTGACTAGTAGAGTGAGTTGGGAAAAATCCAGCCTAAGATAGAGAGTGAGCAGTGTGATAAGCCCCCCAAAATAGATAGGGGCTCGTCTAGTACTCCTCCGCACGTCCATCACACGCGTTAAGAAAAATGCGCCCCAGTTGAGCTCTTCTCCTTTCAACAGCTTATAAAGAAAGAACAAGTATGTCTCCTGAAACTTACTTAGTGAAAGATCACCTCGAGCAAATAAAGTAGTGCATAGCATGCGATGTTGAATCCACACAAATGGATACTCGAAGTCAGCGATGGTTGTGTTATGATAGCTGACAGACTTGCCTGGAGGCGCGGTCACCAGTTGGGAAAAGATTTCATCATAATCGGTCTGGTTGTCTAGCATGCTGTGCTGATTCGGAGAATGATACCAGTTGTAGATTGAATTAAACTAGTTGAGGGTGATAGTATAATTGTTGTTGAAAAGCCGGAAAGAAAGCGGCCCTTGATCCATTCCTGATCGGTGGCGACAATGTTGTTGGGCACGACGCATATGTCAAGCGATGCCATAAACTCCGCCACCAGTTCTTTGTACGTCAGGCACTCACCAAAAAAAGGATGGCCTTCAGCGTGGTACTGGACACCTTGAAACATCTTGATTGTATGCCTCGCTTCCCCTAAAGAACATAAGTGAGGTTGGCCTCAAACCCGAGGTCATGGATCATGGTCTGATCAACATATCGGGTCGGTTCAGTTTTTCACTTTTGCAGCTCCTCGTAGATCTTCTTTACGTTTGCTGAGGGATGAACAATCCTCGGACGAGGAATGGAGTCAGGTGGTGGAGGAACAAACGTCTCAATCTCCATCGGGGCTGCCTGCGAAGACGATGAAGCTCCTGCCATCTGCACCATTGTGAACAGAAAGGAATGGAGAAGAAGAAATAGAGCTCGATGAAGGTCGGAGAAGAAGATCTCCACTCGATGCACAGCTCGGGGAAGATATCTCGATCCCTTGACGCTCGATGAAGGCCTCTAGTTGCTCAGCAATGCTCAATGCACAAGTTGAGGGGATTCACTCTGAAGGTGTGAATAGAATTGAGAAACAACCCCTCCTTTTATAACTGAACCCGTAGCTACTGTTGTTCTGTCGATACCATTGACGGGGTGTCGATGGTATCGATGCTTGGAGCACAATCCGCTCTTCACGAGCATCAACGTTTGTCGATTGTTGGATGTGGGGGCCCAGATTGATGACGCGTCGATACCATCGATAAGGGTCGATGGCATCGACCCATCCCACGGATTGACTTATGAAATTGGCGGGCTCCGTTGATTTCTTCTCACGGATCGGTGACGTGTCGCATCGATACTATCGATTGGGTGTCGATGGTATCGACTCTTCACGGTTCAATTACCCTCGTGAGGCCCGGGCGCCGCTTCCTTGTTGTTGTGGTGTCGATACCATCGACTGGGTTGTCAATGGTATCGACTTCACTAATACAAAGTCTTCTATAAATCTTTAGGGATCTCATGAGCATCGACTTCCTAGTCGATACTATCGACCCGGAGCTATCTGTTTCTTCGACGTCGTTGATGGTAGGTCGATACCATCGATGAGGTCGTCAATGGTTTCGACTCAGTAAATTTTTTGTAGCTGCTTCCCTGTACCCACATCACTGCCATCGACAATGTGGTCGATGGTATCGACTCCGACTCAGTACTGCACACTGAACAAAACGATTAAGGTATCATTTTTACAAACAAAAACGAAATTAAACAAAACTAACTTGTAAATGTGAAAGAAAATGAAGGAACTACAAATTAAAACTACTGATGGTTGGGTTGCCTCCCAACAAGCGCCCTAATTTAACGTCTTAGGCTAGACGCAATAAAGCTCTTCATTCATCCTTAAGTGCCATGAGTTTAACCTCATGTACTTTTCTCGTGTAGTCCTCGCCAAAGTAAAGATTCAACCTTTGACCATTAACTAGGAATGTTAGCTCCCCATCTCACACCATAATAGCACCATGTGGGCGCACCTCCTCCACAATAAAAGGTCCACTCCATCGGGATTTCAAATTCCCAGGATGCAACTTCAACCTCGAGTTAAACAATAGCACATGATCCCCTTTTTTGAAAACATGCAATTGAATGTGACGGTCGTGAATTTGTTTTGTTCTCTCTTTGTAAATCCTTGAGTTTTCATAAGCATTCATCCTCAGCTCATCTAACTCATTGATCTCTAGCATTCTCCTCTTACCTGCATCATCATAACTCAAATTAAGCTTCCTCAGCGCCCAGTGCGCCTTGTGTTCCAACTCTACCGGCAAATGGCAGGCCCGTCCATAGGCCAACCTAAAAGGTGTAGTGCCTATAGGTGTCTTAAATGGGGTCCTATACGCCCATAATGCATCTGATAATAGTGTACTCCAATTCTTTCTTGTAGAAGCCACTGTGCGCTCCAAAATCTTCTTAATTTCTCTATTCGACACTTCGACCTACCCTTGTGTTTGTGGGTGGTATGGGGTACCGACATTGTGCTTCACCTTGTACTTTCTCAATAATGTAGTAAACTTTTGATTTTTGAAGCGGGTGCCTCCATCGCGAATAATCATCCTTGGCACACCAAACCTGCAGAAAATATGATCTTTCACAAACCTGTATACTACAGCAGCGTCGTTAGTCCTTGTGGGTATTGCCTCTACCCACTTCGATACATAATCAACAGCAAGTAAAATGTATAAATTAGAATTCGAGGACACAAAGGGTCCCATGAAATCGATGCCCCACAAATCAAATACCTCAAATTCTTGAAACACGTTGAGGGGCATCTCTTGCCGCTTTTAAATATTACCTTCCCTTTGACAGGAATCACATCTTCTCACATAGTTGTAGGTATCCCAGAAGAGTGTAGGCCAATAAAGACCACTCTCTAACACCTTGGTCGCCGTTCTTGAGCTCGCATGATGACCACTGGTTTGTAGTGTATGACAGTGACTAAGTACACTATCATATTCAATCTCCAGTACACACCTACACAAAACACCGTCCCTGCATTGCTTCAACAAGATGGGATCATCCCAGAAATAATATCTCAAAGAATGGAAAAATTTCTTCTTTTCTTGATAAGTCCAATCATCTGGAATTTCTTTACATGCAAGATAATTAACAATGTACGAAAACCATGGATCCTTAGATTTTAAAGAAAGGATTTGCTCATCAGGAAATGTCTCGATAATGGGTATATCGATATCCCTCTCATCTACCCACTCTAATCTAGACAAGTGGTCCGCAACCACATTCTCTATGCCCGCCTTATCCTAAATTTCAATGTCAAATTATTGTAACAATAAGATCCACCTAATCAATCTAGGTTTGGCATCTTTCTTTTCCATCAAGTATTTTATGGCGGCGTGGTCCGTCCACAC
Organism: Alisma plantago-aquatica; assembly: GCA_963693085.1. NCBI lineage: Eukaryota > Viridiplantae > Streptophyta > Magnoliopsida > Alismatales > Alismataceae > Alisma > Alisma plantago-aquatica. The sequence goes on from OY856414.1 coordinate 212,141,341, forward strand.
CACAACTTTTGACCCTACTAGATACTGCCGAAATTTTTCGAATGCAAAAACCACTACGAGAAGTTCCTTTTTAGTTATGGTGTAGTTAAGTTGTGCCTCATCTAAAGTCTTTGATGCATAGAAAATCACCGCAGGTTTGTTCTCAAAACACTGCCCAAGAACAGCCCCTACTGCAAAATATGAAGCATCGCACATGAGCTCGAAAGGCTTAGTCCAGTCTGACATTTGAACAACCGGTGCAGAAATTAACTTTTCCTTGAGTACATTAAAAGCATGCAAGCATTTTTCATTGAAATAAAAAATCGCATCTTTCTCAAGCAATTCAGACAACGGTTTAGCGATTTTAGAGAAATCTTTAATGAAACAGCGATAGAACCCTGCATGACTGAGAAAACTACTTACCCCTTTCACAAAATTCGGTGGAGGTAGTTTTGAAATAACCTCAATCTTGACTGGATCTACCTCCAGCCCCTTTCTAGACACCTTGTGTCCAAGCACAATTCCTTCGCTAACCATCATATGACACTTTTCCCAATTGAGAACTAAATGTGTGTCCTCACATCTTTGTAAAACTTTATCAAAATTGTACATGTACTCATCAAACAACGCACCATAGATAGAAAAATCATCCATGAAAACCTCTAAATAGCACTCAACCATATCAGAAAAAATAGCAAGCATGCATCGCTGAAAGGTTGTTGGTGTGTTGTACAAGCCAAAATCCATATGGCGATATTTGAATGTTCTGTAGGAACAAGTGAAGGTAGACTTCTCTTGATCCTGAGGATCAATGGAGATCTGATTGTAATCGGAGTAGCCATCTAAAAAACAAAAATGAGATCGACCAGCTAGTCGCTCTAAAATTTGATCGATGAATGGAAGAGGAAAATGATCTTTTAACGTAGCAGAGTTCAAGCGATGGTAGTCAATGCACACACACCACCCAGTTACCAATCGAGTCGTGACCAGTTCGTTTAACAAGTTATGAGTGACAGTGATTCCCCCCTTTTTAGGGACTACATGTGTGGGGCTTACCCACGTCAAATCTGAGATAGCGTAAATGATGCTTGCATAAAGGAGTTTGATCACCTCCTTCTTGACGACCTCCATCATGCTCGGGTTGAGTCGACGTTGTGGCTGAATCACAGACTTGGCTCCTTCCTAGAGTTGGATCGTGTGCTGGCAAAGTGTAGGGGAAATCCCCTTAATATCAGCAACTAACCACCTGAATGTGCCACGGTGGTTCTTCAGCACGATCATCAACTGCTCTTCTTCACCGGCACTCAGATATGTCGAAATAATCACAGGTATTCTTTAACCATCGGCTAAGAATGCATACTTTAAATGAGGAGGCAGTGGCTTCAGTTCTAACTCTGGTGGACTGATCAATGATGATTGAAGCGGTGGTGGGAGTGGCCCAAGATCCTCATAATGCTTGGCATAATAACACGGAAGCACTTGAAGCATCTTGACACATTCTTGTAATGACTTGCTTCTCATCCAGTCATGCATTATATTGATAAGGCAAGCTTCAAGGGGCAGTTCTAGATATGCGTCAAGGATAGAACTTGCTATTGCATCATCTTCAGTAGAAAGAGGAATTTCCTCCTCTTCATCATTTGGATAACCCACAACTCTACAAAGAGAAACAACTTTGGTTTGTTCAATAATATATACAGCTAGTGTCCCCTTATCTACCTTGGTCATTATGTGAGACATATCTAGAAATGGCTTCCCTAAACAAAGAGAAATGTTTTGATCAAAATGTTTCACCATGCGACATTGCTCCTTTTCCTGTGATTGTGTTGTACTTGGTGGCATAACCATTTCAAATCTCTCATCCGCTATTCCCAATGTCAGACAGCCTCTTCCCATTTTGAGTATCATATCTATTGTAGCTTTGAAGAGTCTTCCAAGGAGTAGCTTATTCCCTTGGTCATCTTGCATTTCCATTACCACAAAATCTGCTGGAAATACAAACCTGTCAACTTTAACCAGTACATCCTCACAAATACCATACGGCTTAACCACAGAATTATCCGCTAGCTGAATCGTCATGTTACTTTATCTCGATTCCTTAAGACCTAGCTTCTTGAATGTCGAAAGGGGCATCAAGTTTATACTTGCCCCGGAATCGCACATCGTTTCACCGAATTTCACCTTACCAATGTAGCATGAAATGTTGAAGCAGCCCAGATCTTGTCGTTTTGGTGGTAATGTTCCCAAAATGAAGGTGCTAACCTGCTCTTTAAGAACCACCACCTCAGCATCAGGAATCTTCCTCTTCTTGGTGATTATATCTTTTAAGAATTTGCCATATGACGGTATCTCCTAAATCGCCTCTAGTAACGGAATATTAACAGAGAGCTTCCAAAAATTGTCCAGAAATTTCTTGAACTGAGCATTAACTTCCTTAGATTTGAGACTATTGGGGTAAGGGACAGGAACAACTTGTTCCCTTTGATGGGGTGGCACATAAGGCATCATGGTATTCTTATCCTTCTCCACACTAGGCTCTTCAGTGGGTTTCTCTACAACATCATCCACTCTTTCTAACACTGTGACTTCCTTGGCGGCCTCGCCCACTGCTTCCAGCTATGCTGTGCTTGGTTCATCGGCCTTAGAGTTTAAAACCTTTTTCCACTTCTCAACAATATTGCCTTAGCTTGTTGATTCCCTCTTGGAATGTTTGTATTTCCCAGAAAGCCTTGGTGTGTTGGCTTCTTCAGATTTGCTATCTCAGCTACCATCTGTGCTAAAGATGTCTCTAGAGTCCTCATTTGAGCCCCATGACTCTATAAAGTTTGCCCAAATTGATTCATAAATTCTCCTTATTGCTTAATCTGTTGGCCAAAAGTGTTCATCAGCTCTAGATTCTGCTTTATCACCTGATTAAGTAGCTCATTGTTCTTTTCCTCTGCCACAGTTGTGGTTTGGCATCGGGGTCCTGTAGAAAATTGTTTGGGTCCTTCCATGAAATTTTTTTATCTTTCCTCCAAGAATAGTCATTGTTTCTGTACCTCTGTTGTTGACGCATAAATTTCACTTGTGCCCCATCTTCAGATTCTTCGTCTTCCTTTGCTAGCAATTTCTTATCTAATAAGTCCATCTTCTCATTCAGCTCCTTGATGGCCTTTGACTCACCTGCAACTTGAACCTGTTCTGGTGTGTCTTTGTCACCCCATGATTGCTTTCTGGCCATATTTTTCAGGATTTCCCAACACCTAGTGCCAGTGTTGTTTAAGAAGAAACTAGAACCTGCTGAGTCTAGATTGCTCATGTCGTGCTCATTTAGAGCAAAGTAGAAGATCTTCACTTGTTTTTCTTTATCTAGCCCATTATGTGGACACTTTCGCAGCATTATCTAAAAGTGTTGTCACATCTCAGAATATGTCTCCCCAGCCCTTTGATAGAAATTATGGATCTTCCATACTAGGTCATTGGTTTTCTCCGGTGGAAAGAATCTCTCGAAGAAAACCTCGATCATTTGATCCCAAGTATCGACGGTCTCATCATCAAGGTTATGCAACCATTCCTGTGCATTACCTATAAGAGAGCTAGGGAACAACTTCAAATACAGTGTCTCCTTTGGAAACCTATCTATCTTGTTCGTATCGCAATTTTCCACGAAGGTGCTGATGTGGGTAATAGGGTCTTCATTCTTCAGCCCGTGAAATGGTTGAGACTTGACCAAGTTTATCAGTGCCGGATCAATCTTATATGTTGGAATGTTAACTGCTTGCCTTTTGATCGGCCCCTTTGATGTCGATGAGGAAGAAGCCTTTATCTTCTCCCATATTGTTTGTTCCTCAGCCATGGCTTCTGGTTCAGAGTCTGAATCTATATCCTCAGGTTGATCTTGAGTGTTGTTTTCTTCATCATCTTATCCCAAAGGTGGAACTTCTGGTGATGACAGTACGTAGTCTGTGCTACGCATCTTCACCATGCACTGGTACCTACAAGGTAATAAATTTGATTTAGTACAGTGCTAGGCGATTACTATATATATGAAGGCTAAATGATGAATTGTAGGAATAATAATAAAATGAAATGTGGCCTAGAGTGTCCGCTTGCAGCACTCGTAGTGCCGACAGTTGCCTTGTCCCCGGCAACGACGCCAAAAACTTGACACGATTTTACCGTGCGTATAACACAAGTGCACGCGTCAGAGTAATATATGCCTTTATGAGGCCCGAGTCGAAAAAAGGGACACTGAACTGTCAGTATACTACTTACTAACTAGGCGCGATCAGCTAGACCAATTAAAAGGTTTTGAGAGTTGATTGAAAAAGAAAATAAAAATAAAAGAAAACAACACAATCGATTAAATGTTTAGTTTAATCAATTCAAATGAGAATCTTTAGGATTACGGTTTCACCACAAGTTCTCATTGTATTAATTTCTACATAGTTAACCTAATCTGCCTCTCATTCTGGGTAGTTGCCTGTATTCAGAATTGCTCACTTTCGTGATACAATTCACTACCTAAATCTAGGTCAGTTCCATAGTAGTAGTAACCTATACCCTAAACTATGTGCATGAGGACCATACTCTTAGTTTCCACCATTAACCGTACATCGCCTTGTTCAAAGGATTTATTAGTTAATGTGAATCTCGTCTCTTTTCAACCATTGATTATTCTTTCAAAGTAATTAAATACATTAGATTATCAATAGGGTGATCAATCATAATGATATAATGGAGAAAACGAAATCATACCATGGATTTAAAAGACAAATTATGAAATACTATGGTAAAAATGTCATACAACCATCACCCGGGCTACTCCCAGTCCTACAGACAAAGGGAATTAGCCCTGCATGTTCATCTCAATGAAAGACATGATGAGAGAAATGGAAAACATGGAAAAAACATGAATGAAAGTGATGTAAACCCGTTAACGGAGGAGATCTGGGTGTTCCTTGACGTAGAATGCACGATCTACAGCCTTCCGGCGGCGGAAAACGTCTTCTACGGCTATCGGAACAACCGGGGTGTGATTATGGGCTCGGTTTTTTTCTCCTCCTCTCCTTGAGACTTGTGCAATGACTAATGATGTGATACCTTGTTTAGGGCTGCTGAAATTAGGTATATGCACCACTTTAGATCGCTAAAAGATCACCGCCATCCGATTAGAATTGATCTGAAACAAAACCTGATCTGATGGTGTCGATACCATCGACGCGGGTCGATGGTATCGACCCGTCAGAATATCGACAAGTCTTCTTTTTCTGACATTTTGCTGATGCAGACTCGATATCATCGACTGTAGTGTCGATGGTATCGAAACCTTTTGGCATCACTTTTATCACTGATCCGACGATGTAGCTGGGCAAGGTTGATAGTATCAACTTTGCGTCGATAATATCGACCAGTTGATTGTTGGCTCGTTGTAGGTATCTCGCTACCATCAACTTCGGTGTCGATGGTATCGATGCATCTTGGTTCCTTGCGGCTGTCTCCCTGTGACCAAGTCGATACTATCGACATCTGTCGATGGTATCGACTACTGCATATATTCATTTTTCCTAAAATTTCAAGATAAATCCAAATCAACCGTGCTAAAACACAACAATATGATCATTTATAACCAAAAAGATGAAATACAGTAGATTTGATGCAAAAAGAGATTATAGACCAAAATGAGTGAATCATGTGATATTAACCACAAATGTGACTAATAAACACATAAAACACATGTAAAACCAGTCTATAAAAGCGAATCAAAATCCTCGCATCACTATTTTAACCATTCGACTGGGGGACAACTAATCCATTATAACTTATGCACAGGGCGGCGGGACGTACCCTACCTCAAGTGAGACAAAGCTCTAAGGGGCCAAAATCCAAAGGGACGAAAGTCTAGGGAGTTAAAACTCCAAATAGATCAAGTCAAGTGCTATTATAATATTCAATGCAATCAAACAATAATCAATCTGAGGTGGTGAACTTTTAAAGAGGCAGGAAAGGCTTACAAAAGTCTAGGGTTCACCACTAAATAATGTATATGGAAATCAAGAGAAAAATTAATAATTCAATATAAAAATAGAGAGTTAGTACATCAATTTATCCAAGACTCCATATATGCATAATCACTGAAAATAGCTTTAAGAGCTACAAATCTACAACGCACTATAATGGCGTTATCACTTGGCTTGGAATCAACTACTTGTTGAATCTATTCTATTAGGATTTTCTTTCCCTTCTATTGATATTATAATTTCCTACTTCTTCCCTTCTCTCTCTTTCTAGGATTTCTACTTGAATTTCATATATACTCAATTTACTATGCAGAGCTATTACCAATAATTAGCTACTTCAGATTAAATATTTCTATACAAAATAATATCAAAAATATAAACAATCTTTATTTCAATCATGTTTGTATATCAGTGTCGCAGAAGCTTACAAATATGATTACAAGTTTACAAAATAAAGTTCATTCCTATTAGTCTTCAACAGAGGACTACTCAGTGCATGTCTCTTCAAGCTCTTCCATCTATCACCTGCCCATGAGTTCCCAAAGGAAACGAAACTACACATGGACCCCATTGAAGGGAAATAAAAGGTCAGCAAAGCTGGTACTGAATTCTTATATCGACTATTTGCAAAATATAGGTTCTAAGTATAAATCACGGTAATATCAAATATAGGTAAGTAACATTTTGTGGACTAAATTTTCCAAATCAAGAATAACAATATTTCAATGTTTGTATTTCAAGATCAAATTTCACAAGGCTATTCAAAATTGTTCAAGATATCAAATTATCAAAATATTTACAATAATCAACTTTTGAATATTACAGTTGAGCACTGTCATATCATTTCCTTCAAGGGCTAAAGTGTCTTGTGTTCAGTCATCTATGAAAGAACGACACAGAAGCCTAATTGCTAATTTAACCAGTCGACTGGGGGACAACTAATCCATTACAACATGTGCATAGGGTGGCGGGACGTACCCTACCTCAAGTGAGCCAAAGCTCTAAGGGGTCAAAGCGCAAAGGGACCAAAGTCCAGGGAGTCAAAACTCCAAACAGATCAAGTCAAGTGCTATTATAATATTCAATGCAATCAAACAATAATCAATCTGAGATGGTGAACTTTTAAAGAGGCTGGAAAGGCTTACAAAAGTCTAGGGTTCACCACTAAACAATGTACATGGAAATCAAGAGAAAAATTAATAACTCAATATAAAAATAGAGAATCTAGTGTCTCGATTTATCCAAGACTCCATAGATGCACAATCACTAAAAATGGCTTCAAATGCGAAAAATCTACAAAGCACTATAATGTTGTTATCACTTGGCTTGGAATCAACTACTTGTTGAATCTATTTTATTAGGATTTTCTTTCCTATCTATTGTTATTATAATGTCTTGCTTCTTCCCTTCTTTCTCTTTCTAGGATTTCTACTTGAATTTTATATATACTCAATTTACTATGTAGAGCTATTACCAATAATTAGCTACATCAGACTAAATATCTCTATTACTATGAATTAACATACACCACTATGATTAGGATTTGAGTTTCACAAATGGTCTAAATCATATGTCCTCCAAAGTAGCTGATCAAATATTAAATCATACACATTACGCTATAAGAAACGTATCCATGAAGGTTTTGTATCAGTTTGATCAATTAAATCAACCTTTATATGCATACTTCTTAAATATATTTTGAGTTTCTCAATATCACAAAATATCTATATACACAAGTATCTATGGTTTTAAACTTGTATCTTCATATATGCCAATATATGTAACTTTTAAATATAAAGTCCATTCTGGATATATCACGTCATTATATGCATTAAACACCCTCCCATGTATATCCTTTTTCTTGTAATTTATTTCAATCAATGAAGTCATAACTAGGAAAAAAAGATGCATAAACAGTAGTAAGCACTGTTTTAAGTTTAGAAAATATATACGTCCATCTCCTATCCATGAAATAAAAAGTAGTTGTATCTAAGGTTTATAATTAGTAACTTGTTTTTACTACCAAGTTTTCATAATCTAATTTACAATGTATGTGAATCAATGTGCATCTTAACACGGTTAGTACTAATGTACTTGACTTGACTACTCAGTTTAGATTAACATGAACGTTACTATCTGATCTCCTGTTTATTACATACGCATTGGTTAATTAATGTACTTACAAAAATAGTAATCCGACCAAAATACAATGTAGAATATGTTGCTATGTACGCATATATATACTAATATATTGCATACCAACGTGATGATATGTTACTATAGTAAGTTCTGTATAATCGTATCATTATAAAGTTAAAAGGTCTACTTATAGAGATATTTTTGGAAACTTGAATAATACCACCTACCTCTTTTACTATTTATCAATGCAAAATGTACAATAGTAAGTTATTTAATTAGAACCGATCCGCCAACTAGGTCAATATCAAAATTTATTTCAAGCATGAATCATCTTCGTAACCGCGAGCCCATTTACAGTAGAACAAAGGTTCTACGCTGATACAAGTAGAAATGTATGTGTATAAACTGATTCAGAGTTTTAAGTATTCACTATGATTATCATGTCTAATCACGCTCTCCTAAGGAAACTACCCAGATTAACATTATCTTAATTCCCTTAATCAGTTTTTCAATAACAGAGATCATAGACTTACCAGCCACACGCAGATTTACTCTTCAGATCCTGGCCGCTGGTAGGCAATCAAGTCAAAACTTTGCACCAATGCTGGAGGTTGGCAATCAAGTCGTGGTGTGGATGGAAAGGTGGCATTCTCAGACCTCTGAGGATCATCCTTGCCGCTGGACTATGATGAAACAGTTGCCTTTGTGGAAAACTACGCGAGGTGATCAGATTTGTGGTGATCAAGGAAACCCGACAGTGATTCTGCAAGTTGGTAATACACGACCAGGTAGGGTTGAGGAGCCATGGCGATGAGATTTCGGGTCGGTGGATCTGTAGTTGCAGGTCACCAAGTTGCTTTGCCGGCAAGTAGGTTGAGGTGAGTCAGTGGATGGCGGCTGCAGGTCTCCGGTGCTGGTGACAGGGGTAGAGACCGTGATCACGAGGGGTCCGGGCAATAAAAAAAAAGGCTGAGGTTTGGGTCATTGTAATGCTGCTGGAGTAGAGAGAAGTACGTGGATCGTCATCAGGCTCCGGCTAATCTGCGAGGGAGATGACCAGTGGTGGTGTTTGCAATTGTAGGTCTTTTGCTTGCGAGGTGAGGTCAGCGGCGTCGAATCTGTACTCGACAATTAAGTTCGCAGTTCTATGGTGATTATGATTTTTTACAGTGCGAAGGTGAAATAGGCGGGCGTAGGTCTCGCAATGGTGATGATCGGAATTGGTGGTTGCTTCTATGCCGTAAAGAGAAGAGTCTTATAGAAAACTATGAGGATGCTAGGGTTTCAAGGATTACCTAGTCATCAAGTGGGGATTTGAGGAGGCGGCTGGCTGTAAGGAGGAGTTCTGAACGTAAGCAACAGCACAGCCATTTTCCAGTTCACAGAGTTTGACCAGGCAGCTTCCAGTTTTGGCTTCAGATGGTCTCAACGTATGCGTTGGGTAGAGGGTTTCGGTACAAGTTTTGTATAGGTATTTAGTATCTTGGTGATATTGTAATCCATTAATTAATAAAGGGGCAGAGGAAGAGATGTGCCGTTTCAGTCTATCGGCACGACGGTGTCGTATCGGATTTCTTCCGTTCCGCACAGATGAGATGAGTAGGGTATATTTTATACCACCATCTGGTATATGGGTCATGTTAGCGGCCAGTTTTTCTAGAGCAATTAAATAGACCAATAAAGTTTAGTCGTGAGATATTGACTACCATTGGCATAGTTTAAATTGTTAAATCTGAATCAGTTAGTAGACGATTTAGTATTTGAATTACACAACATTCATTCATCAGAGTATGTATACTTGAAGTTTGTATTTGATATTTCGAGGAGTTATCGACTCTTTAAATCTTTAGTATCATGTACTTATAATCTTAATAAGCCATTCCAAAGAACCATCCACCCAGACTTTAATAATTGAGTATATTTTTAGGAAATTGATATTCTCTCACTGATCAAAAATCTATATTATAATAGTTCTAAATAATTAAAATTGCTAAAACAGGAAATGAATTTTAATTTGATTCCAAAGGCAACAATAATTTGGTCAAACTAACTTTGACTGAGTCAAATTAGGATCATGAGAAACAAAGTTTTGTTTACAAAAGTCAAGAGTCAAAAGAGAAATATAGAGAATTGTAATATGGTTTTTCAAATGATGAGGATAACAAAATATATCTCAATCAAAAATCTAGACTTCAAATTTCAGTATGTTACATTGGATCATGGATGCATAAGGTGAAGCATCACCATCACATTCCATATTATTCTCAAGTATGATCTCACACATAAATCAAGGTGTAACCATCGGGTTATAGCGTACTAGGGTTTGAACAACAATAACAGAGCACTCCATGATTGTATTAGTCGTTCAAGGACTATTCATAACCAATTTCCATCACTTAGTTATATTAAAGCTAGGTATAAAAAGCTATACCTCATTAGGGTTATATATCAATACAATATGGTTATCATCCCTTCTATTCATATGAGTGAATAGGAAAGACTACCTTATTCAGGGTAACCCTCCATTTGTTCCATCATCATTCAACCCATATCACCATACCACAATTGTACAATACTAAGATGGATTACTGGTATGAGTCACTAAAACTATCAAACACCTTTAATTAACATATTTCTTGGACATGTACACTGAAATCATACATAGAACGAATTTACATCCCTCATTATACCTTCAACAAATTACACTTCTAAAAACAAATTTAGGTATTACTGAAAGCCATTGTTTTCTCTTATCTCCTCATTCATTACTACTTACTTCTTATTACTTATCCTTCCCATTTTGACCATATAGAATAAACATCCCTAAAATTGAAACATACAAGGTAAGAATAGATTATTCATATTTCTTGATATCACTGTAAGAATTTATTTCATACAGTACTTTACTCATGTTATATTTCTCCTTTTGTTCAAGACACACTTGTTACATTTCAAATTTATTTCTTATCCTTTGTCAGAATCATTTCCATATTGTTTATCTACCTTTCAAATTAACTAACTTTAAACCATGGATTACTACCAGTGCTAATTTACTTCTCATAGTGCAATTCACATGATCTTATTTTATAGAGATGCTAGTATTCAAGGTCAAACCACTAGTGATATCTCTTGAACTACTACAACTCTAAACATTCTAGGGTTTTGTCCTTATCAGTAGCATGACGTTATTGTGATGTGACTTTGCTCCCTTAATTTGAAATTCAAACTTTGGATCTCACAAGTTTGACTAAAGTCTTCTTTATCTTATCAATTGAATTTCCTTTTTCTTACTTGGCCATTCAGATAGATCACATTCTCAATTTACCCTACTAGAGTTTAGCCATCATATTGTGTGTCATTATTACATTCACTAGATGTCTCTACCATGGTAGTTATGCATCATATATGATTCATTTTCTTATCACTTCACTCCCACATTTCTCTCATTAAGTAATACATGAAAGAGAAGATGATTATGAGACTTAGAATTCTTATCTTCAAGCATTCCCTTAATATATTTCTTATATGTTGGTTTAATTGGTTATCAACAAGGATACTTGAGTAATTTGCACTTGCTTGAATCTCGCAACCTCTTTCTTTCATAATCTATATTACTCTATCATGTTTCAAACCCTTTCTTACTATCCATAATCCTATTTCTATATACTATTCTTCCACCTGTCATTTTTAACTTCTAATTTCCTCTTATGATCATGTTGCTTATTCATGTGTATGATCATGTATACCATGTTGTATATATTTATTTTTATCCTTCTACTAATGTGAAGTTGAAATTATAAATCAATAATCTCTCTACTAGTTTCACCTCATGTTTAATACATTACATATCCTTCATTTTAATCAAATCTCTCATGCATGTGTCAAACTTTGTTTCTCTTTCAATCAAGTTTATCCTTTCTAAATATAATCTACCTTTGTCTGACGTATTCATTTGTTAAGCTACACTTTTGTTCTTCTTTTAGAAACTAGTTTGTTGTTCTATAGAGACTTAGAATCCAAAGGTAGTAAGGATGAATGTATTAAACTTAATAATAAAGGTATACATTCCATGCTCTCAGTTATGTCATGTAACCCTCATTCCTTAATCAAGCTCATCATTTCTAACACTTCTCTTTGTTTCAACTAAGTTTCTTATCCTACTCTTATGATTTACATGTTCATCTAATTCTCTTTATTTTAACTCTTCTGAAGACTCTTGACTTCTATGTACTTGTCGTATACTTAACTCTTTTCTTCTATTTTCCCTTTGCTTTGGAGTACATAAAAGCATTGTACTTGATTATATGATCCATTCCTCATGATTAATTCTTACTATCTTGGCCCTTACATACTTTTCTCATATCTTTTCCATATTTCATATTTAAAGTTCATATAATACAAATCATTAAACTTAATTTGAACCTTATGTTGTGTTCCTTTATTCCCAATTAAGGGTTTCTCATATGAAGCCCCAAAGTTGGATCTCAGATATCAGTTCCAACAGATTCTTAGCTATTCTAATCTTTCCCATATGTTTCAACATCTTAGTGTATGTACATTCTCACTATGATGTGGATCTAATTTATCCAGAGTCTGCTCTTATTATATTTTCAATAGGAGTCAATAGATCCTAGTAACACACCCTTCCAGCTAGACTAGGCCTCACCTATAGTCCTAAAGCCAAGAGCTACCCAAGATTAACCAACTCCTATTAATCTCAAACATGTGGAAAGAATATCCACTTAGGGAAAACCCATTTAAACATAACTTCTAGTCTACTTGATACAAAGAATATAAACAATAACTGAATCACTTCATGATACACAACAATATAAAAGAACCATATATATTCTACAAACTGATAATCTGAATTCATACATATAAGAGCATTTCTATTGATTCCAATCAAAGAAGAAATATAAAAGCAAGAGTTGTATCACATTCTATGTTTAATCTCTTACTCCTTCATTACTTTTCGGTCTCCTAACCCTATGATTTCTAGAGTTTCTCTCTAGCCCATCCTTCCTCTACATACCTGGCCAGGGCATCCAGAGTAGATTGATACTAGTCAACCTAAGTATTCATATATCGGGCCAGGTTATCTAAATACTCAGACCTCCCAGAGCTATTCACACACCACCTCTTACTGCCGCATTTATAACTCTGACTCTCTATTCTAATGGTCACTGACGACTCAGCCTAAGCTCTGATACTAAAAGATTGTCACACCCAAATCCCACGATTACCAATAATCATGAGATTAGGGAATAACTTTGAGGATTATACTTAATACAAAGTTCACTCCTGATTTTTTTTACCTTTATTTCAAACTCTTTGTTTTCTCACATCCAATCACATAAACAAACTTTACAAGAGAATTAAACTTTGATTACTCTAATATGATCTCAACATTAATGATACACATACATACATTCATTTTGTTTCTCACACTTCCATGTACATATGACATGATAATCAGATACATTCTCTCTTATCAAGGAAATAAAGATACAAAACCTCATTTACAACTCTCTCACATCTATACAAGGACCTAGAGTGACATGGACCGACTGAACTTAACTAATATCATACTTAACTCATGTGATAGATCTAATCTGATGCTTTGACCTTCTTCAAGTCCATGTGGCTTCCCTAAAAATTGTCGATAGAGGGGTGAACCTACTCGCTCAGTGAATGAGTACGTCAAAGAAATAGTTTAAAGCACTTACATAATTACAGATATACCTTTGAGAAATTGATATCAATTATAACAACAGTAAGCTTTAAAGAGATTAATCATTCACAATAATAAATATGGCAGGATACTCTAGATATCTACAAGAGTGAATCAATATATTAACATGCTTGATTAATCTCAAAGAGGACTAATAATTTAGAAACATACAAAGGATAAATGAATAATTGCACACACTTATTTAACCTCTCATTCATCTTATTATGCCCTGAACCCACATGAGGTGTACCACAATATGTGAAAGAATCACGACAGGATACAATCTCACTGTATAAGGCTTAGAAGCATGCCCGGGTTCCTAAGCCTATCTCTTGAGTAAGACCCTGTCTGTAGTGAGCCTCGGCATGTCTACCTCTCGGTGGCAAATAGGAGTGGCCATATATCTCAGACTCCACCTCTCAACCTGGGTACTCAAGCGGTGAGTCAAAGCCCTCAGGCTTATTGTGCATCAGTGGACCTGCTGACCACTAATCACGCAACAAGTAATACAGGTACCACCAGCATCCCCAGTTGGTTTTGGGAACCACACAATTGTAAGGAGTCCACCCTACTGGTCAAGACCCCCGCACCCTACTGGTGTGCTCTGTCTTACCTTATTCTAGACTACCTCTAGTCGGGAAACCGTTTCCTCCTCACGGTGCAGGACGCATCCTGTGAGGATTCTATAGTGTTTAGGGAATATACATGTCTAATTCACTCTTTAAATTCACAATTCAATCATCACATCAACATATCTTTGTTTAGCAGTGTAAACCATTATTTTCATAAACCATCTGATAACATTTACCACAACTGAACTATTAAGTATCACCACATCTCAAACTGAAAAACATTGATATCACAATACCAGTTTCACTGAACACCCTATCATTAGGGTTTCATTTACCTCATTCACTTATTGTAAAGACCAAGTCTCTACTAAAAACCATGGCAAACAAAAACACCAAATGTGTGGCAGCGAAAGAAATAAAACTTGACCTTATTCAAAATGTATAAATTGCACCTTATAAAAATTTCCCAAATGGGAGTACATCTTTATATAAGAACAAGGATCTAGGTAGAGAAAGACTTAGAATAATACAACTTGTCTCCACAAACAACATAACAAAAGTTTATACAACTAGTCCAAGCTATCTAGATGTGCAAGATCTCCTTAGCCTTAGGCAGGTTCACCAAGCTTCCATGCGCCCTCTGATCCTAATCTGGGTGGTTGGGTTCACCCAGTAAGAGAAATTTAAAAATGTATGTGTAAATAGAGGCAAAATGTCAATTATAAAGCTAAAGCATTGAACAATCAATGATCCACTAAACTAAGAGATTACAAGAATAAGAGGCAAATGAACAAATACGAATTGGAAGACTGCCATATTTCAACATCAACAATAATCGCATTGCATGAATATATTATGACACAAACTCATCCCAATGTAGGGTGAGGCACCTACCGGACCTGACCATATAAAATGGCAGGGGGACTAAAACCCCAGTGCCTGGCAGGAGGACTAAAACCTCAGTGCCCTGTATAAAGTGGCAGGGGGACTAAAACCCCAGTGCCCTATGGGTGGTTTGTACTCGTGTACACTACATTGTCACTCGGCCAATAAATACATCATGCATAAATAAGTCACTTGGCAGTAGTGAAATTATAAAAGTAATTGCATCATAGAAAATGGGAATAAAACCTCATAAATAAATCTCAAAAAATGGGCCAGCATAGGCAACAACAATATCAAGCATTTCAAAAAGATGAGCCAACATAGGCAATAGCAAGATTCACATAATTCAAATAGATGAGCCACAATGGAAATAGAAGCATCAAAAAGTAAAGAGCCAAATAAAGGCATTAGGAGGACATCAAGGCTAGCACATAATGTTTGTAGGGTTGAATAAGAACCCAACTAAAGGATAGGTAAATTCCACATTATTACACATCCATACATTCCACATAATTAGGTGTCACATAGATAAATAGGGTTCACATACGAAATAAGGTCCACATACTAAAATAGGATTCACATACATAAATATGTATCACATACGACATAGGCTTCACATACATAGGGGTCACATACCTTATCTTGATCCATTACTTCCACCAATCATATTGTTTTCACTTCCACTTTTCCCTAGTTATAAACATTACACATGTATTAATATATATTAAGGCATAATGCATATAAAAAATACACATTTTTAGACCTTGTTTGCAAAACTTTGATTTAGGACTCAAAACCTGATCGACAACATCACTTATATTTTATTGATTAGAAAAACACCTTTTATTTATCAATTGGACTTAAAATGAATTATTTACCAATTTTATAACATTTTATATGATTAGATTAACATCCAAAGCAAACTTTGAAAAATGAATACAAGTCATGGCTCAAAAACCATAAAATCAGATTCTACATGAAAAATCCTTTCCAATGACTATTTATTTGCATTTTTCTGACCATGGATCGGTTTACTATGAATTAAGTAAAATCAACCAATCAGAATGCAAGAAAACCATAGCGTGACAGTAATTTAGATGAAAATGCAATTCGATGTAAATAGTAGGTGAAATGACCAAAATGCCCATGTGTTTAAAATGAAATCAATTAAAATGAAGGGGTCACCAATGTCATATGTTCATTTCAATTGTTACAGCGAGAAAACAAAACCAAACGTGAAATTATGATATTACCCATGCATTATCAATGGATTTATCAAAGCTGCGGGGACTCCAGGGTCATTGCGTGACCAAGATTGTTCCCCTCGCAGCCATGGCCATGAGAGCAGATATCTGGATCTTGGGCTCCAATGCTCCAGGCCGCTTCCCTGCGGGTTGTCCCAAGCTGAGACCAGGAAGTTGTTCCCCAATGTCACATGGTCACAGGGAGCTCAAAAACGCAACCAGGCATGCTCAGGAGCAAAGGAAGAAGGCCCAACTTGGTCAGGAATAGGGGAAAGGAGAGGGACGGTGGAACCACCCGACAAATCCACAAAAAATGAAACTAATGACGCCCACGAATTCTCAGGGTCGAGATGATTCGAAAACAGGAACTTTCGACAGAGGAGGAACACCAGAACTCAGAAAAGCTTGGCACCGGCAACGGCTCTACGGTGGTCCTATAGGATCGGGAAAATGGGGGTGTCGCGAGGCAAGGTGATCAAATGGAATTGGAGGACAAGCATCGAGGATGCTTACCTAGAAGCCAATTGAACGGAGGTGGTTGGAGGTGTGAGCAGTAGGTCGAGGTTGCCGCAACTGAAGACGGAGTAGGTCAGGGTGTCTCGGGAAAGGAGAGGTGAAATTGAAGGGAGAGGAGGAAGGCTCGAAGCTTGAGGGTGCTCGAAGAGCCCTTAAATAGGTGTGGGGAAGGTTGAAGCTTGCTCTGCAACTCCTTGGTGGAGAGGAGGAGGCGGCCCAGGTTGAGCGTTTCGTGCTTAGTGAATGGGAAGAGGTTAGCAGTCCCTTGTTGGATGCGGCTTGGAGAGATGAATCGCGAGGAGGAAGAATTGAGTGAGATGGTGATGTGTAGAGGGAGAACAAGATCGAGAAGGCAGAGAGGCTCGGCTGTCGAACGGCCAGAGGTAGGAGACGAGTTCTCCACCATCGGATCTGATCGAGATCAAATGACTACCATTGGATGATGAGCAGGTGAAGGGTGAGGCGCGTGACAGGGAAAAATGTGCAAACTTTGGCATTACAGAGTCATTTAAATGAAATGAACCAAAGACTTTAATTACACCATATTAAAAGCGTATAAAATAGTTTTTACGGGTCAAATCAACTCCAAAAACCACCAAATTTGAACCATTAGCTCATTTTAAAGTCTAGAACAATGTTATGCAATTAGATTCTCTTTTACTCATTATTTGGCCCTTAATAAATATATTGTTCATTAAAGTGTATATTAATATATTAGAATGAATGAGTTATATGAGAAGTCTTATTTTAATGGATTACATGAGTGAATTTTGAGATATTCATCCATTATTAACTTTAAGAGCAAAATCTCACCATTATATTCCATTTATATATATTATTATCATTTTTAGGAGAGAGAAGGAAATTAGGTTAATTACACTCATAATTAATTCTATTACATATTTTTGCTCATATCTTATCCAAAAAGATATAAGAGCTCCAAATTAACATTATCCACTTATTACCTCTCATAAAACTCCATTTTGCATTATTAAACCTTAATTATTACCTTAAGTGGGCTATTTGTACAAACACCCCTTTATTATCATAAATGGGGGTAATAATGGAATTTCACCATCATTAATGCGCAAATTGCACATATAGTCCAAAAATGATTCAAAAGGATGGGAAATTTATGAAAAATGTCCAAATGGACTTAAAGGCAAAGAAAAGCTCAAAAGTGGGTAAATTGCAGGGAAGACCATGGATTTTAGTATGTTACACTTATCACATAACTCACATAAGGATTGTATACATCATACATCAAGAATAACATTGAATCAAGATGTCTAATTGCAAACCTCCAACTTTCCATTCATTTAGTGCCTCACCCTCCTTACTGATATATCAAGCAAACATTGATATCATCAAATGAAATCCAAGATGTTATCTGACATATATGTAATATGCATACAAATAAAACAATCATTCATAACAAAGGAGATTCAACTAGGCAAACTTCTTTATTCAATTATACAACAATTTCAATCATAGCTAAAAATCTTAGATTTCAGTCATAGCTAAAACTCTTAGATTTCAGTATAATCATGAAACCGCTACAATTAATTTAAAATTTTTCATTTAGATGGATTGCGATCATTTCTAATTATGATTTCATTATCTAAAATGCATCACAACATAGGAATAATCCATATCATATCATCTTGCAAAAGCTAGATCAAAAAGGCAACTTAGGGTTTGTACTCACATAATAAACAATTGAAGATTATTGATAATTTAACTCATTTTCATGAAATATGATTTTTAAAGGAAGTACCCACTCACCCTAAGGTGTGAAAACACCTTAAAAACATAGCACATCTCTGAAACTCTCGAATCCATATCGGAACTTTAGCAAAATACGCGGTTTCTTCTTCCTTTCAACCCTAAACAGGGTCTACTGAAGGTAGAAGATAAAGGTCAGAGGTTAATCCAAACCTCAAATTTGTTGAATCGGGGATTCCGAGCAATGGTAAATGAGCAGGAGGAAGAATTGATGGTTAAAACTACTTACCAACTTTAATCAATACCAACCCTTTTAGATTTTTGTCGTTCTTCACGTTCTTTCCCAAACATCACCCCAGAATTCATCCTCCAGGTCTCCCTATCACGGAGAAAGGTATCTAGGATGATAGAGGATTGAATCGTGGTTCCAATATACTTCATTTCATTGAAAACGGATAAGTATAGCTCGAGATAAGATCGTTTTACTATTTGCTATCATGGGTGGCGTCGGCTGCGGTTGAGGTGTCGACCCAGCGTCGTGGGTCGCGATGTCGACACAGCATCATGGGTCGCGGTGTCGCCGCAGCATCATGGGTCGCGGTGTCGCCACAGTGTCGTGGGTCACAGTGTAGACCACGGCCGCGATCGATGCAGCGTTAGTCGTGGTGTCGGCCGCAGTCGCGGTGCTATGTATATATTTACTAAAAAGGGCATAACTCTCTCATTTTAACTCCGATTTGGTTCATTTTTTTGTTGGATTCACAATTGAATTATATAAAATTCAAAAATACTATTTTTATAAAATTCTCATAGTAAAAATTATTTATTAATTATTTCCTTCAATTTCATTAACTCTCATCTTGCATACATATATGGGTTAATGCTATGTTACTCCAACTCGGATATTTATAGTAGGCTTAAGTCATGATTATGAGTTTCCCAAACAAGTATTTAAGATTAACAAAGTTAAGGAAAAGCACAACATAGAATATTACTAACAAAAGTATGCCAAGCATTAAGATTATCTTAAAACTCTAGGATTACCAACAAAGCTAGGAACGGGTTGTAATACTTACCAAGGTAGAAGGAAGAAAATATGTTGATCTAAACTATTTTTCTAGGTCCCATATGATCTCAATCAAAGATAGAAAAAATTTCTATGTTCTAAACCTCGGGTACCCTAGAATCACCTTGGAGCTTCCATACCACGCCGCCCCCTACTCGTGGAGTGGGGCCACTGAAGAACTTTTCTGAGGTGATAGCATAGTATGAGGAGGAGCACCCAAGAGAGGGGTTCACTACATAAAATGTGGACAAACAAGAAGAAGGAGGAGAGACAAATGTGCCAGAGCAGCAACACATTTTTGAGTACCCACGCCGCACACGACCGAGAGGAGAGGACTTTGATGCGTAGCCACCTCCAATAAATGCAAATGACATGTCAGTCATTCATGCACAGTTGGAGGTAATTCAATAGACACAATAGTAAATGTGGTTAGATAAACAGCAGATGCATCATCATATCAACCACATGTACCACTATCAGCATGCACAGGCACAGAGGAACCCCCAATGGGGGGAGGATTTCTGGGGATCACTTTCTGGCTACCAGGAGACATACCCGCCTCCACAGGCACACTATTGCGGCCATTACTACCAACACCCCCCACCAGAAGGAGTACCACCACCACCACAACCATGACTTCTACTCTATCATTCCTAAGCTTTAGTTTCATGTTGAGGACAACATGATTCAAAAGTTTGGGGTGGTAGGGCAGTAAGCCCTCAATTCTCATCTTATTTTATTGATTACTTATCTCATCTGATTACTTTTTGTTTGTTTTTGCTATCTAGTTTAGAGTTTATCTACTTTGCATACTTGCATTCCATGTAGTTTTCTTTCTTATCATTTTTGCATAATTTTCAAAACAATTGCTCTTTTTTCCATGCATTGCATATCATGTAGATTTTTGGTAATTTTTTCATGTATTAGCTAGGATTTGCTTGTTTATTGCTTTAAGTTCAATAATATAGGCTTAGATGTTATTGAAGGCAACTTGGCACTGTTTTGGCCAATTTTGCCCAAATTTGAGATTTCTTTCCTAAAAGTGTGTTTCAACCCAATCTCTACTTTTTGGATTAAAAATGATGACCTTTGAAAAATGTAAGTGAATTATCATTGTTTATTGCTAAATGGTATCAATTCTTGACTTTTTACATGTGCATCACCTCTCTTGTGTTTGTGAATGATTTGGTTGAATTTTGACTTGAGAAAGCTATGAGCACTTAGTGTCTATGAAATCACTTGATTGAAGTTTCAATTTCAGGTTGTTCATTCATGTGGTGTGATGTTGTTGGATGAAATGTTGGATTACTTTTCATGCAGGATACCTTATGTTGAAAATCACACCAAGGACCCCTCTTTGACCTGACTATTCACTCACCATCTTCCTACCCCTCCACCTCATGAAAGGATGCCAAAGTGCACATATCAGTTGTGGTCACCTCCAAAAGTTTGAGGTGGCCACATCCACAACTCACTGCTTCACTCTAATTACCATATTCCCTATCTACTCCAAGGGAAAAGAAAAAGAAAAGAAAAAAATGGCTCCTGTTTAAGAGCATCTAAATAAAAAAAAATATGAGTGACCTATGTAATATCACTCTAAAATCTTACCGCAACCCTTTCCTCCATTTTCATACACATTGAGCCAGAAAACATCAAACCTAGCTCATTTTGCTCTTCCCCACAGCCACGTGGGTCATTTAGTGTGATTTGAAACATAAAGCTGAAAGCATGAAGGTGAAACATCACTCCTAGTCATCCTTGATTAACGCCATCATGAAATAGTCTAGTCGGAACTACATGAAAGAAAAATGGATGGCTTGTGTGTTTTATGCACTATATTTGAATTTTGAATGCTTTGTGCTCTTTTCATGATTTTTTGTGAAAGTAGGAGAGGAGAGTGGTGGAATGCATGTACTTAGTCACTATTGATCCCATTCAGCAATAATAATCCTTTACATTGCATTTGTCATTTCTTGATTGTGGAAAAATTGTAGTGAGATTGAGTTGGAGCATACTTGAGGACAAGTATGTTTCAAGTTTGGGGTGGTGATTCAGCCCTACTTTAGGGCTTCATCTTGTGTCATTTTGCATTTCAATCACATCTATACCTATTAGATTACATGGCATTTCCCTCAATATGCATATTTGTGAAAAATGCACTTATGGGCATTATTTGCATGTTTTTCAGGCATTTGGACCATGCTTGATGTAAGAGAGACAGAAGGAGTGATCCTAGGGATTCTATTACAACCCCAATTTTTGGGTTCTTTTAGTTGGAAATGCAATTTTTCCAATAAATGTATGATTATGTATTTTGTGTGAATTATGTGCCTTAAATGGATTCCTTTGATAAATAGCTCTGTGTATTTGATTTTGTGGGTCTTGTTGGCTGTTGGGCCCAATAACAAGAAAAAATAAATAAAAAGGAAAAGGAATCAATTAGTAAAAGAATAACTAAGATAACGAGAAAAGAAAGATGTGGAAGCATCTATAAGGCTAAGAATTATCCTTCAAGAAGGGATTTCATATCTTTAGGATTTCTTGGGTTCCAAGGAGTCCAAGTTGCAAAGATAATAGGAGAAGAAAGAGATAAAATCAAATAAAGCATTATTAAGAAGGAAAGATGAGATAATGATGAAATCTTAAGAAATATGTGGAAATATGGATAATGAAATCATAATGGTTGATATTTCAAGTCCACATGGTTTCCAATGGTAAAAGCAATCTAAATAAGGAATATAAAAGAATAGGAGAGAGAAAATATGTATAAAATATGACTTAATAAGTGATAACTTGCATATTAAGAAACGTACCTCATACTTTCGAGTTTGAGTCCCAAACTTTGCACATGAAGATCCAGTCCTCATGGACTTCTCCCTAAATTTTGGGATTAAAATGATAAATAGTTTGGGAGATATGAATTTTGCAAGTTTCCTAAAGTGAGAGGGATAGCTAATGATGTCACACTTATTTTCCCGATTAAATTGGTATATAAAATCCGTATAAGGACCAGGCACACCGCACAGTAGACATTGGATTAAAATCCAAGGGCACCTAGGTCATCTTCTACCTCAGGTAGGACTGGGAATAGTAGGAGTTCGATTCGATCTAGATTCTCTCTTAATCTAGTCTGTGTATGGTTTTTGTAACTCTCCCAACGAGTTAGGGAGAAGATTCCATACCCAATCATACTAGGTTTCTCAACTAGAGGAGGACTGGGGAGGATTTCCCCAAAATCTTGGCATCGAACCCTAACCCAGGTCTAAATAAGGGGGTGCAGGTCTCCCTTTAAAAAGGTAACAGCACCCCTGGGACTCTGGTGGAATCCGCAGTGCATTCTACGATCCAATTTTGTGCTTGGGCATGTGATTACCCTCTCCCAGCCATGGCATTCTAGCTGAGGAACTTTTGGGCCATTTCGGCATCTCCGGCCGGGTCAGGTGATGCTGAGACCACCAATGGCTTCGGTGTGTGAAGAGGTGGAGATCTTCGCCTGCTACTAGGGATGCGAGATTGGTGAAGTCAACCCATTGGTTGACTAACCTTTGTGGGCTCTGTGTCGTGAATAACAATAGGCGGGGGGTTGAAGATGATATGCAAGAAAAATATGGGACTGCCCCTGAGTCCAGTGTACTCGGCAAAGGGCCTTAGCATCTTTTCGTAAAAGGTCAAGACTCATTCCTTGAAGAAGGGAGCAGTGGATCATTCCGATCTGGGTTCTGAGTTGAATGAATCCAAGAAGGTGATCCGTGAACCAAGAGGATCACTGGAGAGGTTGGGAGGTCAAACAATGACGTGTTATCCATCGATTGGATGAAAGGTATTTATCTTGCAAAAATTCTAATTAATTATTGATAACTCGGATTGCAATAACTAATATATGAAAATTGATCAGAAAAATGCACGCAATTAAATAAAAATAGATTTAGGGTCTGAATCTAATACTACTTCAAAAAGTGGTTAAAGTTGCTAATCGTAGTGCTTTATAATGAGGAAAACCCCTAATTTGATATTTTATGAAATTGAGATGATTCATATGGATAATCTACAAGAAGATTAACCTGTTGTTAATGAAAAGATGTTTCAAATGTCTAATTAGATAATCCATGGTCTAAATAGCTTAATTTAGGGTTTTGATATGCTAATGAGCATTAATGGGCTTAGAAACCCTAATATAGGTGTTAATTGTTTCTTATGTGGATTAATTCAAAATTCATTAAGAGAAAGAGATGTTGAGTTGATCCTAAGCATGTTAGGAAGGTTTTAACAAGATAATTAGGGGTTGCCACCCATTTTACTATTTTAGGGTTTGTAGTGGTAATGGTAAAAATAAACCCTAATGAAAACTGAAAAAGAAGTAGAAACTCTAGGAAGCGAGTTCAGGTTGAATAGGTAGAATCTTATAAAGTGTGTAGTAAATAGAGTACATGTGTTTTCATGATTCTTGCTTGTGTGGATTGAACTGCTTGCTTGGATTGTTTCTTGGTTTGATTTGATGTTAGCTTATTGAATTTGCTGAACAGGTATGTGGTTATTTTATGAATAATCACCTTTAGTTTCACAGTGTTTCCCGAATGTCTCTCAATTGACTACAACCTAAACTGTTGGATGTTCAATTCTACAATCCTATAAAGTCCCTATGTGTATCAAAATTGAATATGAACGTGTTTCTCGAACCTACATGCCACCCCAATGTATGTTGTAAGACCAAGCCCCAGAGGGAAGACCATTGGGCACCCTGATAGGTGACCCCAGGCACCAAGCTAAGGATGGAGAAGGTGGCCTTATGTCCCTTGCAAGGACAAAACCCTAAGAGAGGGTAATCCAGGGTTTAGGAAAAAATAGGTTGAGAAGTCACATTGAAAGCGTAATTTGGATTTTTAATCAATTATTTGCTATAAGTAGGTTTTTAGAAACTATTTGTGAAATTGTGATTGTTCCCCACATAACAATATAGAAATATACTGACCGACATTTTGTTTGTTGGCATTTTAGGTACAATTTAGAAAATGGACAAACAGTAAATCGAAATATTGTAAAGATACAATTAACTTGTGCAAGGAGGATTAGTTAGCTTAGACTTTTACTATGGATAGAAGTCTAGATCTGAATTTTACAAGGTATGCAAAAAATTTGTTTTATTCCATCTTTTCAGTTTAGTTATAGTAGAATTTGATAATTATTTTTAAATAAATGTCAAACCATGGATCCTAAAAATTTGGGATAACATCTCTGACTATTTGGTCTCCCTTAATTGGGGGTTACTGGGAGGCGGGGTCGTTACATTTGGTATTAGAGCCAATGGTTTCTCATTTAATCCTTAATAATTATTAAATTTTACAAACTTTATAGAACTTGAGGGAGTTATTAGAGGATTTTCTGATGACAGAAGTGTCTAGAAAAGGATCACAGTCTGGGGGCTAGCAATATTTTCCTCTACCCCGCTAGTCAGTCACGAGGACTCCTGAATGCAGTGTAACTGTCTGGCCAATGTCTGAGGTTCTGACTCAAAATAAGACACCTTTAGGACTCTCTCATCTATTTCACCCCTTCTCACCCCTAATTCAATTAAGGATTCTAGGATTTAGGATTTCTCTCTCTTCCCCACCCTCTTGAGGTTAGGGTAAGTAAGATAAGGATTAAGGAATCCTCCACCAAATAAATGAAAAGCATGTAAACAATATGTCATGGACATAAGTTTAATAGTTTAAGCATAAATGAAAGATTAGCTACATGCTTAGGTTGCATGTCATGTGTGGTCGTTCCCTCAGAAGAGCACTGAGGTTAGATCTTCTTATTAGGAGGGGGAGGAGATAGTTAACCTTGGAAGAGGTAGAGACCTGATGCATCCTCTGAGGATGATGCTAGCCCTAACCCTAAGTGGTTCTTAGAGAAAGAGTTGACAAGATGAGCTAGATATCATGGTTGACCATGCATGTATATTCGTGGGTTCATGTACATAGAGTCTTTGTGTACCCCTGAGAAGCATGAACTAGGTTTGACCTAGTGCTTTTGGTAACCCGACCTTGTGTGGTTGTGCCTGTCGAGGGTGAGAAATAGCTCCCTCTCATGGAGGATAGTGGTGACCACATAGAAACCCTTATGGAAATATAGGAGCAGGGAAGAGGCATGCACCTATGAAGAGGTGGACAGTAGTAGGCTGACTGCATGTTCTATACCTAGTCCCGTAGGGTTATGCCTGATGTTCATGAGAGCAGCATGTAGAGCCTGGGATTATCTGTGCCAGACATAGGTCTTGATAGTATCTTTCACCCTTGTAAGTGTCGACATGTACCCTTAAGATCTTAAGCCATCCTCTAAGAAAGGACCTTCAAAGGAGAAAATCATGGTAGGGATAGCTCTAGAGAGAGAGAGAGCAAGACCAATGAAGAAGGTTGGAGATCTTGGTTCTGAGACATGAAGAATCATGAGAGGATGGGTATGTCATGACCTATTTTAGACGACCTTGAGTAGATATTTGTGGTTGCCTCATGCATGATCCTTGGAGGCTTGTCGTACCTTGGTTGCCTTAGGGGAACCAAACCCTAGAATGAGAAAGAGGCTTCTAAAACCAATGTATAAATGTTATAGGTTCCTACCTTACCTTATAGGGGTAGAAAGGAGAGTTCCTTAGACTGATGAGGTATGGAAACAAGTTGTGAGGCCTCACACCTAGTTGGGTATCCTTATGTAGGACTCTGAGTTATGGTTTATGTGGAAGAATAGTAGGAAGTGCATGATATACCTTGTACATGTTTGGTTTGTGGTTAGACAACTGATGCACAAGAAGTGAACCTAGGGTTCCTTGACCTAAGAGGGGAGGTAGTAGTACCTGGTGTACCTGATGCTCACAAAGATGCTTGAGTTCCTACGGAATTGAGCATGGCACCTCTCAGGTTTAGAGGGAAAGGGAACCCCTTGGACTAAGGTATATGTTTGATGAACCCCTCACACATATTGTTGGCATAAGTATGCGTTTGGCCAACTTTGAGGAATAAGTAACAAGTAGGACATATCAAGGAACCCAAAGTGGCTTATAGGTTTCCTTCTTGCTAGTTACATATATAGGTAGCATAATAGGGTTATGCACATGATGAGGTAAACCTTAGAAGAAAGGATGTTTGTGACCTTCACTGTTATCAAGACATAGTTTGCTCCTATCCTTGGGAAGGATCTTTCTGTAGGATGAGTACCAGCCTTTTTTTTAGGTTCAAGGTAACCTAAAGAGGTCTCTCTTATATTAGTTTGATGAGTGAAGTGGAGAGCACATGGTATGAGCACGAATCTATAGACCCTTGTGTGACCATCTCTAAGGGGCATGAAGATATGTTGCCATGGGGGTAATCTTATGGGGCCTTACCAAGTTAGGTAGGTCGC
This sequence comes from Alisma plantago-aquatica, assembly GCA_963693085.1. Taxonomy (NCBI): domain Eukaryota; kingdom Viridiplantae; phylum Streptophyta; class Magnoliopsida; order Alismatales; family Alismataceae; genus Alisma; species Alisma plantago-aquatica. Next base: position 212,168,583 of record OY856414.1, read on the forward strand.
CATGATCCCTATGAAAGGATGTAAGTTTGACCATGAGTGCCCAGAGAGATGATGGACTTTTGGGTAAAGATTCAAGAATGAGATGTGCTATGATGAAATCCTAAGCCAATACTAAGGTCATGAAGGGATAAGACCGATGGAAGTAGGAGTTGTCTATTCTCTGGATGCACGAGACCTTAGGGTCTAGAGGTAACAACTACCTTTATCCAAGGACATGGGCTAGGAGGTTGGCCACCTTAATCAGTTCATGGGACCTAAGGGGTAAATATGAGAGGCACTCCCTAGATGTATAAGGGTCAGGTCACCCCAAAAGTGTTGGCACCCTAGAGACCTTGAGGTAATGACTAAGGATTGTACATAATAGATATGTTAAGATCCAGAGGTGATGGGAATAGTCTTCCCATGGGTATAGACCCATAATGGAGAAGTTCATGTTGTGGAGACACGTAATGTATGTTTCAACTTAGAATGGAAAGTGAGATGGTGATGTGTGATGCACCATCTCTACTCTTGGAATAGGTTTAACTCTGTATTTGGACTGCAACCAAATGCCTTTTTCATCTTGTTATGGCTTTGATAGATAGGACAAAATGCATGCCATACTGAGGATAAAGGTCATATGAGTTGAAACCTTTTTACTATGATTGAGGATAGAGGAAGTACACACCTTTTGAGATTACATTGGATATGTGGTTTGGAAACACGAAGAGAACAAAGGTAATTATCATATGAGGACGTTCTTGTCAAGAGAAATTTGGATCGTAAGAGTTGCATCTTGGGTATGGTAATCGAGATGATGAGCTCAAAGTTTCCTTGACTCAATTAGACTTAAACACGAGATGTGGGTGATGAGTATATGAAGGTTTATGTTTTTACCATCACCTAGCACATAAGGAATTAATGTGGTAGCATATGCTTTTAGTTGAGACCAAGACATCTTGTTTAGTCGGTAGAGAGGATAGAAGAGGTTGAACCCTAAGCTTGTGAGACATGCAGGGCTAACACTCAGATACACCTCTCCGAAAAAGAAGGTGGTGAAACCCGCGACTAGAGTGTTTTAGGGTTTATGAGGAGTCCACCCTGATGAATTATGACATGTAGGAGCTCGTGATATTAAGTACACCATGCGTCGTGGTACTACTAAGATGATTAACGTTTGTAGTAGTGCTTTGAATACCTGAGATAAAGAAGTATATAGAGTTGCATGTGGCTTGTCACCATGCATGCCAGTGGGTGAAGGCCGAACACTAGTAACCCAATAAGTTGCTACAGAGAATGAAGAGTCCCTGAGAGGGAATGGGAGTGGATCACCATGGATGTTGTTGTGAGTCTCCCATAGACCAAGAAAGGTCATGATGAATATGGATTATGGTAGAACGCCTTACCAAGTTGACCTAATCCCTTGCCTAAGAAAGAGATCACTGTCAGTGTGATAGATTTTGAGATAGTTCATTTACATTGTGATCTGAGTTCAATATCATGAGTATGATCTGAAGTTCACTTCCATGTTGTGGAAGTAGGTACAAGAAGAACTTGATGCTACATTAAAGTTGAGTACATCATATCACCCCTGATAGATAGACAATCAAGAGATTATGATCTAGACTAGAGGATCTGATGAGAGCATGTGTGCTCATTCAGGTTGATACATGGGAGCAGTCTCTTTCCTAAGAGAGTTTGCTTGTGATGATAGACACCATAGCCAGTATCGGGATGTAAGAAGCTCTGTAAGGGAAGCTGTGTCGGTCACCACTTCATTAGGATGATGTTGATGAAAGGACCTTGTGAAGGTTAGAGAAACCACATTGTGTGCAGATGAAGTCACTTTGATCATGCGATGGCTGAGAAATCCCAGGGGTGACATGAGTCGTGAGCTGATGCAAAGCAGACTGACATGCAGTTCACTATGGGAGAATATGTGTTATGATAACCCGACCCCTCTAAGCTATAGCTGAGAAAGATGAGTCCCCGATACGTGGGTCCATTTGAGATGGACTGGTGGAGATGCTTATGTTTAGCCTTACCCATCAGGATAACATGATGTATGATGTGTTCCATGAGTCCTATCTAGAGTGTTATGTGATGTACCCAAACCATGTGCTAAGCCATGAACCTATTGAGCTTCTAGGGAGGCTGAAATATCCTGAGTCACTTACAAGGGTACAAGATACCAAGGTGAGAGAGAACTTAGATGTAAGAATATAAGATGATAAAGGTTCTTTGGAAGGACCATGGAGAGGATTGTAACATCCTAGGATTTGAGGCCTCATATAAAACACTCTTAAAAGGAATGATTGGACTACCCATATCACCAAGGTGTACCTCCTTTTCTGGGAGCCCATCACTAAGAACTCCATAGTTAAGCGTGTTCATCTTGGAGTAGTATTGGGATGGATGACCTGTCGGGAATTTGATCCTGGCATGCGCGTGAGTGAGAACAAAGTGTGCACTTAAGGCTTGTGGTGGTCTGTGGGGACAGTCCTCATTCCTGAAACTCTACTAGAGCCTTGGGCAGTGGGCCCGGGAATTACAAATGGTATCAGAGCCAATTCCCCTCCAGTAGGTGGGGCCCACATGGACATGGCATGCCAGTCTTGAGTCGTGCGGTCCAGACATGTAGGAAAGGGATGTCCATGGTTGACGTAGCCACCCTTGCGCTGGTATTCCGTGATCGGGAGCTGGGTGTCCATGGGCCATTGTAGGTCTGCACTGAAATGGGGAAGAGATTATGAGGCCTTATAGTTGAGCCTTGACGAGGACGTCAAGAGTCTAAGTGGGGGAGATTGTAACATCCTAGGATTTGAGGCCTCAGATAAAACACTCTTAAAAGGAATGATTGGACTACCCATATCACCAAGGTGTACCTCCTTTTCCGGGAGCCCATCACTAAGAACTCCATAGTTAAGCGTGCTCAGCTTGGAGTAGTACTGGGATGGGTGACCTGTCGGGAAGTTGATCCTGGCATGCGCGTGAGTGAGAACAAAGTGCGCAGTTAAGGCTTGTGGTGATCTGTGGGGACAGTCGTCATTCCTGAAACTCTACTAGAGCCTTGGGCAGTGGGCCCGAGTATTACAAGGATGCAGCCACATGGGAGTCAGTGATGGACATGGAAAAGTTTTATCCTGAATTGTTTGTATGTTTGGTAGAATTTTGAGGGAAAAATTTCTATAAGAGGGGAAGGATGTTACAACCCCAATTTTTGGGTTCTTTTAGTAGTAAATGCAATTTTTCCAATAAATGTATTATTATGTATTTTGTGTGAATTATGTGCCTTAAACGGATTCCTTTGATAAATAGCCATGTGTGTTTGATTTCTTGGGTCTTATTGGCTATTGGGCCCAATAACAAGAAAAAGGAAATAAAAAGGAAAAGGAATCAATTAGTAAAATAATAACTAAGATAACGAGAAAAGAAAGATGTGGAAGCATCTAGAAGGCTAAGAATTATCCTTCAAGAAGGGATTTCATATCTTTAGGATTTTTTGGGTTCCAAGGAGTCCAAGTTGCAAAGATGATAGGAGAAGAAAGAGATTGAGATGACCTGACATCAAATCAGGCCGTCATCAGATAATGAATAATGTAAAAGAAAACATTAGCAGTGGATTAACAAAAATCACTAAAAATTACAACCATTTGCAAAGAGATCCATTTCCAGGAAACTCTTATAACAAGAACCAAAGTATTATATATATATATATATATATATATATATATATACATTCTGATCCACAAAGTACATACCATGTACCTTCTCTTCTCGAGGATTACATACAATATTTGCTTTGTTAAATCTACACATAAGCAACATAAAACCTCGAGGCATTCAATGCTAAAATCACAGATCGATCATTAAAGCACTAACTACTGACTCTAAGGACCTGAGAGTACAGAGATGACTCATATCTACAAGACACAACAGTCAGTATCTCCACCTAAGATGTTACTATTGTTCCTAATGTTGTTGTCCTTCCCCTGCTGTATGATTTCTACCTCCTCGTCCTCGTCCACCTGAAAAGGTTAGATCTCACGGGGGTTATACAATTGAAATTGTCCCAGCGAGAGATATAACTCTCCTCCAGAAACATTATTATTGCAGATAAATAGTGATAAACTGAGCAGAGGATTCTCTACTGAAGAGCAGGATTTAATCATTATTAAGCAGAATAAAGCAATATCATCTTTTAAAGCATTACAACTATAAATGATAAAGCAGTAAATCATCTATCCATTTTAATAAGGAATATGAAGAACATGTATAACATCTATCCATTTAGGATATAGTAAGAAATGTAACATCAACCATTGATTTCCATAATTCATCCTTAAGTAAATACACTACACGACTGATTACATTTTACAATCATTCTTATGCCCTGAGGAAGTGAGCCGTACTGCTCAAATCCAACCTTCGGTTATGAAACCCAAAGCCGGTGCCATATAAGATCAAAGGAAGTGTCAGACTCCATGATCTCATCTATCTCGGTTAGTATGAGACCACAGGTAGGACCAAAGTCTCTTGCTTAAGGGACCTCAGTCACAGGGTTATCTCTCATAGGCTACCCATTATCTAGCCCGCCTTGGTACAGGTCCCGGTGCTAGTAAATCTGAGCCACGGGCCAGTTCACCATGCTCTCTGATCCATGAGTGCATTCATTCTCTATCACACTAAGCCATGGGCCTGTTCACCATGCTCTTATACATATCTTGAGTCTACAACTGAAGTTTCACTCTAATCCTCCTATTTTTGTCTAGGAGAAACCCCGCATATTCAACAATATACGCTCCGGATTAACCAGCAGGAGAATCTGTTTCACCATCATCAGCTACTGACGATGATGGATCTATGGCTAGGGCTCTACATGATAATATTTCACTTGATTATTTAAGTACATTACCATATCCTTTTAGCATCAGTCAAGTTTTCAAACAAGAATTATTATGACAAATGCTACAAAGAAATATGTAATACTTCTATCAAGTACTTTTTAAAACTTTATAAAACATTTGGATCTCAATCCCTTATCTCATTACTGGGAATTCACATCCCTCAACAATACCATCATCAATATCATCATCATGTTTATTAGATCTGGGTATTCAAACCCTTAGGTCATCACTGAATATGGTTACCACTATCAAGTAACTATTACCTCTAGGTCATATGACCAAGGTATTCATGATACTTGTTACACAAGCATCTCACATAGCTCACCAGGCATATTCAACTTCTTGTCACCTCTCACTAGGCAAAATTAAAATGATGGCTCACAAGGCCCATTAACATCATAGATCATACCCGGTTGTGCTCATCATCTCATGATACTTGCATGGTTAGTATGTTTGATAACAACCATATCAATTACATATCAACATTGTGTAATACAAAGATAACATCACTATTCCCTCATTAGGGTTAGGGTTTCCCATATTTATTAATTAGGATTTCACATAACATCACCCTATATTAGGGTTTCACATAACATCACCCTTCATTAGGGTTTCACATAACATCACTGTATATTAGGGTTAGGGTTTCCTATTTCATTTCAATTAGGGTTTCTCAACTAATTACCCAAAATTAGGGTTAGGATTTCCCATTCTTCTCAATTAGGGTTTCATGATCACATTATCAAAGATCAAACCCTAATTCAAAACTCCATGCATCTAGGAGAAGGCATTGATATTACAATTAATAATTAAAACCTAACTCATTGTTCCACATGTCTAAAATTACATAATACCTTCTTAAGTATTCAATTAACTTATGTATTGTAATTTGTCCTTATTGATTAGAGTTTCCATTCTCCATTGATTAGGGTTTTATGATTACCTTATTAATCCAAACCCTAAGTCAGTGCTTCCACATATCTTAGAGCACATAGCATCATTTAAATATTAAATCATACTTATCATTGTTCCATGTACTAGGAACGCACATCACCATCATACCTTATTTAGTTTACTTAACCTTTAAATAAGTACATGCACCTATACTTATCATAGTTCATTGAATTTATTACTTTCATAGGCATCAAGGGATAATCACTCAAAATGTATTAATCACCTAAATACTTTAGAAGTACTTCCCTTAAAATCAATCTTGTTATACTCTTCAACCACTTGTGGGTTATCAGGACATCCATGATTTGAATCAATTGGACCTTCAAACGGTTTGGGCCAATTGGACCTTCAAACAGTTTTGACCCTAAACCTCCAAATGGTTTAAGACTGTTTATACCTTCAAACAGTCTTGATCTTTATCTTCAAATGGTTTGAGACCATTTAGACCTTCAAACGATCTTGGACTATTCCTTCAATCGGTTTGAGACCGTTTAGACATTCAAACGGTCTTAGTCTATAAACCTCAAATGGTTTGAGACCGTTTAGACCTTCAAACGGTCTTGGTCTCTAAACCTCAAATGGTTTGAAGACCGTTAGACCTTAAATGATCTTGGTCTCTAATTGAGCTTTAAATGATCTTGAACCTTTTTCTCATCAACGATTCTAAAATCGTTTCAACCCAAGACCCTCAAACGGTTTGATGATTGGTTAACCCTAAACGGTTTGAGACCATTTGATCCTCAAACGGTCTAAGACCGTTTGGTCAAATCAGAGTTGAAACTGTTTAATTAAATCAACTTGAAACAGTTTAACCCTAAATTAGGGTTTTGTTATCAATTGATCTAGGGTCTTGAAATCAATTGAATTTGATTTATTTGAAGTTATTAGGTAATAAGACCGATTGATCCTTGAATTCATTGAAACTGTTTGGTCTCTAACGGTTTGAAACCATTTGACCTCTAACGGTTTTGAAACTGTTTGGTCACCAAACAGATTCAAACTGTTTGGTCTTTAACGGTTTGAAACTGATTAACCAACACAAAATGAAACCATTTGTTCTAGATATCCTTGAGGTGTGTGCTAAGATGATGTCATCATCATCAAGCTTCAGACCTCCTAATTCTACTACCATGTGTATGATAATTTCACCAATTATTCAAGAAGAAAAATAAAAAATCAACATATGATGAGAAATTGAAATCAATAATAACATTGATGGGTTCAAGTTATATAACCCTCCTTCAAAGTAGCTTCAAAGATTCAAACTTCACATCTCTAATGGTGAAATAAGCTCCAACTATCCAAGGGTCATTTCTAACTCTTTGGATGCAAAAGATAGCCAAGGTTGAGCATTGGATGAAAGAGAGAAGAAAATGAGTGTTGAAATACGATTTCAACCATCAATTCCAGGTTTAAGATGATCATGGAGCTTACCTTAAGCTTGGGGAACATTCTCCTCCTTCTCCTAAGCTCCTTGGTCGTCTTCCAAAGAAAAGGAAGAAATTGGTTTGCAAAATAGCCTTCCAAGTAAGGAGAAAATCGAGTATATGTAATTGATTTTCTAGGAGAGAGAAAGTATGAGGAAATTCATCCACTTTCTTGCCACATGCCCCCTCCCTTCCTTGCCTTTGAAACCATCTTCCTTGACTTCAATATCCTTCTCAATTATCCTTGAATTAAAAACAACCACTTTAAGCACCTTAATCATTATAATACTATTATCCATTTTTAGTGGACATTACTTTTTATTTAACAAATGTGAGTGGATTTCTTCACCTACTTAGGATATTTCGGTGCCACTCAAAGCATTTGGACGTCCTCCCATTATAAGATTTCAACTACAGCCTTTTTAGTTGATGGGCACTTCAATTAATATATTTATGTTTGCTATAAAATAAACTAGGGTTTCAATTATGCTTATTTCTTGATTATGTTATTATTAAGATTATCTCTCCTCAAATGTGGTTCCAACAATACGCTCCCTTTCTTTTTGTTTTCTCTAAATGATACCAAGAAACAATAGGGACACTCTGGAGGTGGTATTTTACATATTCACCCTAGGTTTTGGGTAATTTGCAAATTACACCCAAACTAGCATTCAATACACAAGCATTACTCAAACACGCTCCTTCTTGGAACTTAGGCTCGTGGAGGCCATACCTCAGCATCATTCTCATTATTATGATGCTATAACACTTGAGTAACATTTATCATGTAACATTTGCAAGGTAACCCCCTTAAATTGGGTAAATTGCACTTTAGTCCAAAACAGGTAAAATATTGTTTCAACATTATTCAAATAGGACCAAAATTGAAACATAAGCTCTCTTTTAGTCTTAATTACTTTTCAAAAGATAAATTCAAGAATCTAAATGACTTACTTAAGAAAAACTTCTAGGATTAAGGCTTAACCCAGGTCAGGGATGTTACAATTATCCACCCCTAATAGGGATGTTGTCCCCAAAATCGTCAAGAGAAAAGAGAAGGGTACTTCCTCCTCATCTCTTCCTCCATCTCCCATGTAGCTTCTTCATCGCCACGATGATGCTAGAGAACTTTCACAAGCATTATGTCTTTCTTTTTCAACCTTTTGATTCTTCTATCAAGAATCAACATTGGTCCCTCTACATAAGATATATCTTCATTTAATTCTACCTCCACAGGTTGTAAAACTAACTCCGTGTCAGGGTGACACTTTCTCAACATGGATATATGGAATACTGGATGAAATCATTGTAGTTCAGGTGGCAACTCCAACTTATAGGCTACCTTTCCAATCTGTTTAGTGATAGGATAAGTCCCCATAAATCTAGGAGCTAACTTACCCTTTTTCCCAAATCTAAGAACACCTTTCCAAGGTGAGACTTTGAGATATACTCTATCTCCAACTTGGAATTCTAAAGGTCTTCACCGTTTATCAACGTATGACTTCTGTCTATCCTGTGCAGCCTTTAATTGTTGTTGTATTACTTTAATTTTCTCAGTTGTCTGTTGCACCAATTTAGGACCCAAAAGTTGATATTCCCCTATTTCATACTAGCATAATGGACATCTACAACGTCTACCATATAATGCTTCATATGGTGTCATATCAATACTATGCTGATAACTATTGTTGTAAGAGAATTCTATTAAGCTCAAGTGTAGATCCCAACTTCCTATAAACTGAAGGACACATGCCCTAAGAAAATCCTCCAAAGTTTGTATAGTCCTCTCAGATTGTCCATCTGTCTGTGGGTGAAAGGCGGTACTAAATATTAGCTGCGTACCCAAAGATTTATGTAGTCGTTCCAAAAAATGACTTGTGAACCGGGGACCTCTATCAGAAAGAATTGTAGCTGGAACCCTGTGTAAACGCACTATCTCATTTATATAGATTTGTGCAAGTTTCTCAGCAGTATAGGTTGTTTTGATAGGAAGAAAATGTGCTGACTTAGTCAACCTACCAACTATCACCCAAATGGAATCATGACTTTTGGTTGTTCTTGGCAAACCAACCACAAAGTCCATGGTTACGTGATCCCATTTCCACTGTGGTATAGGTAAAGGTTGCATTGTTCCTGTGGGCTTTTGATGTTCAGCTTTAACCTACTGACACACTAGACACCACATAGCAAACTCAGCTACATCTTTCTTCAATCCAGGCCACCAATACATATCTTTCAAGTTATGATACATTTTGGTGCTCCCTGGATGCATTGCATACATAGATGAATGAGCTTCCTCCAAGACTAACTTCCTTAAGTCATTGGCATCAGGTACTACCATCCTACCATTGTAACAGACTACCTCATCATTTGACTCATGAAACCCATCCCGTTTCTCACTACCATATTCTGATCTAATCTGCTGAATCACAATATCAGCTTGTTGTGCCTCTTTGATTTGTTGTTTCTGAGTAGGTTTTATGTGCATATCAGCTAACAGTTCAGCTAACAAGGATACTTTAAGGTGTACATTGTTTTGCCTCAAAGAGACAAGCATGTCTCGTTTAAATCACACTAAAGAGTTCAACTGTGCTTTGTCTATGTTTGGTGATGATGATTTTCTACTTAGTGCATCAACCACTACATTAGCCCTTCCCGAATGATAATAAATTGTAAAATCATAATCCTTGATTAACTCCATCCAGCGGCATTGTCTCATGTTCAACTCATGTTCTGAAAAGATGTATTTTAGGTTCTTATGGTCTATGAAAATCTGGAATGTCTCCCCATAGAGGTAATATCACCAGATCTTCAATGCATGAACCATAGAAGCTAATTCTAGATCATGTGTCGGATAATTTTCCTCATGTTTCTTAAGTTGTCGAGGGGCAAAAGAAATCACTTGATTATCCTGCATCAACACACATCCTAGACCATTCTTAGAAGCATCACAGAAAACAATATACCCCTTCCCTTGCTCAAGTAACACTAACACAGGTGCACTTTTTAACCTTTCTTTCAACAGCTGGAAAGAATGTTGACACTTGTCATTCCAGACAAAAGGAACATCCTTCCTGGTCGACCTGGTCAGGGGTAATGCTACAGAACTGAAGTTCTTAATGAACCTCCTATAGTAGCCTTCCAGTCCTAGATAACTCCATATCTCCGTTGGTGTCTTTGGTTGTTCCCACTACAAGACAGATTCTACCTTTTTAGGATCAACACAGATACATGAGGCAGATATTGCGTATCCTAGGAAAGACACTTCTGATAACCAGAATTCACACTTGCTAAACTTGGCGTATGGCTTGTGCTCTCTCAAAAAAGTCAGAGCCTGACGAAGGTGTTGCTCATGTTGTTGAGCATCTCTATTGTAAACTAGGATGTCATCTTCAAAAACTACTATGAATTGATCAAGAAATGGCCGGAAGATTCTATTCATGAGTTCCATAAATGCAACTGGTGCATTAGTTAGTCCAAACGACATAACTATGAACTCATAGTGACCATACCTTGTCCTAAAGGCTGATTTAGGTATGTCACTCTCCTTAATGTGTAACTGATGGTATCCTGACCTCAGATCTATTTTAGAGAATATAGTTGCACCACGCAACTGGTCAAACAAATCATCTATCCTTAGCAGAGGATATTTGTTCTTTATGGTTACTTTGTTTAGTTGTCTATAGTCGATGCATAACCGCATAGACCCGTCTTTCTTTTTAACAAAAAGAACCAGAGTACCCCATGGTGAAGTACTCGGTCGAATAAAACTCTTTTCAAGCAACTCTTGTAACTATTTCTTAAGTTCTGCCATCTCAGCAGGTGCCATTCTATATGGTGTTTGAGCTATTGGTTGTGTATCCGGGATTAGATTAATCTCAAAATCAATCTCTCGGGGTGGAGGAACACCTAGAAGTTCCTCAGGAAACACATCCTCAAACTCCTTAACAATCGGAACTTCATAAAGACTAGGACTCTCTTCTCTGGTATGTACCACATGTGCCAAGAATACAAAGCATCCTTGTATCATCAACTTGTCAACTACCATAGCTGACACTATATAGGTTAGAAGAATATTTCTGTCCCCTTAAAAGATCCATGTAACATCATTGTCTGTGAACATAGCCTGCTTGGAACCGCAATCCAAGACAACCTTATACTTTTCTAGGGTGTCCATCCCAAGGATTATGTCGAACCCATGGATCTCAAGTGGTATAAGATCCACCTGAATGCTATGTTCTGAAAAAGAAAGAACATAGGGAGAACATACCTCCCGTAACACTGTAGATCCAACTAATGGAGTTTCTAATAACAAGTTATCTGCTCTATGACTAACAGTCATATTTCAGTCATGAATCACTTCTTGAGTGATAAAGGAATGAGTAGCACCCGGATCAATTAAAACAGATATGAAGCGGGATGAAGACATATCAGAATGAAATAATTCCATCTGACCTGTCACAACTCGTGGGTTGACCACTACTTCCGGCTGATTCACAGCATAGAATCTTGTTGTTGCTGGTTGTTGACCACTTGCCCTATTGTTGGATGTAGATGAGCCAGCTTAGGATGCTTGTCCACGTCCTCGTGTGCCACTGCTAAATTGTCACTTCTGAGAGCCTTGTTGACTCTGCCTCGGTGGGTGGGTTACACTCACGTCTCTAGCTAAACAATCTTTCATCAGATGTCCCATCTTCCCACATTTATAACAGACTTTGTTCTCCCACTGTGGTCTAGATGGTCCTATTACTGACATTGATGCTGAGCTGTGGGCTCCCTTTGGTGGTAAACTACGACCTCTACCCTTGTTGGATGTCCAATGTGTCTAAGTATTAAACCTCAGTGGTGTTGTTGGTGCAGAAAACCTTGGTTTCTTAAAACTTTTGGACCTCTATCCTTGGAACTGTGTATATAGTTTCTTAATGTTGGCTTGACGCTTCTTAGACACGGACCTTTCTATCTTCCTAACAGACTCCACAAAGGTGGCAAACCTCTCTCTATTCTCTAGAGTAGATACTGGTGTGGTTAAATCAGCGTTCAAACCCTTCTCAAAATGTTGAATCCTCTCCTCATCTATAGCAGCCATGTGCGGACAAAATCGTAGAAGCTCCATAAACTTAGCTTCATACTCACTAATGTTCATCGATCCTTGCCTTATCTACTCAAGCTGAGAGATTTTCTCATCCAGGTAAGTCTTGGGAAAATATCTACTAACAAACTCTCATCGGAACTCTTCCCATATGACTTCAACACTTGGCTTTTGCCTTCTTCTATAGCCCTCCAATGGCCAGTACTCCCCTTCAATAGGTACACTGCATGCCTAACCTTCTTTGTTTCGGGGATATTAAGAATTCTGAAGGCCTTTTCTAGTTCAGTCAGCTACAAGTTTGTGTCTTCTGGGTCAGCTATACCAGCATATTCAGTGGCTCCTACCCGTTGAAGCCATTCAAAAGTCTTTCCGGCTCCATGTCCTTCACTGTGATCTGGTGCCCTAGGTGCAGATGGTGGCATCCTATCCGCCATATGTGTCATAGTTGCCATGAACTACCCAAACAGAGCATGGAAAGCTAGGTTTTCTAGTGTAGCTTGTTCAAGCTGGGGATGTGCAGGTACTAGTTCTTCTCTAGCCTGATCCCTTGCACCTCCTCCTAGTACGGCAACACTGCTTTCAGCAGCATGTTCTTCATGTGATCCGGCCATCTTCAAGCTTTACTTCTTCTCCTGAGAGTAGAAGTCACTATCAGATAAATTGAAAGACACTAGAACAGACTCAACGACCTTAATCTTATATCTTTGTAGACTTAACGAACCTTAAGCTATGATACCACTAAACTTGAGACAACCTGACACCAAATCACTTCAAAAAATATGGTCTTTAACTATTAAAAAAAAATGTAGCGAAAACCCCAAAATTTGTAGCTAAAAGCTTTCACTACATTTATAATATATAGCTAATACTCGTGTAGCTAATTGTTTAGGCTACATTTTTTAAAGTTGTAGTTAGTTATTCCTCTGGCTACAAATTCATATGTAACCCTAATTGTAGGTAAAAATGTCCTTACACATAAACATGTAGTTTCAATTGTAGCCAAATATATGACTACAATTTAATTTGTACCTATGATATGTAGGGAGAGATGACATTGGTTACAATTTGTATTTGTAGTTCATGTATAGCAAAAATTAGCACTTGCTATACATGTAATTATAGCTAGTGTGTAGTGAAGACACCATATACTATACATACATATGTAGTGAGAGACATTATGCATCCAGTCAGTCACTTGCCAATATAGAGGGGTTTTCAATAAGAAAAAAGATGAATGTTAATCAACATCGAGTTGTGCTTACAATGTCAACAATGATACTTTTATTTATATTTGAACAATGAGTACACAAGGGGAGGACATTAACCTGGCCCTTGTTTTAAAATATGCATGGAAAAAAGAAACATGTATACAATATCTTCTTCTGACTACATCTATCCACTACAGACTACAAAGCACAATATAAAGAGGGATAATCTCCCTTAGTTCCTTCACCTAATTCACAATGAGTTCAACAAACCTATGAGTCTCAGCTTTAGTGGTGAATCTTCCAATCCCAAATAAGGCATGTGACATGTCCTCACCAAATCACATAGCTCTCAACACATAGGACTAAGCATAAGAGTTACAGCCTTTCCTGTTGACAACGTCATGTATAGGTTCATGTATGTAGTTTTGGTTGGCGAATCCCCTAGATCAGAACATATGGGCATTTCTTCTCATAATCCATACGTTTTGTACTTTTATATGTTGTGGATCTCAAGCGCCATCAAGTTGATAGTAGCATCCACTTTGTGTGAACCACCATGGATACCTACAAAGAACATATGGGCATTTCTTCTCATAATCCATATGTTTTGTACTTTTATATGTTGTGGATCTCAAGCGCCATCAATTTGATAGTAGCATCCACTTTGTGCGAACCACCATGGATACCTACAAGGAAACATACAAGTTTTGAGATATAGATCACGAAAGAAACAACAAGCAAACATTGTTTCTCCTACTCATAACTTACCTATTACATAAGTTGTCTTCTCCCAGTGAATGAGAAGTATGAAGTGAATGAGAAGTATCTATGGGCTTCATGCCTTCAGTTTTCTACAATTCAATATAGATTCTAGTTGTCCTCGCGACAATTTGTGAACTGCAAGAATTTAAATGGATACTCACTGGTCAGTAAAAGAAGATATGAATCGAATCAAGTAAATCCTTCAAATCGAAAGATAAGAGTCTTCAAATTGCTTATATACAGATGGAGGACGATATTTGTAGTGCTTTGCAGAAATTATAATCATACTAAATTATAATAATTAGCATAATATAAACAAATAACTAATAATAGCTTCAGAAAATGACCCAGAATGCCAGCAGGCCCATGCTAGCCAGCATGCCTGTGGTATCCAGAGCCCAGCACGGCCGTGCTAGCCAGAGCCCAGCACACCTGTGGTAGCCATAGCCCAGCATGGTCGTGCTAGCTAGCGCGCCCGTGGTAGCCAGAGCCCAGAACGGCCATGCTAGCCACCACGCCCATGCTACCCACTGCCCACCACGGCCGTGCTACACACAATTTTACCTGTCATAAATTTCAATTGGTTCAAACATGTACATGAATGGTTTTAACCTGTAAATGGAAGTAAGAAGGCTTGCTATGAAAGGGTAGTCAAGGATCATGTGTTGCTATGTGAAAAAAAAAAAAAAGAGGATGACGAGCATTCAGTGGTTTCAGGTACATTGAGATCATGTGTTGATATGTGCATAAGTTAGAAGAAATTGTTTAAATACCTCTAATCCATGGATCTAACCAAATATAATAACAATCTAACAAAGAGTAGTGTGCTATGCAGCACAATATGAAACATGTGCACCTCTGATAGGTAGTTTTTAGACTACACATGTTCACATTGCAATAGATGGGGGACTCTTATCCACCAAGACCTTAAATAAAACAATAGTCTTCAAACAAGTAGAAAGAATATAACAATATTTAAGAGTATGTCTTTTTGAAACAACCTTTAGCAAAGTTTTATCCATGAAGACTTTGCTAGCATGATCTTGTATTCTACGTTGATGTCCTCTTTTGGCTACCTTCATTTATTGTAGGATCTGATCCAACTTGTTCCTCCATATTAAGATGCAATTCTAGACATATGCAATCAACTACAATGATGATTGAAGATAGATGACCATAGCTAAGAGTGATTTGCAGACTATCATTCCATCTTCTCGACACTGTAATAGATGCATGGTATAGAAGGTATAGAACACCTATCAAACCATCTTCTCAACACTGCAATAGGGAAACATAACTAATTTTAGTCACAACAACCATCAAGCACAACTACAACGCTTACATTAATAGAGAATAAATTTGGAGGAGAAACTCCTTAGGACATCACCTAGACCAGACCAACAGAGAGATGATGTTGTTCAAAGGACTTGTAACCAAGGTCAATGGGGTATAGAGTCTGCTGAGGGATGATGGTACAACACCCACGAGTATCCATGATACAACTTATTTGGATTTAGTATTAGTACTGAATATTTTTCCTACATTAGACTAGTTTTATGCTATAATAAGCTTACCTCCTTTAAAATAACTCAGGAATGTGGATTGTTATGTTTCCATGCAAGTTATTCAAATCTTGGATGAGTAGCAGCTGCCATTTGTAGTTATTAGAGTTAGTTTCTCACTAGATTTCCTCTAGCAGCGGGTTTTCTCATAGTCTTGGCTATGCCTTGTTTAAATTAGCTTTCAATATATTAGATAAGTAATTCTGGTTGTGGAGTTAAAGAAAAAGGTGACGACCTCATGAGAACATTAGTAGTCTAATTGGAATACTAATAATATACATGAGGAATGGACATGTAGAAAGAATCCAACCTGAGATTTGGTAATCCGGTCACTAATCAATAATGTAACCTTTGAAAGGCATATTTCAGCCACCATACTCTTACACTACATGATTCTATTTGTATCATTCTTCCTTATCCACATACAGTGATCAAGGAAGTCATGCATGAGAAAAATAATAAGAATCTGATGTAAACATTATAAGTTAGAAATAATTAGAAGGTGAGGAAAGTTGATAGACAATGCAGTACCATAAAAAAGCCCATCTTCAAGTTCAGCACCTATGCGCATAGTATATGAAGGCTTCAAGTTGGCTACTGATATCATTTTTAGAAAAAATGAACATTCGGATGCTTCTCTCTGCAATGCTTCCAGAACAGAATTAGCATTAAGAATGTGCCATTGCATACTAACTATAGAAAAAGGTGTCATGCATCGAACAAAAATTATAATACCCAGCAAAAACCTGAAAATCCCATAACACCAATCAAAATGTTCTTCATATTAGCATTGACTAAGTTCATATCATATCAATATCTAGGAAGCAACTGATGGCCTCTACACCAGCATCAAGACAAGCTTGCAAGCAATCTGAATGGTCAGCAAACCCAAAATCATTGTGCTGAGTTTGACTATAGTCACACAAATAGATAAAAACCTATCTACAATCAAATAGCCATAACCACTAATTAATATGAAGGTATTGCATTTAAACTTAGTAGCGAGATTACTAATTGAGGTAGCTTTGTAAAACTTTTTGATGTGATCAGGGAGTTTGGGAAGTTGCAGAATAGAACTTTCATCTCTTAGCCATTTTCTAACCCTGAACATTTTCCAATCGGCAACAAAATCTATGGCACAAAGAAGCATATCTAAGGGTTAAATAAGCATAAGTATCCTACACATCGTCTTGTTACAGAGCTTATAAATTCAATGGGTAACACACTTTGGATGAAATCAGTAGTCAGGAGCTTGTCAACTCTCACTTTGAAAACCAAAAAGAGAGTTCTTAAAAAAGATGGACAAAACCAACAGCTCTCACTTTCCTTCAGGCCACCACCTACAGCTGCAACAGCAGCATCTGGTGAACTTTGTGGCAATCATGGCATCTGTTTTCTAGTCGTGATGTATACATTTATTATTTTCCTGTATTAGTCAGAATACTTAGAACATGTAAGAAACAAACCTAGTGAGACAAAGACAATGTAGATAGATTAAGTCCTTGAATAGTAAATGTGCAGATGTAGAAAAACTCTTTCAGTTCTAGGATACAACTACCCTAACATTGAAAGAAATATTAATGTAGTTGCTTCAAGATCATTTGGGGTTTGATTACCATATGGAAAATGTTGTTAACATGGTGACATCTGATCTTAACATGTAATTCTCCATAGATACATTAAACCAGATAAATACCTTTGGTATGAGAATGTCTAAATATACTTCTAGTGAAAGTCTTAGACAAGAAGGTAGCCACATTCTCGCACTGCACATACCTACTACTACATTATATCACTTTTTCTACATTCGTCCTTATGCTCTGCCACTCACATTCTAGTGTCCCATGTAAATGTAGGACCCCGCCTGGACAAACTTGGATTGTTTTTATAGGTTAGGCAATGTAGGTGCCTGCCAATCTGTCTTATGTGGGCTAAGATAGACAAAACAAATAGACAAATTTTTAGTGGTCCCTATATAGTAAATATTGTCATAGATATTTTAGTCTTGCTCATGGTTTCTTGAAAAAATAGATCAGATTATTAAAAAACTACTGCGACTATTGCACATGATATAATAGAATCGAATTTACCCGCCTTTTTGCAACATCTTCTCTGTTTTTCTTGTCATCTACTACTCAGTATAGTGGGGTTAGTATCAACCATCCCACCCCCTATGGTATGGGGAAAATTACAGTATCCTGGGCCATTGTACACACACCAGCTATACCTCATAGAAAAAATACTCAACACTACAAATCCAGCCAACTATATGGGTATATATACATATCTCAAGAAAACCCACCTAATTCCAACAGTAGTAGGTTCTACTATGGGGTGGTATGTGAGGGAACCAGTCAAAAAAATGTATCCCTTCTTGCTTTGAGGCAACCAGTAACTACGGAAAGAAAGGATAGAAACTTTGGAAGACCCATATATCCCTATAAAGGAACCTAACGGTTGCACATAAACTTAAAGGATCAAAGTCGAATACTAGATCTATCATGTATGACGCTGCTTTTAGGACCATGTAACTATGATACAAATTGGAAAGTTGTTCCACAATGATTATTTTATTCTTTCAAAAACGTTTTAAATAGATAGATTATTTAAAGCTTTACATGATGCTGGAGATTTTGTAGTTGTCTTCATGAATGGAGCTTGTAATATCCAACAACCTTTTAAAGTAAGTATATTAGTATAGCTATTGATTTTAGAACCAATACCACTAGATCCGGGGCATCATCCCCCTTGCACATCACACATGGAACACCAGTTTTCAACCTGACAACCATACTCGTTGCCCACTATGTGTATGCCTTACTCAAAGACCTCAATCTTAGACTTTCTGGTGTATATTCATATTCGATCAGAATTCAGTGTTAGGATGCATTGAGCTTACTCTTCTTCAAATTAAACAATTAACAACACACTCATAAACCGGTCTATCTCATAATAAATATATAAGTTGAGCATGTCAGACGCAACTTCAGTCCCGTAACTTCACAAAAGTGTTTATGAAACATGTAACCCCTTGAAAATGTTGATATGCAATTATTTGAATCACAAACAGACTTCATTCTCGCTTGATATCAACAAGTTTAACCAAGCGGTCAACCAAATACTAAGTCATGCATAGATATGAATGTTGATATTAATCTTTTCAAAGAAGTAATCTGAGAAGATGACAGTGGAGCTGACGTGAAGGTTATGAATAACTCTTAAAATGTGCATTCTAAGAAGAGTTCTCCTTCTCCTGGCTATACTTTTAGAACAACCTATGCCCACCTATCCTTTGACAAGGGCATGACTGATTCCTTCACTCTAGCCTATGGGAAGTGGATGTTATGTGGAAGGAAAATATGGAGCCTATGAAATGGCAGTTTAAAATGCTTACAAAAAAGAAGTTGCAAAGGTGCCAGATTATGGTATGGCCGAGTGCTTCGACCAAGCCAGTATTCCCTTTTATGATAGAATATGCAAAGGTATGTTGCATAACAGAAAACATAAATGTTTCTAATAGCTTAGATACTACCACATCTGAATCGAATTCACCATTTACACCTTTATCTAAACCAAATGATAATACTATATCAAAGTTAACATTCTCTGCTTCATCTTCCTACCAAGCTTCCATATTGACATCCAAGCACCGTAACAAAAAAAATTGATGAAACAAGAATCCGTTATAGTCTGAATGAAAATTTCCTCTATGTTTCTCCTCCAATAAACTTCACCATTCCTTATAATACTAAGCAAATACACTTCACGCAAGAACTAAGTTTAAATGTTGGTGTTCCGTCAATATTATGGAGTGAAGATAAAAAAATTGAGAACTGAATGGTAACAAAATAACCAATACGGAAACATTCAGGCTAATCTACGTAGCAAGCCTCGTACATCTTAAGAACTGGATCAGACGGTGTATAAGGCAGTAAATATCATGAATACTGACATAAATGAAATCCTCATTTCTCTGATCGAATAAGTGATTTGGGTGAATGCATTTACCAGTTAAGCATCCTCTTATGATCAAATGAAAGCGTCCACATGATTAACTGGTGGAGCGTTCCCTTGAGGACCTTGAATCTGGCAATGTTGATGCAATTGACGTAGACGAAGTTGTTACAGAGCAATGGGGTGTGGTCTTCTCCCCTATTTGATTTCCTCATAGATCTTTCTGATTCCAATATCTTATCTCCTTGAGGGTGCTAGCAGAGCGGAGGTGTCTAGGATGGGAGGTAGGAGAAGGGGGTGCGAGGGAGAGGGGGTGGGGAGAAGAGAGCGAGACAGAGAGAACACGATGTGGGGGAAGGGAGAAGAGAGTAAGATAGAGAAAACATGATGGGGGTCGGAGAAGGGAATGACACAAAAAGAACACGGTGGGGGGAAGGCAGAGGGGGAAGGGGTTAGGCGGAAACTACGGAGTACCAGTGCCATGGGGCAACGGTTTTGGTGAAGGGAGTAATGATCGCACTAATAGTGGAAAGAGGGAGTAGTGTGCGGTAAACTTGAATTTTTGGGCATGTTGCTTAAGTGGAACGGGGAGGGAGAGAGGATTTTTAAGGAAATTTTGTAGTGGATGAATATGTGTAGTAAATTTTGTAGTTATTAGAATTTACTACAAATAATTTACTTATATCTATAAAATTTGTAAAGAGAGTTGTTGTTAGCTATAATCACAATATATGTAGCTAGATTATGTGTAGCTAAATCAATCATTCTTTGTAGTGAATCAGGCCATCATCGGATAATGAATAATGTGGAAGAAAACATTAGCAGTGGATTAAAAAAAATCATTAAAAATTAAAATCATTTACAAAGAGATCCATTTCCAGGAAACTCTTATAACAAGAACCAAAGTATTATATATATACACATTCTGGTCCACAAAGTACATACCGTGTACCTTCTCTTCTCAAGGATTACATACAACATTTTCTCTGTTAAATCTACACATAAGCAACATAAAACCTCGAGGCATTCAATACCAAAATCTCAAATCGATCATTAAAGCACTAACTACTGACTCTGAGGACCTGAGAGTATAGAGATGACTCATAGGACTCATATCTACAAGACACAACAGTTAGTATCTCCACCTGAAATGTTATTGTTGTCCCTGATGTTATTGTCCTTCCCCTACTGTATGATTTCTACCTCCTCGTCCTCATCCACCTAAAAAGGTTGGATCCCACGGGGGTGAGACAATTGAAATTGTCCCAGTGAGAGATATAACTGTCTGCCAGACACATTATTATTGCATATAAACAGTGATAAACTGAGCAGAGGATTCTCTATTGAAGAGCAGGATTTAATCATTATTAAGCAGAATAAAGCAATATCATCTTTTAAAGCATTAGATCTATAAATGATAAAGAAGTAAATCATCTATCCATTTTAATAAGTAATATGAAGAACATGTATAACATCTATCCATTTAGGATATAGTAAGCAATGTAACATCAACCAATGATTTCCATAATTCATCCTTAAGCAAATACGCTACACGGATGATTACATTTTACAATCATTCTTATGCCCTGAGGAAGTGAGTCGTACCGCTCAAATCCAACCTTCGGTTATGAAACCCAAAGCCAGTTCCATACAAGATCAAAGGAAGAGCCAGACTCCATGATATCATCTGTCTTGGTCAGTACGAGACCACAAGAAGGACCACAGTCTCTTGCTTAAGTGACCTCAGTCACAGGGTTAGCTCTCATAGGCTACCCATTCTCTAGTCCGCCTATGTACATCTCCCGATGCTAGTAAATTTGAGCCACAGGCCAGTTCATCGTGCTATCTGAACCATGAACACATTCATACTCTATCACACTGAGCCATGGGCCTGTTTACCATGCTCTTATACATATCATGAGTCTACAACCGAAGTTGCACTCTAATCCTCCTATTTTTGGCTAGGAGAAACCCCACATATTCAACAATATACGCTCCAGATTAAGTAGTAGGCGAATCTATTTCACCATCACCAGCTACTGACGATGATGGATCTATGGCCAGGGCTCTACATGATAATATTTCACTTGATTATTTAAGTACATTACCATATCCTTTTAACATCAGTCAAGTTTTCAAACAAGAATTATTATGACAAATGCTACAAAGAAATATGTAATGCTTCTGTCAAGTACTTTTCAAAACTTTATAAAACATTAGGATCTCAATCCCTTATCTCATTACTGGGAATTCACATCCCTCAACAATGCCATCATCAATATCATCATCATGTTTACTGGATCTGGGTATTCAAACCCTTAGTTCATCACTGAACATGGTTACCACTATCAGGTAACTATTACCTCCAGGTCATCTGACCAAGGTATTCATGATACTTGTTATACAAGCATCTCACATAGCTCACCAAGCATATTCAACTTCTAGTCACCTCTCACTAGGCCACAATTAAAATGATGGCTCACAAGGCCCATTAACATCATAGATCATACCTGGTTGTGCTCATCATCTCATGATACCTGCATGGTTAGTATGTTTGATAACAACCATATCAATTACATATCAACATTGTGCAATACAAAGATAACATCACTATTCCCTCATTAGGGTTAGGGTTTCCCATCTTTATTAATTAGGGTTTCACATAACATCACCCTATATTAGGGTTTCACATAACATCACCCTTCATTAGGGTTTCACATAACATCACCCTATATTAGGGTTAGGGTTTCCTATTTCATTTCAATTAGGGTTTCTCAACCAATTACCGAAAATTAGGGTTAGGATTTCCCATTCTTCTCGATTAGGGTTTCATGATAACATTATCAAAGATCAAACCCTAATTCAAATCTCCATGCATCTAGGATAAGGCATTGATATTACAATTAATATCCAAAACCTAACTCATTGTTCCACATGTTTAAAATTACATAATATCTTCATAAGTATTCAATTAACTTATGTATTGTAATTTTTCCTTATTGATTAGGGTTTCCATTCTCCATTGATTAGGGTTTTATGATTACCTTATTAATCCAAACCCTAAGTCAGTGCTTCCACATATCTTGGAGCACATAGCATCATTTAAATATTAAATCATACTTATCATCATTCCATGTACTAGGAACACACATCACCATAATACCTTATTCAGTTGACTTAACCTTTAACTAAGTACATGCAGCTATACTTATCATAGTTCATTGAATTTATTACTTTCATAGGCATCAAGGGATAATCACTCTAAATGTATTAATCACCTAAATACTTTAGAAGTACTTCCCTTAAAATGAATATTGTTATACTCTTCAACCACTTGTGGGTTATTAGTACATCCATGATTTGAATCAATTGGACCTTCAAATGGTTTGGGCCAATTGGACCTTCAAACGGTTTTGACCCTAAACCTCCAAACAGTGTAAGACTGTTTAGACCTTCAAACGGTCTTGATCTTTATCTTCAAATGGTTTGAGACTGTTTAGACCTTCAAACTGTCTTGGAATATTCCTTCAATCGGTTTGAGACCGTTTAGACCTTCAAATGGTCTTGGTCTATAAACCTCAAATGGTTTGAGACCGTAACCGTTTAGACCTTCAAACAGTCTTGGTCTCTAGACCTCAAATGGATTGAAGACCGTTAGACCTTAAACGGTCTTGGCCTCTAATTGATCTTTAAACGATCTTGAACCTTTTGCTCATCAACGATTCTGAAACCGTTTCAACCCAAGACCCTCAAACTGTTTGATGATTGGTTAACCCGATATGGTTTGAGACCGTTTGATCCTCAAACGGTATGAGACCGTTTGGTCAAATCAAAGTTGAAATCGTTTAATCAAATCAACTTGAAACTATTTAACCCTAAATTAGGGTTTTGTTATCAATTGATCTAGGGTCTTGAAATCAATTGAATTTGATTTGTTTGAAGTTATTAGGTCATGAGACTGATTGATCCTTGAATCCATTGAAATTGTTTGGTCACTAACGGTTTGAAACTGTTTGACCTCTAACGGTTTTGAAACCATTTGGTCTCTAATGATTTGAAACTGTTTGACCTCTAACAGTTTTGTAACCACTTGGTCACCAAACGGTTTGAAACTGTTTGGTCTCTAACGGTTTGAAACTGTTTAACCAACAAAAAATGAAACCATTTGTTCTAGATATCCTTGAGGTGTGTGCTAAGATGATGACATCGTCATCAAGCTTCAGACCTCCAAATTCTACTATCATGTGTATGATAATTTCACCAATTATTCAAGAAGAAAAATAAAAGATCAACATATGATGAGAAATTGAAATCAATAATAACATTGATGGGTTCAAGTTATATAACCCTCCTTCAAAGTAGCTTCAAATCTTAAAGCTTCACATCTCTAATGGTGAAAGAAACTCCTTCAACTATCCAAGGGTCATTTCCAACTCTTTGGATGCAAAAGATAGCCAAGGTTGAGCATTGGATGAAAGAGAGAAGAAAATGAGTGTTGAAATCTGATTTCAACCATCAATTTAAGGTTGAAGATGATCATGGAGCTTACATTCATCTTGGGGAATGTTCTCCTCCTGCTCCTAAGCTCCTTGGACATCGGCCAAAGCAAAGAAAGAAAGTGGTTTGAAAAATAGCCTTTCAAGTAAGGACAAAATCGAGTATATGTAATTGATTTTCTAGGAGAGAGAAAGTAGGAGAAAATTCATCCACATTCTTGCCACATGCCCCCTCCCTTTCTTGCCTTAGAATCCATATTCCTTGCCTTCAATATCCTTCTCAATTATCCTTGAATTAAAAGCAACCACTTTAAGCACCTTAATCATTATAATACTATTATCCATTTTTGGTGGACATTACTTTTTATTTAACAAATGTGAGTGGATTGCTTCACCTACTTACGATATTTCGGTGCCACTCAAAGCATTTGGACAATTGTAATGACCCCGCCTCCCGGTAACCCCCAATTAAGGGAGACCCGAAGGACAGAGCCGTTATTCATGTACAGGATCAAAGGTTCAACAAATAATCAATAATAATTAATAAGCTTTACCAACTAAACTGAAAACCGGTATAAAATAAAACTTTTCCTACCTTGGAAAAATTGGGATTTCTAAATTTCTATCCATGGATATGCTAAACTAACTAATCCTCCTGTGCACGTTATTTCTCGTTTAATTTCACATTTGCCACTTTACTGTTTGTTCTTCTCATTTGTACCTAAAACGTCGACAAACAAAACATCAGTCAGCAAGAAGCTGGTATGTGGGGGAAATAATAATCATGCAGCTATAATAACAAAGTAATCATCCAATTATCATTTAACAGCCAAGATTACATTTTAAACCATACTACTCAATCCTTTCCTATCCCCTATCTCTGTGTTGTCCCTACAGCGGACTAGGATACTACCTCTCTCTCGGTAGATCCTTATTAGACCCCGCATGATCCTACCTAACAGGTAGATCAATATCTAGGGTTGAGTCGCATGGCACTACCCATAGGTAGTCCAATCTCTAACTCAATGTGACTTGATGGACCTACCTCATTGGTAGCCATTTACTAAGTCATTCAATGACCTGATGGGCCTACCCCATTGGTAGCCATTTACTAGGTCAACCCATTAAGCTACAGAGGGGACTAGGATCTGAGCTAGTAGGCATATCTCTTATGTGATAGTCATATTCACATCATACTTTGCATGAATTAAATACATCCAATAGTTTAATTCAAGCCACGATGGAAACATCGATAAAAACCCCAAAACACTAATTCGGGTAGTCATAAGCGTAACCACATACCTCATGCCATCACAGAAACCATGCAGAACATCATATACTTTGTGAGTGTTTCCAAACATCCAAGTAACCAAGCATTTAATCAACAAGTATCTGAAACAAATCATACTATGTATGTGTCACCATGTATTCACATTGTACTACACAGATCTAGATGTGCTCCTAAACTAGGGTTTAGGACTATCTCATGTAGGGATTAAGGTTACAAACCCTGATTCCATCCTATCGCGGTTTCTAAGATTACAATCTCACTTATGCATATTAGGTTAAACCCTAATCATCATCTTAAACATATTATACTCTTTATGAAACCTAAATCATGCTACTAGCATCGCCAATATTTCATTAATAAATAAGGTAAGTTTCTCCGACGTGGCCGTTCTAATTTGCCCAGATATCTTTAGTTTGCAATTATCATAGTAATTGCTAGGATGATCGGATTTAGACAAGTGATACATGAAACTCGCTCAGAAAAATGAGAGGAATTTAAATAAAATATTATTATAACTTGTTTATGCTTCCTGTTCTAAAAGTGTGTGTAACACATGTGTTAATGTGATTAGTATAAAGGAAAGCCTAGATTTTCCTTAATCTAATGCTTAATTGATTAGATTTGGTTAGGTTGAGTTAATACCTGATCTAAAATTATATAATGAAGAGTTAGGAAGCCTTGAACCTATTCAGCTTTTGAGAGGCTGAAATGTCTTGAGTCACCTATGAGGGTGCGATATACCAAGGTAAGAAAGAACTCAGATTGAAGAATATGAGATGATAAAGGTTCTTGGGAAGTACCATGGAAAGGGTAAGGCCACATGGGAGCCATGATGGACATATGAAAGACTTATCCTGAGTTGTTTGTTGCTTGATGGAAATTTTGAGGGAAAAATTCCTATAATAAGGGAAGGATGTTACAACCCCAATTTTGAGTTCATTTGGTGAGAAATGAAAATTTTCATATTAAAGATGTTTGAATAAATAATGATATAATTTGTTTGGAATAAATGGATTTCATTTACAACAGCCTTGATGGTTGTTTTGTGACACAAGTTAAATAAATCAAAGGTATTGTACATGAATTAATAATGATGGCTTTTGTTACGATAAATGAAGTAATTGTCAAGTTGCCAAAATAAATATTATTTATGGTGTTTTAGATAATTAGAGGATAATTATCTATATGAGTTGGAAACCTCATGGATAAGGCACCATACAGAACTAAATATTTCTTAACGACTTCTTTTGTTGCCAAATCCAAATCCTAACAAGATTATGGTAGTACTTTACGTGACTTTTGGATTTATAAGTATAAAAGGCAAGAATTTTGGGTAAAGCAACATATTCTTTGCTTCACATAATAATAGATGGTGCTTTCATATAAAAGGGATATCGTTTAATAGTTATGGAAAGGAAGTAATCATGAATTCTTTTGGAAACAATATAATATGCCTTGTCAATTTTGATTCTGAGAAACATGCCCTTTTCATAATATTAGTTGTCAAATAAAAGGGTGCCTTTTTGTACTCATAGAATTGAGGGAAATTTAATAATAACTTTCCATAAACGATGTCATCCTTGTACACCAAGAAAGAGAGAGAAAAGGAAATGAGAAAGGAGCATATGTAAATATATAGGTGTATATATACAAGCATAGCCAATTGAACCTGCACCCCTCTCTGTGTTTCCCCTTGGTAGGTAAAGGTTGCCCCTTTGTGGCACGATGCCATGATGGTTGCCGACATCATAATCCTCGATAAGGGCATACCCCAGATAACACCAGACCATGAGAAGATAGATGCATCCTTTTGGATGTTGTTCAAGTGGCTCCATGCTCGGCTTCCAGGGCAAAATGTCTTCGCCGAGATGATCTGCTTGATGTCTCCGACGATCTCTCTTAACCCCGATATAGAGTCTTGCCATGCTTGGCAAGGGAGGCGAAAGTAAGGGAACCTTTGCCTGTTCTGTTTGAGCCCAGATATGAGAGGCATCATGATGGTTGGTCTCTCTGTGGCAGCAGTGATGACCTTTGCGAGTAGGAGGGTGGTACAGGAGGAGACTGTTTCTTGACAAACAGAATAGGAGATGTTATCTTCCTACTGGGTGTGTGTGGAGAACTCGATTATGAAGAGGGAGTCTACACTGGACTGGGAACGAGGGAGACTGCCGCCTGCAGCAGCGAGGGGGAGCCTTGAGACGATGCCCTCGGATGCAGGAAGGACAGCACCCAGAATGTTGCCGCAGCGGCAATCTACTTGTGTTCATGCAAAGAGGAAGCAATCACAGCCTTGGTTGTGCTCCCGTTGCTTAGAGCCTTGCGCGTGTGATTTTTTACCCTGGAGGTGGAAGAGAGAGAGAGCCGACCTCCCACAGGGTCGCCATGGACGAGTTCATGGAGGTCTGAAACCTCCGCCAACTTGGTCAGGGTGAGCAGAGGAAGATCAACAGAGCAGGACCTGCTATTGCGGGCTAGAAGGTGCTAGTGTGCGGGAGACAATGGAGGTGCTGGGAGGACACTGTCCACGTCAATGATGGCCGTCATCCGCAAGGTGACAGGATGCACCTCGTACACGTGAGCAAGGGAGAAAGCTCCGAGGTCAGGACAACATCCTGAGGATAGATTGTGCACAGCTGCGAGCAACGAAGGTGGACCCGAAGGACCCCGTGCACAAACGGGTGAGCTACATCCGATTCCGTCGGATCGCCTGTGACGTATGCACACAACAATGCATCTAGGTTGAGGAATAGAGTGTCGGGCATAGTTGAATGATATGCCCTCAACTCATATACAAGGTGTAAGGGGCACGAAGGTCATTCCGGTGTCTGAAGCTGGGCGAATTTCAATTAATAAATAAGGTAAGTTTCTCTGACGTGGCCCGTTATGATTTGCCCAGATATCTTTAGTTTGCCATTATCATGGTAATTGCTAGGATGATCATATTTAGACAAGTGATACATGAAACTCGCTCAGAAAAATGAGAGGAATTTAAATAAAATATTATTATAACATGTTTATGCTTCCTGTTCTAAAAGTGTGTGTAACACATGTGTTAATGTGATTAGTATAAAGTAAATCCTAGATTTTCCTTAATCTAATGCTTAATTGATTAGATTTGGTAAGGTTGAGTTAATACCTGATCTAAAATTATATAATGAAGAGTTATGAATATTAATGAAATATTGGCGATGCTGGTAGCGTGATTTAGGTTTCATAAAGAGTATAATATGTTTAAGATGATGATTAGGGTTTAACCTAATATGCATAAGTGAGATTATAATCTTAGAAACCGCGATAGGATGGAATTAGGGTTTGTAACCTTAATCCCTACATGAGATAGTCCTAAACCCTAGTTTAGGAGCGCATCTAGATCTGTGTAGTACAATGTCAATACATGGTGACACATACATAGTATGTTTTGTTTCAGATACTTGTTGATTAAATGCTTGGTTACTTGGATGTTTGGATACACTCGCAAAGTATATGATGTCACTACCAAAAAAACATGAATTAGCTACAATTTATCTAACTACATGTGTTCCATTTGTAGTCAATAACTACTATTCTGTATAAATTATAAAAATGTAAGTAATACAAATATAGTTAATGGTAATGACTACAAATTTGACTACAAATCTCATTTGAACTCATATACGTATCTTTATGTATATATCCTAAAAATTAACAATCTAACTTTTCACATTAATTGGCACGAACATTCCCTCCCGGGCCTCCCCTTTCATCCAACCCGCATGCGATAGCCCTCTTTTGTCTCGCGTGATCGCTCTGTCTTCCCTAGCTAATCGGTCATCCGGAGGATCGCAACAACCCTGATCGGCGCTCTCCCACTACGCTCCCCCAACCTTAGAAGGACACCTTGGCGGCCGTCGACATCAACGATCATCTAGGCAGGCGTTCGTTTCCTCCTGATCGTCCGATCAGTATTTCTCTTCACAGCCACCACCCGGCAGCCTGAGGGGCACGGCATCTCTCCAGCATCGCCGCCCAGCAGCCTGAGGGGCACGACATCTCTCCAGTGTTGCCGCCCAGCAGCCCGAGGTCACGATCTCTCCTACTCGCCACCCAACAACAGCCAGACGTCCAGGTTAGTCTTTACCTACTTTCCACTTTATCAAACATACACGAACTCATTGCATTCGTGAGCCTATCAGAGAAAAAAGAAAGTACAAGGTACTTCCCAAGGAATATGCCTCTAGATGTGTTAAGAATATTGGATAAAAGTTGTTCATTAGAGATGAAACTACATTTTAGCATGATCATTACTCTACTAAATTTTAGACCAGATAAGGCGCATCATCCAAAGTGTCTTTAATATTTACAACATTGTCCTCACTAGCCTCGATAAGGATTTATAATTCTTGAACAAAAAGCATTATGTGGTATTGAACAATCATTGGATGCTTTTAAGGGTATTATAAGCATATTGTCTTTAGATGCCTTAAACAAACCATTAAGCCCCTCCATAGATATGACAAACAAATAAGGTGCTATGGGGTCACCTTGAAAAATCCCTTCTTGTGGCTTGAAAAAATGGGTGGGATCCCCATTAATGAGAACTTGAAAATTTGTATAAGAGAAGACCTCCATTAGACATTGAATCTAGACCTAGGGGAATCCCATTATTTGGAGTATGTAGAAAATGTGATCCCAGTTGAAACAGTCATAGGCCTTGCAAAAATTAGTTGGATAGAGAACTTCCCATTCCCCTCTTTCTTCTTAGAATCATTTAGTAATTCATTAGACAATATGATAACATCTCAAATGCTACAATCTTAAATGAAGGAATGCTAGTTTTGACCGATCAGATTAGGAAGAACAATCTGAATCATGTGGGCTAAGATACTAGATATAACTTTATACAAGAAGTTGTAGAGATCAATAGGTCTCCATTTTTTGATATGAGCATCCCTTTCACCTTAGGAATAAACATCAAAAAGGAGCGATTCACCTCTTTAAGAAGTCTACCTCTTGAGAAAAAAAAAATTAAAATAGCTCGAACAATATCATTACCCATAATAGGACTACATGTTCAGTAAAAGTAGGCATTAAAACCATCTAGACTATGACACTTGTCCCCATTAGCATCCTTAATGACCTTTCCTATCTCTTTCCTAGTGATATATATCTTCATAAATCTTTCACATATTCATCCTTTAGTGTAGAAAAGTCAATATTGTCAAGAATCTCATGCTTTATCTGGTCTTATTCTTGAAATGATTAGCATAGTAATCAACAATATGCTCCTTAAATAGTATTTCCATTCTGTGTCATAATACCATTGACATCCAAGCAGTTGATAGCGTTTTGGCCCTTCTAGTTTGAAAAGAAGTGTAAAAAAATCAGAATTCTTGTCTCCCAAAGAGATCCTGTGAATCATGGATTTTTGTTTGAAAAGAGATTCCTTGCATTTACCTCTATAATAGCTTCAATTCTTTTTTAAGTTCTACCTCTCAGAGCAACATCACTAGGTTCATATCTACTATACAGAGGGCCTATCGAGCTTCAAATTCTTTGATTATAACATTTTCATTAGCATATCCAAAAGATTCTCTACTCCATTAAGAAAGAGCATCTTTACAGACTTCAACTTCTTACAAATAGTATATATTGGGTTACTAATG
The DNA here is from genome assembly GCA_963693085.1 of Alisma plantago-aquatica. Classification (NCBI taxonomy): domain Eukaryota; kingdom Viridiplantae; phylum Streptophyta; class Magnoliopsida; order Alismatales; family Alismataceae; genus Alisma; species Alisma plantago-aquatica. The sequence continues at coordinate 212,199,854 of OY856414.1, forward strand.
ACTTCAATAGACCAATCTTCATTTACAATATTCAAGGAGTCCTTATGTGAAGTCCAAGCATTTATAAGACATAGTGTAGTGTTTCTTTTACTTCTAGAAACTCCACCATGAATGATTATCTATTTGTGATCAATATGCAATGTTAGGGATATTCTCACTTTAAATCCTAGGATAAAAATTGGTGATATGGACATTGGAATAAATCTTTCAATTATTGATAACATGACTCTAATTACTCTTTGAATATCACCAAAGGTAAAAGTTACTCCTTTCAAATTTATCACTATCAGATTTTTATAAAAAATGAAATCATTAAATTCAGCCATGCATCCTACAGAAGGATCTCCTATTCCCAGTCTTTTAGAAGAAAGCCTCACAACATTAAAATCACCTAGAGCGAGCCATTTGTCCTTCTAGTACAAATCCTTGAACTTGAAATGGTCATCCCAAAGAGAAGATATTTTATTATCATTGTTATTCCCATAGATATATAAAAGAATGAAATCTTCACCTATAAAGTTGATTCTCATGTTAAAGCATCGATTAGTACAATCATTTTTATTGAAAACAATTTGAGGAGGATCCCAGCAAACTACAGTCATTCCCAGGGAATGAGTGTTAATATTAGAAATCCAATTACAACCATTCTAGATATTGTCTGTAACTATATTAAGATTCTTCCTTCTAAATTTAGCTTCCAATATAATAGCTATAGGAGACTCAACTTTTTGATACTATACTGAACTTCCTCTTGATATCTAGGATTATTCAAGGCAATAAGTTAAAACTTATCCTTTCAAAATGTTACCTGGATGGAGTGGTGGCCTACCACTTACAATAAGTGAACCAAATCCCAACTCATCTATTCTATATATATTACCAAATTCATTAGGATAAAATATTTTACAATAGTTTCTCTTTGTTTGATTCACCAAGCAGAAGCAGTTTCTGGAACTTGTTTTTAAAAATCTAGTTCTTACAGAGTCCCATGCCTCACAGATGAATGAATGCATAACTTTATGTGTTGAGAGCAATACATTTTTTCAACAGTGTTAATAACTACTTGAAATCTATTTTTATATCTAATCATGATCCATTTGAATGACTACCTTTTATCTTTGTAAATATATTTTAGTAATCTTTGAGTTGTCGAGTTGTACTGGTTTAGTAGAACTGAATAAATTATTCGGTCATCTTTGATCGTATTGAAGTTATGAATACTTCCTAGGACATAGCTTTCTTGTAAAGTACAATTGTAAATATATTTTAGTAATCTTTCATTTGTTGAGTTGTATTGGTTTAGTAGAAATGAATAGCTCATTCTGTGGTCTTTGATAGTATTGAAGTTATGAATATTTCCTAGGAAATAGTTTTCTTATAAAGTGCGGCAAAAGCATATATGGTGATCCTATTTTTTATCATCAATGTTTGGACCGCCAAGGTATCACTGTGTACCAACTAGGGGTCTTTTTCATCGTAAGGAAGGTGTGGTAAAAGAAACTAAATTCCTAGATGTCTACAGAGCCACCAATGTTAGTTCTATAGCATGTAATGAAGTTACTACAGTTGGATTAGATACAATGGCTAGATTAGTTTCTTGTGTCTGACAATTATTGAGTAAAGATAAGATAATGAAAGTATGAGAAACATTAGTGGGTGGCATACCTCAGGCTTCATCCATGACACACCCTAACCCTCATTCATGATGAAACATGGTTTTAGATCTTTTCTAGGATAGGAACTTTTGCTGGCAGGTAACATCACCAAAGCAGGGCGCCGAATTCTGGATGAATAATGAGATGCCCACTAGGAGTACTTTTTTTTTAATCACATTTGACTCATTCAATTCAGTGGCATTTTTTTAACCATCATGAATATACAATACATAACTTGTTAGAAAGAAAAAACCAATATATTCACACTAATTGAAGAATGAAATTTTCATCAAATATCATTTTCATCCTAGAGTCATTGACTTCAATGCCATGATGTTTAGAACAAAGTTACATAAATGAAAGCTCATTCACACATGAAATTATAGTTTGCCCCCTTCCAATACCATGACTTATTGTAATTTAGATATGAAGACATCCATCTTGTCATAAATTAGTATCCATATTTGACCTATTTGATGACCTATATGAATTTGGTAACTGAAAGCAAGTAAGAAGGCAGTATTTGACATCTATATTCATTAGTTTCTGGAATATCTTCAGTAGCATGAAATTTGACTTGTTTAAGCTGATTTTGGGTTGTGGTCATGATCCACCTCATGGCTTAATATGGTTTATTATTTTCAGACTATCTTCCAAATCTCATCATTCCTATCATAGACTGTGTTGTACATCCTCAAGTCCATTTACATTTAGATATTGCGTTTACAATTAGACTGCATTGTACATCCTCAAGTCCATTTACAATTGGATATTTCTTCTTTAATTGACCCCAAAGAGAATGTGGCATTTTTCATTTACAATTAGATATTTCCTTTACATTCAGAGGCTTTGGAAGTGTGGGCTGATGTTTACCTAGAAGTCAAGTATCTATAGGAACTATTGGCAATTACCAACCTTCATAGACATATGATCCTTCTACAATTTTCACACAGGGACTAAACATCATTCAGTGTCTAGACCACAGGCAACAACTCCTCTACAGTAGAATCTCCCAAGTGGCACATTCACTTGATTGGTGATGGGATGTCACTTGATACTAATGTTTAATCTCTGTTGGACAGTGTATACACCCAATAGACACCCAACTTCTAGAATTCATCTCCCTGACCATAGATTGATTCACTTCCCCTTCCGTATTGAATGAGTGGAGTAGGCTGGTTTGAAGGGTTGTCTACAGATGTTTGTTATCTTCCATCCAAATGGATAATGGTCAAATCATACTCATAGAGCTATTAATAAAGTTGTGGCCTAGCTAGTTGGTTAAGACAGAAAAGACCCATAAAGCGAGATGTGAAGATGGTAGCACGTGAGTATACTGGCACATATGTGCAACCCTACTGAAATCTTATTCTAAATAATATACATAAACTCCTTATAGAAGAACCAACCAGAATTTATGTAAGCCGAGAGAGCCAGAGCAAAAAGATGTTTGGCAGGCAAATGGAAAATGCATAAAACTGACCTACATATAACTGCTCATTCCATTCATGAGATGACTCTTCAGATAATAGACTACCACTCCCCTAAAAGAGATGAGTCTCTACATAACCATTGAGCTCAGGTTTTTCATGTGCTTGTATAACAACCTATATGTATATGTTATACATGCATGGCTTACGTTCTTACATGCTAACTCAATTGTATTATGTACAAGATAAAACTATTTTGATATTTATTGCCAATACATCATAGATAAATAGATATATACATGGCTTGTCAAAGTATTATGTAGTATATAATGTATAATATGATCGGTATTATACTTTATTGATTTTCTACTTATTTATATATTTAAATTTTCATTTTGTTAAATTTATGTATACTTTTTTACCTTCTTTATTATTAATTTTTTTAAAATCTTTCCATTTGATTAATAATTTCTACGTATATATTGATTATATTGATGTGTTTACTTACATTTATCTAGGGAAGTATGATCGACAAAAGCTGGATAATTGAGGAAGACAGGACCAATACAAAGTACTTAACTGGGGTAGTCAAATTCATAGAGGACGCTTTCAAAAAATGTAGTAGGAATGAGACTATCTTATGCCCTTGTAAAAAGTGTCTAAATACACAAAGACACAACCGTCAAGTGACAATCGAGCACCTGTTATGGAATGGTTTTTTCAACAGCTACACTGATTGGATTTTTCATGGTGAGATTTCTTCTGATGCCACGGAAGATTCTTCTATGCAAGACAACATGTCGTTTGATGATATGAGAGACATGTTGCACGATGCATATGGAGTCCAAAACTGTCGAGAAACTATGGACAACGATGATGATGATTCATTTGTATTTGTTGACGACGAAGAAGCTGAGCAATTCTACAAATTGTTAGAGATTGCTGCACAAGAGTTGTATCCTGGAAATAAGAAATATTCCAAGCTGTATACCGTCGTGAGGTTATTCCATATAAAATGTAGCAATCATTGGAGCAATAAATCATTTACTGAGCTGCTCGAACTTTTGAAGGATTTGCTTCCTGAGGGTGACACGTTGCCTGGCTCATACTATGAAGTAAGGAAAATAATTAGGGACCTTGGTCTTGACTACGAGAAAATTGATGCATGTATAAATGATTGCATTTTGTATTGCAAGGAGTTTGCAAATAATACCTCATGCCCGCATTGTCATGTTTCTAGATATATAGAGACTGAAACTGATGTAGACGGTGCACAAAGTATGAGAATTAAAAAGAAAAGAGTTCCTTGTAAAGTTATGTGCTACTTTCCCTTGACTCCTAGGTTGAAGAGATTGTTTATGTCCTCTAGAGTCGCACCACTAATGCGGTGGCACGATGAAAGTCGCACCAAGGACGGAGTTTTAAGACATCCAGCAGATTCACCTGCATGGAAGACATTTGATAACATGCATGCTGATTTTGCATCTGATTCTCGTAATGTGCGTCTTGGTTTAGCATCTGACGCATTTAATCCATTTGGCATGATGAGTAACTCATATAGTATTTGGCCAGTCATATTGATTATGTACAATTTGCCACCATGGTTATGCATGAAGACACCTAATTTTATCCTTTCTATGATAATTCCTGGTCCAACTCAACCAGGAATGAAGATAGATATCTACTTACAACCTCTGATTGAAGAGTTGAAAGAACTGTGGGAAGTTGGTGTTGATACCTACAATGTTGATCGTAAAGGTGTATTCAAATTGCATGCCGCCTTACTATGGACGATAAATGACTTCCCTGCCTATGGTTATTTATTTGGTTGGCAAACTAGTGGGTATGATGCATGCCATGTTTGCAATAAGGACACATGGTCTATTAGACTACCACATAGTAGGAAACAATGTTTCATGGGCCACAGGAGGTTCCTTCCGATGGATCATAAATTGCGTAGGGATATGTCCTCATTTGATGGAAAAGAAGAATTAAGACATACTCCAAAGATGTTGTCTGGAAATCAAGTTTTAGTTCAAACTAGAGATGTAGACAATATGCCTTACAATTGGAAAAAACAAAGCATTTTCTTTGAGTTGCCATACTGGAAGTATAACCTTATTCGTCATAATCTTGACGTAATGCATATTGAAAAGAATGTATGTGAGAGTTTGATTCACACGTTACTTGGGATGGACAAGTCAAAGGATAATGAAAAATCACGTTATGACCTTTTAGAGATGGGAATAAGACCTAGACTGCACATTATCAAGAACGGAAGTAAGAATATTATTCCACCTTCTTGTTTTACTTTGAAAAAAGAGGAAAAAGAATTATTTTGTAAGTTTTTGAAGTCTGTACGGGTTCCAGATGGTTATTCCTCCAATATCTCGCGAAATGCACGCATCAAAGAAAGAAAATTGTTGGCATTAAAGAGTCACGACTACCATATATTAATGCAACAATTTCTACCATTGGCTTTACAGGTAGCGTTGCCGAGCAAGAACGTCATAACTGTGATAACTGAGTTGTCTAGATTTTTCAAAGACATATGCTCAAAAGAGATAAATCTGTATGCTATTAAGAAGTTAGAATCTAGAATTGCGGTGACTCTATGCAACATGGAGAAGATTTTCCCACCCTCATTTTTTGACATAATGGAGCACGTGGTCATTCATCTTCCATGAGAAGCTAAGATAGCTGGACCACCATTTTATCGTTGGATGTATCCAGTGGAAAGGTAGTATGTTTTTACTGTTTGTTTCACTAAAATTTTATCAAATATATTTTTGTGATTTTAAACAAATTCTATTTATCATTATAGATACTTGAAAACTTTGAAAGAATATGTGAGGAATAAAGCTGCTCCAAAAGCTTCCATAGCAGAATGTTACCTGGCAGACGAATGTGTAACATTTTGTTCAAGGTATCTCTCCGGGGTAGAAACAAGGTTCACAAAATTGGTTAGAAATGATGTTGAAGATGATGATATTGTTACTAATGATGATTGGTCTATATTTTCACACAAAGGGCGTCGAATAGGAAAGAGTATTCATGTTTATCTTGAAGATGTGATGCTGAAAACTGCACATCAGTATATTTTATCTAATTGTGTTGCAGTTGAACCGTTCATGGAGTGAGTTCATTAAATTATTAAGAAATATGCATGCTCACTGTTAGATGTTTGTACACACGACTTATGTACTTGTTAGCAGGGAACACATTCGCCTAGTGAAGAAATTGAATCCGCGTGCAAGACATTGGGAAATCAGTAATATTCATATGAACACTTTTAGTGATTGGTTTAAGAAGCATGTAAGTCTATAACATTAATTTCATTTAATATTGTTAGAGCATTGTATTAATAACTCAATTCATAATGTATACAGATTGAAGAGAAGGCCAAGTCAGAAAATTTGCCATCAAATCTACTAACTCTAGCTCGGGGACCACAAAATATGGCGAACAAATACAATGGATATGTAACAAATGGATATAGATTTCGAACCAAGGAGGGGGAACATGGTAAAAAAACCCAGAATAGTGGGATAATGGTGAATGCCCAGACAGAAAGTTTTTCCAATTCCAAGGACAAAAATCTTAAATTGGGTCAAGTTACATACTATGGGGTACTCTGAGAGATTTTTGAGATCAGTTACTATGAGCAACTGAAAGTTGTACTGTTCAAAGGTGATTGGGTCAATGCAAACAAGGGCGTCAAAAAAGATGAAAATGAATTTACAATGGTCAAATTAAAACTCATTGACTTAATTGAAAATCCATTTGTATTGGCCTCTCAAGTACAACAAGTCTTTTATCTGGCTGACATCAATCATCGTGGGTGGAGCTTTGTCGTGCAGACGACTCCACGTGATACTTATGACATGGATGAGAAGCTTACTGAAAATTTCATGGATGGGACATGCGTACCCGAAGATTCTCATGCAGATGATTGGGAATATATTTTTAGCGATGTTTCTGATGGATCTGATTTGGTTAGAGAAGATATGGAGGGTGTAACTTTTTACGATGGAAAAAATGATGAGCAACTTGATTGAGATCGTTGTGATCTATCATATGTAGTTTTTAATATTTTGTATCTTGATGTAGCGTTATAAGAATTTAGTTTTATTCATTTATTATTAATTATCAATACCATTGTTCTTCCTTTAATATGCATTCTATTTCTCTTAAAATTTGCAAACTTTTTTTGTTCTCAATAATCGAATCAGCAACTATTATATAATGTTTATATCAGGTAGCCCCTACAACCATTATTATTTAACTATATTTTTATGGTTATAGTTTTGTTTTATTAATATTTTTTATGCATTATATTTTCAGGATGTTGAAAAGATGTTCACAATTGTTGTCTGCACGAGAAATTGATGATGCAAACAATGGAGTAATTAAACGAAAATTGGTAGGTACGGTGACATATAATTTATCTATTATCATTTTGTACTTATAGTTGTAAGATTCTGTCTTAATATTTCTCTTTGTAGGAATGTCTAAACGATTGCAAATGAATGGAGGCTATCTTGGTTCAGTTAATGCTGATTTGGGAATGAATGGAGGTTATCTTGGTTCTGTTAATGTTGATTTGGGAATGAAAGGAGGATATCTTGGTTCAGTTAATGCTGATCTTGGAAGTTCTAAAGCTGATTTGAGTAATAAAACTAATAAAAAGGTTGGTGCATCATCTGTTTTCAGCAGCAAAAATGTTGAAGTACACATCAGAAAAGAGAAGCATCCGCATGTGTCAATGATAAATCAGGATGTTCCAATCGGTGGAAGGATGTCTCTATTAAACAACCGTACAAGAACTTCTCATTGTGTTGATAATGCCAATATAAATCATGAGGTTGGAGCTGATCATAGAAATTCTTTGACAAACAATAGCATCAGAGCCGGTCATTCTATTCATAAGGCTAATTCTTTGGCAAGCAATGGTACCGGGGTTGGTCATTCAATTGATACAGCCAATATCAATCATGAGGTTGGAGCTGGTCATAGGGATTCTTTGGCAAATAATGACATGAGAGCTGATCATTCTGTTGATAATGACAATATAGATCATGAGGTTGAAACCAATCATGTAAATGATGAGGACTTCGAATTGGTTGATCAAGAAACTACTGCTAATCATGATGAAGGTACATAAGTTTCTAATCAACAATTTACACCAATTAGCTATTACCTAATATTTTAGCATTTATATGTATATTTTAAAAATAATTGCCTCATATTGTTTTAAATTTTTAGGTGGTGTTGTGTATAATAAAAAACGAGGCTATTCTAAGTGTCTTCGATTATGGAGTAAGACAGGGGATGCAAAATTACCAATCACATTGGATGAAAATGGAGAACCAATTGGACCTCATCAAAATGACTTGTCTTCTTTTTTGGGAACAATTGCTAGAAATTCACAACTGGCACCCTTGGATTACTTGGATTGGCGACAAGTACCAGCTGGAAAGAAAACTGAAATATGGAATTATGTCTTGGTAATATATTTTAGTAAAGTGTTATTGAAACGTATATTTGTTATATTCATTCTATTTTTCATTTAACAGAAGAAATTTACTATCGACTCAAAGGGAAAGAAATCGGTTCTACGCACAGTTAGGGATTGTTGGAGAAACTTCAAATCTGAAATCAATAGAAAAAATTATATGCACCACAAAGACAAAATAGACAAACTTAATGATTGTCCTTCCCGTGTTGACCCATTGTAGTGGGCTTTTCTTGTGAATTTCTGGGACTCTAATGACGGAAAGGTAAGATAATTAGTTATATATGATGTCTTCTCTTAGTTTTTATTGGTGATAAGGTTAATGTTCATGAACTGCAGTTACGGAGTGCAAAGAATAGTATGAGTAGAAAGTTTGTTACCACACGACATACATCGGGTTCGATGCCCTATGCTTGTGTGAGAGCGAATGTGAGTGATTTGCCACATACTTATAATAATATCATAACACATTCACACTCTACTTATACTTTATTTGTGTGTTAATAACAGTTGCAACAAAAGAATAAAGGGGGTCCCGTTAGTCGATTGCAGTTGTTTGTTGCTACCCATAAGAAGAAGGACGGTACTCCTGTAGATGCAAAATCAGTTGAACTAATTGTAAGTATAAAATTATTCATGACATATTTGACTTTATTTGCTCAATTTTTTATCATCATCATGGTTACTGTTGTAGGACAAGTTACAATCAACAGTTGAAAACAATGATGCAAATCTTGATGAAGATGAAATTGTTGATCAAATATTGGGTGCAAAGAAGGCTCGTGTGAACCATGAGAGTAATGAGTTTAGTCAGGCATATGTTGAGGGTTTTGAAGGTACAGTCAAAGACCTACAACACATATGTGAGTCACAAAAATAGAATTGTTAGATCTGAAAAAAAGACAAGAACATCTCGAAGCAATAATTTTGGGAAATTCAAGCGGGAGTGTTCCATTTCAAGCAAATCAAGTAATTATTCAAATTTTTAGTAATAATTATAAGTTATGATTTTATTAATTTCATAAGTGTTATGTATTGTATAATATGGAAACAACCAGGAATGAAGGAACACCCATGCCACAAAAGTCATGTAGCGGAACCACCATTACAGAAAGACAGGTTATTAAACAAAAAAACTCCTAATAACTTTGATTCTTGATATCTAAAATTTTACATTGTAATCCGTACAACTTATAGGTCGTGAGGTTGTTAAGTTTCGATGATGGAACGTCAATTGTAGCTCAAGGACAAGTGATAGGCGTGAATCCTGACCTTGTAATAGGAGGAGGAAAGTTAGGGTCTGCATTTGCTGCTGTTTGCATTGGTGTGGAAATTAAACCTGAAGAGCAACTAGTTAGACCATTTGACAATTATCAAATCATTGAAGATGCAATCGGGTCAATAATAGCTTGGCCAAAGAAGCTACTCATTGTTCGGTAATTTTTTTCTTTCAATGTGCTATAAGTGTAACATGTCTATATAATGGTTTTAGATAATTATTTTTGTTATTATAGGTAAAATGCTTGGAGCGAGGCAAGTGAGGCAAACAATAAAAGTTCCTTCAGAATTATGTAGATGCTATTTTTCCTCTTTTCTATAGGTTTAGAATAAAGTTTTTGTTTGATGTAAAGCTTGTCAATTTATTCGATATAGAAAGGATTGTCATACGAACCACCATTACAACATTATTTTCCATTTCTCTTGCTACATAAGACCGTGATATGAATATTCTATAGTATTGGTTAACATTTAGACCTCTTTTATGGCAAGGTTGTCAACAATTTCAGAGCATGTTTGTATTTCTTTACCAGTACATCACGCTTGGATCAATTTATTCTTCTTGTGATAAAATAGTGTATATGTGAGGAATAAAGCTGCTCCAGAAGCTTTTGATTTACCTTAGACTATTGATTCATTTTTCTAGAAGGAAATACAGATAGAGTATAATTGTCTATTTTTCATATGTACATCACTTAAAGTATGTAGAGTTTCCATAAACTTGCAATTTGGTGTCTTCTTTTTCTGATGCCTCATAGCCACTATGTGTTGATGCTCTATTTGTTCAAGGAGCAGCTTCTTCAATGAGTAGCTTCCACAACACATTGTGTGCATGCCATGAAGGTTGTCATGGATTGTTGGGAGCTGGAGTGGTCTATGTAGAGCTTCACATGTGAGGCAGGAATTTTATGTTACCTTTCATATTATGTTCTCAAGTCATCTAACATGCTGGTTGAGGATGATGCAATTGAATGTATTTGTCATTTATTTTGACTTTTTTCTAGTTCCCCCACTCTCCTGTCCTCTTTCTGTTCTTCTATATCTCATTTTATGCTGATATGTTTGTCTCATATTGTTCACAAATGTACCATGGCCACCATTTTTTCTTTGGCTGCGGATGGTGAATGTTGTAGTTATATATCATGTTCATAAAAATTGGACTTCCTTTGGTGGTGAGGGTGCATGAAGGTGAGCAAGATATGTTATTTAATAACTATAACTGAAGGGGTACAGAAGCAAGAGCTGAAATCAGAGACTTTTCAGAATCACGATGGCTGCAGGAGCCGCTTTGCACGGATTTGTTGATTGGAAGGGCAACCCTGTCATCAAGGAAAGGCATGGAGGATACAGGGCCGCAATGTTTATTAATGGTAAGAAGCACAGAACTTATTCTATGCCTGATGAGTAATATGCGTGCAATAAAACTTCATTCTTTAGAATACTAAAGCGTTGCAAACCAGAGAAGATCATGCAGCAGCTATTTCAGTACCCCTGAAAATATTTTCTTACGTTGTGGTTTTTATGTGCAGTCCTGGTAGTAGCGACCAACATGGCTTTCTTCCCAAATATGTTAACTGTGGTGACATATCTGCATGACCATATGCATACAGATGTAGCAAGCTCCTCCACCATAACTACTAACTTCGTTGGTGCCAGTTCTGCATTTGCACTGTTGGGAGCATTCCTATCAGATTCCTACATAACCAGATATAAAACTATACTCATCTTCGGACCTTTTGAATTCTTGGTAAGTCTTGTTATTTTACTTACTAAACTAAAATATCTAATTTGGTAATAGTACAGCTATTATTTGTGAAGAGTAAATGATGGCGTAAAGCTTTAATTTTTAATGGTCAGTGTCAATCTTAGGCACTGATCAAGTACATGATTCATACTATTTGGACGATCTAAAAAGTGTTGCATCCATATCTTTTCCGTGAGCAATTGATTGATGAAAAAATTATCCTCAATGTTTGTACTTCGGAAGAATATCATTTCCTGCATGATTTTAGTTGCTTTCATCTATCATCTACCTCTTCAGCTCCTTGTGCCTTATAGCAAATGCAGTTTTAAGTTGAATATTCAGGTCACTGGTCGATGATAATTTCTGAAAACAGCTACATGGCAATTTTAATATAGTTTTATATTTAAAAAAAAAACTAAATCGACACACTATTGCCAAATTAATATTCTTCTTAGCATCTCTGGGAATATATTTCTTACAATCACACACTTTTCTGTACAAAACCACTTAAAATGATTTTTATTATTTGACAACATGAATGGTGTTAGTTTTATCGAGAACAACTTACAATAGAATTTTGGACCATCAGCAAATACTCAAATGCCTTGTATATAAATTCTGAAGCATAAAATAATGTTTGAAAAGACGTACGTCTTGGGTTCTGAAAGTACCATTATCTTTGGAAGCCAAATAGTCAAAATATTAACTAAAAATACAAAATACGTCTGAAACAAAGGGCACCTATAATAACTATATTGTGGAAGCATTACATTCATATAAGTTGATGCACATTTGTAACACTATTGAATTAACATCGTTTTATTAATATCATGCAAATGATTCTAATGTAAATTGTAACTAAAGCACAAAACAATTGCACTAATGTAGAAAAAATTGTCAAACAGCATTCATAATAGGTGTAGTTTGTATTTAAGATTCTGAATGGTTTGCTACCTAAATCTAATTGAGCAAATATTTTAACTTCCATTAAACAGGCCCTGAGACAGCTCTGGGTTTAGGGCATCGCAACAGTTGTGACATGGATAACTTTTTTTCCCTTTACATTGACATCTTCAATCTGATTTGGTTTGCTAGCTTTGCAAGCACATTTTCCATCATTAAAGCCAACAGAATGTGATATGTCTGGACAGTCGACTACCTGTGAGAAAGATCATGGATACAAGGCCGCCCTACTATATTTGGGCTTATACAACATTGCTTTAGGCATGGGATGCTTGCGTTCTGCTCTAGCTCCATTTGGAGGAGACCAGTTTGACGACAATGATCCAGTTGAGAGGCAAAAGAAATCAAGCTTCTTTAACTGGTATACATTTGGCATCTCCCTGGGTGTTTCTGTTGGCCTGATTCTTGTGGTGTGGGTTGAGAATAAGTGTTGGGATTATGGATTCATTTTGAGTGCACTTCTTATTCTTGCTGGGATTTTAGTTGTTGCTAGTGGGTTCTCATTCTACAGAAACCTCAGACCAAGAGGGAGTCCCCTGACTCAAATGTTCCAGGTGAAATCTCTATATTTCTAATTTGCTGCTTTCTAGCTCTTAGGCTCATACTTTGCTCAACGCAAAAGTTAGGTTCCATATAGTTGTTGCAGCTACTGCCTTCCACTCAAGATTGATGCTAAACTAGTTTGATAACCCATATATATTTATTTGATCAATATGCAGATGGACCTTTTAGTTCTATTCCTTTTAGTCTTGAAGTCCTAGGTAATCTAGATTCTTCTTGGATTGAGCTATTAGTTTTGATAATCCTTTGAGCACAATTTTCTTAGCATCTAATTATGTTATTTGCCTTTAGAGCCTTCTATTTCTTTCTTCAAATGGAGTTGGCTGCTTGTCATGTACTACAAGTGGTACACTTCTCATGTACTGCATATGGTTTGGAGTAGCATTTACTAAATTTGGATCAGAAGTGTATTCTAAAGATATAAATGTTCTCAAATTAGTTCATTATGTATTTTGTTAGTTTAGCTCCTGTTATGAACCATAATATCTAGATTTTAGTTCATTTTATTTGCATTGTTCTTTACTTGAATGAGGTCATCATTACTGCTCCTGCAAATATTACAGTTGGATACTTGAAACGATTCTATAAACATGTAAAGCAAATGCAGAGTGCATATTAGAAAAAAATGATGTTTCATATGACAATATTAAATGTACATCCACGAGCTATATCATTCCAACCTTCTCATGCTTAGTAGGTTGATTTTTTCACATATGATTTAAATTATTTTTGCATATTGTTTTAGGTGATGATTAATTGCACAATCCACATTGCAGAAATTCTCACAGACTCCACAAGGTTTGAACATAGAGGTATGTCTTATTATTAACTTGCACCCTATAAGAGCTCTACAATTTTGCAACGCTAAAACTGATATGAGGCATACAAATATGGTTTGTTATTACTAACATGGAGCTACAAGCTGTCTGCTTCTCAGCCTCTCTCTATTTTGGACCTGGTCACTGCCAATTTTGTGTTCTATGGGCTGACGACATATCATCTTGAGCTTGTTTACATATGATTTTGCCCTTTTCTTTACTGTGATGTCCAATGTCAGTAGCCCTTGTATAGACAGTGGCACTTTTATAGTCACTTTTCAAAAATACAAAATAGGATGGCATACTTGTATGTTAAAAAATATTGATGTAATCATACATGTCATTCTTATGGCTTCAAAAATGATAATTGACATGTAAGAGATGCAATAAAATCAAAATTGCTAAATAATTGATGTAATCCTACATGTCCAAATATCTTTTTCTATATGTTCCAGCTAATGGTAAGTTTATGATTTCACTTCAATTTGCTTTTGGTATATCTTCTCTAGTTTGTTGTAGTGTGGATTGCTTGAAGAGGCATCATTTAGGTCAAAGTAACCTAGTGTTGATTGAAAATAAGTTGTCCACTCAGGGATTTCAAACATTTTCTTAGAGGATTATTATGTAATATACTCTATTGTTGTTCAATTTGATAACATAGTACATTAAACTGAAATGTAGTATGAACTGCACAGGTTTCAATTTTGAAATGTTGTAGCATCTCTTCTTATATAATATGTCCTCAATTTTGTCTTTGTGATATAGATTCTATATGACTTGTTACATCATGTGTGATGTTCAAACAATATGGACATGTTTTTATAGTAGCTTATATGTTTTCTCTTGCGGTCAATGCACCTAGCTGCTCATCAAATGAAAGTCGAAATCACCAGTTGCACCTATAAGTGTAGCACTAACAACAAAATGAACTTCATATTTACTCCAGATGTCAAAGTGCCTTGTTGATCAGTCATTTACTCAAAAAAAACCAGGAGCATCACATAATAATCAACTAACCAATTGACAACATCAAGAAAGGAAGCAAAGACCTATCAGTCCATGAACCTGAAAAGGAAAAAAGTAGTCCTTAATTGTACATGGATGTAGAGTAATACCACTATTTCCGATAATGACCAGCCAAAGAGAATAGGAAAAATATGGCATAACTTAGGTGATTTTATAATACTCCTTTTTACCTTTTAGGAACTTTTTTTACTAAATTGGCCATGAGAGATTTTTCAAATCTTTATAGATTCCGACCGTAAACTGATATTATCAGAGCTTTGCTTGGTTTCCGTATGAATATCATGTCTTGTGTGTGGAATGAGGTGAAGTATATAAATTTAGGTCCTTTAGGCGGATTCATTGAAGCTAATTAACTCCATGAGTGGATCAAGCTCCTTGACACTCATGTTTATATTCCCTCATGTTTCTATGTGACTGCCCAGTACTCAATTTACTAACTCAGTTATGGTGGTAAAGAATAATAAGCACACAAGGAAACAGAATGGGCTGAACAGGTATAATCCCTCTCCTGCAAGTCTGCAACAAGAACATCGAGTTCTACTAGAAATGACAACCTCAGAGACTACTAGACCAATGAAAATAGTCAATACTTTATAGGGCAGTAGGCAAGTCATTGGTTTGAGCTTTGAAGTTTAATCTTTCCATGAGTCTGATATGTTTTATTCTTTGGCTTCATTCCATATGGTATATATGTTACTGCTCAAAACTTCTACCCCTCGTACCACTTCAATGTTAGGTGCACCATAGTTTGTGATGATAACATAATTGTAGGCCATTTACAAAGGTCTTAGTGGGCATTGCGTCAGACATCCTAAAAATAATGTTTGTTATCATTTCTCTTTTATAACTCTTGTTTTCTTCCTCTCCTTGTTGTTATCTCGTCTTCATCCATGTCCAGCATTGGTGCCTCTGTTCCACATTGTCACCAAGGAACCAATGTACGTGCTTCAGGGGATGTCACCAAGGAACCAATTTGTATGTGTCTATGCTCAATTCAGAAATCCATTGCATAGTAGTATGAGACGTAGGTGTAGAATTTTTGATTTAGATGAAAACAATGTAGCTAGGGTTTTATATTCATTAATGTGTGTAAGGTCTTGGAGAACTACTTTGTTTCTCATTCTCAAGATGGACCAGTAGGAAGTAGAGGATATTATAGATCACTATGGTTCTGAATCTGTTGAGGTCCAGTTTAGCTTGATCCAAACTTTTCAGTTTTCCATGAAGAATCCACATGACATCGCCTTGAATTAGTTACTACCAAATTGGTTTTCTCCATTTGTAGTCTTGAACTTAGCGGATCAGGCTTTCATCTTCTTCTTCACACATTTTCCAAGTTGAGAACAAACCAATATGCCATCTCATGCCCTCCATGTTCGTAAGCAAACAAAAATTGTTCAAATATTTGTCATCGTCTTTGAAGGTAATCTTACTTTCTTGATTCATGGGATAATCATTATTTTCTGGATACACACCATCAA
Source organism: Alisma plantago-aquatica (assembly GCA_963693085.1). NCBI lineage: Eukaryota > Viridiplantae > Streptophyta > Magnoliopsida > Alismatales > Alismataceae > Alisma > Alisma plantago-aquatica. The sequence goes on from OY856414.1 coordinate 212,216,325, forward strand.
AGCTATCTTGGTAGATAGTTTCTCAACGACTTGGTTCTAATGAAATTTTTTCACAAATGAGCTCAAAAGTTTGACCACTTAGTTCCATTCAAGAGTTCAACATAATAGGTTTAGCACTAATCTCAGTAGCTTGGTTAGTTTGTTTCAGTGAAGTAGTCAATAGATTAGGAGCAATAGAGCTGAATTTAAAGGAAATTGAGAGAACAATTTAGTATTGGTCTAGATTTATTCCCAAAGGAAATTGTACATATTTATTAACTATATCTCCAAATGAATATAGAATTTCTTTCATACTGAATGTACACAATTCTAGTTTCCGATCAGAATTGTGGTCCCTAGTCAGTCCATGCTATCTACCAAGAGTTGAGCATAGTATTTAGAAGTTTCTCAGTAGATAGGTTATCTTCCTCCATTTTAATTTTCTATATCTTTGTTTACGTGATTTATAGTATTAACAAAAGGATTTATATATCCATTGTACATACAACTTGCATGTGTAATATCACAGTTAGCGGAATGGCAAATAAACATTAGAGTGGGCGATGCACAGTGGAGAATGACAGTAGTTAGGTTCACTTTCCCAGATCACATGAGATATCATCCATAATTTTAAGGTCTAAATAGATCATATCATTATTGTGCTTCCCATTTTGGACAACGTCAGTAGGAACTACTAAGTAATACTATCCCAATTTACAATTCATCCCTGAGTGAAACCTGAACAGTTGCGAGTACAGTTAGAATCTTGATTCCATTTGATAGTAATATGCATTAAGTATGGTGTGATGCAATGATTAATTTTTGTGTACAATTACAATCTTACATGTCCAACGTTGTGCACTCTATCCACATAGTAGTTATAATTATAGTAGGAATACATGATTTTAGTAATTATGTGTAGACATAGTATCATGGATTCTCTTAATGCAGAATTTGCATATATCCGACAAGATACAGCAATCCAAACGTGCCCTTAGTGTGACTGAGGGGAAATAAGGGCAAAATAAGAAGAGAGAAACGTACAGATGACTGGCATGAATTTTTTTTTTGAGGCATTGCTTTAGTATCTTTCATCTTGCTAACAGGAGCTGGTGCAGGTTGAAACGACAAATCGAATCTGTCCTTGGAGAAGAAATTGGAAAAGAAATTAGGGCAGTCTCATGTCTTTGTTGCATCCACCCTTCTTGAAAATGGTGGAACTCTATAAATGTTGATCCGGCTTCCCTGTTGAATGAAGCTATCCATGTAATTAGCTGTGGTTATGAGGACAAAACGGACAAGAGGAAAGAGGTATTATTACTTGGAACCTACTTCTATTGGTACTATGTAAGGACTATTTCAACATGTGTATGCTAAGTGCTATTTTCTTTTTGTAGGTTGCATGGATCTACGGTTCCGTTACAGATGATATTCTCACTGGTTTTGAGATGAATTGTCATGGATGGCGGTCGATATACTATAATCCTAAGAGGCCTGCTTTCAAGGGGTCTGCACCATTGAATCTTTCAGATCGTCTCCACCAGGTCCTTCGGTGGGCTTTGAGTTCTGTTGAAATTTTACTGAGCATACATTGTCCACTTTGTTATGGATATGGTGGTGGATTGAAATGGTTGGAATGGTTTTCTTACATCAATTCCATAGTGTATCCCATGACTTCATTTCCACTTCTGGCTTATTGTACACTGCCCACCGTCTATCTACTCACCGGGAAATTCATTACTCCAGAGGTATGTGCTCAGAACTCTGATCTAAATGTAGACACCAAATACATCTGCTGGCAGCAAATACTAATAATTTTTGTTGGTGCTTTCACTTCTGTAGCTTAGCAACGTTTCCGGTTTGTGGTTTATGTCGGTCTTCATTTGCATTTTCACCACGGGTATCCTGGAAATGAGATGGAGTGGTGTTGGCATAGATAATTGGTGGAGAAATGAGCAGTTCTGGGTTATTGGAGGTGTCTCGGCCCATCTCTTTGTCGTGTTCCAGGGTCTGCTTAAGGTTTTGGCTGGTATAGACACAAGTTTTACTGTGACATCAAAAGAAAGTGGCGATGAGGATTTCTCAGAGCTTTACACATTCAAATGGACTACACTCCTCATTCCTCCTACCACACTACTTCTATTGAACATCATTGGGGTTGTTGTTGGTGTTTGAAATGCAATCAACAATGGATATGAGTCATGGGGACCTCTGTTCGGTAGACTCTTCTTTGCTGTCTAGGTGATTGTCCACTTGTATCCTTTCTTGAAGAGATATGGCTCTTTGCTACTATGAGAAGGCTGCATTGCATAGACCTATGCATATATTTGAATAGTCACTATCAACAGCTGCAAACATAGTGACGATATTCCTTCTATCTCTGCTTGGAGAGTTCCTTTCAGATTCTTATCTCAGGTGCTTTTGGACGATGTTGGCTGAACAAGAGCTTGAACAAAAGAAGAAGACAATAAGGATATTAAAACTGGCCAAGAAAGACACAACTCTTTGGCAAAGATGTTAGTAGACCACTGAATCATTGATATATGTATATACCTTTTTTTTTGCACATTGTGTAATAGGGGCAAGGTATACGTCCTCCCCATGTACAATTGACGCTTCATTATAAATGAAAGTAAGATTGTTGGCAAAATGAGCATCACTTGTTCTAGATACTACAATTTTGTTACTAAAAGAACTTGTATACTAACAAATTACACTATATATATATATATATATATATATATATATATATATATATATAGTCAAACTAAGCATATATGTATGTATACTAAATGGCACTACATATGTAGCTAGATGCATAATCAACTACATATATATGTATATAGTAACTAATGCCTTTCCCTACACATTAACTACACATAAAATGTATTAACTTCATCTTTTTGCTACATACTGACTATATATGCAATTTTAGTCATACATTTAGCTATAATTGTACTTATATTTAAATATGTAAGGACAATATCTAGCTACGCTTCCGGCTATATATAAATTTGTAGCGAATGGATTATCTAACTACATATTTGAAAAATATAGTTAAAGGCTTTAGCTATACGAGCATATACTACAATTTGTATGTGTAAAGAAATATGTAGTTAAAGCCTTTGGCTACAAAATATGGGTTTTTCGCTACAATTTTTTTTATAGTTAAAGACCATATTTTTAGTAGTGTGTTCTGCATGGTTTCTGCGATGGCATGAGGTATGTGGTTACGCTTATGACTACCCGAATTAGTTTTCTGGGGTTTGTATCGATGTTTCCATCGTGGCTTGAATTAAACTGTTGGATGTATTTAATTCATGAAAAGTATAATGTGAATATGACTATCACATAAGAGATATGCCTACTAGCTCAGATCCTAGTCCCCTCTGTAGCTTAATGGGTTGACCTAGTAAATGGCTACCAATGGGGTAGGCCCATCAGGTCATTGAATGACTTAGTAAATGGTTACCAATGAGGTAGGTCCATCAAGTCACATTGAGTTAGAGATTGGACTACCTATGGGTAGTGCCATGTGACTCAACCCTAGATATTGATCTACCTGTTAGGTAGGATCATGTGGGGTCTAATAAGGATCTACCTAGAGAGAGGTAGTATCCTAGTCCGCTGTAGGGACAACACAGAGATAGGGGATAGGAAAGGATTGAGTAGTATGGTTTAAAATATAATCTTGGATGTTAAATGATAATTGGATGATTACTTTGTTATTATATCTGTATGATTATTGTTTCCCCCACATACCAGCTTCTTGCTGACTGACGTTTTGTTTGTCGGCATTTTAGGTACAAATGAGAAGAACAAACAGTAAAGTGGCAGATGTGAAATTAAACGAGAAATAACGTGCACAGGAGGATTAGTTAGTTTAACATCTCCATGGATAGAAGTTTAGAAATCCCAGCTTTTCCAAGGTAAGAAAAGTTTTATTTTATACCAGTTTTCGGTTTAGTTGGTAAAGCTTATTAATTGTTATTGATTATTTGTTGAACCTTTGATCCTGTACATGAATAACGGCTCTGTCCTTCGGGTCTCCCTTAATTGGGGGTTACCGGGAGGCGGGGTCGTTACATCCTCCCATTATAGGATTTCAACTACAGCCTTTTTAGTTGATGGGCACTTCAATTAATATATTTATTTTTGTTACAAAATAAATTAGGGTTTCAATTATGCTTATTTCTTGATTATTTTATTATTAAGATTATCTCTCCTCAAATGTGATTCCAACAAGATTTTGCTTTCTTTTTATTTTCTCTAAATGATACCAAGATACAATAGGGACACTCTGGAGGTGGTATTTTACATATTCAACCCTAGGTTTTGGGTAATTTGCAAATTACACCAAAACTAGCATTCAATACACAAGCATTACTCAAACAAGCTCCTTCTTGGAACATAGGCTTGTGGAGGCCATACCTCAGCATCATTCTCATTCATATGATGCTATAACACTTTAGAAACATTTATCATGTAACATTTGCAAGGTAACCCCCTTAAATTGGGTAAATTGCACTTTAGTCCAAAATAGGTAAAATATTGTTTCAACATTATTCAAATAGGACCAAAATTGAAACATAAGCTCTCCTTTAGTCTTAATTACTTTTCAAAAGATAAATAAAAGAATCTAAATGACTTACTTAAGAAAAACTTCTAGGATTAAGGCTTAACCTAGGTCAGGGATGTTATAGAGATAAAATCAAATAAAGCATTATTAAGAAGAAAAGATGAGATAATGATGAAATATTAACAAATTTGTGGAAATATGGATAATGAAATCATCATGAATGAGATTTCGATTCCACATGGTTTCCAATGGTAAAAGGAATCCAAATAAGGAATATAAATGAATAGGAGAGAGAAAATATGCACAAAATTAACCTTAATAAGTGATAACTTGCATAAGAAGAAAAGTATATCATACTTTTGAGTTTGAGTCCCAAACTTTGCACACATGATGTTTAAGCCATCATGGATTTCTCCCTAAAATTTGGGATTGAAAAGATAAACGATTTGTGAGATATGAATTTTGCAAGTTTCCTAAAGTGAGAGGGATAGCTAATGATGTCACACTTATTTTCCCGATTAAATTGGTATATAAAATCGGTATAAGGACCAGGCACACCGCACAACAGTCATTGGATTAAAATCCAAGGGCACCTGGGTCATCTTCTACCTCAGGTAGGATTGGGAACAGTAGGAGTTCGATTCGATCTGGATTCTCTCTTAATCTCGTCCGTGTATGGTTTTGCTAACTCTCATTGGATAATTTAGATATGGATTTTGGGTTGAGCAGATCTAAGCAGGTGATCTGTGAACCAAGAGGATCACTGGAGAGGATGGTAGGTCAAACGATGACGTGTTCGCCATCGATTGGATGAAAGGTATTTATCTTGCAAAAATTCTAATTAATTATTGATAGCTCAGATTGTAATAAGTAATATATGAAAATTGATCAGAAAAATGCAAGGAATTCAATAAAAATAGATTTAGGCTCTCAATCTAATTCTAGTTCAAAAATTGGTTAAAGTTTTTAATCATAGTGCTTTATAATGAGGAAAAACCCTAATTTGATATTTTATGAAATTGAGATGATTCATATGGATAATCAATAAGAATATTAACCTATTGTTAATGAAAAGATGTTTCGAATGTCTAAGTAGATAATCCATGGTCTAAATAGCTTAATTTAGGGTTTTGATATGCTAATGAGCATTAATGGGCTTAGAAACCCTAATATAGGTGTTAATGGTTTCTTGTGTGGATTAATTAAAAATTCATTAAGAGAAAGTGATGTTGAGTTGATCCTAAGCCTGTTAGGAAGGTTTTAACAAGCTAGTTAGCAGTTGCCACACATTTTACTATTTTAGGGTTTGTAGTAGTAATGGTAAAAATAAACCCTAATGAAACCCTAAAAAGAAGTAGAAACCCTAGGAAGCGAGTTCAAGTTGAATAGGTAGAATCTTATAAAGTGTGTAGTAAATAGAGTACATGTGTTTTCTGGATTCTTGCTTGTGTGGATTGAACAACTTGCTTGGACTGTTTATTGGTTGGATTTGATGTTAGCTTGTTGAATCTGTTGAACAGGTATGTGGTTATTTTATGAATAATCACATTTAGTTTCACGGTGTTTCTCGAATGTCTCTCAATTGATTTCAACCTAAATTGTTGGATGTTCAATTCTACAATCATATAAAGTCCCTATGTGTATCACAATTGAATATGAATGTGTTTCTCAAACCTACATGCCACCCTAATGTATGTTGCAAGACCAAACCCTGGAGGGAAGGTCTAATTTGGTCAAGCCCCAGAGGGAAGACCATTGGGCACCCTAATAGGTGACCCCAGGCACCAAGCTCAGGATGGAGAAGGTGGCCTTATGTCCCTTGCAAGGACAAAACCCTAAGAGAGGGTAATCTAAGGTTTAGGGCAAAAGCGGTTGAGAAGTCACATTGAAAGTGTAATTTTGTATTGTTAATAAATTATTTTCTATAAGTAGGTTGTTAGAAACTATTTGTGTAATTGTGATTGTTCCACACATATCAATATAGAAATATACTGACTGATGTTTTATTTGTCGGTGTTTTAGGTACAATTCAGAAAATGGACAAATAGTAAATCGAAACATTGTAAAGATACAATTAACCTATGCAAGGAGGATTAGTTAGCTTAGACTTTTACTGTGGATAGAAGTCTAGATCCAAATTTTACAAGGTATGCAAAAAGATTTGTTTTATTCTAGCTTTTCAGTTTAGTTATAGTAGAATTTGATAATTATTTTTGATTAAATGTCAAACCATAGATCCTAAAATTTTGAGATAACATCTCTAACCTTTTAGTCTCCCTTAATTGGGGGTTACCGGGAGGCGGGTTCATTACATTTGGTATCAGAGCCAATAGTTTCTCATTTAATCATTAATTGTTATTAAATTTTGCAAACTCTATAGAACTTGAGGGAGTTATTAGAGGATTTTCCAATAACAGAGGTGTCTAGAAAAGGATCACAGTTTGGGGGCTATCAATATTTTCCTCTGCCCCGCTAGTCGGTCAGGAGGACTCCTAGATGCAGTGTGACTGTCGGGCCAATGTCTGAGGTTCTGACTCAAAATAATATACCTTTAGGACTCTCTCATTTATTTCACCTTTTCTCAACCCTAATTCAATTAAGGATTCTAGGATTTAGGATTTCTCTCTCTTCCTCACCCTCTTGAGGTCAAGGTAAGTAAGATAAGGATTAAGGAATCCTCCACCAAATCAATGAAAAGTATGTAAACAAGATGTCATGGACATAAGTTTAATAATTTAAGCATAAACTAAAGATTAGCTACATTCTTAGCTTGCATGTCGTGTGTGGTCGTGCCCTCAGGAGAGCACTGAGGTTAGACCTTCTTATTAGGAGGAGGAGGATATCGTTATCCTTGGAAGAGGTAGAGACCTGATGCATCCTCTAAGGATGATGCTAGCCCTAACCCTAAGTGGTTGTTAGGGAATGAATTGACAAGATGAGCTAGGTATCATGGTTGATCATGCATGTATATACATGGGTTGACATACATAGAGGCTTTTTTACCCCTGAGAAGCATAAGCTAGGTTTAACCTAGTGCTTTTGGTAACCTAACCTTATGTGGTTGTGGCTGTCAAGGGTGAGAAACAGCTCCCTCTTGTGGAGGATAGTGGTGACCATATAGAAACCCTTATGGGCATATAGGAGAAGGGAAGAGGCATGCACCTATGAAGAGGTGGACAACAGTAGGATGACTGCATGTTCTATACCCAGACACGTAGGGTTATACCTGATGTTCATGAGAGGAGCATGCAGAGTCTGGGATGATCTGTGCTGGATATAGGTCTTGATAGTATGTTTCACCCTTGTAGGTGTAGACATGTACCTTTAAGATCTTAACCCATCCGCTAAGAAAGGACCTTCAAAGGAGAGAACCATGGTAGGGATAGCTCTAGAGAGAGAAAGACCGATGAAGAAGGTTGGAGACCTTGGTTCCGAGACATGAAGAATCATTAGAAGATGGGTATGTCAAAACCTATTCTAGACAACCCTGAGTAGATAGTTGTGGTTGCCTCATGCATGATCCTTGGAGGTTTGTTGTACCTTGGTTTCCTTAGGGGAACCAAATCCTAGAATGAAAAAGAGGCTTCTAGAATCGATGTACAAATGTTATAGGTGGCTACCTTACCTTATAGGGGTAGAAAGGAGAGTTCCTTAGACTGAGGAGGTATGGTAACAAGTTGTGAGGCCTCACACCTAGTTGGGTATCCTTGTGTAGGACTCTGAGTTATGGTTCACGTGGAAGAATATAGGAAGTGCATGCTATACCTTGTACATGTTTCATTCATGGTTAGACAACTAATTCATAAGAAGTGAACCTAGGGTTCCTTGACCTAAGAGGGGAGGCAGTAGTACCTGGTGTACCTGATGCTCACAAAGATGCTTGAGTTCCTATGGAATCAAGCATGGCACCCCTCAGGTTTAGAGGGAAAGGGAACCCCTTGGATTAAGGTATATGTTTGATGAACCCCTCACACATATTGGTGGCATAAGTATAAGTTTGGCCAACCTTGAGGAATAAGGAACAAGTAGGACATATCAAGGAACCCAGAGTGTCTTATAGATTTCCTTCTTACTACCTACGTGTATAGGTAGCATAATAGGGCTATGCACATGATGATGTAAACCTTGGAAGAAATGATGTTTGTGACCGTCGCTACTATTAAGACATAGTTTTCTCCTATCCTAGGGAAGGATCTTTCTTTAGGGTGAGTACCAGCCTTTTTTTTTAGGTTCAAGGTAACCTAAAGAGGTCTCTCTTATAAGAGTTTGATGAGTGAAGTGTAGAGCACATGGTATGAGAACGAATCTATAGACCCTTGTGTGACCATCTCTAAGGGGTGTGAAGATATGTTGCCATGGAGGTAATCTTATGGGGCCTGACCAAGTTAGGTAGGTCGCCATGATCCCTATAAAAGGATGTATGTCTGACCATGAGTGCCCAGAGAGATGATGGAACTTTGGGTAAAGATTCAAGAATGAGATGTGCTATGATGAAATCCTAAGTCAATACTAAGGTCATGAAGGGATAAGACTGATGGAAGTAAGAGTTTTCTGTTCCCAGGATGCACGAGACCGTAGGGTCGAGAGGTAACAACAACCTTTGCCCAAGGACATGGGTTACTAGTTTGGTCACCTTAATGAGTTCATGGGACCTAAGGGGTAAAGATGAGAGGCACTCCCTAGATGCATAAGGGTCAGATCACCCCAAAATTGTCGGCACCCTAGAGACCTTGAAGTGATGACTAAGGATTGTACATAATAGATATGTTAAGATCCAGAGGTAATGGGAATAGTCTTTCCATGGGTATAGACCCATAATGTAGATGTTCATGTTGTGGAGACACGTAATGTATGTTTCAACTTAGATTGGAAAGTGTAATGGTGATGTGTGAAGCACCATCTCTACTCTTGGAACATGTTGAGATATGTATTTGGACTGCAGTCGAATGCCTATTTCATCTTGTTATGGGTTTGAGAGACAGGAAAAAACACATGCCATACTGAGGATAAAGGTCATATGAGTTGAAACCTTTTTACTATGTTTGAGGATAGAGGAAGTACACACCTTTTGAGATTACATTGGATATGTGGTTTGGAAACATGAAGAGAACAAAGGTAATTATCATATGAGGACATTCTTGTCAAGAGCAGTTTGGATCCTAAGAGTTGCATCTTGGGTATGGTAATCGAGATGATGAGGTCAAAGTTTTCTTGACTCAGTTAGACTTAAACATGAAATGAGGGTGATGAGTATGTCTATTCTAACTAATCCTCCTTTGTACTTTAATTCTTATTTAATTCCACATATGCCACTTTACTATTTGTCCTTTTCAACTTTGTACCTAAAAAGCCGACAAACAAAACATCGACTAACATATAGGAATATGTCGGTATGTGGGGACAACCAAAATTTCACAAATATGGATAAAAATCTAAATATCACAATCAAGTTAATTAACAAGACAATTTACACTTTCAATGTGACATTCTCCACCGCTTTTACCATAACCCTAGAATACCCACCTTAGGGTTTCTCTTTTGCTAATGACTTAAGGCCACCTTCTCAATCGTGAGCTTGGTGCCTGGGGTCACCTCTCATGGTGCCCATTAGTCATTCAATAAAGACCACCTTCTCAATATCGAACTTGGTGTTTGGGGTCACCACTCATGGTGCCCATGGGTCTTCCCTCCTATACTTGACCTTTTGGCATCATCCATCAGGGTGGCATGTATGTGCGAGAATACATACTTTTATTATTATCGTGATAATCATAGTGACTTTATGAATTGCAAGTATGATCATCCAAACTGATAGGTTGCATTCAATGTGATGAATCATATGAAAAACCTTCAGGAAATTAATGTGATTAACCATAATTAACCACATACCTGTCAGGCTGACTTGAGTGTAGAAATATTCCAACTAAGAAAGAAATCCAGTAAACAAGCAAGCACACAAGATGATCCTAAAATATACATCCAATTTTCCTATCATTGATCAGGCCATCAAGGTATATTAAACCTAGCTCGCTTCCTAGGGTTTCTAGTCCACTTTTAGGATTTCTATTACAATTAGGGTTCCTCTTCTTTTAAACCCTAATTTTATACAATTACTCACAAACCCTAATTATCTCATCTATTCTTCACGAAAGATATCAAGGTTACCTTTTAACAACATATAACCCTAATTTCATATTAAAGGTCCCTTTTCTTTCCTTTTTCCCTTATTTAGGGTTTCTAAGGATATTAACCATCATATTAGGTTTAAAACCCTAAATCTTGTAATTTCATCTTCAAAATAGGTTAAGATTCATATTTATTATTAAATAGGTTAACAACACTCGAATTAACCTATTTGCACTTATAAAACTATCCATTATCATCAATTAGGGTTTCTAACCAAAAATTAATACCTTTTTTATCAAAATAAAATACTTTTGCAAATAGGAACGAAATCAGGTTCTCAAACTATTTTTAACGTGTTCCTAATATTTTTCTGATCAACTTTCATGTTTTAACTTTATTCATCAGAGCCTCCTAGCAATAGTTATGATTTTTGCAATGTAATTCATTTCCTTGAATTATTTGTTTTTTTTAGAAAAACATCAGCCGCTAGATCTGTGGTCCACCGGACCACGCGGGATCCAACGGCCCACACTCCGTGCGCCTATCTTGTGGTGAAATTAAAGGATTGGGAAAGAATTCCCTTACCTGGATAACACAACTGCGAGGGCAAATGGGTCTTTTACCCCTTGGTCATCTTCTACCTCGGGCTGGCTCACGAGTAGCCCTGTAGAGTCAACTCCAAAGTTGACTTTGGGCTATCTTCTACCTGCAATCAAGCTGATTGGACTGAGAGCGTTTCCTGGCTCTCTCAAAATCGTATCTACCCTCAATTCCTCGTCCTCACTAGTGCTTCACCGCCAACACTTAGTTTGGTAGAATTTTATAATTATTACGGATTATTTGTTGAACATTTGATCATGTTAATTGGAATAACGGCTCTGACCTCTTGGGCTCCCTTAATTGGGGGTTACCAGGAGGCAGGGTCGTTACATTTGGTATCAGAGCATAGGTTCCTCATTTAATCTTTAATAATTATTAAATTTTACAAACTCTGTAGAACCCAAGGGAGTTATTATAGGATTTTTCGAATGACAAAGGTGTCTAGAAAAGGATCATGTCTGGAGGCTGGCAATATTTTCCTCTGCACCGCTAGTTGGAACACAAGGACTCCTGGATTTGTGTGACTGTATGTCCAATGTTTCAGGATTTGACTCGAAATAAGATACCTTTAGGACTCTCTCATCTTGTTCATCCCTTCTCAACTCAAGTGTTGTTAAGGATTATAAGGATTTGGGTTTTCTTTCTTTCCTCACCCTCTCGAGGTATGGGTAAAGTTGATAAGGTTTAAGGAATCCTCCAAAAAATGATAAAAAGCATGTAAATAAGATGTCATGGACATAAGCTTAATAGTTTAAGCGTAAACTAAAAAATAGTTGCATGCTTAGGTCGTATGACATGAGTTGCCATGCCCTCAGGAGAGACCTGAGGCTAGACCTTCTTGTGAGGAGGATGAGTAGAGAGAGTTAGTCTTGGAGGTAGAGACCTCCATTATAAGTAGAGACCTAGCACATCCTTTGAGGATGATGCTAACTCTAACCCTAAGTGGTGGTTAGAGAGAGAGAGATAACATGATGAGTTAGATGTCATGATAGACTAGGTGTGTGGACATGCTTTTCGATGCCCATGACGTTATGATCCATGTGAGGTTGAATGACCTAGTACCTTTGGCGACCCAACCTTGGAAAGGGTTGTGCATGTTAGAGCAAAGGATAGCTCCTTCAATGATGAGGTTAGTGAAGAACCTATAGAAACCATATGGGCTTATGCGAGTAGGGCATAACATGCACCCATAGTACGTCAGTAGTGCTGACGGTAGGCTAAAACCCTATCCAGGAGAGTATGTTGGATAGCTTATGAGATAAGCATAAAGAGCTATGGATAATCTTGAGAAAATGTAAGTTTGAACACAGGCTTCACCCATGTAGGGGTATGTTGTGAGTTTGATCCTTCATGGGGAGAGGACCTCTAGTAGTAAGGCTATTTTTAGGGTTATCTCTAGAGAGAGAGAGAGCAAGACCCAAGCAAGAAGGTTGGAAGCTTAGACTCTGAGATATGAAGAACAGTGGGGAGTTGAGGATGATGTGACCTAAGTGGATGATAGTGGTTGCCTCATGCTTGATCCCCTGGAGGCTGATGATATCTTGGTTGCCTTTAGAGGAACCAAACCCTAGAGAGAGGATGAGGCTTCTGGTACCTCTATGCATATGGTATAGGTGTTTACCTTCTGAGATGGGAAAAAGAGTTCCTTAGACCATGGAGAGGTTTAGTAGCAAGTTGTGAGGCCTTTTACCTAGTTGGTTGTCCTTGAGGAGGACTCCACTCTGAAGTGTTTTCCAAGTAGAAGGATCATGGGAAGTGCATGTCATACCTTGTACATGCTTGGTTTGAGGTTAAAAGGTTGAGCATGCAGTTGGACACCCAAAAGTGAACCTAGGGTTCCTAGGCCTAAGAAGGGAAATGGTGTACCTGATGCTCATGATGAGATTTGAGTTTTTATAGATTCGAGCATGGTACTCCTCATGTTTAGAGGAAAGGGATACCCCATTAAGTCAAAGGTATGTTTGATGAACCCCTCACAGTTGATTTGATGACATGGGAAGGTATGTTCTTGGTCTAATGTTGAGGGATGAGAACAAGCATGACCTAGCATGGTTTAGTAGGTGGTCTGCATGTGCCTTAGTAGCTTGCTAGGGTTAAGTATGATGTAAACCCTAGACATAAGGACGTTTTTGACCTTTATTGCTATCAAGAGATAGTTTCCTCCCATCCTGGGAGAGGGACCCTTTTGTAGGGTATATAATAGTTTATGTTGGCTTTAAAGTAACCTAAGGAGGTCTCATAGGATCTTGTGAAGCTAAGTAAAAAGTACATAGTAAGAGAATGAACCTGTAGACCCATAGATAACCATCTCTAAGTGCATGTGGCTGTGTTACCATGGAGGTAACTGGTATGGGGCCTGACTAAGGTAGGCAGGTTGCCATGACCCCTATGAAAGGATGAAAGTCATCCTAGGAATGCAGAGAGAGATGATGAAGGCTTGGGTAAGGTTCTAAGTTGGACATGTACTATGTTAGAATCCTAATTCTATCCTAGGGTCAGATAGGGATAAGACCGATGGAAGTAGGAGTTGCCTAATTCCCTAGTTGCACATGACCGTAGGGTCGGGAGGTAACAACTATCATTGTCTGAGGGCCATGGGTTAGGAGATTGATCACCTTCATGAACTCATGGGACCCAAAGGGCAGATGAGGGTGGCACTCTTAGGATGCATAAGGGAAGAGGGATGACCCCAAAAGTGTCGGCACCCTACAGATCTAGAGGAGATGACCAAGGATTTTATGGTGACCCTAGTAGGTTTGAGACCAGTTTTCCATGGAAGTAACTTTGATATCGAGATGATCGAGATGTAGAGACATAAGTTGCACGTTTCAACTTAGATTTTAAGGTGTACTGGCAATGTGGGATGTACCATCTCTACTCTTGGAACAGGAAGAAATTTGTATTTGGATGGCTGCCAAATGCTTATTTCCTCTTGTTATGGGAGTGAGAGATAGGATAGTATACATGCCATACACCAAGGATAAAGATGATGTGAGTTTGAATGTTGCTATGAGGTATGAGGAAAGAGATGATAGCATGCCCTTGTGGAGTGAACGATATGTGGATGGTTTACAAACATTAAGAGAACTAAGGTGGTCATCTTGTGAGGATGTTTTTATCATGAGCTATGTGGAATTTGCGAGTCATACAAGGTTGAGTTGGATAACCAAGAAGATGAGCTCTAAGTTTTCTTGTTCAATATAGACCTAAATCCCGAGATGAGATGATAAGTGAAATATATGGAGGTGTATGTCTTCAACTTTTCCTTACACATAAGGATGTGAAGTGGTTGAGATGCAGTTGCCTAGTTAGCTAGAGGCTAGAAGAGTTTGTTAGGTTAACCCTAAGTTTGAAAAAGGAGATATGTTTGGCAAACACTCAGAAGTAACGAGATTGTTGATTAAGTTAGTAGTTGTTTGGTTAGCCATCCTAGGCCTTGATGCAATAAAAGGATAGTTGTAGAACCTCAGATGCACTTCTCTGGAAAGGAAGGTGATGAAACCCCGACTAGAGTGGCTTAGGGTTTCTAAGGAATCAATCTTGAGGAATCATGACATACAGGAGATTATGATTTTAAGTTCATATCATACAACGTGGTACTACTAAGATAGTAAGTTGTAGTAGTACATTGGATGCTTAAGATGAAGTTGCATGTGGTTTGTCACCATGCAAGCCAGGAGGTGAAGGACGAACACCAGTAACCCAAAGAGTTGTTGTAGAGGATAAAGAGTCCCCGAGAGGGAATGGGAGTTCATCACTAGGGATGTTGTGGTAAGTCTCCCCTAGACCAAGGAAGGTCAAGATGCAATATGGGTTATGGTAGATCGCCTTACCTAGATGACATGAGAAAGAAAGAATAATGTTAAGGGACATATCTGGTTGAACTACATATGAGAGAGAGATGGTTCAAATACCCCATGATACGAGTTCAAAAGTTCTTGAGTATAACCTAAAGATTCACTTCCATGAGGTGGAAGTAGACGAACTCGATGCTAGTACAGTTTTTCACCCCTAACCAATGGATAGTATGATCCAAACTAGATGGTATGGTTAGAGCATGTGTGCTTGTTCAGGGTGATACATGGAGACAGTTCTTGTCCTTTGTAAAATGTGATGATAACCACCATATCCAGTGTCGGGATGTAAAGAAGCTCTGTAAGGGAGGTTGTGTCAGTCACCACTTCATTAAGATGATATTGGTGAAGGGACCTCGCGAAGGTCAAGAAAGAACCACAGTGTGTGCAGATAAAGTCGCTTTGATCGTGCAATGGCTGAGAGAGATCCAGGGGCGATATGAGTCGTGAGCTGATGCAAAGTAGACTGACATGCAGTTCACTATGGGAGAGTATGTCATGTGAAAATCTGACCCCTCTAAGTTATAGCTAAGAGAGCTGAGTCCTGGTTGCATGGGTCCATTTGAGATGGATTGGTGGAGATGGTTGTGTTTAGCCTTACCCCTCAGGATAAAATGATGTATAATGTGTTCCATAAGTCTGGTCTAGAGCACTATGTGAGTTACCCAAGCCATGTGCTGAGCCATAAACCTATTCAGCTTTATGAGAAGCTGAAATGTCCTGAGTCACCTATGAGGGTACAATATACCAAGGTGAGAGAGAACTCAAATGAAAGAATATAAGATGATGAAGGTTCTTGGGGAGCACCACAAAGAGGGTGAAGCCACATAAGAGCCATGATGGACATAAGAAAGGCTAATTCTATTTGTTTGTGTGCCTGGTGGAATTTTGGGGGCAAAATTCCTATAAGAGGGGAAGGATGTTACAACCCCAATTTTTGGGTTCTTTTGGTAAGAAATGTAATTTCTCCTATTAAATATATTTAAACAAATAATGATATAATTTATTTTGAATAAAAGGATTTCGTTTACAATAGCCTTGTTGGTTGTTTTGTGGGATTTATTGGCTATTGGGCCCAATAACAAGGAAAGACAAAGGAAACTCCATTATTAAATGAGTAAATAAGAAAATGGAGAAAAGAAAGATGTAGAAACCTCTAGAAGGAAAAGGAATATTCCCAAAGGGGGATTTCGTGCCTCTTGGGTTCCTTGGGTTCCAAGGAGTCCAAATTGCAAAGGTAATGCAACAAGAAAGAGAAAGGATTAATTAAATATTGCTTTATTTAGAAGGAATGTGAGATAATGATAATATTGCAAGAAATATGTGAAAATATGGATAATGGATCCATCTTGGAAAATATTTTATGTTCATATGGTTTCTAAATGAAAAAGGAATCACAATTAAGAAAATAAAGTATTATGAGAAAGAAAGTGTGCTTAAATGACTTTTATTAAACATTTACTTGCATGTGAAGAAACCATATCTTTCCTTTCGAGTTTAAGGCTCAAAATTGGAATAAAGGAAGATAATGCAAATCTAAAGATTTTCCTAAATTTTGGTTGAAAAACAATGCACAGATTCCAAGTTATGCAATTTACAAAATATCCTAAAGTGTGGACATTAATGGCATAATGATCATGTTTCATGATTTATCTGGGAATAAATCCCGATTTTCATTTTTAGGCACTCATCTGCGATCATTGGATCTATGATCCACGGCCTGGGACAAATCCCGGTCTCACATGGATCTGAAATACCAGAGTCTAGGCTATGAATTTTTTGATCGAATATTTTGTGAGTTACAAGCCATCTGTGAATATGTGAAGGAGTCCATCTCCTTCAGGAGCTAGTTCTGAACCTAGCCACCCTAAGGTTGGTGGAGTTTCGTTGTGAAATGGGGAAGTCTCCAATTCACCGAGGACTCGATGGCCACCCTATATATAGGGTAGTGTGCACAACAATTTGAGAAAACCTAAAGTTTACCCTCTCGTGACCGCGGCACAGCGATGATCGTCTTCGTGCATTCAATTTGATCGATCAACGTGTTCTTGCCCCCTGTCCAGCAGCAGTCCTCACCGGAGCGCTGGTGGAGCATTGGCGGTGAAGCACTAGTGAGGATGAGGGATTGAGGGTAGCTATGATTTTGGGAGAGCCAGTCGATGCTCTCAGTCCAGTCAGCTTGATCGTAGGTAGAAGATAGCCTGAAGTCAACTTTGGAGTTGACTCTATAGGGCTACTCGCGAGCCAACCTGAGGTAGAAGATGACCAAGGGGTAAAAGACCCCTTTGCCCTCGCGCTTGCGTCATCCAGGTAAGGGCATTCTTGCCCAATCCTTTAATTTCACCATAATATAGGTGCGCGGAGTGTGGGCCGTTGGATCCCGCGTGGTCCGGTGGACCACAGATCTAGCGGCTGATTTTTTCTAAAAATAACAAATAATTCAAGAAATGAATTACTTTGCAAAAATCATAGCTATTGCTAGGAAGCTCTGATGAATAAAGTTAAAACATGAAAGTTGATCAGAAAAATATGAGGAACACGATAAAATAGTTTGAGAACATGATTTCGTTCCTATTTGCAAAAGTATTTTATTTTGATAAAACAGGTATTAATTTTTGGTTAGAAACCCTAATTGATGATAATGGATAGTTTTATAAGTGCAAATAGGTTAATTCGAGTATTATTAACCTATTTAATAATAAAGATGAATCTTAACCTATTTTGAAGATGAAATTACAAGATTTAGGGTTTTAAACCTAATATGATGGTTAATATCCTTAGAAACCCTAAATAAGGGAAAATGAAAGAAAAGGGACCTTTAATCTGAAATTAGGCTTATATGTTGTTAAAAGGTAACCTTGATATCTTTCGTGAAGAATAGATGAGATAATTAGGGTTTGTGAGTAATTGTATAAAATTAGGGTTTAAAAGAAGAGGAACCCTAATTGCAATAGAAACCCTAAAAGGGGACTAGAAACCCTAGGAAGTGAGCTAGGTTTAATAGACCTTGATGGCCTGATCAATGATAGGAAAATTGGATGTATATTTCAGGATCATCTTGTGTGCTTTCTTGTTTACTGGATTTCTTGCTTAGTTGGATTATTTCTGCACTCAAGTCAGCCTGACAGGTATGTGGTTAATTATGGTTAATCACGTTAGTTTCCTAAAGGTTTTTCATTCATCGCATTGAATGCAACCTATCAGTTTGGATGTTCATACTTGCAATTCATAAAGTCACTATGATTATCACAATAATAATAAAAGTGTGTATTCTCGCACCTACATGCCACCCTAATGGATGATGCCAAAAGGTGAAGTCCAGGAGGGAAGACCCATGGGCACCATGAGTGGTGACCCCAGACACCAAGCTCGGGATTGAGAAGGTGGTCTTTATTGAATGACTAATGGGCACAATGAGAGGTGACCCCAGGCACCAAGCTCAGGATTGAGAAGGTGGCCTTAAGTCATTGGAAAAAGAGAAACCCTAAGGTGGGTATGCCAGGGTTAGGGTAAAAGCAGTGGAGAATGTCACATTGAAAGCGTAAATTGGCTTGTTAATTAACTTGATTGCAATATTTACATTTTTAGTCATATTTGTGAAATTTTGGTTGTCCCCACATACCGACATATTCCTATATGTAGTAGCCTAGAATAGCCTAGAACAGCCATTGACACATCGTGTCTTATTAAAGACACCCCATGTCTCAGTCTAGAAACTGAATGTAGAACTCCAGATTTGTAGAAAAATGTCATGTTTTAATAAAGACACATCATGTCTTATTAAAGACATGTCATGTCCTATTAAAAAAACATTGTGTAGCTTTACAAAACTTGACCCAAGCTTCAGTTATTGCATAAGACATGTCATGTCTTATAAAGGACATGTCGTGTCAGTGTTAGTTTCAGCAGAACTAAAAAATGACACCCCTCATTTTTAAAGACAAAACTAACTTATGGAGTGGTTATCACTTATCATAATTCGGAGGTCTTTCATCTCAGAGCAGGTCTAGAGAAAGGGAGGGAGATTTTGGGTGGAAGAAGGTGGTTTCTTGCAAAAGAACCCCCATTCTTCTCTTCTTCTCTATTTTCTTCTCCGGAGGTGCAATAGAGCTTCTTCACTCCACAAAGCTTCTCAGGAGGGAAGTTTGTCCAGTTTGGAGCAGCTTTAGGAGTGGGATTTCCTCCTCAAGTTGGAATTCTACCTTTCTTTGGTTACACCTTGGGATTACTTAGCTTTTCCTTCTCTAAATCATGTTGAATTCTGAAAATTATGCACATTTCCTGTTGTACACATTCATGGACGAGTAGTTTCCTTTTCTTGGACATGTGAGAGTAGATCCCATGTCATAGCATATTCATAACATGGTAATTTTGTACTAAATACTATGTTGCTTGTTTTTCCACCTTGTGAGTACCGGTTTCTTCGTTTCTGCATGTATGGATGGCCACCTTATGTCTATGCTTT
Source organism: Alisma plantago-aquatica (assembly GCA_963693085.1). Classification (NCBI taxonomy): domain Eukaryota; kingdom Viridiplantae; phylum Streptophyta; class Magnoliopsida; order Alismatales; family Alismataceae; genus Alisma; species Alisma plantago-aquatica. Next base: position 212,235,928 of record OY856414.1, read on the forward strand.
ATGCTCTTTTTGCTTGATCCGAGAAGATAGGTGGGAGTATAAGGAGGTACTCTCTTGGAAACTCCTTCTTTACCATGAGAGTGGAAATTATGGAGTTGAGGAGTAGGTTTGTGATCCAAAATTAAATTCATACATGGGAATGTTGAATTGAGTTAGGATCGTTGTACTTGCACCGAGAGGTGAAGTGCAACATACAACTCTCTTTTAAAATAAGTTCTTAGTATGTTTAAATTTCATGCTCCTATTTTATTCTATGATATGTTGGTGAAATCCTAGGTCCAAGATCCTTCTATATCTGAATCTTAACCTTTCTTAAGTGATAATTTAGTATTTTGTTTTAAATTTGTAATTTAGTTGTTATAATCCAATCATCTTGTATACAACAATCTAGATTATTGAAAATCATGACTCTTGCACCTAACTAACTAACACTCCTTATGTTCGACCTTGACTAAAACTACTCTCGTATACTTGCGGGATATAGCTAGTTGAGTAAAAGATCATTCTTATGATTGAAACTCGTTAGTGTAAACAACCAACAAGTTTTTGACACCATTTCCAGGGAGCATCGGTAGTCCTGTTAGAGTAAGAGTTTTTGATAAGTAAATGAGACTAGATCACAACCTTGATATCCACCGTCATATTCATAAATCATAATTCATCATGATCATCATAATTTGTTGTATCTTCCATGTTTGTTTTTGTATCTCACTCACCTTTTTTATTTGTAGGAGCATATGGAGTGCTCATAAAAAGATCCTTAAACCATGCATATCCCTACATTCAGAAAATGAACAGATAGTTTGCATCCCTATGGGGCAAGAAGGAGTGAAACCCAAACATGTATGGAGGAATCACAAACCACACAACCATCATCCATGTATTCATCATCCAAACAACATTCACCCATGCCACCTTCATCCACATCACCTTCATATGCACCACCCTCATCCACACATCCTTCATCCACACCACCATCTTCACACAAGCATCCATCTCAACAAGAAAGACCAATCATGGAAGATGATCGTCCCCTTAAAGACTTCATTGTTCCGACTACTACAAAAATCAATGGGGATATTAATATCCAACCGATTGAGGCAAATGACTTTTCTATCAGCCCCACAATTATATAGATCATAAAATAGAACCAGTTTCACTACTACAGAAACAACATTCAGTGTCGCTTTTCTGGGCGTCGTTTCTTTAGGAAAACCGATGCCTACACTATTAGACGTCGGTTATTTAGGCAAACCGACGTCTATATTCGAAGACCATCCAGACACGGGTACCGCTTTGAATACAGCGTCGGTTGTTAATAACAAACCGACGCCTAAAGTCGCCCACGAAATCCAATTTTCAAGCAAAAAAAATAGTGTCACTTTCAGCGTCGGTTATGTAGATAGAAACCGACGCCTATGCGTGATGAAATTTTGCGCAAAAAGTGTCACTTTCAGCGTCGGTTAACCTTTTATAACCGACGCTGAAAGTGGTTCCCGCCAAACAATTTCATGAAAATATCGTCCAATTGGACGCCGGTTGGTTCAAACAATCGACACTAAAGAGGTTTAGGCGTCGGTTGTTTGAAACAACCGACGCTATTTTGGAACTTAATATCCCGCGATCGCCCGACTCTTCCCCTTTCTTCTGTTTCATTGCGAGCCGATTTCCCTTTTCTTCTCTGCTGTCGCCCGACCACGCCGCCGATTTCTCCTCCACGAAAGCTCCTTCTTCCTCCACGACAGCGTCGCCGCGCCGCCGACGCACCCCCTTCTCTGCCGCCACTGTTGCTGCCTTCTTCCCCTTCTCCACACCACCTTCTCCGCCGCGCCTCCTTCTCCGCAGCCACTGTTGCTCCTTGGTCTGCCTTCCCTGCCGCCTGGAGCTCGCCGCCGCGCCGCCTTCCTCCTTGCCGCCGCCTGCCGATGCCGCTGCTCCTTGCCGCCGACGCTGCTGCTCCTTGGTCTGTCTGCCCTACCGCCTGGAGCTCGCCGACCACCGCTGCACCTGCCTGCCCTGCCGCCTGGAGCTCGCCGGTCACCGCCACCACTGATGGGAGGTCAGTTGTTGTTGCTCGCCTAATATTGCATCTAAATCTTGGTTTCACCACTTCTTTCACTGAGAACTGAGAAGAATGGCCTACCACGGCCGTGCTGCCCAGCACGGCCGTGGTAGGCCAACACAGCCACGGCCGTGTTTGATTTGATTTAAACCCTAATTTGATTTAAATCCATTCTAGCATCCTAATTTGATTTGATTAAACCCTAACATTGATGAAACCCTAACATCAATTGTGATGAAACCCTAATATGTACATATCTATTATTGTGTTTGTTGGCCTAGAAACCCATCCAAGATTGACTCATTAGGAGTAAATCTTGGATAGTCCCCGGTTTGGGACTGTTCTTGAACACCTAATCTCACTTAGGATGTAAGTGTATAATGTGTATTGTGTTTTTGAGAAAATTTCGGTAGCATTTCCCCGTTTGTTCTCTAAGTACATATGTACTTAGAGAACAGCGGGGAAATGATGCCAAAATTTTCTCGAAAACCCAATACACATTATACACTTACTAGTGAGATTAGGTGTTCAAGGATGGGATAGGTGGTACACATTTATTATATATAAGAATGACATCAAATGTGTTTGTTGGCCTAGAAACCCGTCCAAGATTGACTCATTAGGAGTAAATCTTGGATAGTCCCCGGTTTGGGACTATTCTTGAACACGTAATCTAACTTAGGATGTAAGTGTATAATGTGTATTGGGTTTTCGAGAAAATTTCGGCAGCATTTCCCCGTTTGTTCTCTAAGTACATATGTACTTAGAGAACAGCGGGGAAATGCTACCGAAATTTTCTTGAAAACCCAATACACATTATACACTTACTAGTGAGATTAGGTGTTCAAGGATGGGATAGGTGGTATACATTTATTATATATAAGAATGACATCAAATGTGTTTGTTGGCCTAGAAACCCGTCCAAGATTGACTCATTAGGAGTAAATCTTGGATAGTCCCCAGTTTGGGACTGTTCTTGAACACCTAATCTCACTTAGGATGTAAGTGTATAATGTGTATTGGGTTTTCGAGAAAATTTCGATAGCATTTCCCTGTTTGTTCTCTAAGTACATATGTACTTAGAGAACAGCGGGGAAATGCTGCCAAAATTTTCTTGAAAACCCAATACACATTATACACTTACTAGTGAGATTAGGTGTTCAAGGATGGGATAGGTGGTACGCATTTATTATATATAAGAATGACATCACATTATACACTTAGGATGTAAGTGTATACCCTAATCGTTTCCTAATATATACTTGTTTCCTAATATATACTTGTTTTCTCTGATCATAGAATGGATAGATCATGGATGTCCATTCGTAATCGTTGCACCCCAGAGTTTATATCTGGTCTTGATCAGTTTATTAGATTTGCCGAGGAACATAGGAAAAAACCTACAGATAGGTTCTACTGTCCATGTAGGCATTGCGGTAACAACTTGAAAGTCAACACTGGTGAGGAAATCAAAAGTCATGTCATGTGCAACGGGATTGTACAAGGCTATACAGAATGGCACTGGCATGGAGAGATTTCAAAATCAAAACCAGTAGATGTCGATAGCAGTGCTTGGGTGGAAGAAGAAATTGCCTCCGATGACGTAAATGTGAACGAACGAGTTCCAGCAGACATCGTTGATGCGATGCTGGATAGTTGTAGGGTAGAGCACACCGATCCACCTCCTATCTTTAGAAAAATTGTGCATGATGCTGAGATACCATTATACACAGGCTGTGCTAAGTTTACGAAGCTTAGCGCTGTGTTGAGATTGTATAAGTTGAAAGCTAACAATAGATGGAGCGACAAAAGCTTCACTTCATTGTAGACTTTGTTGAAAGAAATGCTTCCTGAAGGAAACGAGCTGCCAATCTCAACATACCAGGTAAAGAAAATGTTGTGCCCAATGGGAATGGAGGCCAAGAAGATACACGCATGCCCGAATGATTGTGTATTATTTCAAAAGGACTATGTAGATTTGAAAGATTGTCCAAAATGTGGTGCGTCAAGGTATAAATTGACGACTTCGGGGGAGTCCAAAACTGGTTCTCCTGCTGAGGTGTTGTGGTATCTACCTATAATATCACGGTTTCAACGCTTGTTTGTAAATCCGAAAGATGCGAAGAATTTGAGGTGGCATGCAGATGTTAAGAAAAATAATGATGGGATCCTACGACATGCGTCTGATTCCCCACAGTGGAAGAAGATTGATCTATTGTACCCCAAATTTGGTGAAGAAGATAGGAATCTAAGACTTGGGCTTTGTACAGATGGGATGAATCCGTACGGGACATTGAGCAGCCAACATAGCACTTGGCCAGTCATGCTTGTTATATACAATCTTCCTCCCTAGATGTGTATGAAAAATAAGTACGTTATGTTGTCGTTGTTGATATCGGGCCCTAAACAACCCGGAAATGATATCGATGTTTATCTTGAACCTTTGATTGATGACTTAAAGAAACTTTGGGCTGAAGGTGTGATGACCTATGATGCTTCAGTAAGAGAGACATTTCGTTTGCATGCTATGTTGTTTTGCACTGTTAATGACTTACCAGCATACGGGAATTTGTCTGGATATAGTGTCAAAGGAGCTAAAGTGTGTCCTATATGTGAAGAAAACACTGATTCAATAAGACTAAAACATGGCGGCAAGACTGTATATCTTGGTCATCGAAGGTTTCTTTCAAAATTCCATCTGTATCGTAGGAAGAGCAAAGCATTCAATGGATGGAATGATGAACGGAGTGCACCTAAACCTATACCAGGGGATGTTGTTTATGCAAGAGTAAAAGACATTGTCAATGAATTTGGTAAGAAATCACAATGTAGTATGGCCACACGGAGTGACAATTCTTCATTCAAGAAGAAGTCAATATTTTGGGATCTTCCTTATTGGAGTTCTTTGACAGTCAGGCATTGTATCGATGTAATGCACGTTGAGAAAAATGTATGTGATAGCATCATTGGTACTCTGTTAAATATACCAGGTAAGACTAAAGATGGGATAAAATCTAGACGGACCTACGTGAAATGGGAATAAGGTCAAAATTAACAGAATTACGTGAAATGGGTAATAAAAGAACATACTTACCTCCCGCTTGTTACACGTTGTCTAGAAAGGAGAAGAAAACTTTTTGTGAACGCTTGGTAAATGTTAAGGTGCCACATGGTTACTCATCCAACATCTGTAGATTGGTATTAATGAAAGATCTGAAGTTGATAGGTCTTAAATCTCATGATTGTCACACTCTAATGCAACAAAGATTGCCTGTGGCGATTCGATCTATATTGTCGAAGCATGTAAGGTTTGCAATTACCAGACTTTGTTTCTTTTTCAATAGTCTATGCAGCAAAGTTATTGACCCTGATACTCTCGATAATTTGCAAAGAGAAGTGGTTGTTACCCTATGTCAGCTTGAGATGTATTTCCCTCCTTCATTCTTTGATATCATGGTACATCTTGTTGTCCACTTGACTAGGGAAGTGAAAATGTTGGGACCAGTTTTCTTGCATTGGATGTATCCCTTTGAACGATACATGAGTGTTTTTAAAGGTGATGTTCGAAACCGTTATCGGCCTGAAGGGAGTAATATTGAAGGTTATGTGGCGAGAGAGGTTATGGATTTTTGCAATGACTTTCTCAGTGGTAATGACACTCCTGATAATGACAAGAATATTGAGGAGGGCAAAGGAATTTTGGGATCACGGGTGAAAGTAATCAGCCGTGAGCAGTTGCAACAAGCTCACTTGTATATTTTACACAATATGGACGAAGTGAGTGTTTATATCGAGGAACATACCAATTTCATAAAGAGACAACATCCTCGAGCAAGTTCAATGTGGCTTGCTAGAGAGCATAATAAGACTTTTACTAAGTGGTTTGAAGATAAAGTCTTACATCAACTATCTCAAACACCAAATGATATTACAGAAACTATCAAATGCCTCGCCTTTAAACCAAAACCGAATGTTATGTCTTATGAAGGGTTTGACATTAATGGATTCACATATTACACAAAGCACCAAGATGATAAGAGTGTCGTCCAAAATAGTGGGGTCACTCTTCAAGCGTCGACTATGTACTTTGCAAGTGCAAAGGATAAGAGTCCACGTGAAGCTAAAATGTCATATTACGGTGTCATTGAAGACATTTGGGAGTTTGACTACATAGATTTCAAAATTCCGCTCTTTAAATGTAATTGGGTTGATAACACCAAAGGAGTTATAGTGGATGAATTGGGTTTCACTTTGGTGAACTTTGAAAAGATTGGCGAGAAGGGTGAACCATTCATATTAGCATCACAGGCGAAACAAATATTCTATATCGATGATCCTGCAAATGATAAATGGTCGGTTGTTCTTCATGGTAAAAGACAGTTCATTGAAGATCCTAGAGACAAAGAAGAGTATGATAAGTATGATGACTCCAGTCCATTCTCAGTTGGGTTGCCAACTCCACAAAATATTGAAGCTAATGATGACTTATATGTGCGCGGAGATCACAATGAAGGATTGTTAATTGATAAAAGATCACAATTTTAGAGACATGTATGTTTATACAAATGCTAAATGTTTGCCTTTTTCTAGTTAATACAAATGCTAAATGTTTGCCTTTTTCTAGTTAATACAAATGCTAAATGTTTGCCTTTTTAATGACATTTTCAGATGGCTGACCATGATGAGCATGATGTCCATGATGAGCATAAAGTCCATGATGAGCATGTTGTCCATGACGAGCATGGCGAGGATACCAATGTAAGTTCTAAAAACACTGGAGCATGATGTCCATGATGAGCATGATGAGCATGGCGAGGATACCAATGTAGTTATGTCATATATCTTATATTTCTATATTGGGCTAATTTAGTGTGTTTATTTTTGTCAAATTTTAGGTTGATGATGCACATGTACCCACTGAAGCACTGGAGCAACTTGATGCGCAGCACCAAACTCTTAACAAGAAAAGGGGCATCACTCTGTTGAAGAAGTTAATAGCGCTTAGTGGCAGTGGATCCAAATTGGTTGTGGAGTTTGATAATGGAGGAAATGCAATTGGAGTGAACCGCAATAATTTTGTAAACTATCTTGGGTGTACCACTCGGAGCCATTGTGGTGTTAAGTATGATAATTGGCATAAATTTCCTCAGGGGAAAAAAGACTTGATATGGAAGGATTTATGCGTGAGTTATTATTATTTGCAATTCTATTTTGTAGATTACAAATTCTATTATTTGCAATTCTATTTTGGATACTAGTTAATAACATTTCTATTTTACAGAATCTGTTTGTATTGGATGAGAAGTTGCATCGTAAAAGTGTGATGCAACGCGCTGGAAAGATGCTTAGGAATTATAGGACAAATCTGAACAGAGAATACATAAAAGAGGGTGATAAGAAAAAGAAGTCAGCCCTTGAACAATGGAACTTCTTGGACAAAGAAGATTGGGACAATTTTGTTGCTTCAAGAAAATCTGAAGAATTCAAGGTATTAGGTGTCACTCCCAATTTAATTAATATACATTGTATTCACCTATTCAAGATTAACATTTAGTGATACTAACCAAATCATTAATGTGCATACTAACTAGGCCCTCAGTGACGCACAAAAAGCAAGGCATGCACTGAATGTGCATGACCACACTATGGGTCCAAAAGTCTATGCAAGCGTTCGCCAAAGACTACATGCAGAGTCTGCTCCTACTCAGGAGTCTGCCACACCCATGCCTCGCCATGATATCTGGATAGCTGGGAGGCAAAACAAGAAGGGTGAAATAAAGAAGCCCGTAACTGCTGAGGCGGCTGCGAAAATGGTAAAATACAACTCTTAGAGCAATCGTTTGAATATTGATTATTTGTGGTGTTAACTTACCAATTTCTGTTGATGGTGATTAGCGGGAGCTGTACGAGCAGAGGAAACAAGGCACGTTCGTCCCTCAGGGCATAAGGGATGAATTGACAGTTGCTCTGGGTAACCCAGAGCATCCTGGACGTGTTAGGGGTGCAGGCGCTGGTGTGGGCATGAAAGCATTCTTTGGGCCATCCCAGCGCAAACCCAGAGCGGGACTTTCTCAAGAAGAGGTAACCTATTCTTTTTTTAGAATGTTACTGCAAAAGGAAATTCAATAATAAGAATCTAATGTTTCTTTTATCCATGTATAGGAGAATAAGAGAGTCGAGGATATAGTTGCTAAGAAGGTCAACGATGTAGTTGCTGAGAAGGTCAAGGAAGAATTTCTGCGGTGGCAGGCATCTCAGGCTTCCAATCAGGCTATGGCGACCCACTCTTCTCCTGATGCACAGACTGTGAGTAATCCTGGAGACCCATCGCCTAACACGTCTGCTGTAAGTATTGTTTATGACATTGTAGCTAGTCTTTTCAAGATGATATTTTTCAAGATGATATGTATATATGTATAACAGTCTTTACGTAAATTTGTAGGCATTGAAGCCATGCCGCTTAAGAATACAAGACTATGTTGTTGCAGAGGCACAGGCTTACCCGTCCCTTCCTGGGGAAAGGTTTAACGGGACTCCAATGCCACATGGCTACGTTCGTGTGGGCCCATTACGTGTGTTACCCGATTGGAGGGAAGCTACATTGCCATATCCCCACCCGGATATTGATACACTTGCTGAGGTAGAAGGTGGGGTCATATTGTGGCCCAAAGTAGATGTCGTCTACACTACTGAAATTGTAAGATAAATTTACATTGATTTAGACTGTTAATGTGTATATATGATGTCAACTGATCTGAAATTATATATACATGTTAAAAAGAAGACACCAGGAGCACCTAGGCCTCCACCTCCACTTCCCGCATTACCAACTTGGGTTCCAACTGACCTAACATACCCGTTAGGTCCTGCTTGTAGGGGAATGGCATGTTGGCTACGGGCACATAATATACATTGCCCGATGATTGTTTATTTAGATGCAGATTATGCAGGTCAATCGTACGATAGCTCTTTATTTATACAAGATATTATTGAGTTGTTTATGTATGATTGGCTGAATACATCAATGATAGAGACATGGATAAGGTGAGATCTTGTTTATACATCCATATACTTTGTGTAAGATTCGGTGATCTGGTTTCTTATATATTAATGCATACGTAATACATGTTTTGCAGCTACTTAGTCGAAGATCATTGCAAACAGTTTGCATTTGATAATGTGGGATTTTTGATTCCATCATTGATTAGTATGGTAGCTAAAGACCCTGATAATGTTCAACAATACTGTATAGATTCTTTTACAATTTTTGGTCAGCAAAAGAAGACGATAATAATAGCTCCATTCAATGTCAAGTAAGTTTACTTTATTTATAATTTGGACTTAAGAAAATTCCATTTTTATTGTGCATTTTGAGTTATTAATTGTTAACTTTTTACCTCTAGCGGTAAACATTGGGAGTTACTAGTTATTGTCCCCGGGACGTTCACTGTTTATTATCTAGATCCCGCGGGAAGTACATTAAACACTAAAATTGGACATGTAATGAGAATGCCATTATTCTGGTGAGATATATTTCATTTTTGTATCTGTTAACATCTGTTATTACATTACTATTTACTTATGTAATTTACTGTGTTATATTAACATGTAGGGGTTTAGACGCATTCAAAAAGGCTGGAGGAACGGTCCCAAGGAAAAAGAACCAGCCAATAAATTGGCAGAACGTACAAGTAAGTTCCCGACTCCAATGTATATATTATTGATGTGAATTGTGCTTAGTTGTATTATTTTGTATGTTTCAATTTATAGTGCGCTACACAAGACAATGGCTGGGCATGCGCATACTATGTGATGCGATTTATGCAGATGATTATCAAACATGCCACATTGGGCATCGATACCATACATGAGGTATTATATATAGTCTCATTAGTTAGTATGAAATATATCAATCTTATTTTTATATTATTACTTATATATATACATCATTCTCTTTGCAGGTGTTTAAAACTGACAACACTATAGGTAAACGCTTAAAAAATATACATGCTCCATATACGATGGAAGCATTAAATGAAGTAAGAGAAGAATGGGCAAAAGCCATACAAGCAGTGGCAACTGTAAGATATAATTGGGATGTTGATAGCGATAATGAATGATACTTTGTAAATGAATATTTCTGAATGTTAATACATGTATTTGAATGTTTCTATATGTGTGAATGTGAGAATTGAATTGATGTCTGAATGTATCTACTTGTGTGAAATTTTCCTTGGGACTTTTGCAGGTTTGTGGCCTGTTTGTAGGCTGATATCAATGGATGTCGTAAACCTGCAGTTCAGAAAACTGAACTGCATGTTCTCACCCTGCTGACCAGCCACAGCAGGCCTGCAAACTGATATGAAAAAAAAAATAGATATAGGCGTCGGTTATTTATAGAAAACCGTCAGAAAAGACCTACAGCGTCGGTTATTGGATAAAAACTGACGCCTAATAGTACAAACAACCCGACGCCTAATAGTACAAACAACCCGACTGTGCAGGAAAGCACGGCCATGGTGGAAAAGGCATCGGTCATTCATATAAAACCGACGCCTATAGTACTAAACACGACCGTGCAGGGAAGCACGACCGTGTCGTCTTGAAGTATGGCATCGATTTTTTATAGAAAACCGACGCTAAAAGGGTTCGCGCCACAGAAAACAGCGTCATCTAGGACTCTTTCTGCGTCGGTTACCAAGTAAACACCGACGCTATAGTCCATATAGGTGTCGGTCTTTTAGTAGATAACCGACGCAGAATGTGTCCTAGATGACGCTGTTTTCTATGGCGCGAACCCTTTTGGCGTTGGTTATCTACTAAAAGACCGACGCCTATATGTTAAATGGGCGTCGGTTAAAAAACCGACGCCGAAGTGTTCAACCTTTAGCGGCGCCCACATAGGCGTCGCCCAAAAACCGATGCCAAAGGGGGTTAAACAACCGATGCCAAAGGCTGTTTCTGTAGTAGTGTTTGGAGGGATGCCAATGGAGGATCCAAACCTTCACATTGTTGAATTTCTGCATTTGCTTAGCACTTTCAAAATAGACGATGTTCCTACTAATGTAGTTTGTCTTCTTCTTTTCCCCTTCTCTTTGAGAAATAGAGCCAATGTGGGCTATGATCTCCAAAACCCGAGATAAACACATAAACTTCGAGGTAAACTCAGCAGAAGCGATTCGATTAGCAGCGGAATACCAAAAATCAGCGGAAATTAAAACTTTTTGAGATAAGACATTGAAACCATAAAAACTCCTTTCATAGATTCAAGATAAACTGTTTACATCTATGTTAATTACTTCTTGAGTAATTATACACAGCATGCTACAAAATCTCAAGAGACGGATCAAAACTCAGACCATGACTCCAAGGACCTGAGAGTACAGAGGACGCATAGGACTGACTATCTATCTATATAACTCATCAGTCTGAATCTCCACCTGAGATTTACTGCTGCTCCGGATACTGATGTTGCTGATACTGGTCACCTGGAGATTGGTCCCTTCGTCCTTGGCGACCACTTATAAAATTGAAATCTATGGGGTGAGACAATTTTAAATAATTGTCCCAGCGGGAGTTATAACTCTTCTCCAGAAACATGATTATTATAGAATAAGAGAATAACAGTATAAAGAAGTCATATATATATATATTTTAGGAGTAGTTAGAATAATGTTTCACAGATTGTAATCTATTCCTCCTACTAGAAGCAAAGCATCTCTAAGATAAACCCACATATCATTTTTCTTTTAGAAATAAAAGGACATGTATTAAATCTGTTTATTATAAATCCATCATCAATTATAAATCCATCATCACAACACTGGCTCTCTTCAGGCTTAGATCATATATCCATCACCTGGCATTATTATAAGGGATATCATGGCCTGTAGCCATACCCCTTTCCTACAAGGTGTTAGGATTCCAAATCCACAACATAACTATATGATTAGTACACATGAAATCATACTTAATCATACTCAAGTGACACAAGGGTTATTTACATTCATCACCCATAAGTCTGCAGTTAAGCCTTTCATAGGATTATCTTGTAATAGAATTTCACATAGTAACACTCTATATTAGGATCACATTTCATAATTTAACATAGGGATATCAATCCCTAAACATTTTATCACTAAGAATCCGGAAGGTGAGAGTCCAAACCCCTGGACTAAATATAACATTTATTACCAATAACATATTATTTTATCTGGTCATCTAAATAATATGACCTTTGATGATCATCAATGCATATTACTCATGACTCATTCAACCTATCAAACTCATAAGTTATCACTTATCAGATAACATACATGTTCTTGAACATTAAAAACTAGCATAGCAGCTAAGAAAGAAGGATACTAAATGTAACAAGTCTATCTTACATCAATTACCATTTCTCAATTCTCTCATCACAAGTCATCTGTTAAGCATGACCTTGATGGTACTAATGGCTCTCAAAGACCATCAATCTCATAAGATGCCACTAACAGGGCACCAGGATATATCACTATTCATAAAGCTAAAAACATGCTTTCAATAAATATAGCATCATCATCCATACCTGGATATGATCATCCTCATATAGGAACCTGCATGGTCAATTCAACTGATAACAATAAATAACTCATTTAAAGAAGTTGTATCTCCCTACTCTTACAAGAGCTAGGTTTCCTTGGTTTTCATCAAATAGTGTTTACTATTCACAATACATGTCATCACCCTAGAATTAGGGTTTACTATTGATCATACATGTCATCACCCTAGAGTTAGGGTTTACTATTCACCTCATGGTGAATTGATCTCATAACATCACCATGTATGAGAACCACCACCATTAAAGCCCTCAGATAAGATTAAGATTCATCAGTTATCATAATTAGGGTTTCCATGATCTCACTTAGTGGATCATACCCTAATCATGCACATTCATGTATATTGAAGGTATTTTACTTGAGTTTCCACCATAAATGGTACTTTATCTCTCCTCTCACTAGTAGATGGTGATTACACCACTCTATATTAGGTTGGGTTAAGTCCCCTTTGATTTTCATAAACCAAATCACTACTATCAAGTGATTAGGGTTTGATTAGAACAAGGTATCACTGAATTGAACCTCTCAGGGGCATTTGGTAAAATTACCCATTGATCATCATCATGGGTCGATTCATTAGTCACTTAGTCCCTTAGTATTTTAAGTTACCATTATGGTTTAGATTAGATCATCATTGAACCAATTATACCTTTAAGTGGTTAAGTATAAACAACCATGAAAATCTCCAATTAGGTTAGGGTTTAACCTTCAACCTTCAACCCATTTGAACCCTCAAACGAGTGTGGACTCACTGAGTTGAAACGGGTGTGAACCCAATTAAGATGAAATGGGTGTGAACCCCTTTAAGATGAAACGGGTTGAACTCGTTTGGATCTAAACGGGTTGAACTCGTTTGGATTGAAACGGGTTGAACTCGTTTGGATTGAAACGGGTTGAACTCGTTTGGATTGAAACGGGTTGAACTCATTTGGATTGAAATGGGTTGAACTCATTTGTATCTAAACGAGTGTGGACTCGTTTGGGTCTAAACGAGTGTGGACTCGTTTGGGTCCAAACCGCATGGATATGAAAGGTGATACAAAGGTTATGATTAAATAGGATTTCCTATGTTGAAGCCTTCAATTGGCCCAAGCCATGTTAACCACTTACAAATTGAGTCAAATAGGATGAGCCTCAAACAATTGGACACCAATTTGACCTTCAATTGAAAGCCAAAAAGGGTTAAGTCTAACTCAATTAAGGTTTCCAATCGGCTACTCACCAATTTTCATCAATGTGAATCAAAACAAGGTTGAGCCTATCAATTGAACTCCAATTGGGCCCAAACTTGGCCCAAACGGTCTTGAGATCGTTTGGATGATCTCCAAACGGTCTTGAGACCATTTTCCCAAAGTTTGACTAAAAATTAAGTTGATTTGATAAGGGTTGAGTCCTAATTAGATTACAAATCAGCACTTTTCATCAATTTATCAACATCTTGTGATTGGACCCTCAAACCATCTCATTGCTTTAACCCTAGACCTTCAAACGGTCTTGGGGTGTCACTAAACGAGTGTGAGATCGTTTGGATGAATCCCCAAACGGGTTTGAACTCGTTTGGGTCCTTCAACCCAACACTCATCAAAATCTATATGAAATTCAGCAAATTTAACCCGATTAGGGTTAGGGTGTTGAAATGCTTTCAACTATTAATTGGTTAGGAATTGGATCATGATTATTGGTAGAAATGAAATTCAATATATTATGAACAGGAATCCCAAACGGTCAATGCTTGGTCAACTTCTTCAAATGGGTTGGAACCCGTTTTCCCAAAAACTTCAAGTTAATCAGTTTAGAAAACAGCACTTAATTCAATTCAACTGCCTAATTGATTGACCTTCAATCTACGATTCCTTTGGAGTTAACCCCTCAAATGTGGTGGGTCATTAGCCTACATAATTTTGAACAGAAATCCCAAACGGTCAATGCTTGGTCAACGCCCTCAAATGGTTTGGAACCCGTTTGGCCAAACCGACCTATTGAACCCGTTTGGATTGAAACGAGTGTGAGATCGTTTGACCTATTGGTCCAAGATCATTTAGTAAAGTTGGATAAGTACCAACATAGGTATTAATGCCCCTTGTCTTCAACCTTGAAACCAAGGTCTGTTCATCACGAAAAAGCTTGCAAGGGTGCAAAGAAGGATGGGGAAGAAGAAGAACTAACTTTTATTTGCACGAATAAAAGTATGCATAACAAAGCAAAAGGTTTAGAATTATAAAACCTGCCTTAAGGTCGTTCCTTGAGCTCCAAGCTTCCAAGCTTCAATTCTTTAATGGTTTCTTGAGCTCCACAGGTCGGCCAAGGGTTTTTCTCCAAGGAAAGGTTGGGAAAAGATGGCTAGAACAAGAAAGCTAAGTGAGTTATCCACAAAACCAAGCTTGCATGATGAATTCACCCAAGAATCTGAGCTTTAAGATGGTTCTTCTCACCTTAGAACTACTTGGTCGCCTCCCTGACCTCTAGAGCTTGCCTTAGACGTTTTGAGAAATAAGAGAAGTGAAGAGAAATGAAGGATCGTTCACTTAGTTTACAAGGAAAAGGGCTTATATACTTTAGGCCATTTTACACCATAAGGACCTCTAAAGCATGGGATTTTCATCTAAGTCCCTCCTTGCTTCTTAGGAACGTCCAAGCCATCTAAACTCAAACCAAGTTCATCAAAGCTCAAGATTTAAGGGTAGAAAAGGCCAACTTTTAACTAGGGTACACATATGAAGGTCTTCATACCCATACATGGTGAATTTTATGCACAAGGATTACTTTTCTTATCTGATTATTTATTGATGCATTTGTTTCATCATTTATACTCTAAATGATGCCAAGAGTCATATAAGATGCTCTAGAAGGTGTACTTCCCAATTTTTACCCATAATTTGGGTAAATTGCACTTTACTCCAAATTAGGGTTTTTAAGCACCAGGATCATTCCACAAGCTACATCTGAACGCCCAAGCTTGGAAAATCCATCATGCCTCATCAGATTCACTCTTATGATGTTTCATCATCAAAGGTACATCTTAAACTGTGAACTCTGCAAGTTAAACCTCTTAACTGGATAATTGCACATAGGTCCCTGCATTGCAAAACAATACTACAACATTGTTCCTAGGGGACAGGAATGGAAACATATGTTCCTTAGGAGCTTTTATTACCTGCTAAAAGATGATTACATATGTTTAATTACCTATTTAGGCAAAACTTCTAGGGTTAGGTTATAACCCAGGTCAGGGATGTTACAAATTATAAACCCCTACGATTCCTTTGGAGTTAACCCCTCAAATTTGGTGGATCATTAGCCTACATAATTTTGAACAGAAATCCCAAACGGTCAATGCTTGGTCAACGCCCTCAAATGGGTTGGAACCCGTTTGGCCAAACCGACCTATTGAACCTGTTTGGATTGAAACGATTGTGAGATCGTTTGACCTATTGGTCCAAGATCGTTTAGTAAAGTTGGATAAGGACCAACATAGGTATTAATGCCCCTTGTCTTCAACATTGAAACCAAGGTCTGTTCATCACGAAAAAAGCTTGCAAGGGTGCAAAGAAGGATGGGGAAGAAGAAGAACTAACTATTATTTGCACGAATAAAAGTATGCATAACAAAGCAAAAGGTTTAGAATTATAAAACCCGCCTTAAGGTCGTTCCTTGAGCTCCAATCTTCCAAGCTTCAAGTCTTTAATGGTGTCTTGAGCTCCACAGGTCGGCCAAGGGTTTTTCTCCAAGGAAAGGTTGGGAAAATATGGCTAGAACAAGAAAGCTAAGTGAGTTATCCACAAAACCAAGCTTGCATGATGAATTCACCCAAGAATCCGAGCTTGAAGATGGTTCTTCTCACCTTAGAACTACTTGGTCACCTCCCTGAGCTCCAGATCTTGCCTTAGACGTTTTGAGAAAAAAGAGAAGTGAAGAGAAATGAAGGATCGTTCACTTGGTTTACAAGGAAAAGGGCTTATATACTTTAGGCCATTTTACACCATAAGGACCTCTAAAGCATGGGATTTTCATCTAAGTCCCTCCTTGCTTCTTAGGCACGTCCAAGCCATATAAACTCAAACCAAGTTCATCAAAGCTCAAGATTTAAGGGTAGAAAAGGCCAACTTTCAACTAGGGTACACATATGAAGGTCTTCATACCCATACATGGTGAATTTTATGCACTAGGATTACTTTTCTTATCTGATTATTTATTGATGCATTTCTTTCATCATTTCTACTCTAAATGATGCCAAGAGTCATATAAGATGCTCTAGAAGGTGTACTTCCCAAGTTTTACCCATAATTTGGGTAAATTGCACTTTACTCCAAATTAGGGGTTTTAAGCACCAGGATCATTCCACAAGCTGCATCTGAACGCCCAAGCTTGGAAAATCCATCATGCCTCATCAGATTCACTCTTATGATGTTTCATCATCAAAGGTACATCTTAACCTGTGAACTCTACAAGTTAAACCTCTTAACTAGATAATTGCACATAGGTCCCTGCATTGCAAAATAATACTACAACATTGTTCCTAGGGGACAGGAATGGAAACATATGTTCCTTAGGAGCTTTTATTACCTGCTAAAAGATGATTACATGTGTTTAATTACCTATTTAGGCAAAACTTCTAGGGTTAGGTTATAACCCAGGTCAGGGATGTTACAGCCAAGGTGTGGCTCTATTCATTGACAATAAACTCCATCAATAGCTGGAACAAACTCCTCAATGTTTTCTTAGTCAAATACTTTCCACCAAGAAAGACCACACAATTGAGGAGTCAGCTCATTAATTTTTATCAAAGGTGTGGGGAGACCTTGTATGACACATGGGAAAGGTTCAAAGACCATCAACGTCTTTGTCCACACCATGGTTTAAGCAACTGCCTTCTATTACAAACTTTTTATAATTGCTTATTCTACAATACAAGGATATTTATTGATGATGCTACAAATGGTGCTTTGATGAAAAAATCATACAGGGATGCTTATGCCATTATTGAAGACATGTCAATCAATCATTGCCAGTGGAGTCCCGATTGGAGCAGCCAGCCTTCTTCTTCATGCTCTAATTTTGGAAAGCAAGCTGCTGAATTAATTTGTGATGCATGTGGAGCAGCGGGACACACTCTGTCATGTTTTGCCAAACCATCACAATTTGAAGAGATACCAGATCCCAACAACAATGTCAACTGCAATTTCATCCAACAACAACAACATTTACAGCCCAAGCCTAGTCTGGTGTCCATGCTTGAGACCTTTGTCTCAACTCAAATTTAGTAAAATGATGAGATTCACCAACAAAGGGAGCTTCTAAAGGATGCTATTTCACAACTTTTTCTAAGGTAGATGGAATTTCCACTCATATTAGGATGTTGGAGAATCAACTTGCTCAACAAGCTCTTGCCAATCAAAAAGAATGTTATGATTCCTTGCCTAATCAACCACATATAGATTCAAGGGAGACATTCATGTTGATTACATTGAAGAGTGGAGCTACTATAGGAGAATCTTCTTCACCGTCAAATACAATATTATATGAAGTTGTTGACTCCAATGTAGGCAATGATGTTGAAGCTCAAAGAAAGAAATTTGCACGTGTTCCTAAGGATGATATTTCAAACAAGACAAGTACCCATTCACAACACATCTTTGATACAATGCTTGGTGATGACAAAATTCTCTTTAAATCGGATGTTGATTATTTTGAAGAAGAGAATGAAGGGACATACAACATTGAAGTCCAGAAGACTTTTCCTATTGTAAATCACAAGTGTCGATCTTTGGGCCCAATAAAAGAGATATTGAAAAAGAGGCGTAGATCCTTAGCACAACAATTTCCAGCCTCAAATCAAAGCAATGGACCTCCATCTTCACCATTCACCATGACAGGTAATCGGTTGCAATCCTCTTGAGTTTGTTATATGCAGTGAGGACACTGCAAATTTCAAGCTTAGGGGGAGAGAAACCAGCCAGTAGTGCAGTTTTATTTCCCTTTAATCATCTTTTTCTTAGTTTTTGTTTTCAATTATGCTCTCTAGTGGCAAATCTAGTATGATATGAGGTTTATCTTTTATATGTGGATAGAAATCCTATGCTTAACTGATTGTCCTCTTTTGATGAGAAACATCATTTGGAGAAATTGTAAAAGGCATGCATTAATCAAGTGAAACCTTTTGTCCATTAACATGTGCTTAACTTTGGTTTATGCTTCTAGCCTGAAAATTCATCTTTCACATCCTTGATTTCTTAAAACATATAATGGTTTCAATTTTTGTGAGTAAATCAACTTTACAACATCATTTGGAATACGGGATGCCCTTCCCAAGCTCTTAGTGCATTTTCAACCACTCTTTCAATGAAAATTTTTCAAAATAAATGAATGAAATCTAGCTAATGTTGCAATATAGTTGACTCTCCTATGTTTTGGAAAATTTTTAAATTTTCTTTTAGCTTATCTCATCTTCATACCCCATAAAATATGGCTAAACCGCCCACATATTGTGCTAGCCTAGAGTAAGTTCGATCTGGCCACGATGGTTAGGTGGTACGTCTTAAAAGAGGGTAAAATACCTCAACCGACATTCCATGTGTGCATAAGCCTATATTAGCAGCCGAGTGTCGGAACCCATAATCCATTATCATATTACTTTTGGGAAATAAGGAGAGTACAACTAAAATTGTTGATTTTAGCTAAGATTTCATCATTTATATCCTTAATAGTTGAGAGTTTGAGTTGCACATCCACTAATTGTTTGGCTTGGTCATCCAAATTCTACTTAGTGTTTTTTAATTGATTGATTCATTTAATTATGACCACCCCTGTTGAACTAAAATCTCCTTCTTAGGTGTTTAAGTTGAATTGATGGCTATCAGTATAAACATGTTGATCATGGTTGGCTTGGTCTTATACACATCTTTCTTTTCATTTGATCTATGCATGAACTTGACAATTCTTCACTTGTGTTTCTATGCTCTTTTTGCTTGAGGACAAACAATGGTTTAAGTTTAGGGGGATTTGATGTGCACAAATCATATCATCTTTTGGATCATGTTTGGTTGCATATCCATATTGTTTTGACTCAATTATCACTCTCATTCATGCTAGATTCTATATTTTTAGCTATTCTTACTTGTCTCATGGTTTTGATTGTAGGTATTACATTTTGCAATGAAATGATGAGTAATATATCATATTATCACTTATTGGATCACTCCTCAAGTATCTACATGTTTTGGGGTTCAAAACTACACAAATATTGCCTTTTACGACATGTAAAACTGACCTACACGCCGTAAGTTATGAGCAGAATACACAGTAGCCCAGAACAGCCTAGAATAGCCATTGACACACCATGTCTTATTAAAGACACCATGTGTCTCTGTCCAGAAACTGAATGCAGAACTCCAAATTTTCAGTAAAACTTCGTGTTTTAATAAACACACGTCGTGTCTTATTAAAGATACGTTGTGTCTTATTAAAAACACATCATGTAGCTTTACAGAAATCGACCCAAGCTTCAGTTATTGCATAAGACACATCGTGTCTTATAAAGGACACATTGTGTCACTGTCAGTTTCAGCAGAACTGAAAAATGACACCCCTCATTTTTAAAGACAAAACTAAGTTATGGAGTGGTTATCACTTGTCATAATTTGAAGGTATTTCGTCCCAGAGCAGGTCTAGAGCAAGGGAAGGTGATTTTGGTGAAAGAAGGTGGTTTCTTACCAAAGAACCCCCATTCTTCTTCTCTTCTTCTCCATTTTCTTCTCTGGAGGTGCAGTAGAGCTTCTTCACTCCACAAAGCTTCTCGAGAGGGAAGTTTGTCCGGTTTGGAGTAGTTGTAGTAGTGGGATTTCGTCCTCAAGTCAAAATTCTACCTTTCTTGGATTACACCTTGGGATTACGCTTTTCCTTCTCTAAATCATATTGAATTCTAAAAGTTATGCACATTTCCTACTATACACATTCATGGACGAGTAGTTTCCTTTTCTTGGACATGGGAGAGAAGCTCCCATGTCATAGTATGTTTGGAACATGGTAATTTCATACTAAATACTATGTTGCTTATTTTTCGACCTTGTAAGTACTTGTTTCTTCCTTTCTGCATGTATGGTTGGCCACCTTATGTGTATGTTTTATGCTCTTTTTGCTTGATTTGAGAAGATAGGTGGGACAGTAAGGAGGTACTCTCTTGGCAACTCCTTCTTTACCACGAGAGTGGAAATTATGGAGTTGAGGAGTAAGTTTGTGATCCAAAATGAAATTCATATATGGGAATGTTGAATTTAGTTAGGATCATTGTACTTGCACCGAGATGTGAAGTGTAACATACAACTCTCTTTTAAAACAAGTGCTTAGTATGTTTAAATTTCATGCTCCTATTTTATGCTATGATATGTTGGTGAAATCCTAGGTCTAGATCCTTCCATATCTGAATCTTAACCTATCTTAAGTGATAATTTACTATTTTGTTTTAAATCTATAATTTAGTTGTTCTAATCCAATCATCTTGTGTACAACGATCTAGATTATTGAAAATCATAACTCTTGCGCCTAACTAACCAACGCTCCTTGTGTTCGACCTCGACTACAACTACTCACGTACACTTGCAGGATATATCTAGTTGAGTAAAAGATCATTCTTATGATTGAAACTTGTTAGTGGAAACAACCAACGTTCACCTAGGTTATATGTTGAACACTAATTACATAAGTAATCTATGTCAATAATTGAATGTATGTTGAAATGTTGAAAACAATGTTGTATCTTATGAACATAGACCTAGGTGACCATCTACCCATCTTTTAGATATGCTAATCTTGTCATAATCATGTTGATCTTAATCACCACCCATGATTGGATCTCATGACTGATCGACGTTTATCACGTTTTCCCTATTATGAGTCTTTTGACCTTAAAATCCATATTAGTGACTTAAACATTGAAATAATCATATGAATGAATTTAACTTCAAAATGACATGAAAATTGAACCACACCTTCATGATGAACCCTAAATCAATAAAAGATCAGCAAACATTCCCATAACCAACCATGAACTTAATTTGACCAAAACCTTAATCATGGACCTAATAAGCAAGTAACATGTTGCTTACTTAATGATGGGTTGTGTTTTTAACCAGGTGGTTGCTTGTGATCTATATGGTCAATGATAGTTTAAGAATTCATGAATTAGATATGTGGGCTTTAATAATGATATGATTATTGTTTTCTTGCTAACTTTGATATGTATGTATACTTATTTACTTGCACATATTGCCATGTGGTATGGTAGTATTTATACCCAGTGCTTTGTCTCCTTGATTTTATTACTTGAACACATAATATAAGATCTTCACTATGAAAAAATTGAAATAGTGGTTACTCGGTAAACTTTTTCATTTGAGGTCCCTCATGTAAAAATTGGGTTAGCTAATAAATTTGAGCCTTGTGCACTTTCACAGACCCCTTCTGATGTAAATTTGGTCAGAAGGCCTTATGATACATGATATTGTTGGTATGATGGAGTATATTGAAAAAACATGGGTTTTTTATTTTCTAAGTATTAACTCTTTTCTCTCTTATTCTTTTATTTCTACAAATCCTTCAAAATTATGAAAATATTAGATATATGCATCTTGATGTCTTGTACTCAGCACATTGTGTGTTGATATGTGTGGTTCTCGTGTGTTTTATGTTTAGAGATAGCTTGGGAGAAGTTGGCTTGTGATCAAGTGTTCAAGTTGTATCTTTTGTAAGATCCTAGCTTAGTGTACATGATCAGACTTATATAATATACTTGTAAACATGTAACAAAAACTATGTAATAAATGATGTTGTATAATAACACTTTTTGAATGATCATATTTGTTGGTGTATGCATTTAGTTAATTGTTCATGTACGCTAAGCTTACAATTTCACATTCACACTTTGATATTTTCATGCTAGGGACGGGTGCTCAGGTCTTTCACCATTGACTTTCTAGTCATTTAGAGTTTGAATTATGATAATAAATGGTTCGGTGATACAATTATTGTTGAAGAGTCAAATATGTATGAGATAATTACAAGATTAAGGTGGAGAAGAGTTTCTTCAATACAACGACTCCTTGTGTTCTAAAATTACAAGAGAAGATATAAAAGCATGTACTCTTTCTTTTGTCACCTTTGTGCTACATTCTACTTGGATATTTATTGACCTAGAATGGGGGTTTGGATAAGCCACATTAGGGAAAAAGTGTTGTCAAGAAAATCTATTTCTAAACCCATAAATCTGACCTAGTAAGGAGAATTTCAAATTGTCAAGAGAGTTGGTTTTGAAGTTTAAACATTGTTGTCTGGATCGATAGACAATCAGTTTCCAATTGGCAAATTTGAGCTAGCGGTCAATGAATAAAATATTATGACTTACCTTATAATATTTTGAGTCAATATTCATATAAATAATAACATTTAATTATAATTGAAGAGGCATATAATATTATTAGGATTCAGTTTTGGGTGTCACATTATGGTCCTAGACCAACAATTCTTAATTTAGCAATTAATTAAAACTTAACTCTAGTTATTTTCATCTTAAAACATTAATCATAGATCCCAAACTGTGTATAACTAGAATCAACTAGCAATCAATTTTTGACACCCCCTAGGCACAAGCCATGTCGGACGGCATAATGTACATGTGCTAAGAGTATGAAAATTTGTAAGAAATGGTCCCAAAAACTCAAAGAACTTTAGATTCATTTTAAGTTTCTTCGTGTAAGTATGGAACTAGAGTTATGTTGAATTCCATGTGGTTTCCTAACTATGAGCAAAAGACAATTCCTGAGTTTCCTACTAAAATGATCAGAAGAAAAAAAAAAGATTTGAACTATACAACATCTCACATGATATTTTACTTCAAATCTTTTAATGTAAAGTATGTGTTGCCACATTGTGTTATTTAAAAAGTCACATTAACATCTAAAATGTAGGAATTTCTACATTCACACTTACAATAAACCAGACGCATGCAAGACATCGGAACTTATATTCCATAAAATGAAGTAAAGGTCCCAGAAAATGAATTCAACTTCCATTAGAACTCCTAACAAGTTAGCTGCACCTCAAGTTGAAATCATGTGGGCGGGATTTTCATGTGGAACGAAAGGAGAATATTCATCATTAGGGCAAATGTATACTTTTTCTGCATTTTGGGCCACCTTAGAATCAAGATAGACGTACAGGCTTGGTGTGATACGTGTTACTCACTTGGGTGGATAGGCTGCAAATTAAGCTGTAGCTGAGCTATACTGGGCTTACAGATTGCATTGAGTCGTAATGTTATGGATTTTGTCAACAATTACTTAGGTTAGTTTTGATGAATGTCATAAGGATTGATGAACTCAAAAGTGGGATACTCACAACAAACTAGGCCATATAAAGGAGGTTCAAATTGGGCTGTGTGCCGTGAGACGATAACTTTCAGAGGTAGGCCATCACAGCATCACTAATTGGCATCTTCAAATTGTGGTAAATAGTAGCCTTCAGAGGTAGGCTACCACGGCACCACCAACTGACTTTTTCAAATTGTGGTAGATAAGTCGGAAGCAACACTAACTTGTGCCGGTAAACGTATGGTCGTGCAAGAAAGAAACACAAGGCCTTACTGACGAATTGCTTGGTTGCCAATTTTGGGCCTCTTGGGTTGGGCTAAAAATTTGGCAAAGGTTCAATGCGATGTATAGAAGAATGCATCCAATTAGCTGCAAGCCTGCAAGTGCGGTTCATTTTCCTTGCTAGTGGTTGTTTCCTTTCTAAATTTCAGTTAAAGAGCTATTCACCTCTTGCCAAACAGCCCCTTACAACTTTCTAAACCAGCCCCGCACTGTGCAACGATGCATCAAACGTGATCACTTCCAGGTTAAAATTAAAATAAGACACGCATTTGACTACAATGGATAGTCTGGTAGAAACCTCCAGTTGCTTGATATCTATATGTATCGATGAGGTGTAGAGTTAGACACGCTTGTGAATTGAGCTTGCAGCACATTGAGAGGTATGCGCTGCAGCTCGACATTATATACAAAGTTAGGTAACTCAATCAAGTCATAGGCTTCTAAATCATGACCCAAACCAATTTCTCCAATCCAATTTCGCCCGATCTCCAACTATGGTACCACCCAGCTACAATAGCTTTTCTCCTTACCAGTTGACGGATAGTTTCTGAGGTATATGAACTAGACTCACTTATGCTATCAATACACCACCAGTTCCTGAAGCTCACTCACCCCAACTGCAAGTCAACCAGTACACCCACCCTCATAAAACACGGTTTACATCCATGGGAATGTCAGAACAAGAGGGGGAAAACAACCCTGGATCGCAGCTGTATGTCATATCATTGTCCACCTCTTGACTCAGTGCTGAACCAGTTGCGGAATGAGCTTGAGCAAGAAGTTGAGCTCGCTCTGGGAGAAGTTGGGCTTCACTGGCACCCTGGAGTCCCCACCACCCGCCACCATTTGAGATTCTTCCACAATCAGATCGGACACAGCCTCAGTGATCTCCTGGACGAGATCGACAATAACACCGTCAACGCCCATCAGGTGCTGCATGTAGACAGCCTCGGAAACATTGCTGAAAGAATGACATGAACAAATCATCAGAACCGAATCACACATTTGTCATTTTTTGGATAGAAAGCACAAAACACAACGGAATAGGCCTATGCCTCAAAATGTGACCACAGAGAAAAAGCTGCCTGCTGACTCACTTGAGCTGGCCGTATGTTAAGAGTGAGAGATTGGCTTCCTTGATGACGGGAATGAGGGCAGGGTTCCTGAACACCCCCCTGACTTCAGACACTATCCCTTGTAACCCGTTCTCAAGGGCCCACTTGATGGCCTCCTCCAAGGAATTCCTCCTGGGGTCCTTGTAGATCTCGTTGCCTCCATTAGTAAGGAAGAAGACCTGCTCAGTTCAGTGAACTGCCTATTAGACACTGCAAAAGAACAATTGCAACAAAACTACAAGGCCCGAATCAGTACTCATGACATTCTCACTTACAGGATAATTGGTCTGTAATTTACGCATCAGCTTTGCTGCGTCTGGCTGGAAAGATGAGAACAGGATTGGTCTGCCGTTGCCACAGTCAAATACCACCTGCTAAAATGATGGAATCAAATGAATAAGGGCATCAAGTACACATCGGAAAAGGACAGTAGGCAAGCAAGACATGCTTGAAAAAAGGAAAAGAAAAAAAAAAGGATGAAACTTACCCTTAAGATATGCTGCAAGCAAGTAGTGAGTTCTTGTTCCGTGTACATAACATGGTCGTCAAATTTCAGCTCCACATTGAACCCAATCCGAGGGTTCACCTGCCGGAACACCTCTTCAAGGGTGCAGAAGGCGTCGTCCTCCTCTACGTTCCAGGTCACTACTCTCCCATCCTTGAGCTTCCTGTGCAATGGCTTTCCTATCTGCGACAACAACTCAAAAGCTCAGTTATACCCTCGCACCCTCCTCCAGTATGTTCAGCTGCATATAATGACAATAGGAAACTGTAGACAAAGTTGAGAATGGATACCTGGTTAGAGTCTCTCTGGGGACCACAAGATAAGAATTCCTCCAGACAGAGGTCGGTGACCCGTCGCTCTGTGATGGCACCCTGAATGATGATGGAAAGAGCGAAGTTTTAAAAAAAATGTGTTTAAGACACAGGGATGGAAATGGAATTGATGTGGAGACGAAGCTGAGAAAATAAGCAGAAGAATCGGGGAAAAAAAGAATAGGAATTTGTTTGGGTATCTTACATTCTCCTCGGTGAAGATGAAGTTGTCATGAAAAACAATCGGGACACCGTCCCTGGTCACCTACAAAAGAAGTAAATTAATGAGTTATAGGTTTTCATGTTTTTCGTGAGAAAGATAGAGAAAAAATAATGGAAAAGAAAAGCCGTAACACATAAGAAATTCCTATAAGAAACATGAACACTAACATCATCATCTAAGTACGCTTCATACAAAATGAGTGATTTAGATGATCAAAATAAAACAGTCAAGCTTGATTGCCTACAGTTTGATTTCCATTTCAAACGGACCCAACCAAAATGAGCTCAAACTACCCACCTGATGCCACTCCAACTCAAATGTGGTTCCATCTAAAGATACTTTAACCAAAAAAAAAAAAAGTATTCTGAATTTCATAAAGCTATGCTAATGCAACACAATAGACTTGGCATGTAATTTGTTTTTTTTGGAAACACAAGGGCACACCACTACCTTGCATGTGTATCTCCTTGTAATTTGGTGTTCAAATTTGAAAACATAAATTGACTCCCGTCTTTCTTTTGGAGGGCTACCACTGTATCTTATTAATCTAATACTACGCCCATCGCCAGCCTCCGCCCAATTTGTTTTCTTTTGCAAAGCCTCAAACCTACGGTTTCTAAATTTAATCCATGCATCCTTAAACGACGGGAGAACTTGCATATAAAGAAAAAAGATATCGTAGGCCCATTGAATCTTTTTAATTCGATCTGTTTTCGAGTAGCCCAACAACTCCTCCATTTTCTGTTTGCCAGTTTGAACCCATGTCCAAAAAGAAAAGTTCATAAAAGTCGATAATTTCACTGAATGTTTTTTTATTTGTTTTCCCTTTCTTTGTTATGTGTGTATTTTTTAAACTCATGTCCCTATCGTCTCCCCAAACCTGTCAGTAATTCGTATAGAAATAAATTTTGCTGAAAACGGGACAGGTGGAAACGTGCAGGACAAATCTTATCCATATTGAAATAAAGGTTGGAGTCGGCAGTAAACAAACACCTCCGTTCACGTGAACGGCCCAGACAACAAGTTTGCTTATGGTAATTTTTCGCAAAAGAGGCCGGCCGCACGTGAAGCGCGGCAGCTGTCAGGATCGCCGATCAAGGACGTCTCCACCCGTCCCCGCCAGGCGATCTCTTATTATTCCCTAGGCGGAAACGAACCTATATGCGGCGATCCGAGAGTCGCATAACCCGCACCCACCATCCCGCCCCTCACCAGCCCCAATCTCCCCGACGGAGCTAGACCAGACGGACGGAGTCGCCGCCGAACAAAAACAGGATGATGATAATAACAGATGATAGATGGATATCTGTCTATATACCTGGACGTCGAACTCGACGAAATCAACCGGCAGCATGGCAGCCTGGTGGAACGACCGGATGGTGTTCTCCTTGACGGCCCTGAGCCTCCTGTCGGTCGACGCGAGGGCGTTCATGCCTTTCCCTCTGTGGCCGACCACAACGAACTTCCCCGGCTCGCCGCCTAGGTGCCACTGCCGGCCCACGGGGACGCGGACCGGTGCGGCGGAGGCGGCGGCGGTCGGGGAAGCTGACGAGAGGGCGGGGCCCTCGGGGACCTGGTCGAGGCAGGGGACGTCGGTGGCGAACACGGCCTTGAGCGCCATTGCTACCGGCACGACCTCCTGTCGCCTCTGCCTCAGGGAAGGCACGAGAAGAGGAGAGAGGAGGGTGGGTGGGTGATATGAGAGGTATGGAAATTGGATTGAGGAGAAAGGGGGATGGAGATGGAGGGAGGGTTCGGCTCCTCTCTCTCTCTCTCTCTCTCTCTCTCTCAGCTGGTAAGGCTAATAAGAGACAAGAACAGGGGTTTGTTGTTCTCGTTGGTACGCGGTATGGAACGAAATCGGTGAGCTAAAAAGGGTGGGAAAGAGAGCCTCATGGTGGCGTACTTATAAAAGAAGAAAGGAAAAGGAAAAAGAGTTGGAGGAATTTACAGGGGTTTATGCCGGAAGGATATTCCCTATCCCTCTCCTCCTTCCGGGGTTCCACCTCCGCCCTCTCTCCCTATCCGTTTCTTATGATCTAGAGAATCTCCACTCTGTCTCTCTCTGAAGGAAGGCTCGGGGCCGGGAGTTCCTATCAGAGAAAAATGGAGGGAGGGCGGAACGCCAATGCCGTTGGTGGGGTTGTCAAACAGAGAGAGAGAGAGAGAGAGCAAAAAAACAGGGACAAACTGCATGAGGAAGAGAGGCCCAGAGATGGACGGGGAGGTCGCTAGAGAGAAGAGGGCCGAGGGGAAGGTGAAGGGGCAGAACTGGAATAAGAGAGGTATATTCTCGCTCTAGATTCGGCCCCATGCCCCCTGTCCTCGGATGGTCGGAGGAGGACTTCCAACCGAAAGAGCGGGCGGGGACCGTGTGACTTGTGGATTCCGACGAGGTCGGCGAAGATGCCGCGGGAATATCCTCTTGCAAAGGATTGGTCTCGTGACACACACCTTACGTGGCAACCAAAAACACGCGAAACCGGCTGTTTTTAGGATTTCGTGAATTTCAGTTTCAAACTGGTACCAACTCAAATCCAATTTCATTTCCACCCACACTCCCTACTAACCCGAATTGAAATTTTCATTTATTATTAGAAATTTAGCATAGAGATTACTCAATGCCTACCGAATACAACTAAAACTAACCCTTGAACATTTCCAAAAAATTCGCAACCTTTTTTTTTTCGATTTGGTATCATTCAAAATTCACGAGTGTATTCATTAATTATCATGTAGCTTATTTAATTATTTACAAATGACATTTTGTTTCCCTAAACCCCCTTGTATATGTTTGTTTCACTCAACAACACACGACTCATTGATTCATTCATTAACGAAGACCATTCATTTATTCAATGACTTCATTTATTGTTGACCTAAACTCCCACATAACACTTAGTAATTGAGTGTAATTAATACCATCATAATATACTTAGTAATTGAGTGTAATTAATACCATCATAATATACTACTTGAAAGAAACAAAAAAAAATTACGTCCTTTATTTCTAGTCAAATACTTGTATCTATATATACTAATATTATTTCACTTGTGATTATTGAGTGTAACTAAAAACATCATAATATGCAATGAAATACTTGAGCATGTATACTAGTATTATTTCACTTGTATAACATACTTCACTAACTGTAGTCGGATATCACTTGTACAACAGTTTTTGTCTATTGTAATATTTCACCTATATAATATGTTATTAAAGAATGCATTTTTTTTAACAATCGACTACTCATGTATTAACTTGTTTCCATTATTTAGAATATTTTATAATTATTATTAAATTATGTATGTTAAATATCCTATGCAATTAGGGAATCACACATAATATGGATCAATGCTTGCAATAATATATATGTATATATAGTCATCTATACAAAAATCCAATAATACAAACATGTTTTAACATTCTAAGGTTTGAGTCTTCAGATACAATGATCTTAAAAGGAATGATCTGGACTATCTGTATCATCAAAGTGAATCTCCTTTTCATGGAATGCATCACTAAGAACTTTATGGCTTAGCGTGCTCAGCCCACATTTAAGATTAGTGGTTGTCTGTGGAGCCAGTCGTCATTCCTAAAACTCTACAAGAGTCTTGGGCAGTGGGCCCAGGAGCAACAAATGTATCAGAGTCCAAACCCTCCAGTGGACCCGAAATATAGTTAAGCATGCTCAGCCTAGAGTAGTACTAGGATGGGTGATCAGTCAACATTCCTGAAACTCTACTAGAGCCTCGAACATTGGATTCGAGTGTTATACATGTAACTCTCACATAACACTCGTATATTTACAAAGATCCAATAATCGGTAAACCCCTTGTATATACTCGTATCACTCTACAACACACCAATTGTTGATTCATTCACTAATGGAGACCACCCACTTAGTCATCGACTTCATTTATCGATTGACCTGAACTCCCACATAACACTGAGTAATTGAGTATAATTAATAAAATATTAATATACAATAATATACTTAAGAAAAAACTTTATTTCTAATAAATTACTTGTATCTATGAATACTATTATTTTCTAATTAGGTGTTTTTAAAAACTTACAAGCATATAAAACCACCACAAATTAAGGTTGTATGGGTGATCTTTTTAAGCATATGGCGTCTGTTAAAATTGAAGCGTAGAGGATTTCACTAAAATCTTGTTGTTATAGCCTAGATTTTTGTATCTATTTATGCATATTTTTAATGCAAATAATGATATGTTAAAAACATATTAGAAAGCTTGGTATTTTATATGTCTCATTTGAAAGTGCTAGTTTGAGAATGCAAATTCTCCATATATGATGGATTTTGTGTGTTTTACTGCTTTCAATAATCCATTGATAAATACTGACTACAAGAAAATTGAAAATTCCAATGATAAAAGAATTTCTAAAATTAAAGGATAATGGATGATTAAGTAGGCAATTGCATGTAATTTTCAAGAAAAGAGATGTTTAATGCAACTAATGAACTTGATTCGATTCAATATTGTAATTAAAAAGAAAACATTTCAAAATAAGAAATCTTGTCAAGATTGGACGAGCAAAAGAAGTCAATTGATGCCTTAAATAAATCAAATAAAGGGAATACTTAGAGACAAAGAAAAGTATTATTAACTTTCATATATTGGCCTCAAATCTTTCCTATAATGAGATTTAAGTGTTAAAGATCTCCCTTTAAAATTTGTGACCAATTGGTAAAAAGGAGAGAGATATATGAATTAATTGGGTTTTTCCTAAAGTAAAAGGGATTTAAGGAAATACATTAAATGGCAAGATTTTAATTAGAATAGGAAGAAAAACTCGGACCATTGATATTTCGCATGGTCGTTGGATCAAGATCTAATGACACATGGTTTGTCATCTACCCCAAACAGAAATGGAAGCTGGGTAACATACTTTATTCTTTTTCTTTTCAATTTTCCCCTCACCTTGATTCATATGCAGATCTAGAAATCTTTCCAACAAATTTTGGAGAAGATTATGAACATAGTTAGCCCTAGTTTCACTGACTTTGGTAAGCTATTATAGGTTTCCCTGATTCTTAGTCTGCTCCTCGGCCAACCCTCCATAGCCTAGGGCTATACAAGTGGGTAGATACCCCAGAAAGACCACCAGTCGCTCCGTGAGACCCTACTTGTCTCCAGAATCTTTCTCTACCTCCAATTTCCATGTTAGCCTCGTCCTCTCTCCCTTGATTTTGATCCAAGAAATAGGAGATCCAAACTTCTTTGTTCTCTCTACTCTGACCACCTCTGGGTAAATGGAGGCCATAGTCGAGTTTGGTGAGGCACGACAGAGAGGAAGGTACTCTCACTTGCCGCTCAAAAGCCTCAGATCCCAGAGTTAACCATCGAGTTGACTTGTACAAGAGCCTATTCATGAGACTAGAGGTTGAAGATAACCTATGGGGAAATGACTTCTCTTCCTACTCATTTTCAGCTATAAGGTGAGGTTTACTTTTGGTCTTTTCTTCCTTTTCCTTATCCGACCACATGAGCGTGGGCCACTAACATGGCATGAGTTGATTGGATCAACTGTGGCCCCATGGCGTGCTAGATTTATCTAGCCAGTCCCCTAGGTGGCGAGACATGATTGGCCCAAAACATTTTGATCTGTACTAATTCTAGAAATCATAGGATTATCCAAATATAACAAAAGTATACATGATTTTTATCAGAAAATCTAAGGGGTCCAAAATCGATTCCATGCCCTTGTTCTATTTTGAATTCCAAAATTGCATAAAGAAACAATCTTTAATGTAATAAATACATAAAACCCTAGTTTCATGAATTTAATGGTCATCATTTATTTAAATAATCTTAATGGATAAAGTCTAACCTTTTTGGATAAAAAGAACATCTTGGATCTAATTTGGGTTAAAAGTTTATATGTTGCTAAACTTAGAGTTTCTTAAGTTAAAAATTATTACATTGTGGTAATTAGGATTTGGGGAATCTAACCTATTGAAACCCTAATTTGACCCCAAAACCCCAACTTAGTGCTCAAGTTAGTCATAATGGATATTTTGTGGACACAATAGTAATTCTTGGGTGTTATGAATTAATTACAGTGGGATTGCTTATTTGTTTGCATTTACTATGAATTTCTTAAACATTAAGATATATCTGAGAAAGATATGTGGTTATGCCTATTAGTACTCATCATATCGATTTACGTGGTTTATGAAGTTTCCCGATTATATTGCAAATAAATTGTCTGCTTGTTTATTTAATTTCTGGAATATATAAGGCTCATATGTGTATCATATTATATAAAAATAACCTAGTCAACTATACTATCTCTGTGGATTGATGATACACGTGGGATGCATGAGAGTCATTGAGTTGATAAGAGATCAAGTCAAGATAGTATGGTCATTATTAGTCCAAGATGGTAAAGGAAGGTCATAACAAACCAAGCCCAGGAATGGGAAGGTTATGACAAGTACACTTCTTGAACAAAACCCTAGTGAGATGGTACCCCACAAAGAATGTTCCAGTGAGTGAGTATACCACAGAGATTGAGTAAATAAAGGTTGAGAAGATAGAAAGAAAAATATGTGTTCGATTATCTAATGATAATTTCTGCTATGATTATTTATGTTGTTATACCCACATGCAAATATTTTGTTTCTCCCACATACTTAGTATATCTCGATATACTGACTGCATTTTTGTTTTATTCTGTTTTAGGTTAAGTTGCTATTTATCTGAAATATGGTCATCCAGAGGAAGGCACCAAAAGAAAGATGCTTAAAGTTATCCTGGAGGATTTAGATATTTAGATTTATTTTATGTTGCACCATTAATATTTCCGTTCTATGTAAATCCCTTGAGGAGAATCTATTTTCGTATTGTTATCAAAATATTCTCCATTCAATGAACTTTTTAACTATTGTTGGTTAATTGCTAAATCCTGATCCTGTAAATATGATAATGTCCCTTGCCCTCTCGGTCCACCTTAATTGGGGATAACATGGGGAGGGGATTGCTACATTTGGTATCAGATCCCAGTTTTACCATTTAACCTTTATGATTTAGTAAATTTTGAAGAATTTTGTAGAACTCGAAGGGAATTATTAGGGTATTTTCTAAAGTCAGTATTGTCTTGAAGGGACCATGACCCGGGGTCTGAAAAAACTTTCCTACGCACCATTATTCGGCTTACGAGGACTCTTATGCTATGCATCCTACCAGGCCAAAGTTGGAATTTTTTTGCCCGAAGTAAAATACCTCTAGGTTTTTTTTATCATCTCATGATTCATCCCTTCTCTACCCCATGCTTGCTTCACAAAACCCTAGGGACTCAATAACTGCTTCCTCTACCCTCCTAAGAATTAGGGTTATGAGTATTAGGGTTAAGGCCTCCTCCATCAAATCATGTAATTAAGATGGCATGGACATAATTTATAATGCTTTAAATGCCTTAAACATAAAGATGAGATTAAATTTATTCATGTGATATAGTATGCCTCGCATCAAGACTATTTTCATCCCAGTTGAAACCCCCATGGACCACCCAAGTAAGAAGGTCTCTCACATGAAGAGAGTCTCCTTAGATAAGAGGAGGAGATCGATGGAGGGTGAGTCTTCTAATAAGCAAAAGAGGCTAAAGGAGGCCACTTTCGAAAGAGGTCTTGACCCTGATGCCATCCCCTTCATGATCCCAAACCTGTAAAATGGTCCTAACCCTAGAGGCAAGCCCATGGAAAAAGATGAGACCAAGCCCAAGGACAACCCTGACCATCTTGTTGGTTCTAGGCCTACAGTTGGAAAGGTGGTGATCCAAACCCATGAGGTGCTTTGGCTGGAGCAAAAAAAGAAGCTCAGTGAGGCCATCAATGCCCTAGCTCTCAGAGATGTCACCATCAATGATAATGGTTAACCCTTACATGTTAGTCCTCATATTTGAGCCACCATACTTGTCTTCATCAATCTGAACATAGGGAAGTTCTAGGGGGAGCCAAGATGGAAGTTGTCAACAAGGCAGATGCATGGATTCTAGATGAGAATGACTTCTACATTCTGGAGGTGCAACCCAAAAAGAAGGTCCTCCTCCCCACTCACCTTCTTGAAGGAGCAACAAAGCTTCACTGAGATCAAGATTTGGATGAGGAACCTATGGCCTGGGTTGACTTTTGCACCATCTTCTACATGAGGTTTATACCCATTTCTCCCAAGAAGGGAAAGGAGAAGTAGTTCATGCTCCTTTATCAAGGCAACATGTCAGTGGCAGACTATGCTAAAAAAATCCACCTCCTAGAGTGCTTTGCCTATATGCTAACTAAGGAAAGGTGAATGGAACACTTCATTGCTGAAGCCTCATGTAATGTTAGTAAATCCCCGAATTTCACTAAGGCCCTCAACTTTGCTCTGGATATGGAAAGGATTATTGTGCCTCCTTAGAACCTGCCTAGAGGATATTTGGGTTTCAATGAAGGTGTTTCTTCCCCAAGAAATGATAACAAAAAGGCTCAAGGTCATAACAATGGCAAGGGTAGACATAATGGAGGAAGGGGGAAGCTCCTTCATGAGAACCACAATCACATGTATCACACATGTGGGATGAAGCACCCTAGAAAATGTCGCTTTGAGAAATGAGCGTGTTTTCACTGTCAGCAAGAGGGACACTTCATAGCCAATTGTCCTTTCCCTGGTCCTCGAGGTCTGGGCCCAATGGTGGCCCAACTAGTAGCTGTAGCACCCAGGGAGCAACCCTAGTTGTTGGAGAGTGTCGACAGGCCTGAGTCTTCATCTTTGATAATGAAGAATCTTAGACAAATGCTAACCAGCTCATAGAAGGTATCCATCCCTAGAACTCTATTTTCTATCATTTACCATGAAATTCATAATAATTTTGACCGAAGTGAATGCAGTGCAAGGATGCTTAATATAACGGGCCATAATGTCAAAGATTTATTCAACTTCGGTTCTACTAATACTTTCATCTCAAGAAATATCATGACTATACTTTGTTTGGACTTCAAGGACTTAGGATATATCTTAGAAGTGACTACCCCTAGTGGTCGCATCTTCTCATCCCTCCTTAAGACACTGGTCATCCCTATTGAATTTCTGAATAATGAACTCCCTACTAATTTTATCCTGCTTGATATGAATAGTTTCGATGTCATTATGGGAATGGATTGGATTTATAACTATAATGCAAAGATAGACTGTAGGGAAAAGAAACTCGGGATAGAGAATCATGGCCATCCACCCTTTATGATTAGAGGTAGGAAAGATGCCACCACCAACATGTATGTGTCAGCTATGAAAGAGGAACGAATGGTAGGTAAAGG
Source organism: Alisma plantago-aquatica (assembly GCA_963693085.1). Lineage (NCBI taxonomy): Eukaryota > Viridiplantae > Streptophyta > Magnoliopsida > Alismatales > Alismataceae > Alisma > Alisma plantago-aquatica. The sequence continues at coordinate 212,271,707 of OY856414.1, forward strand.
TTGTCTAGCATTCCTAGTAGTAGTTACTGAGTCAGACCCTAAGGGGTAACCCTTAGAGGATATAGAGGTAGTCACGGACTATGTTGTTGTGTTCCTAGATGATTTACCATGCATACATATGGAGAGAGATGTGGATTTCTCTATAGAGATAGATCCAGGGACAAACCCAATTTTCTTAACACATTTTAGGATGGCTCCTGCCGAGTTGCTTGAGTTAAAGAAGCAACTACATGAACTTCTAGAAAGTGCTTCATCCGACCCAACACATCCTCATGTGGAACGTCGATCCTCTTTGTGAAGAAGAAGGACAGATCACTCTGCATGTGCATAGACTATAAAATGATAAATCAGGATACCATTAAGAATAAGTATAGCCTACCCCGCATAGATGACATGTTTGACCAGTTCAAAAGTGCTCAAGTTTCTCAAATATTGAACTAAGATTGCGGTACCACCAAATGGGAGTTAAGAGTGAAGATATCCTAAAAATCACTTTTCGAACCCGCTATGGCCACTATAAGTTTTTGGTTATGCCTCTTGGGTTCTCTAATGCTCCAAGTGTGTTTATGAACCTCATGAATAGTGTGTTCCAACCCTTACTTGATACCTTTGTCATAGTGGTCATAGATGACATCCTTACCTATTCTAAAGACCTAGAACAACACAGTGAGTGCCTATCTAAGATCCTTGTTATCCTATTAAAGCAGAAGTTCTATGGGAAATTCTTAAAATGTGAGTTTTGGATAAGACCGAGCTATGTTCCTTAGGTACATTATTTTTGGAGGAGCCATATTATGGACCCTACCAAAGTATCAGCCATTTGAGAATGGCCAACACCAAAGAATGTGTCTGAAATTTGCAATTTCTTAGGATTGGCTTGATATTATCGATGATTCATCGAGGATTTCTCGAACACTGCTTTGTCCCTGACCAAGTTCACCTAGAAGGACGATACGTTTGTTTGGTCTAATTTGTGTGAAGCATGATTCCAAGAGTTAAAGGAAAATCTCACCTCAGCCCCTATTATGACCATACCCTCGGGTAATGATGGTCTAATTATCTTCATTGACACATTAAAGATGGGCTTAGGATGTGTCTTAGAGAAAAACAAGCATGTCATTTCCTTTGCCTCCAGACAGCTCAAGCCCTATGGGCTGAATTACCCGACCCACAATCTGGAACTTGGTGTAAGTGATTATACCTTGAATATTTGGCAACATTATCGATATGGGGATACCTTTAACATCCTCACTAACCATAAGGGCCTAAAGTACCTATTGACTTTGAGGATCTGAACTTGTGACAATGATGTTGGATAGAATATCTAAAGGATTTCAATTTCAACATAGCCTACCATCTGATTAAGGCCAATGTGGTAGTCGATGCCCTCAGTCAAAAAACGTCTCAGTTGTGCAGCTGGTTTGGTCACTTAGTGGAAAAGATTGGGAGACTTTTCTAGATTGATTCCACAACCTTTGGTAGATAGGATTTTTTGGCCAATATCCAAATCATACCTGACCTATTGATCGAGCTTATAGTAGCCCAGTTAGCCAGCCTAGAACTAGAGAAGATGAAGGGTTTGATATTGAAGCCTCAAACACCTTTTGATGGGTGTGGATGTCTATAAAAGTCATATTTGAGTTCTCAAAAATCCACCTTTGATGGCTCACATCCTACAAGAAGCTCATGGATTGAAGTACATTGTACAACTAGGCACCACTAAGATGTTCAAAAACTGACAGTCGTACTTTTGGTGGCCAAGAATGAAGAAAGACATAGCTTCGTATGTGGCTATTGTATTACATATCAGATGATGAAGGCTGAGTGCCAGTGATTCGGTGGATTATTACAATCCATTTAGATACCTGAGTGGAAATGGGACCAAATCACCATGGATTTTGTGGTGGGTCTTCCAAGACAAGAAAAGTACATGATGTTATATGGGTCGTGGTGGACTGCCTAACCAAGTCAGCATGTCAAAACTCAAAATTCATCATATCCAATCATGTCAAAACTTCCATTAGATCTTTACCGAGGTTATCTATTGATCCATGACTTAGTGAAATCATCAAGATGTACTATCAGAGAACCCATCAGATTGTGTGTATGTATCATCAAAGAACCATTCAAATTCTAGGGTTTACTTTGTCATTTTGCAAATTTTGATCTTCCATCGAATAGTGTTCTTCGACCAGGATAACCTTCAGATTAGGGACCTCAAGGGAAAGCCATTGTATCCTCTACTACAAGGAGGAACCATCAAATCGTTACTCACAAGGTGAAACCATTAATTGCTCACCATATTTATAGAAACCATCGACTTCATACTTAGTTGAAAATCCATTGGTCTCAACCTACGAAGGAAAGGGACAACATCTAATGGTAAATCTAGTTATCCAAAGGTGCAACTATATCAAACATTATGAAGAGTAGCATGAAGAACAACATGTATCTTTGAAAAATACAAACAGAAGCCTAGAATTTGGAAAATTTTCACAAAGGTCCACTTAGCACATATATTATAAAAATTAAGCAAATAAAGTCCAAACTGGACCAAATTTGAAACATAGCTTTATCACTTGATATCAAATAATACACTAAAGTTTGATTATGGAATTAAGCTCCCAATTATGTTAATCAAGCATATTTAAGCATAAATCTAAGTCAAGATCTTACAAGTATGCTAGCATTATACAACATATTCTCTCCCCTTCTTTCCTTTACAGTAATGATGGATGGTTAAAGTTCTCTCAAACATGCCTTATTTTTCTCCAAGAGTTAATTCGCAAGAGTCGTCCAATAGGTGTGTCCAATTTTGTAACCAAAACCCTGGACGACATGGCCCTATATATGGGAAAGCCATAAAAGTAGGTTTTGTAACAAGCCATGGTAAACAAAACGGTAAAAAAGTTGTTTTTCAACAACCACCCTTTGGAAAGTCTAGTTGGGCAAGTTGAATCAATCCATTTGGCTGGTTGGGCCTAGCCTAGCTAAGTTGTTGGACCCAGTCTAGTCAGCAACAAGACCCAATCCAATCAAATGATTGACCCTATTCAGTTGGCCATGGACCTAGTCCAGTCAGGAACTAGATTAAGTATACTTGGTTGATTCGCCTCGTTTAGTTTGAAAAATGATCTCAATCCAATCAGCTAATTTCCTAGTCCACTTTGTTTGTTGGACTCAGTCTAGTTGGCTTATTGCCTTGTATGATTTTACAGACAAGGATTGGTATCTATCAATAGCGTATTTCCAGCTAAGTAATTGGAGAAGTGGGAGAAAAACTTCAATCTAGTATTTTAATTGGTGCTACAATAACCATATAATCCCTTTATCATGGGAATCCATATTGAAATCTAGTGATGGAATTTTAATCCACTTATCAATCAATATATGTTTTCTTTAACTAGAGTAGACCATTTGATGTGAGCTCAATATCATATATTGACTTACATGAGCATGCCATGTATTGCAATAGTATCTAATATCAAGTAGATCAGACATCATCCCAAAGGAAGGACAAATTCCATCTACATCACTCACAATAATCTACAAGTTTTACGGTGCACCCAGTCACTAACTTTCTAGAAATCCATATTCAGAGTTATGTTGAGTTAGTGTTAAAGTACACAAAACAATCATGTGATTATTGTAGTAACTTCATGTGTAAGTGTTATAACCAAAATTTTTCTTGTATTGTTTGAAATGCAATTTTGCAAATAAAAGGGTTTTGAATGGAAATTTGTATGCTTTGTTTTCAAAGAGTGGATTTTTTGCAAAGGTTCCCTTGGATGCATGATTTTGTGGTGTATACTGTTTTGATAAATCCAAAAATGATAAAAGGGAAAAGAGATAAAAGAAATCACAAAATAAGTAAAAGGAAAAGGAATAAAAATAATTATGTGCTTGAGAGAATTGTGTAGAATCCTCTAGAAAGTGGTAAAGATGGCCACTATTAATTAATTTTTATTTTCACATGGTTTCTAATGAGAAGAATAGTCAACATAAAGAAAATAGAAAAGAAAAGGAAGAGAATTATAGTTTTTGGTGTAAGAAGATATTCCATGTGATAGTGGTGACTATATTAATAAAAGCTAAAAGATGAAGATTTGTTTATCCCAACTACTTATTGGAAAAGGCATAAATGAGTTTCTATGGAATAAAAGATGATGAATTGGATGAATATATCAAGGAGAGAAATAGACGAATGATCTAGAATTCATTAGTAGTTGAATTGCCATATACATACCTACCTCCCTTATTGGTTTGGTGTACATAAAAGATGATGAATTGTTTGAATATATTTAGTAATACTTTGGATACATGTGCCTATGACAAAGGAATAAAAGGGGAATATCTCTTTCCTTAGTTGGTGTTAAGATAAAGAAACGTCTTTTGATGCCTAAGGAAATTTGGGAACGTAACGAGAAGCTGTGAAAAGTATCAATGCTTAATACTATTAATAACCTTCCTTGTCGGATCATGGTATATGAGTATCCCTTTCATGAGACCCTCCCTATGCACTATGATAAAAGAGGAAACAAACCCCAAGCTTGCTGACATATCTCTCTCTTCCCCTCCCATCCTTTCTTTATTTCTAGTAGTCACTAGGGGTTTCCTCTAGATAAGTATATATATATATATATGTCGACTATAGAGCCTTTGTCTCCAGGAAAGACCGCATACATATGAATCATCTGAACTCTCTATTTTCCATCCATTCACTAGCTTGCATCACAACGGTTGTATGTATTTTTCTGGGTTACTAGAAGAACATAGGACTATCCTCCCTAGTTCCACCTACCATCCTCCCCTATGAGTTATCTGGAGTCCTCCTCGACCTCTGATATGCTCATAATGCATGAGGAACATGAGGAGGCGGTGCTGGCTCTACTAGTGATGACAAGGTGTAAGTTTCTACAAACTTCTGTTGTGAAGGAGGAAAGTCACGTAGATACCCTGGATGGTTGCGGATGGGTTGTGACGAAGGAAGACAAGGTAGGATGCGGTAGTGAAGGGACTGGAACGGATGTACATCGCCATTGACGACACCATGTCACCAAGTTTGGTGACTGGTGATGAGAATGTAGTGGGAGCATGCTCGTGCGGAAGGGAAATTACAATGAAGAGGGCGGGTTAGAGTCAAAAGACTCTATTTCCCCTACGTACACACACATGACCCAGGGGCCGCATGATCTTTTCCCCATATTTTGAGCCTAATTGGTGGTAAGTCAATAATTAGGTATAATGTCGACGTGGCAACATTTTATTGGCTCTTTTTTGTTAACACTTGAAATAATCATAGAAAATGATTGGTAACCCGAATTAAGGCATGTAATATATGATTTTTGCTAAAAATGATACAAGGAATCTAATAAAAATATTATCAAGGCCTAAATCTACTAGTAATTTGAAAAAGTGTGTAAGGATGCTATCTTTAATAGTTTTAATTAATTTGAAAACCTAAGCTTTGAAGATTAATGGATGTAATGATGTTCCCCGACTATTATGAGCAAAGTTTAGCCTTTTGACATAACAAGGATGGATTAGATCTAATTGGATGATATTTGTTCATAATTTTCTTAATTAGGGTTCCATGGTTATAAAAGTGCATTAATGGACTTAGAAACCCTAATTTTTCTAATTATGAAGTTTAATGGATTTAAACAAGGAAATCAATCAAGAAGGCATGAAAATGACATTCTTGAACTAATTAATGGGCAAAGACACTTAATTTGGATAATTTGAGTAATTAGAATTTTTATGAGTAGAAAAGTGCTTTAGGGTTTGTTGACCTAAAAGGGTAAAATTGGAAAGTAAAAGTTTGGAAACCAAGAAACCCTAAGGAAACCCTTGAAGGCTTAGAAACCCTAGAATGGAACTCCTAAATCAATAAAAGATGTTTGGATGCGATTATAACAATTAGGTGTTATAAATACTTTTCAGGATCAAGTTGCTTGATTTGTTGCTTGGCTTGGTTGATTGGACTTCTTGATTGGATTAGCTATCGTGCTTGGTTTGAGACTGCCAAATCGGGTATGTGGTTACGCCTATGAATAATCAATTTGGTTTCATGTGGCTTTCTTGAGTTTTCTCCGCATGGTTTGCAAATATATGACAGTTGGATGACTTTACTTCCATACAAACTATAAAGTGACTATGGCTATCACATTATATATGGACATGACTAGCTCATTTCTAGGAAACCTCTAGATCTATGGAAAGGCCATCTGTCTGAATAGGGGAGGGCACAAAATTGGTACCATCTTGAATAGGGGGTACAAGAGGAAGGCACAAATTGGTATCAGCCTGAATAGGGGGTACAAGAGAAGTCACCCGCCTGAATAGGTGGAGACGTGATAAAGTCATCCACCTAAATAGGGGAAGACTATGAATATTACAATATGATGACCTGAGAGGTTATGACAGAGGGTGAATACACCTAGATTGGGTAGTCATGATGAAAATAGTTAAATTTGATTTGTTAAACAATAATTGTTGAATTATGTTGTTACCATTATTTGTGAAGTTTTGTTTCCCCCACATACCAGTATAACTTATTATACTGACCGATGTTTTGTGTGTCAGTGTTTTAGGTTAACTTTCTTCAAGATGGAAATAGTACAAATAATGAAAAAGACATTGAAAGTGAATAGAACAACCTAATATTTGGAGGATATAGCTAGTTGGTACATATTTTGGGTAAAGTCTTGGAATCCTATATTTTGTAAACTTTTATGAAAAGAATTTTTATCCTGTATCAGACTTAGTTAGTTTAGTAGAATTTATTAATTATTTTTTATTATGTGCAAAACCATTTGATCCTATTTTTGCGATAACGACTCTAGTTTCTTGGCCTTCCTTAATGGGGGTTTTCAGGGAATGGGGTCGTTACATTCGGTATTAGATCCTGGTTTTCCATACAATATCTAATAACTATTAAATTTTGCAAATTCTTTAGATCCCAAAGGGAGTTATTAGAGAATTTTACAAAATTGGAGGTGTCTAGAAAAGGATCACGATCCAGGGGCTGGCAATATTTTCCTCCACCCCGCTAGTCAGTTTATGAGGACTCCACGAATCTGTGTGACTTCCTAGACAAAATCTGACGACGTGACTCGAAATAAGATACCTATAGGATTTCTGATCTACTTTCATCCCTTCTTTACCCTCTTTCACTGGATAAACTTTAAGTGCTTAAGGTTTAATCTCTCTCCACCTCCTACTGAGTTTTGGGGTTAAGAGTGTTAGGGATTAAGGCATCCTCCACCAAATAATAAAAGTGGACATAATGGTAAAGAGAAAATGTTTGATGGGTTCTCCCCTATAAAGGTAAACCCTATATGGAACTAGGATTGGTTTGGGAAACAACCTTATTAGGATAAGAGAATCACAAAAACCTAAGGTACATGTTGTAGACCCTAACCTCAACCCAAAACCCTAATCATGGAGTGAGTGGAATACAAGGGGGAAACGATAGTGTCACCCTAATAAACAATAAGCAGTGGATAGCAAAAGAAAGACAACAAGTTGGGATACCTTAGTTTGTCCATGCATGCAAGTACATAGGTTAGGAATGCATGATATACGTGGAGGACATGAGTATGCATGTGAAACATAGACAATAAGTGGTTGCATGACCCTTAGTGCAACTTTTGGTTTTGGTGACTCAACCTAGGGTGGGAAGTCCCTAAAAAGGAGAAAAGATCTACGAGAGAGAAGCCTAAGCTCCTCCATGTATGAACCCTAAAAAAAGTATTTTCCCGCACAGACACTAGTGGGAGGTAGACATGAACCTATGTGGAAGTGAGTGACATCTAGACTGGAAATGAGATTGGTTCTAAGACAAAGGGGTCATGCCTATTGGATTGGATTATGAGATAGGCATACTATAGGAAATGAACAAGAAGCTTCGTGTTACATAATGAGATAATATGGTTTATGATGAACTCAGTTGGATTTGAGAATTTGACTATAGTTTTGAAGTTGGACATAAGATTTGATAATACAAATATGTACACTTCATCATATATGGTTAGTTAGGTGAGAATAAGAGGTGCATCTATAGGAGCCTCAACCTCATCTACAAAGAGGGACCTCTAGCATTTGGACCAGTTATAGGGTTAACTCAGGAGAGAGTGAGACCCAAAAGGAGAAGGTTGGGAACCTAGACTCCATGACACGAGGAATTATGCGAAATATTTGTATGATATTTACTAAAACAAACTTCCCCTGGGTGAATGGGTCAAGTTGTTGTATGCATGGCCCCTAGAGGCTTGTTGTACACTAGATGTCCTTGAAAGGATCAAACCCTAGAGACAAATAAGGAGGCTTCTTATACTCATGTGTAGATAATATGAGTACTTACCATCTAGGTGAGGGAAAGAGAGTCTCAAGATCATGGAGAGGTAAGGAATGGTAATATGATGTGAAGCCTCAGATTCATATTGGTAGCCCTTGTGTAGGACCCTATGGTTTGTCTATGTGGAAGAGAAAGTTGGGAAGAAAATGCCACATCATGTTTTGTCTTGGTACGTGCTTGAGTGGCTAAGTCATGCAGTTTATATGGCTAATGCAAAGGAGGTAAACCGGAGGTTTCTTTACCAAAGGGGAGAAGTAGTGGTATCTAGTGTATATAATGCTCACAAGGTTGAGTGAGTTCATAGGGATTAAGCATGGCACCCCCATAAAGTTTTAGGTTAAAGGAAACCCCACTTGGATTGTGAAATATGATTGATGAGCCACTCACACAAGTTGGTCCCAAACTGGTCCAACCTTGAGAGATGAGGATGTATATGAAATAATGGAAAACTTAGAAAAAGGTTTGATAATTCCTCAACTTGCTAGCCACATGCATGGGTAGAATGATGGGAGATATGCCTACATGTGATGATATAAACTTTGGATTCAAATATGTTTTGTGAACATTGGTGTTGTCAAGCATTAGTTTTATCTTGTCCTGGGAAAGGACATTTCTTAAAGAGTGAGTTCCAAAATTAGTTTAAGAACTGAGGTAACATTAAAGGTCACTTAAAAGAGCTTGAGAGATTAAATGCATGAAGAACAAAAGCAAAACGATTAAATATGATTCTTTAGACCCAAGTATGATCATCTCTAAGGGACATGAAGAAAAGTCACTATGAAAGTGACCAATTTAATGGGGCCAGGCCCAGATGGGTAGGTCGCCATGATTCCCATGAAGGGGCATAAGGGAAAACGATGAGTTCCCTAAGAGATGAAGGAAATTTGGGTAAGAATTCTAAAGGATACAATGTGCTTGGATATTATCAAAGGAACCACAATCAAGATGTGTGACAAAATAAAATAAAGTAACGATAGATCCCTAAGTCAATCCTAAGGTCAAGAAGGGATGAGACCGACGAGAGTAGGAGTTGATTGTCTGTTGAATGCATAAGACCATAGGTTCGGGAGGTAACGACTATGTTTGCCCAAGGCCCATGGGTTAGGAGGTTGGCCACCTTCATGAGCTCATGTGTCTTGAGGGGTAAATGTGAGAGGCACTCCCTAGATGCATAAGGGTAAGATCACTGCAAAAGTACTGGTACTCTAGAGACCTTGAGGAAATGACTAAGGTTTATAAATAGGAGTTATGATAAGACTCAAAGGTTATGAGAAAAGTTTTTTACTATATGCATACATGGAATTAAGGGAATGGTGATATTCATGGTTTGGAGTCATGTGGAGGATGATTCAACCTATATTTGAAACTAAAATGGTAATGTGTAAATGCATCGTCTCTACTCTTGGAATGGGATGAACTCTGTATTTGGACAACAACCAAATGCTTATTTCATCTTATTATGAGTGTGAGAGATGAGACAGACGCATGTCATACTAGGAATAGAAATGATACAAGGAATAAATACTTAAGTTGAAATCTTATTATGGTAATTGAGAATTGGAGGAATTACCACACCCTTAAGAGAAAATATGGATAAATAATTTGGAAGACGAGGCGAACAAGGTAATCACTGAATTAAGATTTCAAATGAGGATATAATTATCAAGTGGAATTCGAATTCTATAGGTATAAGATGTGAATTTGGTGACCAAAATAATGGATGTAAGAGCTTGAAGTACCTCCTAACTCAGAGGGACCTAAGCATGAGACAAAGATGATGGATGGAGTATATGAAGGATTATGATTTCACCATCTCCTATCACCCTGGGAAGACTAATGTAGTAGCATATGCACTTAGTCAGAAACAGCTTAGGTGTGCAGTTGTCTTGTCTAGATAGTGGAGAGGACTGGAAGAGTTTTCTAGGTGGACTCCACAGCCATTAGAGAACCAGATCTATGTGGCTAAATCCAGATAAAACCAGACCTGTTGATAGAGTTGGTAGTTGCCTAGTTAACTAGCCTAGAGCTTGACAAGATGAAATGTTTGTTAGAGAAACCTCAGACATATCTCTCAGTGGGAGTAGATGGTGGAATCCTCTACAAGAATCACATTTGGGTTCCTAAAGATCCCCCCTTGAAGAATCCTATCTGGCAATAAGCTCATGGTTCTAAGTACATGATACACCCTGGCACTATCAAGATGTTTAAAGACTTGCAACGGTATTTCTGGTGGCCTGGGATGAAGAAAGACATGGAGGCATATGTGGCCAGTTGTCTCACATGCCATATTGTGAAGGTTGAACACCAACAACCCAATGGATTGCTATAGTCGATAAAAAATGGAAACAAACCACCATGGACTTTGTGGTGGGTCTCCCCAAGACCAAGAGAGGTCATGATGCCATATGGATTGTGGTAGATCGCCTTACCAAGTTGACACATTTCCTCACCTTAAATATCACTGCCAAGGGACAAACCTAGCAGAACTATATATTAGAGAGATAGTTCGATTGCATGGTGTTCTGAGTTCAATTATTTCTGATCGTGACCCTAAGTTCACTTCCAAGTTGTGGAATCAAGTGTATAATGAACTCAGTAGTGGACTAAAGTTTAGCACAAATTATCACCCCAGACTGATGAACAATCAGAAAGAACAATCCAGACATTAGAGGATCTATTGAGAGTAGGTGTGATCGATTGGGGTGGATCATGGGAGTAGTACCTGCCCTTAGCTGAGTTTGCCTATAATAATAGCTACCAAGCCAGTATCAGGATGCCTCGTATGAAGCACTATAAGGGAGGTTGTGTCAGTCACCTCTTCACTGGGGTGAGGTTGGTGAGAGGACCTGGTTGAGGTTAGAGGAACTACAGATTTATGTTGATAAACTCACTTTGATCAAGAAAAGGCTAAAGAGAGCCCATGATCAACAGAATTCGTATGCTGATGCGAAGTGGAATGACTTGCACTTCACTATTGGTGAACATGTGTTTCTAAAAATTTGACCCCTCCAAGCTATAACTAAGAATAGAGGAAAATTGAGTCCCCGATATGTGGGCCTATTTGAGATTTTGGAATAGATTAGTGAAGCATTACCCCTTAAGTATAGTATGATGCATGATGTGTTCCATGTGTCCAATCTAAAGCACTGTATGAAGGACCCGAGCCATGTGTTGCGCATTGAACCTATTGAATTCTAAGGGAGGATGACTTACCCTGAGTCACCTGTGAGGGTACTAGATACCAAGGTCAAAGAGATTAGGATTAAAAGATAGAGATATTAAAGGTTCTTTGGAAGCACCATGGAGAGGATGAAGCCACATGGGAGCTGAAGACGGACCTGGAAAAGTCTTACCTGAGTTGTTTACTTGATTTGCTAAATTTTTAGGGTAAAATTCCTATAAGAGGGAAGGATGTTATAACCTCAATTTTTCTTGTATTTTTTATAATGCAATTTTGCAAATAAAAGGGATTTGGATGGAAATTTGAACACTTTGTTTTCAAAGAGTGGATTGTTTTGCAAACGTTCCCTTGGATGCATGATTTCGTGGTGTATACTATTTTGGTAAATCCAAAAATGATAAAAGGGAAAATAGATTAAAGAAATCCCAAATAAGTAAAAGGAAAAAGGAATAAAATATAATTATGTACTTGAGAGAATTGTGTAGAATTCTCTAGAAAGTGGCAAAGATGGCCACTATTAATTAATTTTCATTTGCACATGGTTTCTAATGAGAAGAATAGTCAACATAAATAAAATAGAAAAGAAATAATAAGAAAAGGAAGAGAATTCTAGTTTTTGGAGTAAGAAGATATTCCATGAGATAGTGGTGACTATATTAATAAAAGCTAAAAGATGAATTTTTTAATATCTCAACTACTTATTGGAAAAGGCATAAATGAGTTTCCATGGAATAAAAGATAATGATTTGGATGAATAAATCAAGGAGAGAAATAGATGATGATCTAGAATTCATTAGTCAATGAATTGCCATATACATACCTACCTCCCTTAATGGTTTTGTGTACATAAAAGATGATGAATTGTTTGAATATATCAAGTAATACTTTGGATACATGTGTCTATGACAAAGGAATAAAAGGGGAATATCTTTTTCCTTGGTTGGTGTTAAGATAAAGAAACGTCTTTTGATGCCTAAGGAAAGATGGGAATGTGAAGAGAGGTTGTGAAAAGTGTTGGTGCTTAATATTATTAATAACCTTCCTTGTTGGATCATGGTATATGAGTATCCCTTTCATGAGACCCTCCCTATGAACTACGATAAAAGAGGAATCAAACCCCAAGCTTTCCTGTAACAAAGGAATAAAAGGGGAATATCTTTTTCCTTGGTTGGTGTTAAGATAAAGAAACATCTGTTGATGCCTAAGGAAAGATTGGAACGTGAAGAGAGGTTGCAAAAAGTATCGATGCTTAATATTATTAATAACCTTCCTTGTTGGATCATGGTATATGAGTATCCCTTTCATGAGACCCTCCCTATGCACTATGATAAAAGAGGAAACAAACCCCAAGATTGCTGACATATCTCTCTCTTCCCCTTCCATCCTTTCTTTCTAGTAGTCACTAGGGCTTTCCTCTAGATAAGTATATATATAAGTGGATTATAGAACCTTCACCTCCAGGAAAGACCGCATATAGATGAATCATCTAAACTCTCTATTTTCCATCTGTTCACCAGCTTGAATTACAATGGTTGCATGTAGTTTTTAGGGTTCCTTGAAGAACAGAGGACTCTCCTCCCTAGACCCACCTACCATCCTCCCCTGTGAGTTATTTGGAGTCCTTCTCGACCTCTAATATGCTCAAATTGCATGAGGAACATGAGGAGGCAGTGCTAGGGCCGTTGTTGATGACGAGGTGCAAGTTTCCGTAGACATCTACCGTGAAGGAGGAAAGTCACGTAGATGCCCTGGATGGTTGCAGATGGGTAGCGAAGAAGGAAGACAGGGAGGAGGATGCAGCGGTGAAGGGACTACAACCACTGTGTACGTCGCCATTGACACCATGTCGCCAAGTCAAGCGACGAGAACGCAGTGGGAGCGTGCTCACATAGAAGGAAAATCATGAGGAAGAGGGAGGGTTAGAATCAAAAGACTCTATTACCCCTGTGCACATGCACAAGACCTAGGGGCCACACAATCTTTTCCCCATATTCTCAGCCTAATTGATGGTAAGTCAATAATTGGGTATAATGCCGACGTGGTAACATTTTATTGGTCCTTTTTCTGTTAAAACTTGAAATAATTATAGAAAATGATTGGTAACCCGAATTATGACATGTAATATATACTTTTTTCTCAGAAAGATACAAGAAATCTAATGAAAATATTATCAAGGCCTAAATTTTCTTCTAATTTGAAAAGTGTGTAAAGATACTATCTTTAATGGTTTTAATTAATTTTGAAAACCTAAGTTTTGAAGATTAATGGATCTAATGATGTTCCCTACTATTATCGACAAAGTTTAGCCTTTTGACATAACAAGGATGGATTTGATCTAATTGGATGATATTTGTTCATAATTTGCTTAATTAGGGTTCCATGATTGAAAAACTACATTACTTAGAAACCTTAATTTTGCTAATTATGAGGTTTAATTGATTTAAACATGGAAATCAATCAACAAGGCATGGAAATGATGTTCTAAAACTAATTAATGGATAAATACCCATAATTTGGATAATTTGAGTAATTAGGGTTTTTATGAGTAAAGAAGTGCTTTTAGGGTTTGTTGACCTAAAAAGGGTAAAATTGGAAAGTAAAAGTTTGGAAACCAAGAAACCCTAAGGAAACCCTAATAAGGCTTAGAAACCCTAGAATGGAATCCTAAATCAATAAAAGATGTTTAGATGTGATTATATCAATTAGGTGTTATAAATACTTTTTAGGGTCAAGTTGCTTGATTTATTGGTTGGCTTGGTTGATTGGACTTCTTGATTGGATTAGCTATCTTGCTTGGTTTGAGACTACCAAATCAGGTATGCGGTTATGCCTATGAGTAATCGATTTAGTTTCACATGGCTTTCTCGGGTTTTCTCTGCATGGTTTGTAAATATATGACTGTTGGATGAACTTTACTTCCTTGCAAACTATAAAGTGACTATGTCTATCACATTATATATGGACATGATTAGCTCATGTCTAGGACACCTCTAGATCTATGGAAAGGCCATCCGCCTAAATAGGGGAAGGCACAAAATTGGTACCAGCCTGAATAGGGGGTACAAGTGGAAGACACAAATTGGTATTGGCCTGAATAGCGGGTACAGGAGGAAGGCACAAATTGGTACCGGTCTGAATAGTGGGTACAGGAGAAGTCACACGCATGAATAGGGGGAGACATGATAAAGTCATCTGCCTAAATAAGGGAAGACTGTGAATACTACAGTATGATGCCCTGAGAGGTTATGACAGAGGGTGGAGATACCTAGATTGGGTAGTCATGATGAAAACATTAAATTTGATTTGTTAAACAATAATTGCTAAATTATGTTGTTATCATTACTTGTGAAGTTTTGTTTCCCCCACATACCAGTCTAACTTGTTATACTAATCGATGTTTTATTTATTGACATTTTAGGTTAATTTGCTTCAAGATGGAAACTGGACAAACAATGAAAAAGACATTAAAAGTGAACCGGACAACCTAATATTTGGAGGATATTGCTAGATGGTACATATTTTGGGTAAAGCCCTAGAATCCTATATTTTTCAAACTTTTATGAAAAGAATTTTTATCCTGTATCAGACTTAGTTAGTTTAGTAGAATATGTTAATTATTTTTGATTGCATGCAAAACCATTTGATGCTATTTTTGGGATAACGACTCTAGTTTCTTGACCTTCCTTAATTGGGGGTTGTCGGGGAATGGGTTCATTACAATAAGTGTAATGTTAGGGCCTACTGCCAAAGGCTCTACTAGAGTTCCAACAATGACGATTGGCCCCACATACTACCACTAGCCTTAACTACACGCTTTGTTCTCACTCACACAAAAGTAAAGATCAACTTTATGAATGATCACCCATCCTAGTACTACTCCAGGATGAGCACGATTAACCACAAAGTTCTTTAGTGATGGGATCCTTGAGAAGGAGGTGCACCTTGGTGATATGGGTAATGCAATCATTCCTTTTAAGATTATTTTATCAGAAGACTCACCTATGGTGTTACAAACTCCCCCACTTTGACTTTTACGTTCTCACAAAGGCATAACTATAAGACCTGCTAATCATTCCCCATTTTAGTCTAGACCCAACATGACCCATGTGCAACCATCTCCTAATCATGGATACCAGTGCAAGGGTGGCTACATCACCATGGACAACCCCTTCCAACATACTCAGATGGCACAGATCAAGATTGGCATGCCACATGCCCATGTGGGGACCACCTACTAGAGGGTTTTTGGCTCTGAGACCATTTATAACACTTGGATCCATTACCTAAGGCTCTAGTAGACTTCCAAGAATGATGAATGTCCCCACATACCACCACTAGCCCTAACTATACGCTTTGTCCTCACTCATCCACAAGACAGAATCAGCTTCCTGACTGGTACCCATCCTAGTACTACTCTGGGTTGGGCACACTTAACCACAAAATTCTTTAATAATGGGCTCACTAAAAAGGAGGTGCACCTTGGTCATATGGGTAGTCCAATCATTCCTTTTAAGATCATTATTAGATATGAGTCTTCAAGACTGGGGATGTTACAATCTCTCTTATTTAGACTCTTGACATTCTTGTCAAGGCTAAAAAATAACACCTCATAATCATTCTACATTTTAGTGTGGACCCAGAATGACCCATGTGCACCCAACTCCAGATCATGACTACCAGTACAAGGTTGGTTACATCACCATGGACAACCCTTTCCAACATGCTTGGTCCGAACAACTCAAGATTGCCACACCCATGCCCATGTGAGCCCTACCTAGAGGAGAGGTTTCAGCTCTAATACCATTTGCAATGCCCGATCCCAATACCCAAGTCTCGAGTAGATTTTCATGAGTGGGGAGTGGCCCAACAAATAATATTAACATTGACTGTGCTTTGTCCTCACTCATGTACAAGTTGGGATCAACTTCCTAACTGATCACCCATCCTAGTAATACTCTGGGCTAAGCACGCTTAACAACAAAGTTGTAGTGATGAGATCCCTAAAATAAGGTGCACCTTGGTTATATGAGTAGTTCAATAATTTCTTTTCATATCCTTTTATCTGAGGCCTCAAGACTTGGGAAGTTAGACTAAGGATCGTAGTCACCAGTGTCATTCTAAGAAATGACTCTGAAATGTCATTACATGACTTACATGTGTCATTCTCAAGGTGGGTCTATCCATTAGACTTGTTCTCTAACAAGTAACTATGTATCTGATTTGATATCCAATATAATGACTAAAGAGACATTATCATCATTCAACATATATATATTAGTCGTATGTATCATTATTGTCATGTAATATCCACAACAATAACTGACCAAGGATATAGCTAGAATGTGTACACTTAACTATACATATAATCTCATGTTTAGGTCCTCAACCCAAACCATATGTCATCAAGTCAAAATTTCTTACAACATTATTAGGTTTATTTATCTTCTTAATACGAAAATCGATGTAACAAGTGGAATTACCTTTTATAATTAAAAATTTCAAATGCAAAGTACTCCCTTTACAGCCATCACATGATGGATATCAATGCATACAACAAACAATCTCCCACTTGTATTGGAGCCAATTACTCATGAACCTAAGTCCAATTGATCTATCATGACCATCATGCTTTTGTTGTGAAAGTATTACACTCCAGGGATCAAAAATATTACTTTTAGCTGGTACTCTACAAATCTTGAAATATCCTCACTATACGATCTCTTACATGAGATGGTATCATCACATTATATGCTTAGAACACTGATGTGATATGAGTTCCTTAGCTTGTGCAATGCCTCCATTATTGTCACAATAGATCTTTGTTACACCTTTAATGGACAGAACTGCTCCTAGTTTACTAATGAATTTCTTGACCATAAAACTTCCTTTGTTGTGTTGGAGGCAACAATTTACTCGACCTCTAGTTTAGAATCAACTATTGTCTCCTATGTGGATATTAATGCACAAGAAAATTAACTAGAAATGGAAATCCTGGAGTCCAAAATGAATGTGCAATAATGCCACCCACAATCAGACATATCCTATTGTAGTACAATTGAGGATTGAATCCCAAAGTATAACTTTTTCAAGAATTGATTGATCGATTTAACTGAACTAGGATGAGTATTTAACACCAAAGGATGTTTTGGTTAATTACAAATAATGTGTAGGAATAAAAGATTAAAATAAAATCTAAGATTATCATATGGATGGATATACTAGGGTGAGTAGGCTTCACCACCACTACCTACATTTATTCTCTCATTGCATCATAAACATGCATAAGAAATATTTGAGGCCAGGTAAATCCCCCTTTTGGAGTTAGGATTGAACCTGGACAAATATCACCCTAGGCTCACTATCCCGCTACCTAGAGATCTTATATCTTTCTCCCTAGAAAAACATATCCAAAGTTCTTATCAAGAGTTTAACAAAAATGAATCTTATATCCTAGATCTTGGGTTCAAAATTTCCTAACCCAAGATCATGGTAAACTTGTAAACCTACTAGACAAATAAGGATACAAGCAAAAAACCATTGATTCAACACGTAAAAGATTCACATAGGAATGGATGTAGTAAAAGAACAATATGAAATAGTGGGGTTACTCCCCAGACCCTAGCGTAAGGAACTACTCACAACTCATGGTAAGATCAGAGCAAATAACAAGTTAAAGGAGGAAGATAGACATCATCTCAGTGCGTAGAAGAGATGTAGAAAATAGAGTTTGCTCAGGACTGTCGTCAGGTGACCCTTCTTCTTCATTGTCCTCCTTTCTTAGATCTGGTTTGCGGATGAGGAAGAGCAGGTGAATGGATGGTGTGAAGGGATTGTCATCAATGGTAGAAGGGTTGGTTGGCTGCTAACTCTAGAGGTCGATAGTCTAACTAGGTCGATGACACTAGCTATCCAGGTCGATGGTCTACGGCCTTGAGGCAGGGAAGGAAGGACCAAGGGAATACCAAGACGAGGATCACAAGGAGTCCAACCCTTTTGCTTTGTGGCTGCATGGTATTATTTATAGGCCACTGAACAGAGTCCAAAAGTCATAAAATAAGTGGGACTTGCCCCTTTGAGTGTCGATTGACATTTAGAGTTGGCGATTGATTAGAAGTTGTCAATCGATGGTTGTAGACCTTTGGTGGCAATTGATGACTGGGTGTATCTTGATCACTTCAATGGGAGACTGTCGAGCAAAGTTGTTGGACGATAGGGTTGATAGAACGTACCGTCGGCGGAGGTCGTCAACATGCTTGGTTGGTCGACGGTGCAGTATCAATGTTGAAGTGCAGTGGGTCGATGGGTGATGTCGGGCTTGTGGAGATCGATGGCCTGGTTTGTTTATTCTAGCTTGATGGCTGAAGCATGGATCGATGGGTGTGGTTTTGAGCTGCACATTTAACGCCTGGTGCATTGTATGGAGGGAGCAGTTCGATAGCCTTGTTAATTCTTCAATTTCCATGTGCTTGATGGCACTTACTTATCCAATTGTCAAGTGATTGGTAGCTTTTTGCTTTCCCAAGTAATTTATTTGCTAATGATCGGATCATCTCAGTGGCCATTGCCGTGATTGCTTTAATTTCTTTGCCTTGACGAATAAAGGAAAGGAATCCTTTGTCAACGTATTATATGGAATGATTTGGAAAGAAATGATGTAACAATTTCATACAAATCAAGGGTCACAGATTGCATATTAAGAAAATCATTTAATAGTTGCCTTGGCAGCCGGTCAAAAAATTAACTTGATGACACATAAATGAATACAATTATTCATTTTCTTGATAAACAAAGAATTGACATGGATAGCTTTAACAGACACTACATAAAACAAAAGTAATGTCCTTAACAAAATCATTATACTAAAGAAAAAGTGGAAGAAATCCGATTTTAGTGAAAACAACTCATAAATTGTCTAAATGATGGGAAAGGTAGTTCATTAATAATATTTGGAGTGGAAAACTAATGAAGTAAATTATGGAATAAAATGGTACGTTAGAATACAAAGTTAGTCTAAGAAATACAATCAAATTCGGATAAATATGGGTAGCAACAAGCTAGGTAGACACAATCATTAGCACTTGAAGCTCCAACTTAGACTTCACCTTGGAGCAGTTATAAAGCTTCACAATTGAGATTGGGCATCTGAGCAAAGTGCCTGCTCACCATTGTCTATAACATCTTGGAGTTCATCAAACATCATAGGTCACTTTCCCCTTCTCGGGGCTTATCTATTCTCCCGTTCCCTTGGACCCTTTCTTTCTTTTTCAGTTGATTTTCTAGGGTTGTTCTCATTGGTGGGGTCTACAACATAAAAAAGACTATATGGATTGGATAGATAGAATAACCGATTCGTTCTTAGATCTTACCCAAGCGAGAGGATTTGCAAGAAACTATAAAATGAGGTGTCTAAAGAGAGGAGAAATAAGCTGTGTGGATTTAAGTGATCGTGAAGTATGCTGATTTGATCCTCCACGCAATCTTGCATATCTGGTATCATTTCCGAATATATATTTGTTGTTGAATGACATGCTTGGTCGTAGAAAAATAATTGAATTCATTTGAAGTGTGTGGTGGAGAGAGAGAGAGAGAGAGAGATGACGCTGCTTTGGGGCAGTTATATTAGGTAGGACCATACTTAATTTGTTAAAAATGATTCCGTCATACACAAAACAGGTCAAGAATGTATGCTTCTGAGAAATTAAAGGTAACCGTGGTCATTTTGTAATGTGCGCCGGCGAGTGCCGACAAACAGTTACACAAAGTTCATTTTTGTGTTGTCCTTTATAACTATATCGGCTATTGAGGCATGACGTTTGCCAACAACAAAATTCTTCATTAGAAGTGGGGTGGGAGGGGTTCTTCGGTTAACCGAGAGGACGTCGCGTTGTCGAAAGAGACGAGTGTTCGCCATGGTAGAACGCAATAAGTTAGTATGAAGAATTAGAGGAAACTAGCATGTGGGGGCAGCACTGGCAGGAACATGTACCGCAGTGCCCTGACGCTTCCACGTTAGACTTGTCAAACGGGTGAGTAGGTTGGATTTGAGTTGGATCATTGCGGGTTTGGGTCTCACAGGTGCGGGTCAAAAAGATTCAATTCTAAATGGGTTGGTGAAAGACAAATCCTAACCCGATCCAGCGGGTTGCGGGTCATCCGCGGGTGCCCATATAATATGTGTTCAATAAAAAATATATTCCAATTTACTACTCAAATGATAAAAGATCATTCTCTAGTATTTTAAGTTGAAATATAACACAACAGCAGCCAACTATTATACATTATCGCTATCAGATAAATAAGTATGTTGTTAAGTTTTTACAATAATTTAATCACACACCTTTTAAGATAAAATCATTAGATCTATAATTAAATTTTTTGAATGTATGATCATGATCGACAAATTAGAGTTGTAAACTTTGTAATGCAATTCCATATTAAGTTTTATAGACTATTTAGATAATGTAGAATACATAGATTTGTTACCCATATCTTCCTCTTTGATATCAGATCTTGTTGGACAAGTTCTAGTTTGTACTGAAACTCCTTAATAAATAATAGGTAGTAGTAGATCATCATATACATAATAAGTAATTGTAGATCATTATATTTATTTCTATATGATTAATAATTTAGCGGGTCACCTGTGGGTGCCCGCGGGCCACCCGTAAAACCCGCTAAATAAACGGGTGGGTTTGGATTTGGATAATTTTTAACGGGTGGTAAATTTCATCACCCAAACCCGACTTAAACGGGTCGACCCATAGGTGCCCGTGAATTTTGACCTAATTTGCCAAGTCTACTCGAAAGATGGAGGTGGAGAATGAGGGAAAAGATATGTTAAGCAACTATCGTCGGACTGTGGTGCTAAGATATGGCATTGCCTACCGTCACTATGCATTGCTTCAGAACTGCACCTGGAGCTATATCTTATCTTTTTAGGGAGAGTAAGGAAATACCGTGATCTAACGGCAGGTCTAAAACAGACATTTCCTTTGTCGACCGGTCCGGTTGTCTCTACTCTACAAATATCAATTATGATATGACATGCCTGGGTTCCTTCCAGCTAGCAGATCACTTCCGGTCTTTGCATCTCGATGATGCGAAGAGTACACAGGCGACTTCACACAATAATGGCCGTTTAGTTTTATTTTAAAATGTGCACGGTGACGGTGGGAATCGGTGGCGGCCCCATCCATGCAGATGCAGAACACCTGTTGTGGTACTGGAGATGCGTCAGCGTCACCAACCCTTATCTGCTGCGTTCGATCCACGTAAGTTTTTCATGTTTAATTAGTAGGGGACGTCTGATTCCAAATTTGTTAGTTTAGTTTGTTGATTCCCTGATCCCTCCCCTTACGCGTCATCCACAAACTGTGAGGCAATAAATTATTAATGGCTGCTGGAATGGAATCCGATTCGGCCTATAATTTCAAGATGCCCACTACCTACCCTAATGGCACTCCCGCTGCCGTTCATTGGCGTACACGTCCGTTCGCATTGAACGGCCTTGATGGCCCCACTTTTTCTTTCTTCTTCATCTTTCTTTATTGTTATTTTTTTTTTATAGTTAGGGCAAATATTACATCATTCTCTCCTTATGGCTTGTTTGTGAAGTCGGAATTACTAAAAGTGGGTTGAAAGTGGTGTTTCCGGGCGCTTCTCTCTTCGAATAATAACAATTATCGTATGACATTTGCGGGTTCCTTTTAGCTAGCACATCATGGGTGTTTGCATCCCGAATTAATTAATACTAGTGGTTTTCGGTTCATATGTGGTGTAAAACCACCAAAATCCACCCAATGCTTCCACCAACCAACAGTCACTTTTTATAATACTTTCACCTAAATATAACACTTCACAAAAATTCTAGTCCATCCCCCCTAGTACATATAGAGTTTCTAGTTCAAAATAAAAACGACCACAAGTTGATAAAGGCTGTTTGGGGGAAAATTGTTTGAGAAAAGAAAAGATGTGTAGGAGCACATCCTTTTTCGTGTCGATTCTCATGTTTTACACACCAATAATAATATATGTGCCTTTGTAACTAGGAAGATGCTAGAATTGGAAATGTGGACATGAAAACGATGGCTTTAAGGTATGGTTTCCGGATGACAAATGATTGTAATATTTGGTTGATGATGTAAGTGAGGCTTACAACGACTATATGAATTAGGTTTTTAACCAAGCAAATTCATTCCACGACCTAATTATAGCACGCGGCACCACGAGTCAATCCAAAATGAGGTGTTAGTATGGATGACTATATAAAGTAGATCAATATAGCAGTAAAGTAAGAGGTTTGGTCTTTTGCATAGTCTTTCCTATGTAGTTTCATTTTCAACTACATATTTTTGGTTGAATCAAATGTTTTCTAACACCATACTCCATAATTATGATTAACCACAGTCATGTCTCAAGGTCACACGATAAAAATGTTGCTTCAACCGATAAAAAATCATAAAAATTCATATATGATGCATGCGATGTTGTCTTAGAAGCTATAGAGTCAATCTTAGATGATCCTCATGGTATCATCCATCTAAATAAATAATACACCAAAATAGTATATGAAAACAATACTAAGAACTAATATAAGGACTTTTTAAACACCCTTGTTGTTGAATTTGTAAATTCAATAACTAATATAAGGACTTTCTAAACACCTCACTCGTTGAATTTACAGATTCTATTAGCCTTCATTAGCCCAAATGACATAAACAAGAACTTATGTTGCCCATATTATGTCTAAAAGTTGTCTTAGAAAATAATTCTTCTTTATATATAGCTAATGATATCTTGACCTTAGGTATATATATTAGAACAATGTATCTCCTCTCAATTAATCAAACTGAACATATAATGAACACTTCCTCTTAACTTTCACTTTTTCTAGTTGTCAATAATCTATGCCTGGATGCATTGATCCATCCTTATTGTAAGGACCCTAACATTCGTTTAGGGTTTACCCTATTTGTTTTGCTTAACCTTGGTGCTTTGGTGGACGATATCCCTTGGACCTTGGAGTGCTTCTTCTTCCTTGGAGCTTGGAGCTTAAGGCGGGTTGCATAACTTCTAACCCTAACTTCTTAACCTCTTGTTATAATCTTGTTCATATGTTAGTAGTTTAGTTCCTTGCCTTAGTATCTTTGTGGCCGATCCTCCTTAGGGTTTAGGGTTTCCTTGTGGCTTAGTGTACCTTGCAATCTAGGGTTTGAGCTTCCTTGTGTTGGAGGTAGAAGATGATCTGTGTTGGCGATACCCCCTTGTCTTGGTGTGTTGGGCGGCGGGGTTGTCCTTGTGATGGGCGATATAGTGGTTGTTCTTGTGCTGAGCGACATCCTTGTCCTTGTATGGAAAGTTTGCTTGGTTTGGACGATAGGCTAGTGTGAGTGTTGTCCGATATGGTTGTGTTGGGCAAGAAGGTTTGGTAGCGGGCGATACATCTTGGGTTGTGACGGCCGATAGGCTGGGCTTGTGACGGGCGTCACACCCCTCTCTAGGGTGTGTATCGGCCGATAGGCCTTGGTTGGTGGTTGCACGTTTTGAGGAAGTGTTCCTTCTCTCTCCCTCTCTCTCTTGGTTGTTGGAGATGGTGGTGACCTGGCCATTTTGATAGCTGTATTGGGTGTTGTGGTTGGGGTGCTGTGACGGGCGTCACACCCCCATGAGTGTCGGCCGACAGGGATGTGTGACGGGTGTTGCCCGATAGGCATGGGATGCCCGACACCCCATTTCTCTCTGACGCGCGATACCCCTTGTGACACTGTGTCGCGTGCTGGTTGCTCTTGTAGCAACACAGCGTTGCTGCACTCCCTTGTACCAGCCGTTGTTGCTGTGTTTGGGTGAGGGTTGTGATGAGTTTTAGTGACGGTTCTTTGTACCATGGAATTGTTTAGTTGTGCTCATATAACCTTGTTTCTAAACGATAGTGATTCCTTGCAACAATAACAATGTTAATGATAGTAATGATGTTGATAATAGTAGTGATGGTAATAATGGTAGTAGTGATGATGATAAGGAAGGTAGTGGTAATGATATACATGAAGGAATCCTTATGCTTATCTGTTAATGATAAGGAGAATGGTCGTAGTTACACTAGTAGTTTGCATGATGATAGTAGTAATGATAATGTTAAATGGTTTACATAGTAGTGGATGGTGACAGTAATGATAATGATAATAACAGTGCTTGTTCTATATTCTCAACATGACTGCTTGCATAAAGTGAACATCTTGATTATTCGTATAATTCTGAGCTGAGGATAAGTATAGGTATGGTTTGTTAATGATGTGCTTTATATACTTGATCATCAGATAATGTAAGAATGATAAGTATAGTATCATGAATGACATCTTGTGATAGTAAGTATAGTCCTTATGTTGAAACTATGATCATCGTATATCCTAACCATGCAGGTGCTGATTAGCCATGAAAAGGCTATGAGGCATATGTGATGAGTAACATCACTTTGATAATTATTCTGATTGATGAGATTGTATGTATGATGTGTTGTCCTATGATGTTGATGTGAGCCTTGAAGAGGCATTGGCAGTACATGATGAGGGATTGAGATCCCATGGTATGTGATGATCCTTGAGATGGATCTGGATGGTTGGCAAGAGGCCAAGTGGTAACATGTGATGTTGGATCCTTGAGATGGATCAGGTTGATGTGTTTTCAATAATAATATAATGTTATTTACTTTCTGTTATATCTTGCATGTTATACAACTTGGTTGAATCTTGCAATCCATCTAAAAGATACTAAATAATTACAGTGGAACCATATCATGTAGTTTGCCATGGCCATAGATCCATCATCGTCAAGACTTGGTGATGGGGAAACAGGTTCTCCTACGGGTTAACCTGGAAGCACATATTGTTGAATATGTGTAGGTTGCTCCTAGCCTGAAAATGAGGAGGTAAGAGTGTAACTTCAGTTACAGACTCAGATATGTATATAGAGCATGGTGAACAGGCCCATGGCTCAGGATATGTGATGTGTAGAGCATGAATGCGTTCATGGCTCAGAGCACTGTGAACAGGCCCGTGGCTCAGTTATACTAGCGCCGAGACCTGTACCAAGGCGGGCTAGAGAGAGGGTAGCCTATGGAGATGACCCTGTGGTTTAGACCACTTCAGCATGTGACTGCGGTCCTGCTTGTGTTGTACTCGTGTACTGACCACGAGGCGGGAGGTCGTGGAGTCCGACTCTTCCATTGACCTTGTATGGCACCGGCTTCGGTTTCGTAACTAAAGGTTGGGTTTGAACGGTATGGTTCAAATCCTCAGGGCATAATAATACGTAATATAGCCGTTTAGTATTTACTGCGTATATCAAACACAAAACATTGGTTGAGGCCTTGTTTGTGTAATATCTCTGTTATAGCTTGCAGGTTATGTGGCAATATATCTTGTTCTGATAATCATGTTACATAGTATATATGTTATATTGTCAATCATGTTCCATTGAGAGATATCTGGTTATATGCTTTTGTACAGCTGGTAAGCTTGTCGGTAAGAATAGCCTTGCTTTATATATATAGACTGCTCTTGTTATATCTGTTAATAGTTATCTACTGTTATAGTTTATCTTGCTGAGGTTCTGTAGTTGCGGTGGGGAGTTATGTTTCCCGCTGGGACAATGTTCAATTGTCTCACCCCGCTGGTTTACACCCTTTTTAGGTGGCCGAGGTAGACGTGGTCGTGGTTGTGGTGTTGCGGACGAGCAACTTGATGAGCAGTAGAAGGCAAGTGATGGACATGTTGCTGTTTTGGATGTTTTGTAGTAGTGTCTAGAGTCATCCCTGTACTCTCAGGTCCTTGGCAATGTTTTGACGTTGTTTCACAATGAACGATCGATGATGTTTGTATATCCTGCTGTTGGCCAGAGGTGGGCCTTTATGTATATGAACAGGTGGTGAACTCATGTGATGGACGAACAACTATTCTTGAGCTGTGGACACGTATCAGATCTCATGTATGTATATATATATGACATGTTTCTGTGCAGGATGAGGACTGGAATGCAATAGTTTCACAGTTTATCTGGTTTCCAAAATTGGTTTTAATTAATCCGTGTTTTCATAATCTGTGGTTATGGTGATTTCTGCACGTTTTCGTGTAACACCTCGTGATCTGTATGATAATGGGATGTGTTGCCACAAGTTTTGGTATCAGAGCTATAGGTTCGCTGAGTCTATAGGGATTTAGGACTAAGTTGAGTCTGTTCTTATGAGTTTTCCAGGTGTTCTTACCAAAATCTTCTGCCCTCAGTGGAAGAAAAGTCAAGATGTCTGGAAACCATGAAGAACACTCTGTTGAGTACAGCGATGCTGCATCGGTTGATGGAGCAGATGGACAGGCACATGAAGATCGGGTGCCTGAGGTTCCCCAATTTAACCCAGCCATACTTGAACATCCTTCTTACCAACAGCTTATGGGGCAGTTGATGGCTACGATGAATCTCATGGTTGAGTGATTACCAGTGCCTCCTCCGCGAGCACATGTTCCCCATGGAGAAGCATCGGGTATTGGGAAGACCTTCGAGCGGCTTCGCCGAGTTGGAGCTTCGGAGTATGCTGGAACGGCTGATCCAGCGGATGCAGATCTGTGGCTGACAAGTCTCGAGAAGGCTTTTTGGATCCTTGACATCCCCAAAGCGGATAAGGTAAAGCATGTTGTCTACCTTCTGAAAGGTAGTGCTGGTCACTGGTGGACCATCGAAGAAGAGAAGCGCCCAGTGAGGTGATCTGTTGGGAAGTGTTTCAACGTGAGTTCGTCACCAGATACTTTCCCAAGACGTATCTGGATGAGAAGGTCAGTCAGTTCGAGAACCTGAGACAAGGAACGATGAACATCACCAAGTATGAAGCTAAGTTTATGGATCTGATGAGGTTTTGTCCTCACATGGCGGCAACAGATGAGGAACAGATCATACGTTTCAAGAAGGGTTTTAGTGCTGAGTTGACAACTCCAGTGTCTGCGTTGGAAAACCGAGAGCGGTTTGCTACGTTCGTTGAATCAGTTCGACAGATTGAGAGAACAGTAAGGGAGAAAAGAGAGTCGATGTCTCTTAAAAGACCTGCTCAGTTTCAAGGACGAAGGTTTGGTGGCTTTAAGAAGCCCAGGTTTTCAGCACCGTCAGTAATGAAAAGTTCTGGTGTACCATCTCAGTGGTCTCTGAGTAAGGGGAGAGGTTATGTTTCTTCACCGTCTAAGGCACATAGTACAACTTCTGTGGCAGTGACAGGGTTAGCTAGGCCACGGGTTGATGATAGAGCATGCCATCTATGTGGTCAGGTCGGGCATTGGAAGTTCAATTGCCCAAATAGAGACGTTGAAGTGACGCAGCAACCGAGGCAGAGTTTTCAGAGGCCAGAGAGGCCACAGCCCAGTGGTAGTAGAGGATGAGGACGCGGTCAAGCGTCTCAAGCTGGATCGTCTGCTCAAGGAAGCAGAGGTCGTGGACAGTAAGCAACGGCTCGATTCTATGCTATGAGTCAGCCGGAGGCGATAGTCAACCCGCGAGTAGTGACAGGTCAGATGGAGTTATTTCATTATGATATGTCTTCTTCTTGCTTTATATCTGTTCTGGTTGACCCAGGTTCTACACACTCTTTTATCGCCTATAGTATGCTTGAAAACTGTCGTTTACCTGTTAGCTGTAAGAAGGATAGTTTGTTGTTAGAAACCCCTCTTGATGGTTCCTCTGTGCTTCGAGAAGAGTGTCCATCTTGTGTCTTGTCTTTCTCGGGACATCGCATCCAAGTGGATCTTATACCACTTGATATGCATGGTTTCGATGTTATCCTTGGGATGGATACCTTAGAGAAGTATAAGGTTGTTTTGGACTGTGGTTCCAAGCAGGCAGTGTTCGATGGTGCTGGAGAAAAGTGGATCTTCCAGGGAGATAGGAAGATTCTTCCGACGTGTTTGGTATCAGCTATGGTGGCAGATAAGTTGTTACGACAAGGATGTGAGGCGTTCTTAGCTCACGTGGTGGATACCGTTGTGGTTACCAAGGCGAAAGGTCCCAGTCTTGAGGAGGTGTCAGTGGTTCGAGAGTTCGTAGACGTGTTTCCTGAGGAGTTTCCTGGTGTTCCTCCACCCCGAGAGATTGATTTCGAGATCAATCTGGTTCCTGGAACACAACCAGTTGCACAGTCAGCATATAGGATGGCTCTAGTAGAGATGGCGGAGTTGAAGAAGCAGTTGCAAGAGTTGTTGGAAAAAGGTTTTATCCGACCAAGTACGTCGCCGTGGGGTGCTCCCGTGTTGTTCGTAAAGAAGAAGGATGGTTTGATGTGGTTGTGTATAGACTACCGGCAGTTGAACAAGGTCACGATCAAGAACAAGTACCCGTTGCCGAGGATAGATGATATGTTTGATCAATTACGTGGTGCTATAGTGTTTTCAAAGATCGATCTACGGTCCGGATATCATTAGTTGAGGATAAAGGCGGATGACATACCAAAGTCAGCTTTCAGGACGAGGTATGGCCATTTTGAGTTCGTGGTTATGCCGTTTGGATTAACCAATGCACCTGCTGCTTTCATGGACCTGATGAACAGAGTGTTCCGTCCGTTCTTAGATCAATTTTTTGTAGTCTTTATAGATGACATCTTGATCTATAGTCGGGACAGGCTAGAGCAT